>OW240914.1:134913358-135238962 GCA_933207985.1 Pelobates cultripes | reverse complement strand
GGGGTGGAGGGGCAGTGACAGGTCATACAGGGATGAAGGGGCAGTAAAAGGTGGTAGGGAGTGCGGGGCAGTGACAGTGGGTAGGGGGTAGTAATGGGGGTAGGGGGATGGAGGGGCAGTTACAGGGGTAGGGGGTGGAGGGTCAGTAACAGGAAGTAGAGGGGGTAGTAACAGGGGGTAGGGGGATGGAGTGGCAGTGACGGAGTAGGGAGGTGGAGGGGCAGTGACAGGTCATACGGGGATGGAGGGGCAGTAACAGGGGGTAGAGGGTGTAGAAACAGGGGGTAGGGGGATGGAAGGGCAGTGACAGGGAATTGGGGGTGGAGGGGCAGTGACGGGGGGTAGTGGGTTGTAACAGGGGGTTCTTTGGCAAATGCCAAACGTCCTGCACGGTGTTGGGCTGTAAGCACAACCCCCACCTGTGGACATCGTGCCCTCATACCACCCTCATGGAGTCTGTTTCTGACCGTTTGAGCAGATACATGCACATTTGTGGCCTGCTGGAGGTCATTTTTCAGGGCACTGGCAGTGCTCCTCCTGTTCCTCCTTGCACAAAGGCAGAGGTAGCGGTCCTGCTGCTGGGTTGTTGCCCTCCTACGGCCTCCTCCACGTCTCCTGATGTATTGGCCTGTCTCCTGGTAGCACCTCCATGCTCTGGACACTACGCTGACAGACACAGCAAACTAACTTGCCACACTTCGCATTGTGTGCCATCACAGATGAAACTGCATCAGAACTGCCATCAGAAATTGTAGAGACTGACACAGCTCAAGGTCTGGCCCCCATGCACCCAAGTCACTTAAAGCTGCTGATCCATACAGGAATGCAGTGTCTGCAGGGCCGGTGCAAGGATTTTTGCCGCCCTAGGCAAAAGTAAAGTTTGCCGCCCCCCCATGTGACATCACAATGCCCCACCCATATGATCTGACATGTTAACTAACACCAGTGCTGCAGTGCCGCCGTGTTTACATTAAAAGGCCTGCAGGGACAGGTTAGACACCAGAACCACTACATTAAGCTGCAGTGGTTCTGGGGACTATAGTGTCCCTTTAATGTGAGGTAAATTAGAGATTAGTGCCACGAATAATATACTAGATTGCCTACTTACAACCAGATGAGGATGATGATAGGCTCTAGCTGCAGTCTGGCTCCACTGGTCTGGTGTAGAACAGGCTCTCTGGAGGCGGTTTGTAACTGTGGTCACAAAAATCAATGTTCTGGGATCAACGGGAAGCAGCTCAATTTTTTTGAGGGCCCTTTACACAGCTCAATGTCTGGGGCCCAGGATCCACCTTCATGTTCCACCAATGAGTTTGTTCACAAGGGGTGGAGTGTGTGTGGGGGGATGTCCTGATGTGTGTAAGGAATGCATTGTGTGAATCTGTGTTTGTATGTGTAAGGGCTGCAAGGTGAGTTTGTGTATGTATGGGATGCAGTGTGTGCGTCTGTAAGGGAAGCATTGAGTGTGTGTAAGGGGTGCATTGTGTGTTTGCTGTGTGTAAGGGATGCATTGCTTGTGTATGTGTGTCTGTGTGTAATGCATTGTTTGTTTTTCTGTGTGCAAGGGGTGCATTGTGTGTGTGTGTGTGATGGATGTCAATCTCTCCCCCTCCCCCCCTCCAATTTCCTTCTTCTCCCCCTCTCTCCAATTTCTTTATTCTCCCCTCCTCTCCTTCTTCTCCCACTCCCTCTCCAATTTCCTTCTACCCCGCTCCCTCTCCAATTTCCTTCTTCTCCCCCCCTCCAATTTCCTTCTTCTCCACCCCTCCAATTTCCTTCTTCTCCCCCACCCTCCAATTTCCTTCTTCTCCCCCTCCCTCTCCAACTTCCTTCTTCTCCCCTCCAGGCCCTTCTCTCCCCTCCAATTTTTCTTCTTCTTCTCCCCCCCTCCAATTTCCTTCTTCTCCCCCTCCCTCTCATTGACTTCTCCCCCCCTCCAATTTCCTTCTTCCCCCCCTCCCTCTCATTTCCTTCTTCTCCCCCTCCCTCTCATTTCCTTCTTCTCCCCCTCCCTCTCATTTCCTTCTTCTCCCCCTCCCTCAAATTTCCTTCCTCCCTCCCCCCCTCAAATTTCCTTCCTCCCTCAAAATTTCCTTCCTCTCCCTCCCCTCCCTCAAATTTCCTTCCTCTCCCTCACCTCCCTCAAATTTCCTTCCTCTCCAAATTTCCTTCCTCCTCCCCCTTCTGCCCATTCTTCCTCCCCCTCCCTCCCTTAAATTTCCCCCCTGCGACCCGGTATGTACCCACTGAATGTGGGGCCCGGACGACCTGAGCAGTCCGGGCCCCCAGGACCGCCGGGCCCATGACAACCATTACGGTTGTCATGCCCTGATGGCGGCCCTGAGCTGCATTACCTGAGCCATTTATGTGGGTTGTAGACTCCGTCTCATGCTACCACTAGAGTGAAAGCACCGCCAGCATTCAAAAGTGACCAAAACATCAGCCAGGAAGCATAGGAACTGAGAAGTGGTCTGCCTGCACAACCACTCCTTTATTGGGGGTGTCTTGCTAATTGCCTATAATTTCCACCTGCTGTCTATCCCATTTGCACAACAGCATGTGAAATTGATTGTCACTCAGTGTTGCTTCCTTAGTGGACAGTTTGATTTCACAGAAGTTGTGATTGACTTGGAGTTACATTGTGTTGTTTATTTTTGTGTGCAGTATGTATATATATATAGTGTAAATTCAATTACTACAAGCATAGGAAATAACGTAAAAAGAGAACACACACGTAATTAAGATCTGTCTAACTAGCTCAATACTAACCAGCATGAGCAGAATTATCCCCTCTTCAGAAAGCAGCTTCCATGGAGGACGTAAGAGTATTACTAATAATTTGACTGTCTTATACTCACAATGTAATGAGCAGTATAATCTCCCACCAATGGAACATTTCAGTACACAGTCAGTAACCAGTATAGTGCTGGGTCAGTAATCCACCACTTAAATATATTCCCTTTTTTTCCATTTAATTTAAAACAAAGTGTTCCAGATTACTTCATGTTGGATCACTGACCCAGTACTATACCGGCTACCAGCTGTTCTCTGAAGTGTCCTATTGGTGCAAGATTAACCAGCAATGAGTGACACTTTAAGCCCATTTGGTAT
The DNA here is from genome assembly GCA_933207985.1 of Pelobates cultripes. Lineage (NCBI taxonomy): Eukaryota > Metazoa > Chordata > Amphibia > Anura > Pelobatidae > Pelobates > Pelobates cultripes. Next base: position 135,235,851 of record OW240914.1, on the reverse strand, counting down.
CTTGATTATTTGTGGTAAAGTTACAAGGGTGTTTTTGTCTATTACGCTTTGCTGCCTGTATTCAGCACTAAGCACTATATATGTCATTTTTTATATGTCCTGCAAAATGTTTCAAGTGCACTCTTCAATTCCCAAGTGCCCCATTGTCAAATACTGCAGAAAGGTTAAGGAGGTTTTAGCCATTAAGGACACAGCTTCAAAAGTTTGTCACAATGACACAAGTTTTTTTTGCATTTTTTGCTGTCATTTATTGCACCAACACATATTATATACCATTGTTTAGAGGGCAAAAAGGGCTTTAATTTAACCCCTTAAGGACGGAGCCAAATGTACACGTTGTGAACGAAACAAAATGTAAACAAAACCTGGCATTTGCGCTACATGTCTGTCCAACCGTAATTCACCTCTTTCATATTAAATGCACCCACCCTTATTATATATCATTTTATTCAGGGGAAACAGGGCTTTCATTTAATATCAAATATTTAGCTATGAAACATAATTTAATATGAAAAAAATGGGAGAAAATAAGATTTTTTTTATTTTTTTAGTTCTACATGACATTTTAACTGTCAATGTCATTATACTGTTTGCTTTTACTGCAATAAAATACACATATTTGTATTCAGCAAAGTCTCGCGTGTAAAACAGTACCCCTATGTACAGGTTTTATGGCGTTTTGGGAAGTTACAGGGTCAAATATAGCACGTTACATTTGAAATTGAAATTCGCCAGATTGGTTACGTTGCCTTTGGGACTTTATAGTAGCCCAGGAATGAAATTTACACCCACAATGGCATACCATTTGCAATAGTAGACAACCCAAGGTATTGCAAATGGGGTATGTCCAATCTTTTTTAGTAGCCATTTGGTCACAAACACTGGCCAAAGCTAGCGTTAGTATTTGTTTGTGTGAAAATGCAAAAACCGCCAATTTTGGCCAGTGTTTGTGACTAAGTGGCTACTAAAAAAGACTGGACATACCCCGTTTGCAATACCTTGGGTTGTCTACTATTGCAAATGGTATGCCATCATAGGGGTAATTTTCATTCTTTGACCATAGGGTCTCAAAGGCACCGTAACCAATCTGGCGAATTTTAATGTGAAAAAAATGAAATGCAAGCCTTATATTTGATGCTGTAACTTTTGAAAACACCATAAAACCTGTACATGAGGGGTACTGTTGTACTCGGGAGACTTCGCTGAACACAAATATTTGTGTTTCAAAACAGTACAAAGTATCACAGCAATAATATCGTCCGTGTAACTGCTGTTTGTGCATGAAAAATGCAAAAAACAACACTTTTACTGGCGATATCATCGTTGTAATACATTTTACTGTTTTGAAACACTAATATTTGTGTTCAGCGAAGTCTCCTGAGTAGAACAGTACCCCCCATGTACAGGTTTTATGGTGTCTTGGAAAGTTATAGGGTTAAATATAGTGCTAGCAAATTAAATTCCCTTTACTTTCAGCATGGGTTGTCAGGCAGGTCCCACTAATTGTAATTAATTAATGTGACGAGACCAATCTCGCCACATTGCATTGGAGAAGCCTGGTTGCCCGCCCGCTGCCTTTGGACTATGGCCCCGTGTTAAAAGACATCTTTTTTACCTGCAGAAAAGATTTATTCGTTCTTTTCTGCCTGGTGTTCGGTAGATTCAATCTACCGAACAACCGCACGAATGACTGGAACACCTGGGAGCTGGAGTGTGCCGGCAATCAGCCTCCCTGAAGCTGTGGTTAACCGCAGCTTAATTGACGAATGCTGGGTGGCCGCCATTCGTATCACGAACACGAGGTCGCGGCCATTTTAAACATGTGAACGCACAGCGGTGTTCGACACTTAATTCATGGAACTGAAATCGGACACAGTTTTGCACGAACACCGCTGAAGCCACCGACCTCCCTGCTTGTTCAGTGATAGTGCACGAACGGCCCGGTGTTCGGTAGTTTTGTTTGAATGTGTTATACCCCAGATAGGAATCCCATGGAGCCCATTCGCATGAAACTGACTGTGTAAAGACTTTAGCTCCATGGCGATTAAACTGTATTCGTGTGGTCTGAGCGCCATTCGCTTAATAATGTGCGCTCAGACCTGAGCTACCTGGGGATATGTTAAATGTATGCTTTTAATGTTATGTGTCTCACATAGTGTATTTTAATAGTAATTTGTGTGTTAGTATCCCCACGTGCATAATGGCGATTTGCCTTTTGTCTTGGGAGATAATTGAATTACTTCTCAATTATCTCCAAGGCAGAGGGGAGGAAGCCAGGATGCATTGTGGGAATACACTGTGACTATGTGTCCTATTTGTCTACATGTCTGTCCTTTGTCACAGTCTCCCATTTGGTCCCCTAGGGGAGTGTCCACCAGGTGGGAGACCTGCATAAATACTGGGCAGGTAGCCCTCATTAAACAGACCACTGCTTGACCCTCAACACGGAGCCTTGTCTCGTCTTTGGGGGGATTTACTGAACGCTGATAGAGACTGATTGCTAGGAGTGTAAGCCGCTTGGATGCTTTTCCTATTCGTCTGCTAGCAGCGATTCATATGGTTCCAGTTCGTGTGTTTGGAGTGCTATACTGGATGCCGTTCGGGAGTTTGGAGCATTCCCTTATTGGCGGTTCGTGAGTTTGGTGTTTTACAATAGCTGTGCCTGCATCTCTGAGAAGGGGACGATCGCCTAAACGGTTTTTACCCCTTGTGTGCAAAACGGTCCGTTACAATTAAGATATCTAATTATGTAAAAATATTACATAAATATATATGTAGAATTAATATATGTATATATATACGTATGTGAATCTATATGTGTATATATATATAATTTTTTAAAAATATTTTTATTTATATATAGGTATATATATAGTGATATATATGTATATATTTATGTATGTAGATATATATATTATTTCGTTCTACGTGTATTTTGATATAAATATATATATTAATATCACAATACAGTTACAACGAAATAACACACATCTATATATTTTTTAATTATTATTTTTTAATATATATAACAATAATTATATATATATTTAATCAGTATCAGTGTACGTGTAATTTGATATTAATATATATAATTATATATATATATATATATTAATAGTAAAATACACCTAGACAGTGTATGTGTGTGTGTGTGTATGTATATGTGTATATATATATACTTAGATCATATATATATCTATATATATATATATAGATATATATATGATCTAAGTATATATATATATTTTTTTTACACTTAATTAATTTATTTTAATTTTATTTCCGGCCAGCAGGGGGACCACCTGTCATTACAGGCAGCCCCCCTGCTGGCAATATAGAAGCCAGCTATACCGGCCATATGATTGTGGGGTCCTCGCAAAGACCTCACTCTCACATGGCCGGGGGGCACCGGAGGAGGAGGATCTGCCGCGGGGGGCTCCCTGGGAGTTCCCCCCACCGCGATCGCAGGCGTGGGAACGCCGGTGACCGGGTAAGTAAAGAAAGACCGGAGGGCGTACAATTACTCCCGGCGGCGTTTAGAGCCGCCTAAAACAGGGCGTAATTGTACGTTCTCCGGTCTTAAGGGGTTAACGTCGCATCTGCTATGCATAAATAAATTCTCATTAATTATAAAAAAAAAATGCCCAAAAGTGGGGAGGTTTTTTTTTTCTGTTTTGGCAATAATAGCATGTGCATAATATGTCCAGCTTACGAAAATTAATTCAAAATAAATTCATTTATGTGTCTTGATTTATAGACTACATAATATGTCTAGGATTTCAGCTTATTTTGAAAGTTACAGGAAACAAAATACAAGGACTAAAATAAAATTTCAATGCGAAACAATTTTAGAAGTTGGTATGTTTGTCTTGTAGGTTTAGTAGCCATCACAGAAAACAAAATTGACACACAAAAGTATATATTTATATAAAGTAGACATCATAGGCTATTTACCTAAGGTCATTTTTACACTTTTAATGTAGCCATTTCATCGCCAATCTCTGCTAAATATTGGATTGTGTTTTTTCTCTATTTTGGCATATACACATATAACAAAGTTTTTGTAATATGTATTTCGTAAAGCTGGTGTTTGCTATTCCTGCACAGAACCCCATATTGTGTTCAGCTACATCTGCTGAGTATAAGGATATCCCCATTGTATGCCTTTGGCACTATTCTGGGAATCTACAATGCCGTATAAGGGACAATTTCAGTTTCTATAGTTAGAATTTTCATAGATGGATTTGACAGGCCTATGTCTCATTCGGGGTATTATAGCAGTTTGACTGTTCAAATACCCCACAAATTGACCTCATTTGATATAGCAGACACTCCAGGGTATCTTATATGGCATATATTGTGCCTTGACTTGTCACCATTTTTCACCAATTTATTCCAATGTTTGTGGTGAGGGGGAAAAAAATTGCATTTTTACATACATGTTGCATTTTTGCTGAGTATTTCTTACACTTGATATGTGCCACTGTCATAAAACCTCCCAGTTACATCTTCTGAGTAAAGCAATATTCCCAATGTATGACCTAGACACTATTTGGTTAACTCAAGACAAGGTGCTGCAGCAACTAAAGAAAGTTAGTATAAACAAAGCTCCAGGGCCTGATGGTATCCATCCACGTGTACTTAAAGGACCACTCTAGGCACCCAGACCACTTCAGCTTAATGAAGTGGTCTGGGTGCCAGGTCCTTCTAGGGTTAACCCATTTTTTCATAATTATAGCAGTTTCAGAGAAACTGCTATAATTATGAATGGGTTAAGCCTTCCCCCTAATCCTCTAGTGGCTGTCTCATTGACAGCCACTAGAGGCGCTTGCGTGCTTCTCACTGTGATTTTCACAGTGAGAGCACGCCAGCGTCCATAGGAAAGCATTGTAAATGCTTTCCTATGCCGGCTGAATGCGCGCGCAGCTCTTGCCGCGCGTGCGCATTCAGCCGGCGGGGCGCGGAGGAGAGGAGGAGGAGAGCTCTCCGCCCAGCGCTGGAAAAAGGTAAGTTTTTACCCCTTTCCCCCTTCCAGAGCCGGGCGGGAGGGGTTCCCTGAGGGTGGGGGCACCCTCAGGGCACTATAGTGCCAGGAAAACGAGTATGTTTTCCTGGCACTATAGTGGTCCTTTAAGGAACTAAGTGTAGAAATAAGTGAACCTCTGTTTTTAATCTTTCAAGATTCTTTTCTTTCAGGAAGTGTTCTGGAGGATTGGAGGAAGGCAGATGTGGTTCCTATATTCAAAAAGGGTTAAAAATCCTTGCCTGGAAATTATAGACCTGTGAGCTTAACTTCTGTGGATACTGAGGGTTTTTTATTTTAGATTCAGGCATTTTGGTTACATAAGTTTAATCATGCCTTTTCTGTATTTTTGACCCACAACATTTTGAAAACCTTATGTGTGCTACAGCTGTATAATACTTCATATGTTGCTCAGCTATGTCGTCTTAGTACAGCAATAGCCCCGTATGTACCTTTGCCAGGTATATGTGGACACTGAAGGGGCACATTTGAGACACAGCCATGCCAGTTATTTTCTATGCAGTTTTATGCTGTGTCCATGTTCCATTTTGGAGTAGTTTAGCTGCTTTTTTATTCAAACTACTCCACAAACGCATACTATTTTTTAAAGAAGACATCCCAGGGTATTTCAAAAGGCATATTTTGAACTTTAGCGTGGGATCATTTGTCCACTAGCTTGTACCAAGTGTAGTAGCAATAAGCATTTTTTTAATGTATTTTTTTTACTCTTTTAAAAAAAATTACTTTTTCAAACTTGTTTTTAAACTTTTATTACTTATTAAATTTTTTTAAACTTTTTAAACTTTCTTAAAACTTTCTTACACTTTTAAAAATTTATAAACTTTTTTTACCGTTAACCCCTAACTAGCAGTAAGCAGCAGTAACAGTAAATTCCCCAGTTTACCATAACTCCCACCCACCCCAGCTAGCAAAATATATAATTTTAAAATACTTAAATTAATTAATAAAAATAAATTGAACCCTTGAGGGATAAAAAAAAATGTAACCCTCAGGTGTTACAAAAATTTCGGATCACAGTATAATAATTTGATCTGTATTTTGATCACTGTAGGTAGTGATCAACTGGCAGGGAAGGGTTAATTTTTATTAGGACTGGGTAAAGGTGGAAGGGATTTTTTACTATTCTTAACGTTATTAATACATTTTTAAAAACTTTTTAAAAACTTTAACGTTAACCCCTAGCTAGCCTAACACCAAATTCCCCAATTTCCCACTAACTTCCACCCACCCCAGCTAGCTAAATATATAATTGTAAAATATTTTAATTAATTAATAAAATAAATTTAACCCCTGAGGGTTAAAAAAAATTTATTTAACCCTCAGGGCTAAAAAATAATAATCAGATGACAGTAAAGTGTAGTCCCTGCCAATTGATCACTGTAGTCAGTGATCAATTGGCATGGAAGGGGTTAATTTTATTAAAGCAGGGGAAATGGGAGGTCAGCTTTAACTTGAACTTTATTTTTTTACAGGGTGAAGTGGATCAGCACTGATCACACTGACCGTGGAAGCACAGGGAGGTGGACAGACTGTCAGAGCGATCACAGCTGCAGGGACAGCACGATCGAGTGCTCCCGGTCTGCTTCGAATCCCGAGGCAGACCAGAGTAACGTTAACCCCGCGATCATGGCAATCTGGAGTTAACTTTAGTAAATGATGGAAATTTTCCGTCAAGGGTCCTTAACGCAAGGACAAGCTTGATGGAAAATTTCCATCTTTGGTCCGGAAGGAGTTAAAGTGGAAACCTCACCCCATCTGATCTTAGTACTAGAAAGTAACTTAATTACAAGACAGAGATGCTCCTTCTATACATTTCTCATTGCTTACATTTAAATAGTTGAATAGAAAATTTCAACAAAATATGAATTGAAAAACTTTAGTGACCCAGTCAAACCTGTCACAACAAATGTTTAAAATCCATAAAGCCTATTATATTATGTCTCTCTGCAGCCATTTTCTTTTTACCTAAGGTCAAATACTACCCTGCTGTCCTATGATCTTGCAATGCTCATTTTGTTTTTGCAATTAAGTGTGAATCTGTCCAGAGCAAGTTCCTGTTTCTGCACAGACTAATGGTCTGTTAGCAATTTGACTCTTAGATGAACCAATAACTATCTCCCCATTTTGTAACCCTTCTGAGGTCAGTTTTGTCAGGTTAGTTATACTTAGTAAAGAACTTTCTTGGTTACTGTTAGTGTTATCTAGAAGAACAAAAGAAAAGGGAAGGGCTGCGCCACAGGTAAATACTAAGACAACTTTTTTGACACAAAAGCAGAAATAGGTCTGGTACAAAAGTTTCACAAAGAAAGTTTTTATAATCCAAAGATGAAAAGTCAGTGATTGATAGGATGTACTGTCCTCAATTCAACTTGACCATAGATAATATGGACACAAAATACAGGGATAGGTGATAGTGTAGCTTGTTGATTACAGTCGTTTATATAAGGAAAAGGTAACGATGGGACACTCACATTTGGAAGAGCTATAGCCAGCTATAGCAGTATAGGCATACACCGGTATAATCCCCGCTTTAAAGGATAAACAGCAACTGTCAACCACGTTCACACCAAGATGATATAAAAGATTGGAAACAGGAGCAGGTGATAGTGCAGACTGTATAATATAATCAGATAAAAGTATAAGATTACCATGGAACACTTACATTTAGAAGAGCTATAGCTAGCTCTAGCAGTATGGGCGTACAGCGGTATAATCCCCGCTTTAAAGGATATGCAGCAAATGTCCACCACGTCCACACACTCAGGAAGGAATAAAAAAAGCAAGAGATAGTGCTCTCAATAAAATAGAGTAATCTATAATCAAGTAAAGTCAAAGTAAATTATACTTACAAGGATAGAGCAGGCTGACTGCTCTATGAACACAGCGTTGGTGATATTATCCCCACCTTGGAATTACTTGAAGTATAAAACTTACAAATTACCAGGGAAAGTGCATATAACAAAGGAAATTGGCACAAAAAGGTGACCAACAAACCTTTAATAAGTTAAAATACACAATATTAAATGTCCATAACACGTTTCACCTTTACAGGCTTTATCAAATGGAATAGAAAACAGTCAACCTGGCTATAGGAGTTTATATAGGGATAACTGTGCATAAAATTGGTGCCAAAATTAGCATTATCCAATTGGAATTCAACATATTTAAAAACATTTTAAAATGATGGCGGCCATATTGAGGAGGGCAAGGAGAGATTACAACTCCATTGGGGGAGTGGTGCAGATAGAGACAATATATGAATATATTAATACAGGAAATAATTTACAACAGGAATAAACAGGAATAAATAATAATATAAAAGGAGAGTATTAGGATATTAAAATGGATAGATATGAAATATAAAACTACTGATATTTATAAAAAAATTAAACAGATCAAAGTCTGTATTTAGACCACAAGTGGTTAGAGTTTGTAAATTATATACCCATCCCATTTCTGTTTTACCTAAAATATTTTTTATATTTTCTACTCTCCATGGAATAATACACTATTTAATTCCTATACATTTTAAACATTTTAGGTCACTGTTATGTTTAATAAAATGTTTAGACACGGAATGGTTTAAGTATCCTTTTTTGATATTTATACAGTGTTCACTTAAACGTATTTTAAGACTTCTTGTAGTCACTCCTACATATTGGAGGCCACAAGGGCACTCCAATAAGTAGATTACATTAATTCATTTTGTATGGTTTTTTTGTCCTATTGGATGCAAGTTAAATTACTTTAGAAGGGACAGAGGGGTCAGTACTTTTACACACTATACATCGTTTACATTTGTAAAAACCTTTGGCTTCAGCTAAAAAAGAAGTTAGTGCATTTTTTTTCTTAATTTCTCTAGTGAAATTGGAGGTTAAAATAGATTTGAGGGGGCCGTGGCTGACGGCCGTGGAGAGCGGTCGCATGGTGTGAGAGCTCCCGGTCGTACAGGACCTCTAAGCCTGAAAAAACGAAGCAATCTGCTCTAAAAACGTACCTACAGATGGCACCTGGCCCATAGACCTTGCTGCAATGGCCCCTGCCAAACAAATGAAAATAATGGACCCGATCTGCCACGCAAAAAAAGAAAGAGCGCGGACCACACAAGATGGTGGCGAAGGGCCCGTGCTATCACAAACATCAGACTCATCACATGAGCCTGAAAATGAGGCAAGTCACTATACTGATGCCCCGGTTACAGAAAGAAAATTATTTACCATGCTGCAGGACTTCATGGTCACTCTGCAAATAGATCTTCGACAGGCAACAAATTATATCAAAAATGAAATATCAGAGCTGGGAGAGAGGACAAATAGCTTAGAGGCCAGACAGGATGAACTGTGCTCAGCGCATGATGTGTTGGCGGCAACCGTACAAAGTTTGAGTAAAGAGCACATGTTCCTGAAGAAAAAAATGGCAGACATGGAGGACCGCTCGTGGCACAACAATGTCAGGTTCCGAGGGATCCCGGAGACCGTGACAAATGACCGCCTCGTGGAATACATAATGTCACTATGCAAGACCCTGGCTCCGACAATATAGGAACAAGAGTGGCTTATGGACCGGGTGCATCGCCTGCCGAGGCCCCAGAGACTCGCTCAAGATGCACCACGAGATACAGTAGTGCGTTTTCACTACTTTAAGACCAAAGATGCATTACTTATGGCGGCAAGAAAAACATCAGCATTGCCTGCACCCTACGAAACTGTCCAACTATATGCAGCTATGACCATGAGCAGGAGGCGAGAGTTTATAACGGTCACGAAGACGCTGCGAAATAACAATATAGAATTTTGCTGGGGATACCCGACCAAGCTCATCATCTGGAGAAACGGGAGAACACACACCGCAAGTGAACCGGAGGTGGGCATGCGGTGTGTGTATTTCCAGTGAGATCACCGGACAGAGCACCGGCAGAGTCGCCTAAATGCCCACAGAGAGAATGGCAGATGGCGGGATCACCCACCCAGAACTAACACAACTTAAAGGACCCTGTCAACAAAGGCATAGCCGCATGCCATAAAGGAACTGTTTTGCACAACCACTCGCACAACTGAGCTGATAAGGTGTTGTGAGTATATATGTTTATGCACACATGTATAGCGATGTAGCATTACAACAGCAGTATCAAACGCCCAGTTAACTCCTAAGTCCCAAGGCAGGGGTCAGTTGAGAGGGATAAGACTGAGTACATAAGGGATGGGCAAACACAGGAGCCAGGGGGCACAAGGGTAAAGATGAGGGTCTGGCCACAGGGTCATAGGGTCTCGCAGGTTAAAAAGTAGAACCAACTAGAGGACGAGATGTTTAAATCAATGTATGGCTGCCCATCTAAATACAGGTTCTTTAGTGAGAGAACAGTGGCTTTCACCAGGGCAGGGTGCTCATGGGTATGGGGCAGAAAAATAAAGTCATGATTTAGGTCGTGCGTGCCTCGCTTTCACCGTCAGACGGACCCCTAGGTTGAGCGTTGGGACGGGACAGTTTACCCAACTCACGTCTCACCCAGGAAGAGCGCTGAGGACGCAAATGGTGCTTTGTATATACTTAAGTTTTTTTATATCCCAAGTTTTCCCCGTTGTTTTCTCCCCTTTGGTCAACACCAACATTCCATGTACTACGAATGCACCCAAAACTGCGTGCCACACATAAGCAGGTTCACCAGGAAAATGCATGGTTGATGAATTAAAAATCCTAACCCTAAATGTGAAAGGTCTCAATAGCCCCCATAAGCGAAGGCTGGCAGCGCAGGAAATGGTCAGATCTAAAGTAGAACAAATAAATGGCACTCAGATCAACCCTTAGGTCCCTCCAGCTTATGGAAACCAAAAAAAAGATGTGGTTCCTCAAACAATCCTACTATGTGTTGGGCAACAAGGCAGGAAAGCTTCTAGCCAAGAAAGTAAAACAAACTAAACTGCAATCGAAAATACCCTATATCATCTCGGGGCTAGGGGTCAAGTTGTATAATTGTTATGCTACAAGGGTTTTTGGAATTGGAACTCAACTGCAGCTTGTAGAACTCCTTAATTACAATAGTAATGACACAGAGAATCTTCTAAATTATCAATACTGTAGCTTTAAGCAAAGAGGTGATTGAAGGCAATTAGAGAATTAAACGAAGTTTTAATGATTGCAATAAATTTTAGTAACTGTGAATAATAGCATATAGGTAATAATTCAATAAGAAGAAACTGTAGATTATGGCAAGCAAAACACAGTTCATTAATTAGTAAATCCTCAGAGATGATTTGAATACTATAGTTAAGCTTGATGTGAGTTATCTTCCATAGGAATAGCATGCAGTCAGCAGTGAAGATTTTAGCAAGCAAGAAAAAATTCATTTATAAGAAATCCTCAGAGATAAATTGAATAATATAATTAAGCTTGATGGGAGTTATCTTCCATAGGAATAGCATGCAGTCAGCAGAGAAGATTTTAGCAAGCAAGGAACAATTCAGTTATAACTGAGTCTTCAGAGAATAGAATGAAAATTATACTTAAGATTTATGTGAGTAGTCCTCCAAGAGATCGATATTAGAGTCCAAGTATAAACTGGTAAACAGTCCATTTTCCAGGATCCAATCGAGGATGTAAAGCACAATCCTTTTAGTAGTTCAAAGGGTAAGGAAGGCTTGCAAGTGAAGCTTGTGTAGCCGGCGTCTAAACACGGAAGTAGGTCCCAAAATCACCAAGCCGTTTGTATCTGGCGCGGTCTCTCTAAATAGCGTAAGAGAGCCGCGTCAGAAGGGGACGGGGCCAGCTCAGCATACCGGAAATGCCGAACCCGGAACAGATACCGCATGACAATAATCCCCAGGATATAGTCAACGAGCTAGCAAAGTATTACGCGTCCCTATACCAATTAGACAGAGACCCTGACACACACCCAGGGTCGGACTGGACCACCGGGATACTTCCCGGTGGGCCGCAGTAATCTGGGGCCGGGCACACAGCCCAAATCATTAGGTTAATGTTTTTAAGTATTTTGATGAGGAAGGAGCTGGGGGCTGGTGCGGCCGCAATTAATCTGCCTGCAACCGGAGGGAGACCTATGAGTCTCCCTGAACTATTTACCTTAATTTCTGCCACATGCCCCGCCTCTGCATGCAAGCCACGCCTCTTTAATGCAAGCTCCGCCCCCACGCACGTTGCTGACCTCGCTGCAAAGAAGGGTCACAAAATGGCAACTTCACCTGCCAGTGCCAGGTAAGCTTCAGCCATGGCTGTGTGTGTCTGCTAGTGAGAGAAAGAGTGTGAGTGTGTCTGCTAGTGAGAGAGAGAGTGTGAGTGTGTCTGCTAGTGAGAGAGAGTGCGAGTGAGTGAGTGTGTGTGTCTGCTAGTGAGAGAGAGTGTGAGTGTGTCTACTAGTGAGAGAGAGAGTGTGAGTGAGTGAGTGTGTGAGTGTGTCTGCTAGTGAGAGAGAGAGTGTGAGTGAGTGTGTGTGTGACTGCTAGTGAGAGAGAGATTGTGAGTGTCTGTTTGCTTGTGAGTGATCTATGACTGTGAACCTGGTGATGTGTGTCAGTAGGTGTCTTAGTATGGACAATGTGTGCTATTGTTTAGATGGACTTTGTGTTCAGAGGTGAGATCCTTTTAAACTGTTATCCAGCACTCAGTGCTAAGATGTGCTCTCTGAGTATTTGATACAATAACCATATGAAAATGAAAAGACCCAGTACTGGGACAAGAGGAACTTCACAATAATGGACTTCAGGGCAGCCGAGTGCCATTGTGCTTAGACCACTCATTAATAAAAGAAAGACTGACACATGAGGGAGTTGGGTCAAGTCTGATGATTTTTCTTGAGATCAGGCAGACACAGGGTGGTCTGTGTTTATTTCAACAGCGCTAACTAGACCCTTTCCTCTCCTCCTCTCTGCAAGACCCCTTAACAGTGTGTCATGCTGTGCTCCTCTTCGCCAGATTTAGTTTGATCCCTAGGAAAACAATCTCCACATATTCAGAAATTTTTGTTTATTTTTACCCCACCAACAAGTTAATGAATAGGACAAGATCAATAAGGCTTTGAAATTGTAAAAGGGAAGCAGCCAGGTAGTTATTCCAATTCTCTTGCCAAAGAAAGGGTTCTAGGAGAATCCCTTCTGTGCAGGGGCGGGCTGGGCCGGGGGGCAGGGAGGCAATTGCCCCCCAGGCCGCCCTAAATTCCTGTAAGGCCGGCCGCGGCGGGCCGGCCCTTTAAATACTGCAGCCGCCTGAGCGCTCTGTTAAGAGCCTCAGGCGGCTGCAGCTTCTCCCCTCCCTCCCCTGTAGCGTGGCCGAGCTGCACTCCGGTCCGCGGTGGCCGGCCAGCCGGCCAGAGTGATAGGAGGGTGCACACTGAGTGTGCACTTCCTGTCAGTCCGGCCGGTTACAGGAAACAGAAACTCCGCGCGGAACAGGAGTTTCTGTTTCCTGTAACCGGCCGGACTGACAGGAAGCGCACACTGAGTGTGCACCTTCCTTTCACCGCCGTGTCGGGCCACCGCTGACCCGAGTGCAGCTCCCGCCACGCCAGGAGGGGTAAGAAGAGAGGGAGGAGGACGGCAAGAAGAGGAGGAGGAATAAGAAGAGGGGGGATAAGAAGAGGGAGGGGGATAAAGAGGAGGAATAAGAAGAGGAGGGGAATAAGAGGGAGGGGGGATAAAAAGGGGGGAATAAGAAGAGGGGAGGGGGGAATAAGAAGAGGGGAGGGGGAATAAGAAGAGGGGAGGGGGGAGTAAGAAGAGGGGAGGGGGAGTAAGAAGGAGGGGAGATAAGAAAAAGAGGGGGGTAAGAAGAAGAAGGGGTGAGTAAGAAAAAGATGGGGGAGTAAGAAGAAGAAGAGGAGGGAGTAAGAAGAAGAGGAGGGAGTAAGAAAAAGAGGGGGGAGTAAGAAGAAGAAGAGGGGGGAGTAAGAAGAGGGAGAGGGGGAATAAGAAAAGGGGGAGGGCGGAGTAAGAGGGAGAGGGGGAATAAGAAAAGGGGGAGGGCGGAGTAAGAAGGAGGGGAGATAAGAAAAAGAGGGGGTAAGAAGAAGAAGAAGGGGTGAGTAAGAAAAAGAGTGGGGAGTAAGAAGAAGAAGAGTGGGGAGTAAGAAGAAGAAGAGGGGGTAAGAAGAAGGGTGAGTATGAAGAAATGGGGGGAGTAAGAAGAAGAAGGGGGAAGAAGAAGGGGGGTAAGAAGAACAGGTGGGGAGTAAGAAGAACAGGTGGGGGAGTAAGAAGAACAGGTGGGGGAGTAAGACGACCAAGGGGGGAAGTATGAAGAACACAGGGAGGAGGGGGGTAAGACGAACACAGGGGGTGTGAGGAGAACACATAGAGGGAGGAGTGAGAAGAGCACAGGGAGGGTGGGTGAGTGTGAGAAGAGACCGCTAGGGGAGGGTGGGGGAGAGGAGAGACCACTAAGGTGCAGGGGAGAGCTCTACGGGACAGAAGGGGCAGCTCTATAGGACAGGGGCCAAGACAGGGAGCTCTTTCACACTACGCGCGCGCACACACACACAATGCATCCCTATACATACACAGAAACACAACATGCTTCCCTTACACACAGAGAAACACACAATGCATCCATTACACACACACACACAATGCAACCCTTACACACAAAGACAATGCATCCTTTGCACACATACACAGAAACAGACAATGCAAACCCGTACACACATATGCAAACACACACACTTCTTTTCTTACATACACACAGAAACACAATGCATCTCTTACACTCAATGCACACACATACAGACACACACCTTGCATCCCTTATGCATACAAACACAGATTCACACAATGCATCCCTTACACACAACCAGAAACACATAATACATCCCTTATACACAAATACACACTGCTTCCACTACACACAAACACACTACATCACCTGCACAAACTGGTAACCCTATACACTACATACCATAAGCACACATATTAGATCCTCTACAATAACACATAACACATCCCCTACACACTCCACTCCCTGTGAGCGAACTCATGGGTGGGTGGAACTTATGAGTGGGCCTTATGGGCATACTCACCGTCAGGCCCTGGGGCCCAGACCTTGAGCTGTGTAAGGGGCCCCCAAAAAATGAAGCTGCTTCCAATTCTCCCAGAACATTGAATTTTGTGACCACAGTTGCAAACAGCCTCCAGAGATCCTGTTCTACACCAGACCAGTGGAGCCAAACTGCAGCCCATCATCATCCTCATCTGCTTGTAAGTAGGCAATCTAGTATATTATTAGTGACACTAATCTATAATGTACCTCACATTAAAGGGACACTATAGCTTAATGAAGTGGTTCTGGTGTCTATAGCTGGTCCCTGCAGGCTTTTTAATGTAAACACACACTGTGTGCAGCACTGGCGTTAGTTCATATGGGTGGGGCATTGTGATGTCACATGGGGGGGCAGCAAATTTTTATTTTGTCTAGGGCGGCAAAAATCCTTGCACCGGCACTGATCCTGGGCAGGTGCACCAGTCTACTGGTGACCCACAGGAGGGGAGTGCACTGATTGCACTGCACTCTCCTCCTGTCCAGCCCCATCTTTACCGCAGTGCAAGTGCCCTCTGCCCCTAATTTACAGTGGCTCACACTCACAACAAGCATTGCCTGGAGCCGTGAAGGAGCGGGTATGGCAAAGAGCTACTGATTAGCATAACATCAATATCCGTTATAAAACCAGGAAAAGGTGGGCATGGATGGTGAACTGATTTGGTGGTGCAATGGGCCACTTGACTGGTTTTGCCCCCCAGGCCTAAGGCTGCCAGCCCTCCCCTGCTTCTGTGCAAAGCAGGGAGTTTCTTCATAATCACAACTCTAGTGGTTAAAGGTTCTTTTTCTTTTTTTCTTTTTAAAAAAAAAAGAGAGATACACAGTGATTGCTTGTATATGAGTCACTGCCTAAATGTTTAGCAGAAGGAGACCCCTGTATACCAGCTGGGAGTGAGTGAACAGGACAGGAGCTCCAGGGATGGTCAGATGCGATCACAGGGCAGAGGGAGCCAGGATAAATTGTTCTACGAATTCATTAAAGACACAGCCTTGGTGGATGTATGGCGGGCACAACATCCTGGGGATAGAGACTTTACATTTTACTCTGCCCCCCATTGGGACCTACTCTAGGATCGACTGCTTCCTATTAAACAACATGAGCGTGGTGAGGGCGACGGAATCCAAGATAGGATCCATAACGTGGTCAAACCACGTGGATATTTCTTTAACCTTGTGGAATCTCTGTGTAGCATCCCCATGGAACTGGAGGCTAAGCTCCGGCTTACTTCATGACAAAAGCACTCAGGCAGAAATAAGAAAAGACATCAAGGAGTATTTCCTCACGAATGAAACAGAAGAACTATCCCCAAGCACCGTCTTGGCGGCCCACAAGGCAGTGATCAGGGGAACATGCATCAAACTAGCTACAAGGAAAAAAGCGCAAAAGATGAAGACACTTAAACAACGCCTAGAAACACTGAGACAGACCGAACAGAAACACAAGACTACACCCACACCACGACTACTTGAACAATTGAGAGAGGCATGAAGATCTATCTCTGAACTATTACTAGATGACACCGCTAAGGCGATGGTGTGGACTAAATGATCCTACTATGAGAAATCAAATAAAATGGACACCATGCTAGCTAGAATTCTATGCCCCAGACAGGCTCGGACCGCCATAACCATGATCAAACATACGGATGGCTCAATTAAAACTAATCCGACTGATATCGCAGTAGTTTTCACAAACTACTACAAAAAGCTGTACAATCATATGCCCAGAGACTCAACTGCACAAGAAGCAGTGTTGCAAAACATGCACGCCTTCTTGAAAGACCTGCGCCTACCACAACTCCCCACAGCTGCTGTGACCCATCTAAACGAACCCATTACGATCGAAGACGTGGACAAAGCGATAGCGGGACTGAAGGGGCATAAAGCCCCTGGACCTGATGGCTTCGACGGGTCGTATTACAAAACGTTCAGAGAGGACCTCTCACCGCGACTGAAACCACTTTTTAATCACCTGATGGACAGCGGGACATCTGAGAAGGAGATGTCTAAGGCTAACATAACCCTCCTTCACAAACCAGGCAGAGACCCCCTATCACCTGATAACTATAGACCTATCTCACTTATCAACCAAGATATTAAGATTCTAGCGAAAATTCTGGCAGACCGACTCAACCCCCATCTGAAGACACTGATACACCCAGATCAGGTGGGGTTCATCACCGATAGACAACTCTTCGAAAACATCAGATGGAACATTGACCTCATCTGGAGACAAAACGCAATAAACAAACCAACTCTACTCGTTTCTATAGATGCCGAAAAGGCCTTTTGATAGGGTCGAGTGACCCTATCTGTTCAGCCTCCTGGACTACCTTGGCTTTCCCAAAAGATATACGGCCTCAATCAAAGCAATGTATAACCAAGCCTCCGCCCAAGTAACGATAGCTGGAACACGAGCAAAACCTTTTAAACTAGGGAATGGGACAAGGAAGGGATGCCCTCTATCCCCCCTCTTGTTTGTGCTTACGCTCGAACCTTTGCTGCAAGCACTATGCCAACATCCCTGCATAAAGGGGATAATGATAAGAGGTCAGGAGTTCCTTGTATCCGCTTATGCGGATGATGTTCTGTTGACCCTTACGGAACCTAAAGAATCCATGGAAGCATTACAAGAAACCCTCTTACATTTTGGGGCTTTCTCCGGATATAAGGCTAACTTAGACATATCCAGCGCCCTGCCGATGGGCATGTCTGCAGGGGACGTGGCGGCCTTGGGGGCCACATATAGCATACCAATAGTAAAAGACCACCTGAAGTACCTAGGGATACAATTAACAAGCGATCCAACCAAACTATACCAATTGAATTATACTCCTCTTATACGCACCCTAATACGAGATATAGAAAAATGGCAAGATAGTCCCATATCGTGGATCGGGCGCATACATACAGTTAAAATGAATGTCCTTCCCTGAATGTTGTTCCTCTTCCAGGCACTACCAATCAAACTACTTAAATCCGATCCAGCCCACTTACAAAAAACTATTGGAACCTTCATATGGCTGAACCGACGCCATAGAATCTCCAGGAATATCTCATATAGACATAAGCAAATGGGGGGGTTAGGCCTACCGAATTTATATTACTATTACCTGGCAGCACAACTAGCACAGGTGGCCATGTGGCACGCACCATTGGAAGAGAGAAGATGGGTAGACCTGGAGTCCCTACTAACTGGGTCAGACCTCCCGCAGTTCCATATCTGGGTTTCCAGGGAAGATAGACCAATTCTTAGGACGACCTGCCCAGCTATATTAAACTCACTCAGAATATGGGACGCCTCAGTGGCTAAATATAAACTGGCCTCCACTCCATCTCCATTGACTCCCATACTGAGAAATAGGGCATTCCCCCCTGGTATGGCAGCGAGGGATTTTACAAACATAGAAAAGGTGGGAATACAAAGGATCTGTCATATGTTTGCACAGGGGCAACTAGTTACATTCGAACATCTAGCACAAGTAGCGCATCTCTCCCCCTTCGACTTCTTCAGATATATGCAAATTAGGGACTATGTCCAACAACCCCAGGTACTACAGAGCGCCAGGACAACGAGGCTTAATAACTACTCTCTATACACATATCTGCTCGGAAACAAGGGAATGGGGAAATCTGGCTTACGCGGACACCTGGGAAAGAGAGTTAGGGGAGGTACTAGAAGGAGTAGAGTGGAGAGGAATCTGGGAAGCAAACACCTCACTTTCCATATGTGTAACCCTCCAAGAACAGGCATATAAAACAATGTTTAGGTGTTTAGGTGGTACACCACACCCGTAAAATTATATAACATGAAACAAACACCATCTGATGTCTGCTGGAGGGGCTGTGGTCTTAAAGGAACATATATTCACATGTGGTGGGAGTGTCCCTAAGCACAATCCTTTTGGGCCAAAGTATTCACCTTGATCAAACGCATATTCCGCAGAGCGCCAAGCCTAAACCCATGGACATACTTACTTAATAGGTCTGTAGAGGCTTGGAAGAGGAGGGAACAGAAACTGATCCACAAGATCACCTTAGCCGCGAGGAGAGCAGTAGCACAAACATGGATACAAACCACACTCCCACCAATCCAGAGGGTCATATCCAACATTAAAGAGGTATACCTCATGGATAGCTTGACTGCTCAACTAAAAGGGACCATGTCCAGCTTCGACAAACTATGGGACCCATGGCAGAATAGTGATCTCTCAAATGGAGAGACTATATAGGACATCAGAATAGCGTAAGGGCCACTTAGGACCAGGGGAGGCAATAGACACCCTCCAGAGGACTCCACACAATACCAGAAAGCACCGACTTGACGTATTACCTTACACTCCCCCCCCCCCCCTTCTTTCTCTTCTTCTTTCATTTTACAACAACTCAAGCTAGATTAGGCTAAATGAAAAAGGCACCAACCACCACCACATGGTGTACGGACAGATAACAAAAACAGTACATCCTTTTCTGGAGGAAGACGTTCAGGTGGTGGATTAAATTAATTATTCTATTAAAATAGGGGGCAGAACACAGTGATCACACAGGGACATGGGTCCCTTGCTACGAACCACACCCCTAATATAACATAATAAGAGAATACAACATAAAAGACAAAAGGAGCTATCAGTACGTAAACTAAGTTTATGTTATAGTGAAGTTTAATTACATAAATCCTTGACAAGAGGCCAAATAAGCCCAATGTTAAATGTATCCTGTTGTGTTTTGATACTTTTTGCACCGACATACATATACCTTTGTTCCAAGATCTTGTATAATGATGGGCTTCTGCACAAGCCAAAAATGCTACTGTTTTGCATGCTACTCATGTCAAGATGAAAAAAAAAAACAAAAAAAAAAACCTGATTTCTCAAACATTATAAGGGGGGCTGACTTGAAATGAAATTGGAGGGATAGAATTTTGATTTTTCTCTGAGATTTGTCTCTTCAGTGTGGCTTTATGAACAAATTTATTTAAATCATGGAAGGCTTCAAATGGTTTGAATGGATTAGTAGGGGCAAATTTGAGACCCTTACTTAGAACAATTTTTTGGGCTGTTAAGAATTTTTGGCTTAGATTAAAAATGCCACAGCTGGAGGGATTTAAAGTGCTTATTGTCTTTCTAGCCTTTCTCTCTTGTTCTCATCTCCCACTTCATCTTCCTCTAAGCTTAGAGTCCTTTTTTTTTGCTCGTAATGGATAGGGTGTGTGTGTTCCTGGGTTGGGGTGATTTTGAATTTCAAAAAAATGGTCCTCATTCTCAATTTCTGAGTCGAGTGATAGTAGTTGGTATCTGTTGTGGTGACTTGGGATAGTAGGTGATTTTGAGTAGTTAGAATATTCATTGTAATTATTAGTACAGTGTAATCTTTGGCGTTTGGGTGAGTATTGGTTGCTTGGACCAGGTACATTGTAGTATTTTGGTGATTGTGTAGGTCTGTTGTATGTTCGATATGAGGTTTTACAGTATCTGTGTTGAGGTATGTGATAGTGATTGGTAGTAGGTGGGTGTATTTTGTGCAGGGGTGATTTGTACTTGTTGTCAGGGACTCTATAGTTTACCGCTGCCTACCCAATAATCCTGTGTTAATTAGCGCTGAACTTCTGTTTTTGACCTTCTGTTTTGTGTTAGTGTTATCTGCCTGGGATGTATCCCCCCATTTACAACTTGATCTCACTTCTCTCAATATGTACTAAAGATTCTAGCTAGATATTTTAATCGATGTTTTAATAACTCAGGATGATTTACGAGATTTACGTGATTGGGAATGCATGACATTGATTAAAACGTCTAGCTTAGCCTCAAGACTAAAGTTCGGATATATAGTAGATGATGGAAATATATAATCTAATAATTCTCCAAAATAGAGAGTGAGATTTAGAATGACTTGTGTGACAAACTCCCCTTTTCCTGTGAGTTTGCCACGAGTTTTCGGAGGGGCCTGTTTGCCAGCCTCCTACCCTGTGACTATGGCCCCCGAACAGACCTGGCTAAAATACTTTAAAAAGGCTCTGCTCATGTGAAGTATGTACTTTTGTACTCCAGACAGAGAGACTGACCATTAGTATTAATTCTCTGGAACTGTTTTGGGCATGGGACCATGTGCACGGTCTGTCAAAAGGAGACTCTCAGGAAATTCCTGAACCCCTGCTCTGATCTTTGGATATGTTGTTCACCCAGATCAGGGCTATCAGGGGATGTTTATGGGGATATGTTGTGTTTTGGGGTACTTATGAGAGGAGGGATTGTGTGCTGTGTGTGGGACTGTCGTCCATTTAATTACTGTTCTGATTGGTTTGTAAACTTTGTGTCCCTGTCCCCCACAAGGTCCATGTGGGCGTATGCCTTGCTTGGGGACTTGCATAGGCCAGCTGTGGCTTCCATTAAACGCACTTGTTTTACCCCTCGGGTTGTTGTTACATTTTAAATGGGCACGTTACCCCACATTTTTGCTTTGCTCATCTGGTGACATCCAAGCACACTTGCTTGTATAATGGTTTGAATTTTATTAATTAAATTTTCTTACTACTATCTAGTCAGATTTAAAGGGAGAGAGGCTTGCTCTATTTTTTTTCGAACTCTTTCCCGAGGTGATTAAATGGTACCATCTGGTAGGAGATATTCTGGAAGCGTCAATGGAAATGATTTTTTAGGCACCCCAGGTCCCCATATATATAATTTAAAGGGGAGAACGGTATATATTCAATTGTATTCCACCCTGTCTAGACATCATAATCTGTCTAGTTATAGAACATGCTGTTCTAATGCTTTAATTTTATCTCCTTGCTATGCAGTGGTATTAGGTGGATATATGGTTTAATTGTATCTAATTTATTATATTTTGTTAACCCCCCTTTTTTCTTTTTCTTTTGTTGCCTTTGTTTTTTACTTATTGTAGCCATCTACCATTTATTTGTTTAGGATACAGAAACAGGGGGCATCTATCTCACAGTTTGTAAGATCATTTTGTCCGTCACTACGTTTTCCCTTTATGTGCCACCTGCTGGAAGAAATCAATATTTCCAGACCACCTAGACCTAATTATGATCACTTCAAATTATATAATTTCAGCATTGTTGCTTTGTCTTATCGCTTCTATAATGACTCCTTAGATATAAGATATAATATCAAAGTGTACATGCTAGGGATATATAAAAAATATAAAAATAATAATAAAAAAAATAACAAAGAAAAAGAAATATAAACACAACAAATAATAAATAAAAAAAGAAAAATATATAATATTAAAAAAAACTGTAAAAAAAACTACCATCACTTCAGTCTACTCTGCCTCTATTCACTTCTCCAGGCTTAAAGCCAGGGAGTCTGAGGACATGGAACCAGTGGATAGAGCTAATGTTTGCTCTGTGCGTACTGACAAACACACTTTTGCTTGGGGAGAATGCAGGCTCCGCTTCCTTAGCTCAGTGGAGTGCTGTGCTGTGTGCTTAAAGGGATTCTATAGTGCCAGGAAAACAAACCTGTTTTCCTGGCACTGTAGAATCCTACAGCAAGGGCCTAGATGGGACATACTTGTGTATAAGGGAGGATAGATAGGTGGGAGCAGCATTATGTAGAGATTTGAAAACAAAAACCAAAATTTTAAATTGAGCCCTATATCTTACAGGAAGCCAATGTAGGGACTGACAGAAGGGTGAGGTGTGGGCAGTGTGAGCGGACAGGAAGATGAGCCTCGCCGCATTCATTATGGACTGTAACGGTGCAAGTTGGGAGTACGTAAGACCACTGAGAAGTGGATTACAGTAGTCAAGGTGTGAAAGGACAGTGGAATGGACCAGCACTTTAGTCGCATCTGGCATTAAGTATGGTCGGATGCGCGTAATGTTTTTGAGATGGAAGCGGCAGAATTTGGCAGTAGACTGAACATGAGGCGTGAAGGAGAGGTCGGAGTCAAAGAAAACACCTAGGCAGCTAGCCTGCGTGGTGGAGCTGATGGTAGCACAGTTGACTTGGAGGGAGACAGACACAGGAGTAGCAACACTTGATGGAGGAAAGACCAGAATTTCAGTTTTGGTCAAGTTGAGTTTAAGGAAGTGGGCAGCCATCCAGTTAGAAATAGCAGAGAGGCAGTCAGAGACACTAGTCAAGAGGGACGGGGAGAGATCAGGAGAGGACAGGTAGATTTGCGTGTCAACCGCATAAGAATGATATTGGAAGCCAAAGGAGCTATTCACACACTACGCCTTACATACACTGCACCAATAGGCTTGCACAGTTCATTTTATAAGGGTATGCACCAGAAAATTTTATTTTTTAAAGTTATGTAATGTGAATATTTTTTTGTGTAGGTGTAGGGTGCTTGTAATTGTAGCTGTGTGTGAGGTGTGTTGTGGCTTTCTGTGTGTGATGTAGGCTGTCTGTAATGTGTGAATAGCTATTAGTGATGTGTGGGGCTGCAAGTGGGTAGCTGTGAATGATAAGTTTGGTCCACTGTGAGTGATGTGTGTGACAATGTGTAATGTATGGATAACTGTGAGTGTATTGCGGTGCATGATTAGCTGTAAGTGATGTGTGTGGATATATGTAAGTAACTCTCAGGGTTGAATTGGGAGTTAAAATAGACCTAGGTTATTTATGTCACAGTAACCCACTTTCATATTTTTGAAAATGTAACATTTTCATTCAGATTCATTAATATAAATAAGAAGACCTCACTAACCCACACAAGTATACATATATAGAGAGTGCAATCAGTCATGGGAGTGTTCATTTAGAGATGCACACACTCACACATACACATATACAATCACACACAGATACCTAATACACCCTCACAGTTACACAGAGAGACAAATTCACATAGATACATGCGGATACATACATAAGAACAAACACAAATACAGATACGCACTCACATATACACAAATACAGACACAAATGGTTGCACATTTATGGATATCTACATGAAGACACACAAATAAACACATACACTCTGAAATACATTCATATGCATGTAGGCATATTCACAGATACACATATTCACACATAATTACTCATTCACAGAGACATACACAAGTACACACACACTCACAGATACACATGCAGTCATACATGCAGACACAGAGAGTGCTATCCTGGTCCTCCCCAACTTGAAAAAAATAAATAAAGCTAAAAAGTACCTCTGTTTTAATGTTAAGGGCATGTTCTCCTCTCAGTCCTAAACTCGTCCACTGACCTCACTTCCTATCACTGGAAGGGACAATCATGGCTCAAGACACCATGACCACTTCAATTCAGTGAGAGTGTCATCATTGGACTGTCATCAGCCAGCCCAGAACTAGAGTTCCGGGATGGCTTATGTCAATTCTGTGCAACTTTTATTACACGGAATGCATTTATTAGAGAGTAATCAGTAGGACAGCATCGCTGGACCAGCAGGGAGCATTGGAGCATGGCGGGGACCCTGTTAAGGGGGGAAACCATTGCTAAACGGTGTGACCCATTACTAGGGAGCCAGACCAGTGTACTCCTCACATCATAACCACAGTAGTGTTTTGTTATAATGATTTGAGCAACACTTTAACTTTTCAGTCCAAATCTAGAGCCAATTCAGGCTAAATGAAACCCATCTGGATCAGTTCAAACAGGCTCTAATCTGGGGCCAGTCCTGTGCCAACCCAAATCAATTTAAATTTGGGTCTGTAAAAGTCAGACAAAGATAGATGTATCAAATATCCTCCAAATTTTAGCTTCGAAATGGCTCTAAATAATTTCTGAAAAAAGTAACTACTGGTCTTCTATCCAGGTGCTCAGATCCAGTATGGTAAACACTTGTCAGTATCCTAATAGGAAAAACAACAGAATAGATAGGGATATTGCTGGTTCTTAGATCAGTAATTATCTGCTTAAAGCAGACAACTTAGGAGACAAACTATGTTCCATACTCTATAAGTGGCACATAAAGAGTTAATAATCTGGGTGGTTGAGCAATACCAGTGCTTGCGGACTGCCACGTAGGTTTCAATCTGTGATAAAGGGATTTTTTTCTCCTATAATGTGAAATGGAAAAGAAATCTGTAGCCTCCTTTAGCTAATAGTAAAACGGAGGTAATGCTTTTCAGAGTTTCTTTAGTTCTTATCTGCCTAACAACTACATTTCAAAAAGTAATTTGATTTCACATGTTTCTTTCAATTTAACGTTTTATTGTATAATGTAGCATAAAACATATACGCTTTTGAAACAATCTACCGGTCAGTAAAATCACAGTATAAAGAGAAATCCACTTCCAAAGTGAGAATTTAAGGTAAATTCAAAGTAAATTTCAAATTTAAGGTCATAAGAGTAAAACTGGAAAAATTCTCTCAGTCAGTTATGCTTTCCATTCAGCTACTCTGGCCTTAAATTTGAAACTCACTTTGAATTCTTACTTTAGTGACTAACCCTGCTAAAGTTAGCTATTGGTTGTGCTAATATTTTTTGAATTCTTTATATTTTCTTTTATTTTGATTTACATGCTTTGCCCAACAAGCTATGTAAATTAAAGTGTTAAATGCATTGTTCAATGGCATGACAGCACTGCTGGAAGAATTGCATCATTCACCACTTGTCTCTGTTAATATTTCGTATGTCAATTACTTCTTGTCCAATATCCCCATTCTGTAATTGTAAAGTGCTGTAGAAAATGCAGTAAAAATACTATTAATAATAATAATTATAAAAAATATCGAGCAATATGTCTGCACTTCTCCATTGTATAAAAACAGAGAATATGAGAACCCTGAGAACGGAACAGAAGCTTAGAGAAACTCAGTGGCTAGCCCTTTGTTAAATCCCCACTCAGCTCTTAAAATAGTTTTTGTTCACTTGTGCCATTACAGAGAGAACATGTTCTGAAGCATATCAGACTTCCACCCGTAAGCGCAGGCCACAACCGAGATACAGCAACCCTGGTCGATCATTTCGTCCTTCTTTGTGCGTCGTCAGCAAAGGTCTAGCGGATACCTCTCTAGGCACAGGGAGCACGAGGTCCATGTCTGGATTACACTTTTAACTTGGCAAGAGCCAAGTTAATGCATTGCAACAAAAACAGAGAATATGATAGTAGACAAAAGCTTAGAAAAAGTCAGTAGCTTTCACGGCTAGGTAGGCAAACTCAACACTCACAGATCCTAATCTGCCAAAAAGGTATATACCATGTATTACTGGGCCTTAGAATGGCCGGATTTAATGTAAAGAGTAGTCAGAGAGAAAGCCGAGGTCAAACCTAGGAGAAAACAGCATAAACAAGCAAAGGTCGAGAACACAGAGAGTGGAGAGATGAATAAACAATCCAAAGTCGGTAACAAGAAATCCAAAATACAATTAAGGGCACTCGTGTGTAATTAAGAACCACAACAGGACAATCACAGAAAGGCCTGGCTTTATATAGCCAGGGCACTAACACTATTGGTTGGCATCATCTTGGAGCGCCTAGAGACCCGAATTCGGCAAACACCAAATTCGAGTACTTCTGCTCGTTTGTGCCGGTTGATTCATTACTTATAGTCACGCTGTTATAACGGTGCAACTTTATACAAATAGATGCACATGCACAGTGTGCAGCATCTGACCTACTGCTGGATCAGGGAGCTCAAGAACAGGTAAGCATTACAGTAGATTGCCCTTTGGTAAATCCACGCTCAGGTCTCAAAATATTTTTTCATCACTTGTGCCATTACAGAGAGAACCTATTCCAAGGCACATCAGGCTGATCTCACCCATAAGGGCAAACCAAAATGCTGGTTGATTCTCCATTATATGCCTGAGTGCTCAATGGATCATATGGATCATGGGACAGGAAAATCCCTGCAGCATAGAAGTACAGCCAGGGCAAGTTTCCCACTTGCCTTCACTACATTATTCACTCCAGGAAATGCTGCAATAGTGTCTACTGGGGTGAATGAGCAAAGAACTTTGTGTAAGTCAAATCAGCACACAGAGTCTTAGAAGAAAGTACATCCAATTTATTATTTTATAGCAATCATCCTAACCTAATTCAATTACATTCCAGGGAGCTAAATCTGTATGTTAACTCTCATGCAACTTTATGGCTCCCACTGGAACTAATCTACATACTGAGACATTCCAGGTATTTATAATGTTTTATAGACACATGAGTTACATTACTCACATGAGTTAAATTGTCAAAACATTTTGAAACTGTACTTCAGTTATTAAAATGTCCCAATCTGTTTGTTAGTTTCCTCAGTAACGCTGTAACAGTCGAGACACAGAGAAGAATAATGATGAATAATGGGACAGGTTTCTATCTGGAGAGCACCCTACAGATTGGTAAATATAATTCAAGCTTCTGAAGAAGTATTTTCATTATACTTGGGAGCATTTAAAACACTTCTGGATTATTTACCCAGCACTTCTGGTCCCTGAGCATTGTGCAAGGGATAGATGCTTTCCAAAAAGTTTTAGTTAAGATTTTACACTTTCACTGCTGGATAGAATATGATGCAATGGTTCCAGCAGCTGATCTAAACCTGGTGGCTAAATACAAAGTACCACAATGTTTTGTGGAAAAGAAGGATATGGCATATGATCCAACTTCAATCCTAACTTCTGTAAATCAAGAAGCTGGCTCTTAAAATAAATAAATATCAAAACAAGCATGATATCAACTATTTTTAAGATCAGACCTGGATTAAGGTTGTCCAGGGTGCTAGGCAGGATGACAGGTTGGGGTCCCTTTCTAGGGCCCTGAGCTCTGTTCTGTGAGTCTTGTTTGTGTGGTGCCTAAATGTTGTGTGTGGAGGAGAGCTCTGTATGAGGGAGAGTTTGAGTGTGCCACTGCCATGTGTGTTTTTGTGTGTGTGTGTTTTTGTGTGTTTGGTGGTTGGATTTTGTGTGTGGGATTATTGTTTGTCTGTGTGTAGGAGAGTCTTTTGTGTGTAGTGTCTGAGTTATGTTTGTTTTGCCCTCTCCTACATACCTTGTCCTGAAAGCACACTGAGACCATGATACCTGGTGGGCCAGTGGGGAGCATTTGGTCTACACCAATGCTGGGTGCAGATCACTTTAAAGCTCCCTCACAGTTCTGGTGCTCAGTTTATTTCTCAGAGCGCTAATTGTGGCTTGCTGAGCCATTGAGAGTGCAGAGCAGACCACAGCATTCACTCGAATCATAGGCGATGCGGTGGATCTCAATGAGTATTGGTGAATAGGGGCCCGGTCAGGTGTCACAGCTCTTTAACAGCATGAGTGAGCCCCTGCAATATCAGCAGTGTCAGTGTATGTGTGTGTGTGTCAGTGTGTTCATATCTGTGCATCTGTGTGTCAGTGTGTATGTGTAGATGTTTGTGTCTGAGTGTGTGTCAATGAGTCAATGTGTGTGTGTATCTGTATAAATATGTAAATATGTGGCAATGTATGTATATATGTGCATACATCCCAGAAATCAAACATCAACAATATGTGCAAACACACCTTTGCAATCAAACACAAACATTACATACAAACACACTCCTTCATTCAAACAACAATAATACACACAAATGTAAACAACACTATATACATACACACCTCTGCATTTAAATGCAAACATTACAAACACACCACTGTATTAAAATGCCAAAATTATATACAAACACCTCTTCATTTAAGCACTACACACAAAATTACACCTGCATTTAAAAGCTAACACTACTTACGAATACACCCCTTCATTAAAACACAAACATTGCAAACAAGTACACCAGTGTATTCAACTGACGACGGTACATACAAATACACCTGTACATGCACACATATACGCTATACAAAAATATGATTATATAGTCTCTAGCTATATCTCTCCAGCTGGCATTGCACTGTGGGAATTGTACGAGAGATGAGGATATATCTTTTGGCCACCCTTGTCCTAGATTGGGGCCCAATAATATTTCTTGCACCAGGGCCCTCACTACATGAGTTCCGCCATTGCCGTATGTGACATATTTTTGATTTACCTACCTGCTCAAGAGGGCCTAATCACAGCCAGAGCCCCAAAACCTGCCTGACTGCGGCCCCTTGACCAGCTCCCTGCTAGGTTTACTTACCTTTGGAAACAGCCCCTCACTGCACTTCTAATCTTCCACTACGGACCTCCCAGCCAACCTTCTAGACATAGAGAAGCACTGAGATGCAGGATGCTTCCGCAGCAATCGCCATGCTGCTCTTTTCTCGAATTGATAGATTGTTAGCTTGATTCAGCAGGGCCCTCATCACCCCTTGTTCATGTCTGAAATCATTTACATGCAATTTTTGTTTTCCTATTTTATTGTTTCATAATTACAAATAATAAATAGATGAGAGAATAAAAAGGTGGTGGGATTCCACATCCTTCTTGTCTGCTCCATCTTGAGTCCATTAACATATGACATTACAACCCAGCATTATCAGCCTGTACTAGTTCTATGTCCAAGTGGCACTCTAACCATCCCGTTGGGACTGCCCTAGGTGACAGACAGGGGGGTAGGGTGGGAGGGGGGGCACCCACCAAAGATTCCAAAGATTTACTGGTTGGACTGCCACATATCATGTGCCTGCTCAGTAGATGTCCTACCTGGCTGCCAGAATCTCACTGTATTGAGTTTCCCTCTCCCCTGCACATCCTGTACTGATGCTGATAGCCAGGATATAATGTCACCACAAACCCAGCATCAGTACAGTCCTGCAGGGAGCTGGTCAGTTAGCAGAGAGAGATCCCATCCCCAACAGCAAACCACTGAACCCCACAGATGAGGCTCCTCTCCATCTCTCTCTGTCAAGGTGAGAAAAGGTAGGCTAGATGGACCTCACTGTAAATTCCCCCCCCCAAACCCCTCCAAAAAATACATTGAAAATGAAGTGTGTGTATGAGAGTGACTGTTTGTGTGTCTATGAGTGTGTGTAAGTAAGTCTTTGTGTGCATATAAAAATGTGAGTCTGTGTCTATCCATGTGTTTTCATATCCGTGTTTCTGTATATTAATGTGTGTTTGTGTATTTGTCAGTATGTATATGAATGTAAGTATGTGTGAATATAATTTATTGGTTTTTTTACATTTGTATTCCTGTGAGTGGTTGTGTAGGCAGGACCCCAATGTGCTGCCTTGCCCGGGGGCCCATAATGATGTTAAAATGGACCTGTGTGTGAGTGGTGTTGTGTGTGTGTGAGGGGTGTAGTGTGTGTGTGAGGTGTGCAGTGTGTGTATGTGAGGGGTGCTATGTGTGTGAGGGGTGCTGTGTGTGTGTGTGAGGGGTGCTGTGTGTGTGTGTGAGGGTGCAGTGTGTGTAAGGGTGCAGTGTGTGTAAGGGGTGTAGTGTGTGTGAGGGGTGCAGTGTGGGTGATGGGTGCTCTGTGTGTTTGAGTAGTGCTCTGTGTGTATGTGAGATTTGCTCTGTGTGTGAAGGGTGCTCTGTGTGTATGTGAGAGGTGCTGTGTGTGTGTGTGTGTGTGTGTGAGAGGGGCTCTGTGTGTATCAGGGATTCAGTGTGTGTGTGTGTGAGGGGTGCTGTGTGTGTGCGGGTGCAGTGTGTGTAGGGGGTGTAGTGTGCGGGGTGCAATGTGTGTGAGAGGTGCTGTGTGTGTGTCAGGGGTGCTTTCTATATATGTGAGGGGTTGTGTGTGTGGGTGTTGTACATGTTTGAGGGGTGCTCTGTGTGTATGTGAGGGGTACTCTGTGTGTGTGATGGCTGCTCTGTGTGTGAGGGGTGCTCTGAGCGTATATGAGGGGTGCAATGTGTGTTTGTGTGTGTGTGTGTGTGTGTGAGGGGGGTGCTTAGCAATATAATTTTTATAATATGGTTAATTTGCTAAACAGTTTAATCATTAATTATACCTTTACTTGGAAAGTGAGGCGCAAAAACATTTTTCTGCAGACAAAAAAAGTTACTTTTTGCACTAGATATTCCTATATTCCAGATTGTTGAACTAGATAACTATGTGCATGTATTGCAGCATAACAAAAGTAGTTGATGTTTCAGTATATTACGTTGTTTTGATGTTTAATTAAAAAAATGAGCAAATGATGACAGGGGGATCAGGGGAGATGGTGATACAGGTAGGTAGGTAGGTGAATTGGTGACACTATGATGCCGTTTTTGACACTGGGAAAGTGATGCCAAAAGGTATTGTGTAGGGATTTTCTGACTGAAAGAAGTTCTGCATTGTGTAAAAAATTTTTATTTAGTAAAAAAAAACAACAACAAAAAACAATCAAGCACCATAGCAGAGTGATGTTCTGCACATCTGGTATATAAGGGGTTACTTTTAGTGAGACCTCTTTAAAAAGTTTAAAAGTGATCCCATTCTTTAAAAGATTGTTGAGTATGAACAAACACTATGCAGTAGAGGTGGAGAGCACTTCAAAGTAATTAGCCTGCTCCAGATATTGCTATATATATATCAGATCTTCACCAAGAGAACCACACATTTCTACTCTCCAAAGGGACCAAGCAACATGGACCAGAGCAAAGCCGTCTTAATGGACCGACCCCCAGTAAGTTATCTGAAGTGTCCAACTATTCAATGCACTTTACTATGCAGTCTTTAGTAGGAAGCATACATAGTGCAAAAGATGATCTGAGAAGACTATAGATGCAGATCTTTGTCGTGGGAGCAGATAATGGAAACATTAGATCTTTATTCAGTTTTCTCTCTATGTCCCAGGTGTACTCTGAATTACTGCCACTGCCAGGCATCCCATGTCTGGGCAGCTTCAAGAAGCTCTTATGCGTGGTCCTTGTTGTGGTGGTCCTGGTCGTGGTCCTTCTTGGAGTCCTGCTGATGGGGCTACATATGAGCCAGAAGCACACAGAGACGGTCAGTACTAATAAATCAATCATTAATCTTTAGCTAAGGAACAGTCAGCTTTGTCAATAATTTCTAATTCAATATACACGGTCACTAAATAGATTATGATCACGATGCATTATTACATTCATGAGCTAATGTACAATTAATTAATACACAAAGGCTAATATGATAACAGCTAATAAACAAACCACAAAGTCCATTCGCACCAGGTCAACAAAAAACGGAA
Organism: Pelobates cultripes; assembly: GCA_933207985.1. Lineage (NCBI taxonomy): Eukaryota > Metazoa > Chordata > Amphibia > Anura > Pelobatidae > Pelobates > Pelobates cultripes. The sequence goes on along the minus strand of OW240914.1, from coordinate 135,203,755 downwards.
GCTCCTGATGTAAATATTAGAAATATAGAAAGGATCACTTCAAGAACCGAAATCACTATAGCCCGCCAGGCATTTAAGTTCTACAGGGCACCTGCGGCTGCAAGTCCTGCTTTCAGACATCTCACTTTAGGAGAATCCAGTTAACTCAAAAGAACTAAGCAAGGATCACTGACTGAGAGCATTAACTGAGCCCGGGTCCTGTATCGGCCAGGCTTTTCTTAGTGACATCCAACTTCTCCTTCAGGAGAAGAATGGACACAGAACAGGCATCCAGGTATGTTTCAAACAATAGTAAAATAGTGAGCTGCAGGTAGTGTTTAACAGTTTTTCTTTAACTAAATATTAATTTAATGGAATAAAATAAACTATGAGTATTGAGCCTCTCAAGACCCACAGCTAGCCTTTTGAGATTAATTACTAGTGTGTATCTCATTCATAAACACTGGTTATTCATAGATTCAATATTACTTAGAGAAAGCATAAGGTTTTTTTTTTTGTTTTTGTTTTTTTACAGTTTACAGCCTTCAAAGACCAGGAATAGTATCTGTCCAAGAATAACCATGCACTGTCAGGACAACATTTAGGGAGAAATATATCAAAGCAAAACAGGTGCTATTCTAGGGCAAAGTACTACATACTCTGGGGCATTTTATAGAGATTGCTCCCTTTTAACACTATGCCCAATAATTGCACTTGTTTTGCCTTGATAATGCTCACCCTTTATGTTCAGGAAAGGTTACCTCTGCTACCAGCATTAAATTCGCAATCATCACAACATATTCTACACTCATACAGTGGTGTATCCTGGTTTTGTGCCGCCCTAGGCAGGACAAAACTCAGGCACCCCCCTCCTCCTGCGCCACCCCCACCCAACCCTTCCCCCCGCCCCACCTTCTAAATACACACACACACACACACAGTCAGACAGACACACACACAGTCAGACACACACACACAGTCAGATACAAACACACACACACACAGTCAGACACATACACACACACACACACACAGTCAGACACATACACAGACACAAACACACACACACACAGTCACAAACACACACACAGTCAGACACAAACACACACACAAAGTCAGACACACACACAAACACCGTCAGACACAAACACACACACACACAGTCAGACACAAACACACACACAGTCAGACACAAACACACACAGTCAGACATACACACACACACACACACACACAGTCAGACACAAACACAGAGACAAACAAAGTCAGACACAAACACACACACACACAGTCAGACACAAACACACACACAGTCAGACACACACACAATCACTCACATTAACTTTTTTTTTAATTTAAACCCTCCTCCCCCCAGCCTCCTTACCTTTGGGAGTGCTGGGGGGGGTTCTCTCTTTGTCCCTGGTGGTCCAGTGGCTGCCGGTCGGGCTGGGCAGCGGTGGCTGCTGGGCAGGCGGCGCTGGCGAGGAAGCACTTCCTCTGAGCTGACTGCTCAGCTCCCTTGCGCGCCGCAGAGTGAGGCTGGGAGCCGGAATATGACGTCATCTTCCGGCTCCCAGCCTCACTCTGCGGCGCGCGAGGGAGCTGAGCAGACCGCTCAGAGGAAGTGCTCCCTCGCTAGCCACCAGCGCCGCCCAGCCCGACCGGTATGTCTGTTAGCCACGAGGCTAACAAGGCATTTGCCCTGGGTATTTGGGGCGGCGTTTTTTGCCGCCCCCTGAAAAATGCCGCCCAAGGCAAATGCCTTGTTTGCCTCATGTCTAATACGTCTCTGCACTCATAATAGTGAATAAACCTTCATTGATATTAGTGTACCATGTCTTGTTTAGTTTAGGAGAGTGGTGCACTGTCCTAGATATCATATATATACATACATAAACATGGTCCTCATTATGTTTCAATAATTAGCTGTTACATGATTTGCTTGGTTCTTTTGATATGGCAGTCTGTGCAGCGCTGGCCCAGGGGGCACATAGATTGTGGCGGTGAACACCCCTAGCACTATTCTCAGTTGAAGTGATAAGAACTGGGAGTGGCAGCAGAGTGGGGAATGAATTAGGGAAGAAAAGGAAAAGAGAATCATTTTAGGGATAGATAACATTTATTTTATTTGTAGAGTGTGGGAGTGCACTATATGTGTATGTTCTTGAGGTGCAGTTTTGGTGGGGCAGTATTTTGTTCTTGGACCCAGGCAGCACAATGCCTTTGAGAATTGTGAAGTATTTACCAGAGAACATACCATTTGTATGCCACCAAAGTAAAACTTGACAGAAAACAATGTTACTCCATCATAATCTTCAGCTGTAATATACTAACTAAACAAGATATATGAATGTATGTATATATCTATGTATGTATATATCTATGTATGTATATATATATATTTATATATGAGTATATATATATATATATATATATATATATATATATAGTTAGTTAAATGGACTCCACCTACTTTGGACTACACTGGCATTAATGTGACACAGAGTCTTTGTTCCCCTTTCAGATATTCCAGATGTCTCTGCATGATGGCACCGAATCTGCCCTTCGCAAGGAAGGGGTTGCTACTTTTCACCTGGATACTGGGATCAATTCCTCAGCTACTGTGGTGTATGACTACAATAAGGTAATGAGAGGGTAGTACTGGTAGAAGTTAATAAAAAAAAAAGTAAAGCGTTGAAACTCTAGGGTTTATGGTAGAACTGGCCAATGGGTTGTATCAGATATGAGTTGTTGTCCAAAAACAGCAAGCTACCAGAAGCCTTAGTTTATGGCAATCAAGGCTAACCCTGATCACTCCAGATGTTTTAGAATGAGTTTCCCATGAAGTTCGTTGCTTTTTGCAGCTGAAACTAGTCTACATCAGCTGGAGGGCCAAAGAATTGCCATTACTGGTCTTTAATAAGAAGAAACATTTTATAATGTGATTTGTTAACATATGTGTTGTGCCTCTACAGCTGCTGATCAGCACCCGCCCTCGCCCTGGACGTGGATGTTACATCACACGCATGGATCCAGAGAATGTTCCAAGCCTTCAGAGTATTGCAGAGAATGTGCTCAGCAAGGTGAGACAGTGGGACACTTTAAGACACATATAGCCCTAAACGCAGACAGAATATAGAAACAGACAATAAACAGAGACATGGCAGAAAAACATAGACATGGAAGAGAGAATGCACACAGAGACAGGGCACAAAGAGATAGACATGAAACAGAAAATGGACACAGAGACAGGGCACAAAGAGGTAGACATGAAACAGAGAATGGACACAGGGAGACTGTGAATAGAGAGAGGAGATGCAGATATAATACAAAAAACTGATAGGAAACAGATGCAAATGAGAGATTCATTCTGGAAAATACAGTATCTCACATGTTTGTAAATATTTTATTATATCTTTTCATGTGACAACACTGAATAAATTACACTCTACCACAATGTAAAGTAGTAAGTGTACAGCCTGTATAACAGTGTAAATTTGCTGTCCCCATCAAAATGGCCCCTCAAAAATTGGCCTCGCCATGGTCGATCAAAGAAGTTGAGTGCGCATGCTCAGCGTCATATCCATAGGTTGTCTTCGGGAAATAGATGTATGAGTGCTGCCAGCATTGCTACAGAAGTTGAAGAGGTGGGGGTCAGCCTGTCAGTGCCCAGACCATACGCCGCACACTGAATCAAATTGGTCTGCATGGATGTCATAAAGATAAATGTACAAGAAAGCACACAAACAGTTTGCTGAAGACAAGCAAACTAAGGACATGGATTACTGGAACCATGTCCTGTGGTCCGATGAGACCAAGATAAACTTATTTGGTTCAGATGGTGTCAAGCGTGTGTGGCGGCAACCAGGTGAGGAGTACAAAGACAAGTGTGTATTGCCTACAGTCAAGCATGGTGGTGGGAGTGTCATGGTCTAGGACTACATTTGTGCTCCTGGCACTGGGGAGCTACAGTTCATTGAGGGAACCATGAATGCCAACATGTACTGTGACATACTGAAGCAGAGCATGATTCCCTCCCTTCGGAGACTGGGCCGCAGAGCAGTATTTCAACATGATAATGACCCCAAACACACATCCAAGACAACCACTGCCTTGCTAAGGAAGCTGAAGGTAAAGGTGATGGACTGGCCAAGAATGTTTTCAGACCTAAACCCTATTGAGCATCTGTGGAGTATCCTCAAATGAAAGGTGAGGGAGCGCAAGGTCTCTAACATCCATCAGCTCCGTGATGTCATCATGGAGTGGAAGAGGACTTCAGTGGCAACCTGTGAAGCTCTGGTGAACTCCGTGCCCATGAGGGTTAAGGCAGTGCTGTAAAATAATGGTGGCCACACAAAATATTGACACTTTGGGCCCAATTTGAACATTTCCACTTAGGGGTGTACTCATTTTTGTTGCCAATGGTTTAGACATTAAGGGCTGTGTGTTGAGTTATTTTGAGGGTACAGCAAATTTACATTGTTATACAGGCTGTACACGTACTACATTACATTGTAACAGAGTTTAATTTCTTCAGTATTGTCACATGAAAAGATATAATAAAATATTTACAAAAATGTGAGGGGTGTACTCACTTTTGTGAGATACTGTTTATCCAAAAGGAGTGAGATAAGAATTATAAATAATAAAACCAGAAAAAAAAACAGATGGGAAACAAAGGTAATTAAAACAATACACCAATATATAGAGAAGGGTATTAAAGGTACACCCAAGACCCCTAAAGCACAACATTTTATGTGTGAAGAGTGTGTCTTCTTTTTTCATTTTGCTAAAAATGCAGATTTCAATAGAAATTGGCACTTTTATAAATTAACATAGTGTGAACCCCCTGTATAACAATGTAAATTTGACTTTCAAGCAGACAACTGGTCCAGTTACTTCCTGGTTTAATTAGCTCAGTGGAGCTAAACTCAAGAGGCAGGCACTGCTCAGAGCAACTGCCTTGCAAAGACTTCTCATTGACCTGCATTGGGAAGTCTGTGACTGGAGAGTCGCAGAAAGTCTGATTGGGGTAAGAAGAGGAGGGCTTGCAAAGGCAGCAGACAAGAAAACAGCAAGTTTTGCAAGCTGTTTTTATATATGACTCCAATGAAAAAAAAATGCATAATTAAATGTATGCAAGTTTTCATTTGGGGTATATCTATTACATAGTAAATTTGATTTATGTTTGTATTTGTGCAGGGAAGTATCCCTTTAACATTACATCTTGGTTCCTATTTGCAACATTAATCTATGCAAAAAAATATGTAATGAATAACTAATAATCACATATGCCCATATGGGTATATGGTGATCATCGACCATCATTAGACCCTATTCTTGCATGGCATTCTCACAGACAGACTAACGTGGAACATCGCATAAACAGGCTAAGCCAAAGATGACATAACCTTTCTGTTGAAAGAACTGCTTTGTTCCCTTGAAATGGACATGGATGGACAGGAATACAATTTTTTTCCATTGATGTTTTCATTAAAAAAAAATATTTGTGGCTTGACTGCTCCTTTAAGCAAACAGTGGTTCAGTCATTCCACATGGCCACAAACAACTGTTTCACATAAATTTACATCCAAAACACATTACACTGGAAAGCTTGGAAAGCTTTTAAAACACTGGAGATTTCACTAATTTAAAATGTATAAAGTAGCTCTATGAAGTCTTGTTTTCTAATGTTCTAATGTTTGAAAAGGCCCTCTTGTAATACATAGGGAATTTCACTGATGTGAAATCCCTTCAACTTATATCATTTACTAAATGTCCCTGAATAGAAATTAAATTAAGCTTACTGTGCACCCGCAATTAATGGCTGTATTTGCTGCCCGCAAGTGCAAATGGGTCCATCCAGAAGGCATATTTTTAAACTCGATCTATTTTTGCTATTCAGAATCATTTTATTCAGATTTAAAGCTATTTACAACTCCAGAATGTTTTCAATTATAGTGTATTGTGGGTTTCCTTTTCTGACATTCTAAACACATTAATATAATTGTGTGTTATCATCACTGCCTGAACCAGAAATAGATGAAAAAATAGTGTAATCCATTAAAAGCAAATGCATATGACTAAGTATATATAATGAAACCCCTCACATGACGCAGAGCCTTCAACAGACTCTGTAAAAGTCGTTTTAAAGAGGCCTTCCATGAATTCCAATTTAGCCACTACTGACCCGATTTTATGTACCTGTCCTGATGTCATGCTGCCTTTATGAATGGAGAGCTACTGACTGGCTTAGAGCATCAGCTTGAGCTCTCAGCCAATCAACAAAGACCTTGCCCAATGCTGTCCGAGGTTTTCTATTTCAAGAACCAAAAAAAGTGGAAGGAAAAGGAAAGAGCTAAACAGCATTGGAGTTTAGATATTGGGGTTAAACTATTCATTAACGGTTTAACTCCTAAAGGTAAGCTGGCACCAAAGACCTTCTGGTACCATAACAACTTTATTCTAATGATGTTCTGTTTGTTGTTATGATGCCGAAAGCATTTCTTTAAGACCAAAATAGCCAAATTAGGAAAAGTCAGTTATGCTTCCAGCTAGACTATTTTAAAATTCAATTTGAAACCACATTGAATTCACCCTTTAGTCATTAACCATGTGCATTAAAACCACTTACATAATAAAATAGTAAGGCATTTCTCTGTAGGGTAACTCACAAACTGCGTTTCAACATGAGGGGGACACCATTCCATACAGCTTAAAGGGATTCACTGACTTTTTTATCATTTTATTTTATTTTAGATTGGACAGAAAGAAGGTACCTCCCAGCAGCTTGTAACGGACCTTTCCGTGCTGGGAACGACCAGTCGAGTTTTGTGTGGACAACTTCCCGTGTACTGGGCCTGAGCCTGCATTCTTCCATCTGTACTTAAACACATTTAAGATCCTGCAATCGTAGTGTGAATTGTTGGCCTCCTCCATGCGTACAATGAAATGATTCTTTCATTGGGACACTGTGTAACCACTTTACCTGAAAACCTCATAAATCCTATATAAATGATCACCTTCAAGTAATCTGTCACTGACATGTGGTGGGATCTCACTGTCACCTCCAGATGTACAGCATTAACTGCCTTCATGTAACCTCCACACACTTCATTACACTTCTACCTACCCTGAAATTGTGTTTGTCAAATATCCAATCTGCATTTGTGGTTTCACATCCTATATTGTGACCTGTCACTGCTAGGTGCAATATGATCTATCTTGTCACAGATATTCGTCTTCTGAGCCCTAGGTCCTGCCAACTCCAAACACAGAAACCTATTTTTCATCAAAGTGACTGTCATATCAATATATATATTTTCTGGGTTTTACACTTTTGTGTCATATCCCCCACATCACACAGAGCATAGCTCCACCGTGTGACCAACACCAAACACATTGTAGTCCTTATATCTCCTGAATTTGTTCCCTGTGTCCTGTCACCCATGTTAGACAACACCGTGCATCTCCTCGGTGTCCAGTCAGCCCACACCAAAAACAGAGTAAATATTGCACCACTGTTACCACTCCTACTGTATGACCCACAACAAACTTTATTTCCTGTCTTCCTAGCCACAATGTAACCCTTACAATTTAGCTTGTGTACTCCATCCGTGTGGCCCTCTTCTGCTTGTCTCATTCTCCCTTCACAATTTGTTCCCAATTATAGACTGCCTCTCGGTTCTGTATATACTGGATTAGCTGTAATGGTTTTGGGGTTTCCTTACCTGTGATTTTATGTTGTCTGTTGTTGAAAGAAATCACATTTCTGGAAAAATAAAATGTTCAGCATGCAGAATGGGCTCTATATTATTTATATACGATATGTGCATATAACTGTGTTAGAACTAGCTTAAGGGAAATAAAATAATTTCTTCTCTGTCGTTAGCTAAAATACCTATTACCTATGTTCATACCTTGAGGATGCAAGTTTGATTTACCAAACTAGCAAATGCTATCTCTTTCCTTCTAATGTTTATTAAACTGATTTCACTGAGTTTAACAATGATAAAATCTGTATCGCAGTAAATACTATCCTATACTGTCCTATTAACAACGACAGTGAATTTTGCACCATAAGCTAAAAGGAACACTATTGTCACCCAGACATCTTCATCTCAATGAAGTGGTCTGGGTGCAGTGTTCCTGTCCCCTTAACCTGTCAATGTAAAATATTGTAGTTTTTTTTAGCAACTACAATGTTTAAAGTACAGGGTTTACTCTTCCTCAAATTCATACGCATGCCTCCTTCATGAGGACACCTGAGATCTGCCAAGGGAGACTCGGCACTAGAAACAAAGTGAGTGAAAAGTGTTTTTAATCCTTTCACTGCCAAACTGGAGGAGAGCGACACGGAGAAGAACGCCATAACGTTAAGAATACAGATTTGGATTCCTAACACTATAATGTTCCTTTAAAAAGGGTTAAGCAGTGATCCTGAAGCACCTATCATGTCTGTCACTAGATGTGTTAATAGGCAGTTTTCTCTGAAAAGACAGTGCTTACATTAAAAAGCCTGCAGGGACAGGCAATAGACACCAGAACCACTATATTAATCTGTTAATCTGTAGTTCTGTTGACTAGAGTGTCCCTTTAAGGTTTTAATAACATTTCAGGCATCCAGATAACCACATATTATAGTTGTAAATTAATGCCCACATTATAATCTTCTTCTGCCTGTTGCAATAGGCATCCTTAAAGGGATACTTTAAGGATAATAACCAATAAAGCTCACTGTACTTTGTCGTTCATACTTCAGCACTAGCAATATAAATTTTGTACGAGTTTGGACATTACTCATTGGCTGAAAGTCTTAGATGACACTCTCAGCCTATGAACAATGTCCAAAGTTGAACAAGTCACATTCTCCAATTAGAGTCGATACCTTTCTTGGAAAGAAATACTGTCCATGCTAATTGGATTAATTATACAGTTTATGCATAACATCTCAGAGAGTAACAGAAAAGAAAAATACATTTAAAGGGAAAAGTTCCATAAATCGGAGTCATTATGTGAGTACCGGGACATGAAGGAGCTTTTAAAATGATCTGCGTTGGAACTTCTTTTGAAGTTCATACTGTCCGCCTATTTAAACACACTCCTTTAAGAATTGCTATACTCTACCGCTTCCCCTCCTCCCTGCCCCCAGTCATGCTAAGCTATTCATTGAGCACTTTTCTTCCTGGCTTCCCCACTTCCTCTCATCTAGCACTCCTTCGCTTTATACTTGGGGATTTTAATATCCCAATCAACAACCCCAGCTGCACTGATGCCTCTAGTCTGCTCTCTGTAACCTCCTCCTTTGGCTTACGCAATGGTCCAATTTAGCAACCCATACAGCGGGAAACACTCTTGATCTCGCCTTCACCAATCTCTGTACAGCCTCTAATCTCTCCAATATGCCCTTTCCTCTATCTGACCACCATCTGCTGACTTCTGACATCGGCACACCCAAGACCCAATTGACACCACCATCTGAACATCAATCTCACAGAAACCTCCAATGTCTTGACCTAGAGGATTTCTCCACAAATCTCCTCAGACTTTGCAACTCACTTCACTGACAAGATCTTTACAATCAGGGAAGAGATCTCTCATCTTTCTTCTTCTCCTTACAATACTTCCCCTAACCTCACTCCCTCTGCTGTTCTATGCTCATTAGCACCCGCTACAGCGGAAGAGGTTTCTGCTCTGCTCCAGTCCTCCCGCCCCACCAACTGCACCCTAGATCCAATTCCCTCGCATCTCATCCGTACTCTGTCTTTTTCTCTTTCTCTACCTCTCACAAAAATTCTCAATCTCTCTCTCTCCTCATGAAGGAGACATGCGTATGAATTTGAGGAAGAGTAAACCCTGTAATATAAACATTGTAGTTTCTAAAAAAAATGCAATATTTTACATTGACAAGTTAAGGGGACAGGAACACTGCACCCAGACCACTTCATTGAGATGAAGATGTCTAGGTGACAGTAGTGTTCCTTTTAGCTTATGGTTCAAAATTCTCCCTCCAAGTCAACGGTGCTACCATCCACTCCACCACGCAGGCTTGCTGCCTAGGTGTTCTCTTTGACTCCGACCTTTCCTTCAAACCTCATGTTCAGTCTATCGCAAAATCCTACTGCTTCCATCTCAAAAACATTGCGCGCATCCGACCCTACTTAACGCCAGATGCGACTAAGGTGCTGGTCCATTCCACTGTCCTTTCTCGCCTTGACTACTGTAATCTGCTTCTCAGTGGTCTTACGTGCTCCCAACTTGCGCCATTACAGTCCATAATGAATGTGGTGGCGAGGCTCATCTTCCTGTCCGCCTACACCTCCCAGACCTCACCCTTCTGTCAGTCCCTACATTGGCTTCCTGTAAGATATAGAGCTCAATTTAAAATTCTGGTTCTTGCTTTCAAATCTCTACATAATGCTTCTCCCACTTATCTATCCTCCCCAATATACAAGTATGTCCCGTCTAGGCCCCTACGCTTTGCTGAAGACTTACGTCTATCTTCTGTCCGTACTCCCACCTCTGATGCTCGCCTCCAAGACTTCTCGAGGGCTGCACTGTTCCTGTGGAACTTACTCCCCTTCTCCATTAGATGCTCACCCAGTCTCCACTCCTTCAAAAAATCATTACCACTTCATAAAAGCGTATCAATTAAACTGTTATTAGCTCCTGACTGTTTCCTCTCTTGCAACTGTCATTCGTCTAATACTATCCTTACCTTTTGTGTTAGTTTACACAAGTCCCTCTAACAGGGAAGCTCATTGAGCAGGGCCCTCAACCTGTTCCTGTGTGTCTAACTTGTCTGGTTACAACTACATGTTTGTTCGTCCACCCACTGTAAAGCGCTCCGGAATTTGTTGGCACTATATAAATAATAACATACATAAAAATAATAATAATAGAGGTGCTGACTAAAATGCTCCCCCATTAGACCATGAGGGCTCCTGCACTCCACTAGACTACAGGGAGTGATACCCTATCCTGTCAAGAAGTAAAGGCGGGGGACAAATTAAAATTTCCACAGACACTACACACAACTCTCAACCAATACACTCTCGCACATGTCACTCAGCCCCTCCCCCCCCCCAACAAACACACAAACACAGATATACAACACTCAGAAACAAAGCCCAGGGTTCTATGAAGCGACCCCAATCTGACAATCTGCTTCAAACACATACAATAATATTATATGAGTGCATACTGGAGATTTCACTGCTGAAATAACCTAACATGACAAGCACAGGTCCTGATGGGTTTCAGGACACATAGGTTGTAACTGAGTGCCAGGTCCATGGGTGGCCACAAGGGGCACTGGATTTTTCCGCTTGTTCTGCTGTTTTTCATGTGAGATTGAAAATACAGTGCAATACCAGTGTGTATGGAGAGAGACAGGGATAGGAAGCTACATCTTATCCCAGCATCTCTCAACTGACTGCATCCGCAGGGGAGCAGCACATGCAGTCAGCAACTCCCAGCATGCAAAGACAGTGAGGCATGGGGGGAAGCCTATAGATCAGGGAAGTGAGGCATGGGGGCAGCCTATAGATCAGGGAAGTGAGACATGGGGGCAGCCTATAGATCAGGGAAGTGAGGCATGGGGGGCAGCCTATAGATCAGGGAAGTGAGGCATAGGGGAGGCAGCCTCTAGATCAGGGAAGTTAGGCATGGGGGACAGCTTAAAAATCAGGAAGTGAGGCATGGGGGCAGCCTATCAGGGAAGTGAGGCAGGAGGCAGCCTATAGATCAGGGAAGTGAGGCATGGGCCTATAGATCAGGGAAGTGAGGCAAGGGAAGCCTATAGATCAGGGAAGTGAGGCATGGGGGCAGCCTGGGAAGTGAGGCATGTGGGCAGCTTAAAAATCAGGGAAGTGAGGCATGGTGGCAGCCTAAAAATCAGGGAAGTGAGGCATGGGGGTCAGCCTATAGATCAGGAAAGTGAGGCATGGGGGGGCAGCCTCTAGATCAGGGAACTGAGGCATGGGGGGAAGTGTATAGATCAGGTAAGTGAGGCATGGGGGGCAGCCTATAGATCAGGGAGTGAGGCATGGGGGAGGGGAGAAATCCTATAGATCAGGTAAGTAAAGGATGGGGGGAGAAAGCCTATAGATCAGGTAAGTGAGGGATGGGGGAGAGACAGCATACAGATCAGGTAAGTGAGAGATGGGGGATCCACCTACAGATCAGGTAAGTGAGGTATGGGGGGGAGACTGCTTATAGATCAGGTGAGAGGTGAGAGGGGTGCAGCATACAGATCAGGTAAGTGAGAGATGGGGGGATCCACCTACAGATCAGGTAAGTGAGGGATGGGTGGGGAGACAGCCTATATATAGATCAGGTAAGTGAGGGATGGGGGGAGGCAGCCTATAGATCAGGTAAGTGAGGGATAGAGGAGACAGCCTACAGAAAGGGTCAGCAAGGAGCTGGAAAGGACAGCAAGGAGCAGGAAGGGGCAGAAGGAGCACAAAGGTAAAGTAGGAGAAGGTACAGAAATGAGCAGGAAGGGTCAGCAACATGCAGGAAGGGTCAGCAAGGAGCTGGAAGGTAAATCAACACAAAGGTAAAGTAGAAGGAGCAGAAAGGGTCAGCAAGGAGCTGGGAAGGACAGCAAGGAGCAGGAAGGGACAGAAGGAGCACAAAGGTAAAGTAGGAAAAGGTACAGAAATGAGCAGGAAGGGACATCAAGGAGCAGAAAGGGTCAGCAATGAGCTGGGAGAGGCAGAAGGAGCACAAACATAAAGTAGGAGAAGGAGCAGAAATTAGCAGGAAGGGTCAGCAAGGAGCAGGAAGGGTCTGCAAGGAGAAGGAAGGGTCTGCAAAGAGCAGAAAAAGGGCAGAAGGAGACCAAAGGCAAAGGAGCAGAAAGAATCAGAAGGAGAACAAAGGTAAAGGATCAGAAAGAATCAGAAGGAGCACAAAGGTAAAGTAGGAGAAGGAGCAGAAAAGGGTAGCAAGGAGCAGAAAGGGACAGCAAGGAGCACAAAGCTAAAGTAGGAGAAGGAGCAGAAAGGGTCTGCAAGGAGCAGAAAGGGATCAGAAAGAGAAAGGAGCAGAAGTGTGCAAAATAAGCAGAAAGTAGCAGAAATGTAAAGGAGCAGAAGTAGCCAAGGAGGAGAGAAGACAGTGTCAGAAGAAAAAGAATACTGTGTCAAATGAAGGTGAAGAAAATGAGATTGGAGCAGGAAGGACAAGTGAAGTGATCCCTCCACTTCATTCTGGACACCACATCATAAGTCATTGGTACCTGGGCCTGGCAGGGAAACTTTTGACCTTCTCATCTCCCCAGGTAAAAAAAAATATCAGTGTTAATGTGTTCACTTTTATTTACTAAGTGTCAGGAAGCACAGAGTGCAGCAAGGTAGGGGTGTCGCTGATTGGCTAAAGCGGTCAGCTGTCACTCTAAGTCAATCAGTAGCTCCCCATTCATAAAAAAGTAAAACATTTTTATGAACTGGGAACTAGCGATTGGCTTAGAGACCCATACCTGACATCAATCTTCACTTCCTGACACTCCGTTTCCACTGAGCGACCTGGAGATCTGCAGCTGGAGGAAGCCTTTGGGGTTAAACCATTTGAGAGCGGTTTAACCCCGCAAAGGAAAGAGAGCACCCAGGGGCTTCCTGGCATCATATCATTTCTATTTAGATGAAGTTGTTATGGTGACCAGAATGTTCTTTGCTTAAAGGAATACTAAAGTGTCAGTAATACAAACATGTATTCCTGACACCATAGTTGTGAAAACGCTATTCACCCTGGCTTTATGTGATAATGCCCCTTCATGACACTTTCAAAAAGGGACCAAGCATGGATGTCATTACAATTATGCTCCCCCCCCTCCCCCCCCCACTACCCTGTGGAAAAGTTTCTGGGTGTTGCAGTTTTGCAACAGCTGAAGGATAACTTAAAGGGACACTATAGTCACCAGAAAAACTACAGCTTAATGTAGTTGTTCTGTAGAGTATAATAATTCCCTTCAGGCATTTTCAGAGAAAAGGCAGTGTTTACAATGCCCCTAGGGACACCTCCAAGTGGTCACTCCTTATATGGCCACTGGGGGGGGCTTCCTGGCTCAGTCTTGCACAGTAAGCAGCCTTGCCGTTCAACATCCCCACGTTCTGCATGGAAACGCAAAATTTTCCTCATAGAGATGCATTGATTCAATGCATCTCTATGAGGAGGTCCTGATTGGCCAGAACGGCATTTGGTCCTGCACCTGTGCCGATTTTAGCCAATCCAATGCTTTCTCTATGGGAAAGCATTGGACTGGCAAAAAATCGACCATTTCGATTATGTCACAAAGGGGGCGGAGCCAGCGTGCACCCACATGGCGCTGGAAATAAGGTGAGTTTAATACTTTTTTCGGGCGGCTAAGGGGGGGCAAGCCACCTAAATGGTGGGTTAAACACTATAGGGTCAGGAATACATGTTTGTGTTCCTGACCCTATAGTGTTCCTTTAATTTAACCTAGCTAACCTTTATTAAAAGTTCCCATAACTAAGTGCTGGTCTTAAGTGAAGAGTTTGCAGTGTGTCTCATTCAGCTGAATCAGTCACAAATATTGTGATAAAATGAAAATGTTAATGTTTGCATATCATACACACAGTAGGAGTGGTGCTGATGATTTTTATTTAAGAGATGTTGCATGGTGAGTGGGGGCTACAGGCATTGAGTGGGGGAGCCTCTTCCTAGAGAGGATAATAGAACAACGTGCAGATTTGAGTTTGGGATATACTAAACCTGCGGAAATGCTGACAGACGGAAATTAAAGAGCAATAAGGTTTTTTTTGCTTCCAACAGAAGGCTATAAATTATAACTGATCTGCTGGAAAATTAGAGTTTCCTCTCCTATGGTGTGCTACTACAGGGGAATTTAGACAATGGACAGAGAAGCCACAGTAGGGTCATTGAAGGATGGCTTTGTGCTTGTGAATATATTTCCAGTCTTCTAGTAAACTACGGAGACCATAATGGTGATATATCTGATCATCCTAGAGAGGGAATATACATTTATAAAAGGGACAGTCAGTGTTGAAAATGACCCCATTTTATCAATGTCCTATACAGATAAAGCACAAAAATGTCAAAATAATTTTTTCAAAATTAAAAAGTTACTAACAAGTGAAGTTTGTGTACAAATTTAGCAGTTTCCTCTAGTAAATTCTGCCATGCTGAGAACTGATCATACCTGTCAGCCAATCCTATACTACTATTTTTACTGAGAGCTGAACTCTTCCCAAAAATACATTGCGAAGCACAGGTTTATGGAATATGCAGATCAGAAATTTTTAACAATCCCATTCATCATATGAAGCTGTTGCAGCAGCTGTTAGAAGTTGCACCAAGGTGCTATCAGCTAACTCGCAGCTACATTTACAGTTTTGGAAATAGAGCTGTAGGTTCCATTGTGTGACCATACATGTATTTAGCAGTAGCTCTAACATCTTCGCAGTGAGCTATGAGGGAGCATATTACAGGAGTGATTCTAACAGTACTTTTACTAGGTAAAAGTAATAGTACTATAAAGGGCTGGGTAAGCATAACTTTCGCGTGTGACGTATAGAAGTTAGTGGTGGGCTTTTAGATGTTCCAAAAAATTGGCATGGGAATTGCTCATTTTAGCAGGGCCGGATTAACATAGGGGCTGATGGAGCTGCAGCTCCAGGCCCAGGCCCATGGAATAGGCCCATCTATTTTTTACACACTACTCTTAGGTTTCCCACCTGACTGGTATTTTACTGGCACAGCCGGTATTTGAGGCTGCCTGGCCGTGCCGGTATTGCAGTAATACCAGCAATACAATTGCAGGTATTTTTCTCAGAATAAATGGAGATTACTCTGCAATACCAGCACCAGCCAATAGGGGTCACTGTGTGGAGAGAGGCAAGGATAGGAAGTTACAGCATATCCCTGCCTCTCTCTACTACTTACTGATCCATGGGGGAGCAGCAACACAGCACAGAGTCCAGACAGCAGCTCTACAGCTCAGGTAAGTGAGGGATGGGGACACTGGGGGACACATGGGGACACTGAGACTCTAGGGGACACATGTGGACACTGAGACACTAGGGGACACTGAGACACTAGGGGACATATGGGGACACTGAGACACTAGGGGACACAGACTCTAGGGGACACATGGGGACACAGACACTAGGGGACACTGAGACACTAGGATACATGGGGACACAGGCACTGGGAGACCTGGAAACACTGAGACACTTGGGGACACTGGAAAACATGGGGACACTGAGACACTAGGGGACACTGGGACACATGGGAATATTGAGAGACACTGAGACATTGGGACATGGAGACACTATGTCCCCATTTCTCCCAGTGTCCCCATGTCCCCCATCCAGTGTCGCTAGTGTCTCAGTGTCCCTAAGTCTCACAGTGTCTGTGTCCCGTGTCTCTCAGTGTGCCTAGTGTCCCCATGTGTCCCAGTGTCCCTATATGTCCCAGTGTCCTCATGTCTATGTCCACAACTGTCCCCAAGTCTCCCAGTGTCCCCATGTCTCTTTGTCCCTAGTGTCTTAGTGTCCCCAAATGTTTAAGTGTCCCTATGTCTCCCAGTCTCTGTGTTCCTAGTGTCTCAGTGTGCCTTGTGTCCCCATGTCTCCCAGTGTCCCTATATGTCCCAGTGTCCCCATGTCTATGCCCACAACTGTCCCCATGTCTCCCAAGTGTCTGTCTTCCAGCCAGTGTCCCATGTCTCCCAGTGTCCCATAGTCTCCCAGTGTCTGTGTTCCCATGTCTCTGTGTCCCTAGTGTCTTAGTGTCCCCAAATGTTGCAGTGTCCCCATGTCTCCCAGTGTCTGTGTCCCTGGTGTCTGTGTCCCCATTTCTCCCAGTTTCCCTAAATGTCTCAGTGTCCCCATGTCCCCATGTCTCCGTGTCCCCGGGTCTCTGTGTCCCCATGTCTCACTGTGTCCCCAGTATCCTAGTGACATGGGGACACACTGAGACATGGGGACACACTGAGACATTGGGACACTGGGAGAAATGAGACACTGGGAGACTAGGGGACTGGGCGACATGGGGACACTGACACTGTGATACATAGGGACACTGAGACACTGGGTGACTTGCGAGACTGAGACACTGGGAGCAATCCATCTTTACAGCAGAATCAAACTGTGAGTAGTTTGTTGGTGATTTTACAGAATTTTCTCTGATGTCACTCCTTGTGATTATACAAATTATTAAGGCTGGTATTTTTTTCCAAGAAAGGTGGCAACCCTAACTACTCTTCACATACTCTTGCTTAAAGGAGCACTATAGGGTCAGGAACACAATCATGTATTTCTGACTCGATTATGTAAAAACCAACACCCTGGCCCCTTCTTGCTTCCCTAAGTATAGTAAAATATAACTTGTATTCAAGTCTGCAGCTGCTGGCTCTGCCTCTGAATTCACTGTCTACTAACATCATCAGAAGTGGTAGTCTGAGCAAATTACAATACTTCCCCATAGGATTGGCTGAGACTGTCAACTAGGCAGATCAGGGGCAGAGCCAGCACAAGTCTAACATAGCCCTGGCCAATCAGCATCTCCTCATAAAGATAAATTGAATCAATGTATCTCTATGAGGAAATTTCAGTGTCTGCATGCAGAGGATGGAGACACTGAATGGCAGTGCTGCACACTAGGCAGTACTGCCCCAGGAAGCACCTCTAGCAGCCATCTAAGGAGTGGCCAGTGGAGTTATTTTCTCTGAAAAGACAGTGTTTACTGCAAAAGGCCTGAATGGAATGATTCTACTTACCAGAACAAATACAATAAGCTGTAGTTCTTCTGGTGACTATAGTGTCCCTTTAAGTTTGGAAGCTTAAGAGGGATGTATGGGAACAAAACTTGTGTGGACTAGCTGACAATAAAATTAGTTTAGGTAATGCAGACGCTGGTCTCTCTAACACTGTGGCATGTCCCCTTTCTTCTACACTCACTACATACACTACACTCACTACAAACACTACACTCACTACATACACCTTTACTCTGTCTCAGACTATATACCAGGAACTTCTGCCTGCTAGTAAGAAGGTAATGAGACAAGTGGACCAGCGTGTGCTAGGGGACAGTCCTTAGAAAGCACGGAGTGAGCGCATCATTAGATGCATTTATGTCAAGCTCATGGTGCTGCCTGCATAGTATGCCCTTAGTTGGACAGCCTGCAGGATTGGCGGGCAGCCTGACATCCTGTCTGGTCACGTGATTTGCACCAGTGGCACACCCTTTTACCTCGCCCATTGACTTCCTATTTCACTGGACACTGCTGTTAGGGGTTATGGATTTACTTGAAAGATGAAAACATAAATTAGAGAGAGATTAGCATAGAGTATGTGTTTTCATATAGCTGCATCCTTTGATTTTCCTTCTAACACCATCTCCATCAGATACATGACGCTTGGGAGGTATGACTGTTTTAGTGTTTTTGGTTGAAAAGATTCCGTAATTAGGCCCATCATATTTGTCAGCACCAGGCCCAGTATGCTCTTAATCCGGCCTGTCATTTTAGACTAATGTATCAGTAAAAGGAAAATACAATTATCTATTTTTCATGATTAGCAACTCTGACCTAACATGGACTCTTTCTGGCTCAATTCTTAGTTCCTGGCAGTTAGAGACAAAAGTGGGGTATATGAGCAAATGCAGACTGGAAGGTAAAGGAACACTCAAAGCACCATAACCACTATAGCACGCTGTAGTGGTTATGGTGTCAGGGGTGCCCTGGGACCCTGCCACCAATGTAAGTAGTCAAACCGTTTACTGAAAGTTTGACCACCTACCTGGGGTTTGCCAGGAGCTAGTCACCTCCTTCTCTAAGAAACAAAAGCTCTCTGCTCTGAGCTAGCATGTCAATACAGGGCTTAGCTCACTGGCTGAGACGGATCCTTAGCTCAGGAGAACAAATACACGCTCCATGCAGGAACATCCGATTTGCAATGGAGGAAGTGACAGAAACAAAAATGTGAAGGTTTGAGGAAGAAGCACAAATGAGTGTTAATGGCCCAAAAAAATCAATCTGAGTATGAAAAAAGATATGAATGGGGGCACGAGGAAGATACGCAAAGCAGAGGGGATGATGGTGAGACCAAAAAGAAAATAAATATGTATTCAGAATAACACAAATGCACAAATGTACAAATGTAACTGCTACCCGTAATACCTTTTGAAGTATCTGTTGGACTTTTAGAGAGTTGCAATTCTACCCATTGGTGGTGAAAGAAAATTATAATTGCATGATTTTTCCCCCCCCTTACAATTAAACACATTTGTAGTGTGTTCCACTAGGTGGCACTGTCTTCCCATACCATTAGTTCATGGAACCTCTCCAAAATAGTGTTTCTCATAACCTCACTATGTGTTTGTTAAGAAAATATATTTTGGGTGTAGGCATAATCTGATATAATATACGAGTGACACCCTACACATTTTTAGTAAATTGATGCCAGATGTTATGAACTTTGGTTCTAGATTTGTCATACGTAATCATTTGACCTAAGGCATCAATTTCTAAATTTCACATGCTATGAACGGAGATGAAACTGGCCCTTGGGGCGTAATTATGACCCAGTTGTACAGACAGGACATGTAGAGTCCTGTAATAGTCTTTATTACTGGAAGGTGTATGCGTAACTAGGCCAAACCCACTCCACACTCTCCTGTGCAGCTGCTAGAATCAGAATTAAAATACACAAGTCCTGCGTTTAAACTCCCACTACTCTTGGGCGGCAGAAAACTACCATAAGACACATCAATCCCAATACATATGGTAAAAACCAAAGAAAAAAGTTAACTGTGCCCTTTCCAAATCCCTATGCATATTTAAATAAATGGAGATTATTTAGTTACTACAATGGCCATTGGCCAAGTGCGCAGGTAACTTTTATGGGGGTTATCACACATAACACTTTCACCACTATAATAGCTCTTAGAGCCTAGGTTCCATGGTATTGTAATATGGAAGCTGTAATTTATATTTAAAATACATTAGGCACAGTTAGCATATTTAATAATGACAAAACATTGCAATCTTACTTTATGGACATATCTTCTCGCAAAACTGTATTGGTCTTAACATCCCAGAGTGAAGAGTGAATCTACTCAGGGAAATGCAATGAAAACATGTGTCGATAGCTTTGCCCAGCAAATTCACTTTAGGAATGGCGCAGCACTTAACCCACAAAATAAGTACTATTCTGTAGGCTATTTCAATAATCATCGCAATGTTTGCAGGGCTGGATAAGTCATTGAATTTCTTGGAGAGTAACAAAGTGTTATATCCGGAAGTCATGGTGTCTGAGCACAGAAGTACAGATTCATGTATGTACCATTGAACTGTAACCATGCTCAATTCAGGAGACTTCAATGTACCCCTAGATCTTAAACTGGATTCTTCCTCTGGCCATGGTTGCATCCCTCAACTGTCGATTAGGAGCATCCACAGATCTTTCTTCGGTCTACGGCTTAACCCTCCATCTGGACGGGAAGGATTTTACTCATCACTCCACAATGCACCAACAGTATTGCCTGAATTTACTGCCTTTTCATTCAACAAGAGGGTCTTATGGAAGGCAGATATTGAGACTTAATCGTGTTTAGATCATAGCTCAATCCATATTTCAACTGATTTCTATTTCGGCCCTTGCGGAGATCTTGGAGACTGAATGAGACATTATTGATAGATCCATCCTGAAACAAGTGTCCCAACAGATAACGTCTATTTTGAGGTCAATAGCATTGACGGAATGTCCAACGTGACAATATGGGAGGCACACAAAAGGGTCCTCAGTGGCCTGATCATACAGCTAGTGACTAGTAAAAAAAAAGAAACATTGCAATGGATTGCCGAACTTACGGCAGAAATCTCCTGACTAGAAGCAAGCCACAAGAGGACCCAGGTAGAGGCAGTTAATTTGGACTTGCTAGCTCCGCGTAGATAGATGATGGAATTATTGAACCACAGACATTATCACAAGATGCAGCGCTCTAAAGTCTTCTTTTACATGCACGAGAAAAAAGGGTGCAGACTCTCGGCATGCATGCTGCTGGGACAAAAAATGCATGCCCAAGCTCATGGGATTAAAATGGCTTCTGGAAGATTGACACAATTTCATGGGGAGATTGCGAAGGAGTTTCGGGACTATTATGCAGCCCTAGGACATTTCCTCTCATGATATGACTACCCTTTTACAGAGAGAGCCTGGAGGGCATGAGAGATACCATCAAGAATATTCCCCTGAGGCCCTAACTACAGAAGAAGGGACATCTACTCATACCAAAGCTGACAAAGGCGGTTAATGCTTTGAAGTATGAGGATGACAGCTTCACCAACAATCATTAGAGGTGACAATCACTATCTTGCCTAAACCAGGGAAGAACCAGCAGTCTGCAGAAACTACAGGACAATTTTATTTCTCAATGTTGACATTAAGCTTTTGCCTAAAATTATAGCAATTAGGCTACAAATGAACCTCCCGTGATTAATTCACATTGATTAATTGAGTTTCATCCCAGGGAGAAAAGCAAGGGATAGCACTCTCAAGATATTGTCCGTACAACATTTGGCTAGAAAAGAAGGCTGGTACTTACTCATGCTATCGACAGAGGCGGAGAAGGCATTTGACCGGGTGGACTGGTCCTTCATGATGTCAACACTGCATAAGATGAGGTTCAATCTTGGACAGCCGCATGGCGGTACTTGAAATGACGATACTAACAAGGCTCCTGTATCTATTCCATACAGTTGGCACTTCCGAGGACATTCTTCTCGACCCTATGCATAGCAGTTTCTAGATACGTGTGGAGAGGCGAGAGATTGAGATTGTGATATGAAAAATTGTGCCTACCAAAGCAATTAGGAGGAGTGGGGATAGCCTTGCCTGAATTTTGCAAATACCACCAGGCAACGGCTCTACAGATAATCAGGGAATTACATCTTCACCCGCTCACAAACTTTGGGTATCCCTAGACAAGCATAGTGAAGACAAAACACTTCCTGTAACAGTGTGGCATAATAACACGGAGGCCAAGTTGACCCTGGGGAGGGAATCTTCGGTGGTCCAGACAATGTAGATCTGAGAAACAATTCGTAGTGAGATGCGTCTGTCCCCTAAACTAAGCCGATTGATACCACTGACTCACAACAAAGATCTAGGTGGGGATTCCCGCCAATTGCTTGGTGTTTGATTGGAGGAGACGACTACATTCCAATTCGGAAGGCACTTGGAAATGCTCGAGACATGACGGGAGATGCACTCGAGACCTGACGGGAGATGCCACATTAACTCCAATGCTAATACTCAGGATATCACAATGAAAACACTTTTATCATAACCTACCACATTGAACCTCATTGCACTGGAAATTAACCAAGTTCGAAGACCTCTGAATAGGGAGTGCGGCTCGGAGTAGAAGGTATCCACTCTCTACAAGCACTTACTGGTTGGGAATGTGGAACGAAAAAACACATTTCAAAGGCAATGGGAGGATCTAACAAACACAACATTCATGTAGGGTGAAAATGTTGATTTTACAGCATAAAAGTTCAGCTAGTTCCAGGTATCAGGAAATCAATTATAAACCGATTTCACATTGGTACCGAACTTTTGCCCTGTTACATAGGATATTCCCAGATTCCCAGAGGTGTCAGACAGATGATGGAGGTGTAGTAGTGCAGCAGAAATGGTACGACACATATGGTGTGACTGTGCACAGATTTTCCATTTTGGGAAAAGATAAGGGACATGATTACAAAGATCTTGGGAGAAACACCCCAATTTGGCCTTGAGAATGTGCTGCTGCACTCGACATAGTTGCAACTTTCCAAATACAAAAAGTTTATTCTATGGGATTTCTTTAATGCCGCTAAGTCATTGGTATCTGCACTCTGGAAGCAAACAACTGCACCCACCCTGGAACAGTGGATGGCGCAAGAAGACAAAATTTATTCAGCTGAAGCGATGCAGGTGAATATTATTGAATGTGGCACCAAGCACATAGAGACATGGTACTCTGTCCAGGGGTTGGGGGCATGTGTGCTCTCTCTTATTTTCGTAATCTTCTTATTCACACCACTATTCCTTCTTCCCTCCTTTAAGGAATTATAGAACTTGATCTGGTTTTGACACGAACACTAAGTTGTTACGAGTGACAACATGGTGTAGTATGGAGCCATCCCATGTTTTGGCCCTATTGGAATGTGTTCAATTCTAGGTTATGGGAAGTGTCGGACCAGTGTATATTTCTGACAGGTGTACGACATTCTTAGACCTAGAGGGGAGTCTGGGAAATGATCTAGGGGTGGGGGCAGGGTAGAGACCCACTAGATGAGATTTATCATCACTAACAGCCTTAATAGGTGGGTAATCTTATAAGACAAGCACACAATGATGAGGAAGATCATAACTAGCTCATGGAGTTGTAGATAATGTGGGATGATAACCCTGACATTGCTGAACTCCTTTCATGAGACCCCACTAGTGATGTAGGGTCATGGGACCCGGACCAGTGATGTCTGTCATAGAGTCCTCACTTGAAGGATGTTAGAATTACCTTGGGCTCCTAAACGTGTAGTTGTGAGAGACCCACTGTTGATGTCAGAAGTGATTGAGAAAAACCGAGAGAGCTGTGCCTGGTAACCTTGTATTTAGAGCATTGAAGGACAGGATGATGTAAAATGCTTTCTGGGTCACGCTTTTTTTTGACTGGTTTATATGGTACTTAGACCCTGTTCATCTACTGGGTCCTGCGAGACCAATTACTGCTGTGTGGTTGCAGAGACTTGCGTGTCTCATGAGCTCTCTATTTTCTGATTTATCTGTGAAAAAAAAAAAATGATTTACAAAAATATTTTATAGTACTGCAATAGCGCAAGTAAAACATACAATAAAACATTATCACACTTCTGCAATAATATTGCTATGCCAGCAAATGTTCCATTTTGTTTACATCTTCCCCTAATGTCAACAAGCGTTTCAAATAGGGTTATTTGCTGTTATTGTTGGAAATTATAAGTGAATTTCAAATCTGAGACCAAAGTAGCTGAAGTGAAAAACACAGGTCATTTATGTTTCAGTTGAGTTATTTTTGTCTAAAATTAAAATTCACTTTGATTTGACGACACTTCTCATTTTGGTGTTAATCTTTTGTCCCACATTGACAATAAGGCGCAAACTTTTAGTTAAATTTGGTAGGAAAGATGTACAAAAATAAGCTGTTAAAAGTTGAGCACAGATCAAAACATTAGATCTTTACAGAATATATTCTATTTTCTATTATTTTCTTGCCTCAATCAAGGAATTTTTCATTCAGCAATGTTGGTATAATCTTCCTTGTCTTTTATTACTCAAAAACAGGTGCAGAAAACAGTTTCTAAGACAGCTAGCACTCATTACTAACATCACACATAATATAGAAAGCCACTGGGATTGAAGTGAAAACATACAGGGAGTGCAGAATTATTAGGCAAATTGTATTTTTGAGGATTAATTTTATTATTGAACAACAACCATGTTCTCAATGAACCCAAAAAACTCATTAATATCAAAGCTGAATATTTTTGGAAGTAGTTTTTAGTTTGTTTTTAGTTTTAGCTATGTTAGGGGGATATCTGTGTGTGCAGGTGACTATTACTGTGCATAATTATTAGGCAACTTAACAAAAAACAAATATATACCCATTTCAATTATTTATTATTACCAGTGAAACCAATATAACATCTCAACATTCACAAATATACATTTCTGACATTCAAAAACAAAACAAAAACAAATCAGTGACCAATATAGCCACCTTTCTTTGCAAGGACACTCAAAAGCCTGCCATCCATGGATTCTGTCAGTGTTTTGATCTGTTCACCATCAACATTGCGTGCAGCAGCAACCACAGCCTCCCAGACACTGTTCAGAGAGGTGTACTGTTTTCCCTCCTTGTAAATCTCACATTTGATGATGGACCACAGGTTCTCAATGGGGTTCAGATCAGGTGAACAAGGAGGCCATTTCATTAGATTTTCTTCTTTTATACCCTTTCTTGCCAGCCACGCTGTGGAGTACTTGGACGCGTGTGATGGAGCATTGTCCTGCATGAAAATCATGTTTTTCTTGAAGGATGCAGACTTCTTCCTGTACCACTGCTTGAAGAAGGTGTCTTCCAGGAACTGGCAGTAGGACTGGGAGTTGAGCTTGACTCCATCCTCAACCCGAAAAGGCCCCACAAGCTCATCTTTGATGATACCAGCCCAAACCAGTACTCCACCTCCACCTTGCTGGCGTCTGAGTCGGACTGGAGCTCTCTGCCCTTTACCAATCCAGCCACGGGCCCATCCATCTGGCCCATCAAGACTCACTCTCATTTCATCAGTCCATAAAACCTTAGAAAAATCAGTCTTGAGATATTTCTTGGCCCAGTCTTGACGTTTCAGCTTGTGTGTCTTGTTCAGTGGTGGTCGTCTTTCAGCCTTTCTTACCTTGGCCATGTCTCTGAGTATTGCACACCTTGTGCTTTTGGGCACTCCAGTGATGTTGCAGCTCTGAAATATGGCCAAACTGGTGGCAAGTGGCATCGTGGCAGCTGCACGCTTGACTTTTCTCAGTTCATGGGCAGTTATTTTGCGCCTTGGTTTTTCCACACGCTTCTTGCGACCCTGTTGACTATTTTGAATGAAACGCTTGATTGTTCGATGATCACGCTTCAGAAGCTTTGCAATTTTAAGAGTGCTGCATCCCTCTGCAAGATATCTCACTATTTTTGACTTTTCTGAGCCTGTCAAGTCCTTCTTTTGACCCATTTTGCCAAAGGAAAGGAAGTTGCCTAATAATTATGCACACCTGATATAGGGTGTTGATGTCATTAGACCACACCCTTCTCATTACAGAGATGCACATCACCTAATATGCTTAATTGGTAGTAGGCTTTCGAGCCTATACAGCTTGGAGTAAGACAACATGCATAAAGAGGATGATGTGGTCAAAATACTAATTTGCCTAATAATTCTGCACTCCCTGTATGCTCTATGTTTGACTTTTGGTGAAAGTCAAGTAAACCACATTGCTAATAGTATAGTGTTAGTAATACAAAACTGTATTTTTAACACAACATTGCACTCTGCCAAGTCCCTCCCTGGTGTCGTACCCCCCAACCCTAGGTATGCAAATAAAGTGTTAAAAATCCTGTTTTTGCTTACCCGATTCCAGCGCCAAGGTCCCTTGATGCTGGGTCGGGCTCCTCCTCCACTGATGACACAGCGATTCGGGATCTTAATGTGCATGCATGGCAAGTGCCTTGTCAGTATAAGCCAGCCCTTCCCTATAGCATTAACTCATTACTGTACTTTTCAGATCTTTGACACCAGATCTAAACTGGGAAATGATATAGTGCATAGGGGTGTTATCAAGCCCAATCTATACTGACAGTCTTAGACAAACATGGCCGATATGACCTATAGAATGAACACAATTGAGACACTAAGCGTAAAGGCATGAATTTGATTAATGTTTTATTATGGTATTATTTTAATTATAGTTCTTTTTCCTTTTCATTGTCACATGGATACACAAGACACTCAGGCTCTCATAGTTAGTGCAGCAAACTGCGCTGACTACACTAACGTTGCCTTACATGGGTAAATGACACACCACATAAGGTGACGGGGTACTAGCACTAGGAGAAGAGATTAGTGCCTATCCAAAGAGGTACAAGGTCACCTTATGCTCACGGTATGTATGGGTAATCTATTATTATGATGAATAGCAATACTGTTTGTTTTTGCAGTAAAGTATGTTGTTTAGAAATATTGTATAGGTCCTGAATTTACTCTTGTTGTAAGTATGACTTGATATGTATTGATGTATTGACCTGAATTGATGTGTTGCCTTGTCTTGCTACATTATGCATAAAACGCAAAACTAAGAAAAAATAAATAATAATAAAAAAAAACCATGGTCTTTATGATGTGTAGTGCAAGACTTGCCCTTCGGGGCACTGGGACATTTCCTGGTGGGCAATAGAACCTGAGGCAGTCTGACAGGTTATTTAAATGATTCTTTATTAAATCATTTTTTCTCCACGGGCTTTGTGTTGGTTGCTGGTTCCACCAAATTGGCGGTCACATTGAGGATGCCGATACACCAGCAATATTGTCTGCCAGCTAATAGCAGAGGGGAGTGTAAGGGCACTGCGAGTCTCTCTCAAAAATGCCCCTTCGCCTTTTTCAGTCCATCATCTATGCCTGCAATCTGGACCTTTAATGTAGCTGCTAGATACAAGGCGCTCCTCGCAGAATGCAGAGTTGAAGGATCATTTCTGATGACTTAAAGGTAGGCAGACAATGTAATAGAGCAGCAGGAAATGCTAGCAGAATGCTTGGTTGTATAGGGAGAGGTATTAGCAGTAGAAAGAGGGAAGTGCTCATGCCATTGTACAGAACACTGGTGAGACCTCACTTGGAGTATTGTACGCAGTACAGGAGACCGTATCTTCAGAAGGATATTGATACCTTAGAGAGGGTTCAGAGAAGGGCTACTAAACTGGTTCATGGATTGCGGGATAAAACTTACCAGGAAAGGTTAAAGGATCTTAACATGTATAGCTTGGAGGAAAGACGAGACAGGGGGGATATGATAGAAACATTTAAATACATAAAGGGAATCAACACAGTAAAGGAGGAGACTATATTTAAAAGAAGAAAAACTACCACAACAAGAGGACATAGTCTTAAATTAGAGGGACAAAGGTTTAAAAATAATATCAGGAAGTATTACTTTACTGAGAGGTAGTGGATGCATGGAATAGCCTTCCAGCTGAAGTGGTAGAGGTTAACACAGTAAAGGAGTTTAAGCATGCGTGGGATAGGCATAAGGCTATCCTAACTATAAGATAAGGCCAGGGAATAATGAAAGTATTTAGAAAATTGGGCAGACTAGATGGGCCGAATGGTTCTTATCTGCCGTCACATTCTATGTTTCTATGTTTCTTTCATGACGTCATATCGGGGCAGCTGGGGACAGGCATCACCACTGTGGTACTACTCTGCAGTTACACAGCTTCTGCCAAGAAAGGGGGGAACATGACTAATGTGTTATTATGCCTCCCGTACAGTTTCTGATAAGGAAGCTGGGCCAGTGTGTGAATGTCAGTGTTTGTATGGGTCAGTGTGCCAGTGTTTGTTAATGAGTGCATGTAAGTGTGTTTGTATGGGTCAGTGTGTGTGCATGTCAGTTTGTGTTAATGAGTGTATGTGAGTGTGTGTGTCACTGTGTTTGTATAGGTCACTTTTTTCTGTATGTATGTATACCAGTGTATATCAGTAAGTATGCATTGGTGATTGTATGCCAGTGTTTGTGACAGTGTTTGTATGAGATATATTGTGATTATGTTTGTGTGCCAGTGTATGTTAATGAGTGTATGTGAGTGCGTGTATGTGTGAGCATCAGTGATTACATACCAGTGTGTGTGCCAGTGAACATCTAATAATCAAAAATTTAATTTGAAATGTATATGTTTTTCTTTAACATGATAAACTTGGGGGCCGGGGCCTGACCGTGGAACAGAGAAGACGCTGATGACAACAGCTCCTGAGAACCACGGCCAAAAAGCCGATTTTTCAAGCCAAAAAGGCAATTAACCGGGCCAGAACGTCCACCCAGAGTGCAGTGACACAGAGGGGAACATGTGGATACCAAACAAGCGGCATACTGAACCCCGTTCACCTGACACGAAGGTGAGGCCTACCTGAATGGCGGGCACAGGAGAGACGGCCGCTCTCATACCGCCACGATTGATCAAGCCTCAAGCCATGAGCCCCTGTTCCCCCCCTCTGGACCGGTGGGGGTTATCCCGGTCTACCCCCGCAAGATACCCATGCAAAGCGACGAGAAAATGATCACTACACCGAGACCATCACTTACCGCCAAAAAGTCTCCTAAAATGGCGGATACAGCCCACAAAGCATGTGCACAACTGGCCTGGCTGGAAACTGAGCAACGACTCACTACAATCTTCACCTCCTTCTGGCAGCGGTTGGAAGCTCGATTGCAGCCCCAAGTACACGTATCACTGACTGCCGATGGGCCGTACACCCCACCAAGAGGCATCAACTGGAGGGAAGTGGGAGTCCCTCTTAACTTAACTCCTGTGTCAGCCAAACATCGGCAGGGAGCCACATCGAGACCACTCCCGAGTAACAGGGGGAATGGCTGCAGATCGGAGCCCAAAAACTGGAAAACACCACAGAGAAATCCCCCACAATTCCCTCATCAGCGACTTGGGCTCCGGAGGGGCAGGACCAGCACGACCCGACAGGCGAAACTGAGGGGCAAAAGACCCGGGAAGGCACCTGCATCCAGACGGCGCATATGGCACTGCTCCAGCCCCAGGCAGGTGAATCCAGCGCAACACACGGCCGGACGGGCACTAAACTCACCGACCACCACACCGCCGCAAAACACAGGAGCCCTAAGCCCACACACTGAACGGGTGCACCCAGCCCAGACAAGGCATCGGCTGACCCTACAGACACTAAGACTTAATTCAATGTGCCTCAAGTGAACATCCGCAACCAGTTTATGTTATTTGATGACTTTTAATTTCTCCTCATTATTTTCTGTTGTGTTGGCTCACACAAGGGGATCACAGGGGGGTCTCGTGCATGGTTTTAATCGTTTGAATGCTAATAATATCAGATTCAAACACATTAGCAAGCAAGTTAAGGTGTTAATTAATAATTCTCTTGTCAGTCGCACCTCACTTATACAAGGCTCAGTATAACCCTCGGGACACATAATAAGCCACCCTTAAGCTTATTCTAGACCAGCTAGGGGTATAGCATTACCCAGACTAGACATGCTTTCACCACATACACCTTATTACACCACGTTTAGTTAAGCCTGTTATCAATCTCAAAAAAAAATGTGCGATCTTCTATACCACAGTCTAATTTCTGTAATTTCTTGGAACACGCTGTTGTGGCGTCAGTTGCTAACCTGTAATTATCTGCACAAATAAAAATAAAGAATTTAAAAAAAATAAAAAAAATAATAAACTTAATTTTAAAAAATAGTACAATATAGTTTAACTTAATATATGTGATTTGTGAGGAGTATTATGCCTATATTCATATGCACGATTGTATATTAAAGGGACACTATGGCCACCAGAACAAATGCAGCTTATTGAATTTGTTCTGGTGAGTAGAATCATTACCTTCAGGCTTTTTGCTGTACAGCCTAGTGATAATGTCAGTTGCCACTCCTCAGATGTTTCATTGATTCAATTCATCTCTATGAGGAGATGCTGATTGGCCAGGGCTGTGTTTGAATTGTGCTGGCTCTGCCCCTGATCTGCCTCTTTGTCAGTCTCAGCCAATCCAACGAGGAAGCATTGTGATTGGATCAGGCTACCACTTCTGCTGATGTCAGCAGGCAGTGGGCAGGTCTAAAGGAAACAGGCACAACGCCAGAAGCTCCAGACTTGAATACAAGTAAGATTTACTATATTTAAGGAGGCATGAGGGGGACAGGGTGGCTAGATGGTGGTTTTAACCCTATAGGCTCAGGAATACATGTTTGTGTTCCTGACCCTATAGTGCTCCTTTGATATGTGTACTATCACAATATATGTGTATATATCACAAACATAATTTATAAATTATTATGTTTATTATATTTACAAACATGAATATAACACACACACACACATTAAACCCTTAAGGACCGAGGACGGTTCAGGACCGTCATCTGCATTTTTACATTGCCGACCGGTGACAGTCCTGAACCGTCCTAACGGTCATAGGTACTTACCCGATCGCCGTCGTTCCCCCGGCAGCGATCGGCGTTGCTCCCGGTGTGGGGAGACTGCCTGCAGCCCAGACAGTCTCCCCACGGTGGATTAGGACCCCTGTGGCCATGTGATCGCTCAACAGAGTGATTACATGATCACAATAGGTGTCCATGTGTCTGCCTGCAGGGGGACTGTCTGTGCAGACAGGCAGTCTCCCTGTTAGTGTAAAATAAAAAAAAATAATAAAAGTTAATGTTAATTTAAAAAAATATATATATATATGTGTATATATATATATATATATATATGATATATAGACATATATTATATCTATATAATATATGTCTATATATCATATATATAATGTCATACTAAGTGTATTTTTATATTAATATGTACATATATTAATATAAAAATACACTTATAATTAAATTACACACATATATATAATATATATAATAACTATATATATTGTATATATATATTATTATAAAATACAAATAATAAGTAATTTAAACTAAATAAAAAAATGTAAAAATAATAATAAAATTTAAAAAACAATTATATATCTATATGAAATTTTATTCTAACTGTATTTTGATATTAATATATATATATTTATATCAAAATACGCTTAGAATGAAATTGTATATATATATCTATGTATATATAAATAAATAAAAATAATACGAAATATACATATGTCCATATACAAAATTACATAAATAATTATATAAATATACACGTAGACTTCAAATATGTAAATATGCTTATATATTTAAATTTTACGTGCGTATTTATGTAAGATTTTTACGTAATTAAGTAATTTTATTGATTGCAATTTGAGGGACCTGCCTGCCAACCCAGGCCGAAAGTCCAGAGAATTTAATTTGCTAGCACTGTATTTTACCTTGTAACGTTCTACGACACCCTAAAACCTGTACATGGGGGGTACTGTTTTACTCGGGAGACTTCGCTGAATACAAATATTAGTGATTCAAAACAGTAAAACATATCACAGCGATGATATTGTCAGTGAAAGTTACTTTTTTTTGCATTTTTCACACACAAACAGCACTTTTACTGATGATATAATTGTTGTAATACGTTTTCCAGTTTTTAAACACTAATATTTGTGTTCAGCGATGTCTCCCGAGTAAAACAGTACCCCCCATGTACAGGTTTTATAGCATTTTTGAAAGTTACAAGGTCAAATATATGGGTCAAATATTTTTACATTGAAAATGGCCAGGTTGGTTACGTTGCCTTTGAGAGCGTATGGTAGCCCAGGAATGAGAATTACCCCATGATGGCATACCATTTGCAAAAGAAGACAACCCAAGGTATTGCAAATGGGGTATGTCCAGTCTTTTTTAGTAACCACTTAGTCACAAACACTGGACAAAATTAGCGTTCAATTTAGTTTTTTACTTTTTTCACACACAAACAAATATAACGGCTAACTAAAAAAGTCTGGACATACCCCATATTGAATACCCTGTGTTGTCTACTTTAAAAAAAATATGTACATGTGGGGTGTTATTCAGAGATTTATGAAAGATAATAGTGTTACAATGTCACTATTGATAAATTTTAAAAATGTATGTTTTGAAACCGCAATATCCTACTTGTACTTATAGCTCTATAACATGCAAAAAAAATAGCAAAAAAGCATGTAAACACTGGGTATTTTTTAATTCAGGACAAAATTTTAAATCTATTTAGCAGTTTTTTTCATTCGCTTTTGTAGATGAGTAAAAGATTTTTCACGTAAAAGTAATTTTTTAAAAAATTTTTTTATTTTTCATCATATTTTTTTCATTTTTTTAAAATTAAATTACTTGAGATTATATAAATAATGGTGTGTAAAGAAAGCCCCTTTTGTCCTGAAAAAAACAATATATAATTTGTATGGGAACAGTAAATGAGAGAGCGGAAAATTACAGCTAAACACAAACACCACAAAAGTGTAAAAAGATGCCTGGTTACAAACGTACAACTGTCCGGTCCTTAAGGGGTTAATAGACATGTACATATGCTTAATACACATTCATATTTATAAAATGTAACAAGGATTTCACATTTGTTCCAAGTTTATTCACTAAATGTTTAATTTAATGAAGTGACGACTAAAATCTGAACTAGATATTTTAGACCAAAATAGCAGATTTGGAAAAATTCTCCAACTGAGCTATTGTGACATCCTGATTATTTTAGCCTGTCTTCTAGTCTTTCATGCAGTGATGTCAAACTATATTCATTGTAGAGTGCACTCATAGGATTGAGGACTAAACAAAACAACGTGTTTATTTAATCAGACTTCAAAAGCATACAGTAAATGTTTCCCTCCAATTACTGCCCTTTTCACAAGATGGCAGAGTCATAGGGCTGAAACGTCGACTGTAAGATGATTAGAATAAAGCAGCTCAAGTCCTGTGAGTACGTTCCTTCTTGTTGGTTAAATACTTTTCAGTTTATGATTTTTCCACCTGTATGTGTTTTACAACTGGCACAATTCATGATAGGGTTGGTAAAAAAAAATTCCAGGGCTGTTTTTTAGTCTCAGTCCAGCCCTGACGATGCATCTGCAGATTAGGGAGTTTAAATTCCAATCAATTGTTCATAATACCAACTCCAGGATAGACATTCTCTGGTTCCTTGTCACATGAAACACTTTGATCTATGGATGTCCTGACTTGGTTTGATCATACCCCTTTCAATGGCAAGTGGTTTTGTCTGCCGCATGGAGTTAAACTAGCAAAAAGAATGTATAACAAATGTAGGTATAAATAAACATAAAAATTCTGGAAAGTGACAGTTCCCCTTTTTTATAATTACTATGATAAATGCGCATGCGTTTAATTATATACGGCAGACTCCGTTTATTAAATTCTCTTAAAGTGATGACTAGCAATCTAGTTGCAGTATAGTATTAACAGAGAACACCTCTGTTTAAAAAAACATTTTTCATTGTTTTTACCAGTGCAATACAAGGAGTGGAGCAAAGTATATGGTCGAGTGTCACCTAATACACATTACAGAAGCAGACGCATCAGTCTTGTGGTATTCACCAGGAAAATGTAAATACCCAATATTTGTATTCTTTTATATTTTACAAGTCCAATTGCCTTATCTGATTAATATTAATATTTGCCTTGTTTATTGTATCCTGTCTAGTGACATCATGGAACCCAAAAAGCTATCTGGTGCCCAAAATCGAAAGTGAAACGCCATTATGGAATTAGACGACCAGAAGAGTGCTGGTGATTTAAAAATGTTTTATAAAAAGCTCAGCACACATTTCTAGCAGTCAAAGGGATAATGTCCATTTAGAGACGAATAAACCTTCGTTATCAAGTTCATCTCTACATGGTCAGGTTTTAAATGTTCAAATGTTCTTTCTGAGCCAGGGCCTGCAAATGTTCTCCATGAGTCAATGTCCTCTGAGATAGCTGAAAGTTTACCAGATCCTTCTTCGTGACCTAATTTAGTTTCCTAGAATATTGACCGTAACTTGGATGTTGGCCCTGTGCATATAACAGATATGGCGTTTAAAAAAGATGTTCATAATCTCCACTTTTCTGCTACATTCTATAAGAGAATGTTAGACAGAGGAGAAGAGCAGACACGGCAATGGCTGGGGTACTCCCCATCTCTAAATAAAATATTTTGCTTCTCTTTCATTGGCTTAAGGAGGGTCAGATGACTTGACACATAAGTCACATATTCTAAAATCACATGAAGCAGTCACTTTACAGCCGTTCAGTCATGGATGAAAACACAACTGAGACTGAAGTCATAACCTGCCATTGATCATAATTTGCAAATTTTATGGGCTGTGAAAGACAACATTGGAGATCAGTAATGGAGAGACTGCTCAACATTGTTAAATTTTTAACTCAGCGTAACTTGACATTTAGAGGGTCTTCAAATCGATTTTTCACACCCAACAATGGAACTTTTCTGGGGCTTGTGGAACTGATAGGAAAGTATGACAATGTGATGGCAGAGCACTAACACCAGGTGACCTCAAAATAAACATCAGACCACTATTGTGGTAAAACAATTCAACATGAGATAATAAACCTAATGGCAAAACAGGTATTAGAAGACATTTTACAATGTTGTATGAATACAAAATATTACTTAATTATCCTAGATTGTACCCCAGATATTCGCCATAAGGATATACATAGGATATTAATGACCGCTGTGGACAGGGCTACGATAATAGGGCAAATATGGCAGGAAAAATAGTGGCGTCGAAGCAAGGATTTTAAGTATAAATCCAAGAGCAAGATTTGTACCATGTGGAAGTCATGGCCTTATCTTGTTGTTGGAGATGCAGCACGATCGTGCAAGGGATTACTCAAACTGCTTTGTGTCATTCAACACATTTATGTTTTCTTTTCTGGATCTGCCAAGAGATGGAAGATTTTGACTGACCATGTATCTGGCCTCACTATAAAGCCCCTGTGCACAACATGGTGGGAATGTAAAATCAACTGCCTTAAACCTTTGAAGCACATTCCTACTGGAATAGAGGATGCATTGATTGTATTGTAGGAGGAAAAACACACTAAACCTAGTATCTGTCATGAAGTATTGACATTGTCAACATATTGCCAATTTCAGATTTATAATATTGTATGTTTGGTATGACATATTGCATCAAATCAATATTGTCAGCAAGGCAATGCAACATGAAGCTACCAATTTGACTTTAGATAGGAAAATGTAAACAATCTGTGCAAAATTTCAGTAATTGGATTTGAAAGTGCATTAGTTATTGCATGGGAAATAATTGAAAAGGCAGATTTTGAGCCTGTTTTTGTATATTCCACTCACATCCACAAGAAAAAGGCTTTATTTTCTTACGAGGGGAAAGATGAACCACTAACCGATTCCAAGGAGAAATTCAAAATTGAGTTCTTCTATACTGTGGTGGATACCACTATTATATCTTTGGATGAGTGCTTTGGCCAGCTGTAAATTCATAAAAATGTATGGGGATGCCTGTAAAACATAAAGTGTCTGCCAGCAAGGGAAAATTTAAAGGATTACTGCATGCTGTTACAAAGGGCTTTGAAAGGATAGCCAGTCACATAGAGATGGCATAGAGATGGTATAGATGGATTAATTTCTGTCTCTCTTCCTCAATGTACAAGTAAGGTGACAGTTATATAAAATCATACACAATAAAATCAGGACTATAATAACAAAAAGGATAGAAGAATGATTTCATTATCTGGGATCCAGTAGGGGACCAACCAGTAAAGCATTGTACCAATGATGGGCTAAGTCATTCTGAATTTGTGAACTCACCTTAAGGAGTTCTCCTTTTAGGATATGTGTGGCTACCTGTGTGTGTTATCTTTGGGAAAAATATAGTCCCCTGTGTATGTGGGTGCCCACCAGGTTAAATTCTTGGCAAAAAGATCATAAACTGGTACTGGTAATGTGTTAAATTGACAAGCTAATTTAACATCCTTTGATGATGTATGATATAATGTAAAATAGCATGAGCATGAAAAATGTGAAACATTACCAGTTAACCATCCATTGCATTTAGTGGATTGGGGTTTTAGAAGTAACCATTCATTATCTGTGAGGTTACGCTTTCCTCTAATCTTCTCTAGTTTAGGAATCATTAGTGTGTTTTTTAATGCCAATCCTTGTTGTTGTATCCATAAATACCTGATGGCACAAGTACTCCAGTTACTTAGACCTGTAGTGAATTTCATAGTTGCAACAGTTAAATTATCTAAATAATTATACATTGATTTATCTAAATCCAATCCTGTAACCTGTGATTTAACAACAGTTGGAGCCCAGTTTGCAGTATCATGGAAACCAGTCCCTATATGCATGCTGGCCGTATTTAACTTATTCTTGAGGGTCTCCATATCTATAACTATTTAGTATACCCATAGTGGTTCCAGCACCTCCTAACAGTGTGTCATACCATTCCCTTTTCTGCCTTTGTTTGCTGTTACATAATGTTACAACAGGAGTAGTGATTTTTAATGACACATGTACAGCTTGTAAGAAGGCAGTTGTATTAATACATGTGGACGAAATAGGTGTGTGTGTGTCGTTGTTGACTTTTGGTTCTATGGTAGAGGATAAAGGACAGTAATAAGGTGTAAAAATATAAGGTAGTGTATAGTTCTCAATTGCAGTGTCGTTCATAATGACTAACATTTGTCCCCTTTTCCGATTAATGATACCAGTTATATAATCATTATTAAAAGTAATAAGGCCTGTCTGTTTACATTGTTATGCAACCTTAACTGTGCACATTTCTGCGTTATAAGATCTAACAATTTTCTGTGAACCTTCAAACAAACATAATGCATCGGTTTCATTAGCTGTGGACACATTTGATATGGGTAACTGGTACTTATAAGGGTTACTATTTGTCCAATTCATCCAAATGCGTTCAGTCAATGAGTGCTTGCATATTACATGCTGATAGAAAGGTGGTGAAGAAAGGTTCTTGAGGGGGCGTGTGTGACGAATGCTAGATGAGGAGCTAAGGCCTAATTGGGCTGGGGGTATTGAAGAATTGTTCATCATGTCAGAGTCTTTTTTCCAGAAACAAACACGTTTCAAACTTGCCATTGACTTGTACTCATAATGGCATTCAAGGAACAATATCAGAGGGAGTATAACAACTCCAGAAAGCATAGCGCACAACATAATCTTGGTCTCTGGTACGTATGATCCTCTCAATCTACAATATGGTGTGAAAGCCATGATGCTTTGCTGAGGAGAAATTCTTCTGTTTCCGAGCGAGGAGTGGTGTTGTCTTCCTTGGTTCCCCTCTTTGGACACAGCTTCACTCGGGATGTGTGAATCCAGATGTCATGGGAATCTGTGAGGACAGCGGTTCTGGGTACAGCAATCACAGTAGCAGGTGGTCCAAAAGGGTATCCTCCTTTCTTGGTCCTGTTCAGCTGACGGATATACACCTTGTCACCGGGCTGGTATGGATGAGTAGGTTCCTGTGAAGGTAAGGGAAAACTGCGAAGAAACATTGTCATACATACCATTCGGTTTTATCAACAATTCCTGTACATATTGTTCTTGTATTAGCTGTAAATCCCCAGACATTATAACAAGCGGTTCCCTGGCCCAGGGTGTGGGAAAAAGTCATCCCATCAAAATCTCAAATGGAGATAATTTAGTCACCTTGTGGGGATTCATTCTTATCTCAGCTAAATAGTTGGTAGTTATCTAGTTCAATTTACCCATGTTCCTGGGTAAATTCTGGGCTTTTCCTTAATAGTCCTATTCATCCTTTCAACTACCCCTGTATTCTGTGGATGAAGGGGAATATGAAACTGCCAGGTAACTTGCAAGAATTTAGCAAGTTCCTGGGCAACCCCACTGGCAAAAACCGGGCCATTATCAGAGCCAATCTGCAGAGGGCAACCATACCTGGGAATAATTTCAGTAACAATAATCTTCACTAGAATCTTCCCTAGATGTCACAAAGGCCTCATGCCATCTACTAAACTGATCAACTGTGACCAGTAAGTATTGCTGTTTCTTACCAATTTTGGATACATGAATAAAATCAATCTGTAAGTGTGTAAAAGAAGCAGCTGGAGGGGGCAAATGTTCGTGCTGTGATTTGTGTGGAATATTTGGATGTGTTTTCATACATGGTTCACATGATCTTACAAAAGACTGTACATGCTGCCTGAGATTCCTAATGTAAAATGAATTCATGAGGAATTGAATGGTGCTTGCTATGTGCCTGACTGATGAAAATAAAGCAGCTTGATTCAAGTATGCCTATTCTCCCCTCTTTAGAGAACAGATCATTTTGATCTTTCTCTAAACCTTGTTTAATCCAAAAGACAGATTCTGGGTATTAAAAAAAAATCTCATAACCACTTAAGCGCTGGGCTGTCATGTGTTGTGTGGTGAGATTTGTCAGCTGAGTGACCTGGTGACTGGCATGAAGTATTGTAGGATGCCCTAGTGTGATAGTAGTAGCAGTACAGCCATTGCACATGCTATCAATGCTCTGAGACACGCCGGCATACCCTGTACCGGAGCTTGAACTATTTTGGAAAAGAATGCTATGGGACGCATACCGCCTCCTTGCTCTTGTGCACAGACCGCGGCCATGGTTTTACAATTGTCCCAAGCATACAAATGAAATGGTTTACAATGCACAGGTAGTCCTAAAGCCTGGGCTTGCACAATAACAACTTTAAGGGCAATATATGCAGCTAGCATGTCTGGTGACCAGCAGACATTTTCAGGGCTGTCAGAATGTACAGCCTCCCTTAGGATTGAGTCATAATGGGAGCATTCAGGGATCCATTGGTGGCAGTAATTAATCATGCCGAGGAAGGTGAGCAACTCCTTCCGAATAGTGGGTGTAGGAATCCTCTGAATGACCTCAATACATTTTGGACTCAATTGTCTGGTGCCTAAAGCCAGAACAAAACCTAAGTATTCAACCTTTGATTTACACAATTGCATTTTGTGTTTAACAACCTTGTGACCCACAGTTGCTGACAGTATCCACAGTGCTTGCCTCATAGCTAGGGCTACATAACAACAAATCATCAACATTTTGCAAAAAGGACGGAACCATGACCGGTGGTCCATCTTTTTTTAGAGTATGTTGGAGTACCAACGAATAAACAGCTGGGGAATCCACATAGCCTTGGGGTAAGCGTGTCCAGGTAAACTGACAGCCTTCAAAAAGTAAAAACCATAAGTAGCTGTGTCTCTTGATCAATAGATATATAAAAAAAAATGTATTACTTAAATCAATGACAGTGAAGCAAGTGGCATCATGTGGAATGGCTGTAATGAGGGATGTCACATCAGGGACAATGGGTGAAATGGGCACAATAAAATTATTCAGGGCTCTAAAGTCCTGAACTAAGTGATATGCTGGCCAGTGGTGTTGGGAGTGGGTCTGGTGTTGTTCTTGCCTACAGGGCATATTTTGAGAATTGTGGGGTTGTTGGGGTGTGTGGGGTTTCCTGGGGTATGGACACTCATTCCTCCAGTGGCCATATTGGCCACAGTTGAAACAAGTGTTCCTGTCTATTCCTCCTTGGTTACCCCTGCCCCTATAACCCTGATTTCCCTGTCTCCATCCCCTTGCCCCTCTTTGACCACCCCTTCCACGGGCTTTATGTGCTCCATCCCATCCTCGCTCTCAGCCTGTGTAGGTGGACAGTGTTGCAATCCCTGAGCATAATAAGCAACCTTACTTTCCTAAATCTTTTCTTAAGTCAAAACAACCTGCATTTTCCTTTTCTTTAACCTTGGTAAGAAAATCTCAGCTATCCAAATTGGCCCAGTCTGAAATCAATTGTTTCACAAGCAAAGAATACTGTGGCAACATATTACCAAGGCATGACTGTATTTTAAAGAGATCTATATCGTCTCCAGACATCAAACCTGCCTCATCCTTCCAACACTTGTAAAATTTCTTTACAAAAATCATATTACCAATCTCTTCCTTTGCATCTTGCTTATATGCCAAAGCAGTGAATATAGACTGCTTATTCTTCCATAATCCCAACCTTTCAGCTTCCACCTTGTTCCAAATTTTAGCACATTTTACTGAAGTACTAAACTCATAATCACCAATTCATTTCAAACCATATAACTCACACTCAGCATCCAATGTAATATTACACGTCATCTCACAAAACAATATCTTTATAGAAACACATAATGGGTACCCAGCAGATATGCCAATACAGAAATCACATTTATGGGCACACAACTACACACTCGTCTCCCTCCTAGGAAACACGGATAGACACAATATAAAAGCAATCTTAAACTAACACCTCCAAATCTCCAACTATTCTTGGCCAAAACGCTAGTATACAACAACTAATAAAACAGTTATTTGCTAGGTTATTTGGCTGTCATTCTTATCAGTATCACTAGACTGTGACAAACTGATTCACATATAATTTAAAACAATACAGCAACATATAAATTAAACCACTTTTAAGTTAAACTGCACACTTAGCACACATTATCACAATCACCATTTACACAGAATAAACAGTTAACAGCTGTATTCAGAACATTTAATTGGAAGGTATACCAATTTTAGTTTAGATTTATTTTAGGGATTCTTATGTATACATTTTCTTAATTAACTTCATTACTTTAATTTACTATAGTATTGTATATAAAGAAAGGATCCATTTATATAGCGCTCTCATAACTCAACTATTTGTATAAAACTACCATTAACTAATCTGAGATGATGCTGCATCAACTTAAATCTTATGGAAATTGAACAAACATCTGGACCAGATTACACAGACATGGTTTCACCTGAATCTTTCAGAACTCTCAGAGACTTAAATTTTTTTTTATTCTATACCATGTTTTAAAGGCATGGCAAACCTTTAGACCGGTCAGTCTCCAAGAGCCCTTAGTAACACAGGTAAAAACCTTTGTCCATGATGTCTGATTCAGGCTATATACCACAATTTAAAACAACACATAATGTGAGACATAGAAGACACAAGCAGTAGTTATTACACTGGATCATTTAAAAGGAATCTGTTGCAATAAAAAGGTTAGTTTACAGCGCAAAATAAAGCATGTGTTGGACCGCTGAAAATTTAAATGTTGCTCTGTTATTTTCAAACAAAAATCATATTTAGTATGGATCCTTTGCAACAAACACACAGGGCAGGGAAGATGTGCTGATTGGTGTTTCTATACAATTAAACCCATATGGGGAATTAACTTTCAAATACTAATGAAGTGCTTCCTTTTTGTCTCAGTATAAAATATACTGAGCTCATCATGCAAACAATGTAACACATTTACACTATCCCACTCTCATGATAAGTGTAGTGGGCTTATGGTATTTTTAAAGCAACAATCATACCAGGCACACAGGCACACAGATCCCATGTAAAATAACTTACAAAAAAACAGAGTAATAAACTTATACTTCTATGCGACAGAAAGAATAAAGTAAAAAGATTTAAGAAGGTCTATCAGGTACAACCTGTGAGTCATTTCTTTTCTAATATACAGTACTGCTATCTTGCAGAAAGATAAGTCCTGCGCTCACTCCCATCACTACTGGGCAGCAGCAAGGACTACAGTACACATCAGCCCCAATATATGGTAAAAACCAAAGAAAAACAAGTTACCTGCGTTCTCTCCTTAAATGTATGTAAAACCTCCATTTGTTTAAAAGTACTGCTATCTTATATATACACATATACATATACACACACATATATACATACATATATTGGTCACTCAGGACCTGAACTCACATTTCCCATACTGCTGACTCAGAGTGGGGACACTACTAACTTACCAAAGTGTGTCCCCAATATAGACAAACAATCACCCACAAAGAACACTTAAGACAAACAAAGGTGACCGGGAGAAAGAGAAGTTTGGGTTATACTTATAGATCTATAAACCGTGCTCCTCAGAACACCTATAGTCTTAATAAACCGGAGACCTCTTATGGTCTCAAAAACCTGTATCTATCTTAGATACTAACCTGGGTTACCAAAACCCTATAATAAACCGGAGACCTCTTATGGTCTCAAAAACCTGTATCTACCTGAGATACCCTGTATCTATCTTAGATACTAACCTGGGTTACCAAAACCCTATATATTTAGACCAAATGTCTAATAAACCGGAGACCTCTTATAGTCTCAATATAAACCGGAGACCTCTCATGGTCTCAATATAACTAGAGTCCTTACACCTTTCCTATCTACTGGATACAGACTTACTGAACCAAAGGGGGGTCATAGACAATCAGCGTCAAATAAGATACAAAAAGGCTACTCACCGCAATGGTTTTGCTGATCCCACTTCTATCCCACTTCTGACACCAAGCTGAAAGGGTTAATGCTGTAATGGACTCTAATCCCCTCGGTTCTCGATCCCTCGGTCACCATAATCAATGTTGATGGAGAATCATTGTCAGCAATAAGACACGGACAACAGCATACTTGACAAGACTCTCAAATGAGTGTATTCCAGAGCTGGCTTTTATACATAGTTTGCTTACATTAGCCATGGTATATGCAAATACAGTACAGACTATAAGATTTATTACTTCCTTATATTACATGTTATTCTGACAATGGAAAGATAAGCTTTTGCATACGTCTGGGGGAAAGTATCCTGAAATCGGAATGGGCAAGACATCCTAAGATTTTAGCATTGTCTTACATCCTATAGAAGAAATACCTTAGTCTGTCAAAGTCAGCATATTATGTCGTACATTGAGTTTAACTATTTCATATCCTTTCAGTCAGCAATAATATTTATAAACCTTATAAAAGCATAAAATACATATAAACAAGTTAACTATTTAATATTCTTACACCCAGACCACTTCAGCTTAATGAAGTGGTCTGGGTGCCAGGTCCAGCTAGGGTTAACCCATTTTTTCATAAACATAGCAGTTTCAAAGAAACTGCTATGTTTATGTATGGGTTAAGCCTTCCCCTATTTCCTCTAGTGGATGTCTCATTGATAGCCGCTAGAGGCGCTTGCGTGCTTCTCACTGTGATTTTCACAGTGAGAGCACGCCAGCATCCATAGGAAAGCATTATGAATGCTTTCCTATGTGACCGGCTGAATGGGCGCGCAGCTCTTGCCGTGCGTGCGCATTCAGCCGACGGGGAGGAGAAGAGGAGGATCGGAGGAGGAGAGCTCCCTGCCCAGAGCTGGAAAAAGGTAAGTTTTAACCCCTTTCCAGAGCCAGGCGGGAGGGGGTCCCTGAGGGTGGGGGCACCCTCAGGGCACTATAGTGGTCCTTTAAATCAAAGGACTTTTCACCATGCACGGATTTCACAGATCCAATTAAAGGAACTTGTTATAATTGCGGTGGAAAACACAGGCATAATACATGTCGTTTTCGCAGTTTGCCACACATGTAAACGTACAGGTCACATACAGACAGTTTGCCAAAGACAAGCCATTGAAATTCAAACCCAATATCAGAATGCAAATACAATACCAACTGCAGCACACTCTGTTAATACTCCAAATACCGTTTCAGATAGTGAAATGACTACAGGTGTTTACTCAAATGACTATGTGAATAAAGTGGAAAATTCGCCATCAGGACTGAAGATTTACACTGAAATTGTGCTGCAAGATGTTCCGTGCCAAATGAAAGTACATTCTTTGATTTCAGAAGAGACATTTACATTGTTATGGGCTCATAATGGCCCTTCAATAGTACCTTGTAATATTCATCTGGTGGACTACAACAAACAGGCTGTGGATGTTAAAGGGGCTTGTTTTATACCAGTAAAATATGGTAAATTCAGAGGACACTTACGTTTAATAATTACTAAGGGACAAAGAGCGAGTTTGCTAGGTAGAGAGTGGTTTAAACCCCTAGGAATTTCATTAACGGGAGTTAGGCTGGGCTAGAAGTAACTTAATTACCTCCCAGGATAGAGCATAACCTCCATTTTATAGCAACAATAAAAATACATAAAAATATACAATTCCCAAACTACCGAACAGAATCCCCATATTCAACGTATCCCCAGATAGCTTAGATCTGAGCACACAATATCACCGAATAGCGCTCAGATCCCATACACACAGTTCAATCGCCATGGAGCTAAAGTCTTTCACATAGTCTATTCGTCATACGAATCAGCTCCATGGGACGGCTATGTGGGGTGGCTCTGTTCGTATGATCCAAGTACCGAACGGCACAGCATTCGTATGAACTGATGAAAAGGGCGAAGGCGGGTCAGCAACTCCAGTGGTGTTCGTTTGAAAATAGTGTCCGTTTTTAGTTCCATAGATTTGTCGACGAACACCG
Organism: Pelobates cultripes; assembly: GCA_933207985.1. Classification (NCBI taxonomy): domain Eukaryota; kingdom Metazoa; phylum Chordata; class Amphibia; order Anura; family Pelobatidae; genus Pelobates; species Pelobates cultripes. Next base: position 135,159,153 of record OW240914.1, on the reverse strand, counting down.
CTGGGCGTTCGAATGTCCAGGATGGCCACTGCCACGTGTTCGTTCATATGAACGACGACCACCCAGCCGACCATTCAACGGTAGAAAGTGTCTGTGGTTAACCACAACGTTCTAAAGAGGTCAAGAGGTTAACAAGCAGCACACTTCCTTGCTGGGTGGCCGGCCATTCGGTAGTTCTTTCGGGAAAAAGGAAATTAAACATAGGGGCCGTACGGACAGGGCAAGAACCAAACAAACAGACAAACCAAGGCAAAATAAAAGTAATCCAGAGACAGAGAGGTCTGTCACAACCGTGCAGCACTCCTCCGCTTATAATACACATGAGATGAGCAACTATAGTTTCAGATAGCATTGCGGATAGAGTACAGCCAAACATTACACTGATCTGACATACTGCGCAGGCAAGCCTGGTCATGTGGTACTAAGGAAGCTTAGCAGCGGTAGAATTCATTAATCTCAGCACACATTGTTAGTTAGGCGTGACAGTCTCCACGTCCACAGGCTTCATAACATACTTGTCTGTTTCTCACACCTCAATAAGCCAGGTACTAAAGTTAGAACTGGAAAACTAGGAAGTAGTCTCTTCTTATACTGATGCAGATTGTTCTGTCTAGCCTGATTTATCTTGTCCTTAATACCTATTATCACAAGCATGTAACGAAATGTATATATACTACGCCAGTACTCCTACTAACGCCTAACCTACCATATTCCTACTGGCACCTATTTTATTTTATATTATTTTATTTTATCTCGCACTCACTTTCAGGCACTTATACATGCCAGTTACTCCGCTATTGTTTAGCGTAAATTGTCTAGTCAAAATTATTTCTACACAAAAATGTGCTGTATACTCGACTGCCCTTTACTGTTGAACTGTGTATACTACTTATCTTGTCACCGCCGTCGGGGCAGTGCAAGACTGTTTGTTACTCTAAAGCACAAAACAATTAAAATTTCCAAAAAGAAAGAAAAGTAATTCAAAATAAATTCATTTTGCTGTCCTGATTTATTATGATTTTTATAATAAAATGTCGATGATTTTAGTTTATTTTTCGTAGTTACAGGTCACAAAATTTCAATGTGGATCGATTTTACAAATTGGTATGTTTGACTTGTAAGCTTAATAGCCGTCATAGAAAACAAAATTGTCACACAAAGCTATATATTTATAAAAAGCAGACATCACGGGCTATTTACCTAAGGGTATTTTCACACTTTTTATAAAGCCATTTAACAGCCAATCTCTGCGAAATACTGTAGTATTTTTGTTTGTTTTTAACATACACACATATAACAGGGTTATTTAATGTGTATTTTGTAAACCTGATGGGTACTACCCCTGTAGAAAACCCCATATTGTGTTCAAACATTGTGGTACTTTTTTGTTGTTGCAATTTTTACATACACGTTTCAGAATTGCTGTCAAATTTTCAAATCTGATATGTGCCACTGTGGTCAAACCCCACAAATTATGCTCAGCAAACTCTTCTGAATAAAACAACACCCCCTGAATGTATCTTTGCCACTATCCTGTGAGGTTACAGTACCATAAAATAGACCTGACCATTTCAGTTTTTACAATTAGAATTTTGATTCATGAGTTTGATAGGATCTAGATTTTATTTTGGGGCATTGTAGCAGTTTCACAGTTCAAATTTCCCCATAAATGCATACCATTAGGGAAAGTAGACAGCATGGGGTATGTCATATCATATCACACTGCATCCACTACACACACAAACACACTGCATCCACTACACACAAACACTACATCCACTAAACACATACACACTGCATCCACTAAACACACATAAATATTCTTGAAAACATTAAATATCTAACAGGTATGAATATGTTCTGCATTTACCTCTCAATAAAATAAAAATTCACAAAATAATATAATAATAAATATTAAACATGTTCAGTTAATGGCAGAATTGTATAGAAATGGTTTCGTTTTTCAAAACTGTAAAAATGCACAGAATATCGGTACAAGTAATAGGCTATCGGTATCCATATCGGCCCTAAAAAAGCAATATTGGTTGATCCCTACTCTTTATTATGCTCAGCTCTGTGAATTGATATCTCCTTATTGTACTCGTTGTTTGTATTGTCTGGGTATCTCTGTATTGTACTCAGTCCTGTGTATTGTATAGGTGTGACGGACCAGCCGGTCACTTAGGACTTGTACAGAGCTTCCTAGTATAATTACTCACATATTTGCCCTTCAGACCATGCTTCTCAGTTCAACACCCTCTCCAGCAGTCCCAGAGACATCTAAACCCTGATGGAGACTCTCAGAGGCATGGCACGCTGTGACGGTAGTCACCATCACCTGGGGTTTCATAGGGACACTTTATGTAGGACCCTGGACTACGCTTATGTCTAAGTCACCCTATACCCCTTATAGGTGCAGGGTGTGTATTGTTTTATTGTTATATGTTTTGTGTATAATCATATGATTTCGTTTTATGTATTTATTTAAATGTGTCATCATAAGGTTTTTTTGTAATGATCCTATAGGCTAGTCAAAAGTAAAAATAAAGTTATGTATGAGTCTTCGGACCTGTTGGTTGGCTGCACGATCCCTCTAGCCCTGAGATAAATCAAGAGAGTTACCCCTGAGAGCTGCATGTGCCTTTGTAAGGCAGAGTAACCCAGTTTTTCATGTCAAAATGTTATTCGGCACCAAGGTGTCTGGCCACTAATAAAATTATCTGGTCAGGTACAGACCCCTAGGTGTCAGGTATATTGCAATAACTACTGTTCTACTGGTAATCCCCTGTTGGGGACACAGGTATAAAAGAGAGACAGTCAGTACAATTAATTAGTTCTTCTTCACCCTACACTAAGTCTTGGCTAATGTATGGGTAAGACAGCTATAACAGTTATAATCACTCTATAATCATAAAGGGGAAAGGAATCCTTTAGCGGCAACGGGAATAGGCCATCACAAAAGGTATCTCTGTATTGTATCTAGTTTGAGTATTGTATGGGTAATGCGCTAATGAATGCAGCTTTGTGTATTATCATTAGGTGTTGAGTACATGAGGTTAAGCAGACTGATGCCACAAGTTATATGATGGAGACTACAGAGTTAAAGGTTGGAGTCAGATTCCAGGGGAGGAGTCTGGTATCCCATCATCTTAAAACTTCACCATAGCTGCCATTGTTGGTTATACCCAGTAGTTCTATATGAGGCTTGCAGGGAACAAACTAACCACAATAGTTTAAAGAGAGGAGATAAATTAATATTGCTGTATTTAATTTCAAATATGACAGGATAGTATAAGCAAAACTAACTTACACTTAAATATGCAAAACTTGAATCTTGAAAGTTATATCAGGCATAAAGCTGGGAAACAGCCAAGTAAATGCAAATGGGTACTGCTTATTTTAACAAAGTGTTACAGATAACTACAGGTTTAAAGTTAAAACAGGCAACAAGAAAGGGCAAGTCTAGAGTACAGGTAAGTGTATACTAGTATTCTCCAAAGGCAAAAACAATTCATCTAGTAAAAAAAATGGTCAGGCAACTCTGGACTTAGAGAGTTCTGGGTTTGTATTTAATGTAAGATGATCACCTGAATGCATGTTATCAGGAAATATTCATTGTATTGTTGTTAAAGTACTGCCTCCCCAAATCATTATCCTACCTATATAAAAACCTCAGCAATTGTAAAAGCATTTGCACATCGCCTAGATAATCAGCTATGCCGTAAATAAATATAGAAAATGAAAGAGGCAAAAGGAAAAACTAGACTAGTGTATATATTCATAGAGCAATAGCACCTTATGAAGAAAAAGCCTAAGATGAAAAAAATAAAGAGAGAAATTAAGATTTTGCTTTCACATCACAGCTTTGTCAGGGTCCCTACAAAGAGTTGGTCACATGTTGTTTCGAGTGTTTCAACACGTTGAACTAATTTCACATACACACCTGGCAAACAGTTTAAACTACATTGAACAGAATGACTCCTGATTGGCTGTGCCACTTCCTTGTGTGAATGGGGTTTGCATTTGCAACAATGGCAAGAACTAAACAGGATGGACTGGGCAGAGGACAGGGGCAACCCGGGGCGGAGGGGTGACGCCATCGCCTGTCAGACATCCATTTTGCAAAGAATTGACATTACTTAGCCTGGAACTTAGTACTGGACTGGTTAATGATACTGCTGGCACTAAGCTAAGAGGTTATTTTAATATCTGTATGTACAGCTTTTCATAGTGAAACGTTGCACATACAGACTCCAGGCACCATGACTTTAAATCACTAAACAGGTCATTGGGATTAACCGTTTAAATGCCGGCCAAGTAGGATTACAGTCTCTCTTTTAGGGTGCACTCACCCCTCATTGCTGCTTACAATATTACACATCCACACCTGGAAGGTATTAGAACCAGTAAGAAGGAAACATTTTAGAATAAAGATTAAGATGCAATATACTCCAAACTCAAAAAGAAAAAACAAATAAGATGGTGTATGCAAATATACCATGATTCATGCTATAAAATACTTAACATTTCTGTCGGTGCCTAGTGTGTTGCTTTAATGTGTCACATAGTATGTTTAATACTCTCCAGCATTTTTAGTGTTATGCTTTGAAATCAGAAATACCTGGGATTATTCAGGAAGGAAAAAGATTAATGCAAGAACAGAGACTTTTAAGGGGGATGGGTAGTCTGATGAATTTTATACATAGAACACTGCAGTCTAAAAACACTTTCATAAACGAACGCTCTGTTACATGGTTATTCTCTAAATTTGAATTGTAGAAAACCAAATGGCAAAAAGTAGACTAAAATTGCTGATTTGGAAACATTTTTCAAGGCTGTGTAGTTATAGCATGGTCACTTCAATATTGAATTCATATAATGAAATCTAAGAAATCTAAGAATTTTTCAGATTGACAAAGAATAGTAAAAAAGAATCTATGAATAAAATGTGTCGCACAAAGTTATAATTGAACATCCCGATTTTTCCATTTTCCCAATTTCCATTTATAGTGTCCCATTTTTTAATAGTGATTTACAAGAACATTCCAAGCACCATAAGTAGCTCACTAAGAATGCAGCTTCAAAATGGATGTTGTCCAGGAGGTGGGAAGGTCTGGGAGGGAGGGTCTGCTGCTGATTGGCTGGAATGTGTCTGCTGACTGTGAGGTACAGGGTCAAAGTTTACTCAATGATGAGTCCGTGGCGAACCGTTCGTGGCGAACCGTTCGGCGAACCGTTCAGGACATCACTAACCATAAGTACTGTAGTGATTATCAGGGCCGGATTAACATAGGGGCTGATGGAGCTGCAGCTCCAGGCCCAGGCCCATGGAATAGGCCCATCTAAAAAAAAAAAAAAAAATTTTTTATTTTATTATTTTTTTTTTTTTACACACTACTCTTAGGTTTCCCACCTGACTGGTATTTTACTGGCACAGCCGGTATTTGAGGCTGCCTGGCCGTGCCGGTATTGCAGTAATACCAGCAATACAATTGCAGGTATTTTTCTCAGAATAAATGGAGATTACTCTGCAATACCAGCACCAGCCAATAGGGGTCACTGCGTGGAGAGAGGCAGGGATAGGAAGTTACAGCATATCCCTGCCTCTCTCTACTACTTACTGATCCATGGGGGAGCAGCAACACAGCACAGAGTCCAGACAGCAGCTCTACAGCTCAGGTAAGTGAGGGATGGGGACACTGGGGGACACATGGGGACACTGAGACACTAGGGGACACATGTGGACACTGAGACACTAGGGGACACTGAGACACTAGGGGACATATGGGGACACTGAGACACTAGGGGACACAGACTCTAGGGGACACATGGGGACACAGACACTAGGGGACACTGAGACACTAGGATACATGGGGACACAGACACTGGGAGACCTGGAAACACTGAGACACTTGGGGACACTGGAAAACATGGGGACACTGAGACACTAGGGGACACTGGGACACATGGGAATATTGAGAGACACTGAGACATTGGGACATGGAGACACTATGTCCCCATTTCTCCCAGTGTCCCCATGTCCCCCATTCAGTGTCGCTAGTCTCTCAGTGTCCCTAAGTCTCACAGTGTCTGTGTCCCGTGTCTCTCAGTGTGCCTTGTGTCCCCATGTCTCCCAGTGTCCCTATATGTCCCAGTGTCCCCAAGTGTCTGTCTTCCAGCCAGTGTCCCATGTCTCCCAGTGTCCCATAGTCTCCCAGTGTCTGTGTTCCCATGTCTCTGTGTCCCTAGTGTCTTAGTGTCCCCAAATGTTGCAGTGTCCCCATGTCTCCCAGTGTCTGTGTCCCTGGTGTCTGTGTCCCCATTTCTCCCAGTTTCCCTAAATGTCTCAGTGTCCCCATGTCCCCATGTCTCCATGTCCCTGGGTCTCTGTGTCCCCATGTCTCACTGTGTCCCCAGTATCCTAGTGACATGGTGACACACTGAGACATGGGGACACACTGAGACATTGGGACACTGGGAGAAATGGGGACACTGAGACACTGGGAGACTAGGGGACTGGGCGACATGGGGACACTGACACTGTGATACATAGGGACACTGAGACACTGGGTGACTTGCGAGACTGAGACACTGGGACACTGGGAGAAATGGGGACACTGAGACACTGGGAGACTAGGGGACTGGGCGACATGGGGACACTGACACTGTGATACATAGGGACACTGAGACACTGGGTGACTTGCGAGACTGAGACACTGGGAGCAATCCATCTTTACAGCAGAATCAAACTGTGAGTAGTTTGTTGGTGATTTTACAGAATTTTCTCTGATGTCACTCCTTGTGATTATACAAATTATTAAGGCTGGTATTTTTTTCCAAGAAAGGTGGCAACCCTAACTACTCTTCACATACTCTTGCTTAAAGGAGCACTATAGGGTCAGGAACACAATCATGTATTTCTGACTCGATTATGTAAAAACCAACACCCTGGCCCCTTCTTGCCTCCCTAAGTATAGTAAAATATAACTTGTATTCAAGTCTGCAGCTGCTGGCTCTGCCTCTGAATTCACTGTCTACTGACATCATCAGAAGTGGTGGTCTGAGCAAATTACAATACTTCCCCATAGGATTGGCTGAGACTGTCAACTAGGCAGATCAGGGGCAGAGCCAGCACAAGTCTAACATAGCCCTGGCCAATCAGCATCTCCTCATAAAGATAAATTGAATCAATGTATCTCTATGAGGAAATTTCAGTGTCTGCATGCAGAGGATGGAGACACTGAATGGCAGTGCTGCACACTAGGCAGTACTGCCCCAGGAAGCACCTCTAGCAGCCATCTAAGGAGTGGCCAGTGGAGTTATTTTCTCTGAAAAGACAGTGTTTACTGCAAAAGGCCTGAATGGAATGATTCTACTTACCAGAACAAATACAATAAGCTGTAGTTCTTCTGGTGACTATAGTGTCCCTTTAAGTTTGGAAGCTTAAGGGGGATGTATGGGAACAAAACTTGTGTGGACTAGCTGACAATAAAATTAGTTTAGGTAATGCAGACGCTGGTCTCTCTAACACTGTGGCATGTCCCCTTTCTTCTACACTCACTACATACACTACACTCACTACAAACACTACACTCACTACATACACCTTTACTCTGTCTCAGACTATATACCAGGAACTTCTGCCTGCTAGTAAGAAGGTAATGAGACAAGTGGACCAGCGTGTGCTAGGGGACAGTCCTTAGAAAGCACGGAGTGAGCGCATCATTAGATGCATTTATGTCAAGCTCATGGTGCTGCCTGCATAGTATGCCCTTAGTTAGACAGCCTGCAGGATTGGCGGGCAGCCTGACATGCATTCATGCCAGGCGGTCCTTCAAATTCTTTGGACAGACATGCCCCCTTTTTGGGCATGTTCACCCCTTTTGGCAGGTCTGGTCAAGTGATTTGCACCAGTGGCACACCCTTTTACCTCGCCCATTGACTTCCTATTTCACTGGACACTGCTGTTAGGGGTTATGGATTTACTTGAAAGATGAAAACATAAATTAGAGAGAGATTAGCATAGAGTATGTGTTTTCATATAGCTGCATCCTTTGATTTTCCTTCTAACACCATCTCCATCAGATACATGACGCTTGGAAGGTATGACTGTTTTAGTGTTTTTGGTTGAAAAGATTCCGTAATTAGGCCCATCATATTTGTCAGCACCAGGCCCAGTATGCTCTTAATCCGGCCCTGGTGATTATGGTGCCATGCACACCATGGCTTTCTCCCACAGTAAGTAGCTAAACCATTTATATTTGGGACTTTACAGAGATTGAGCCTGTAAATCCAAACTCTAGCAACACCATTGATGTTCACTGCTTAGGTATTTCTGAGTTTTAGGTTTCTAAAGTTCAATGCTCACAGAAAGCTTTTGTGTGCCCATCAGCAGGAGTCTTGCATGGAGCTTCTGTAAGCTTACTGTGCTAAGCCATGCAGGGCCAGCTCCTTGGCTGAGAGTGTAAGCTGAGAGCTCTCAACCCCTGAGTGTCTCCCTGCAGTGACAGGATAGCTCGGTGTGCAGAGAGAGTAGTGGCGGGAACCCCTGACAACCTTTATGTAAGTTGGACAGTGGGAGGGTACGGGGCCCTCTTGGTATTAGAACCACTACATCTGTCTTTCCTGGAGAGGGTGCTTGGTTGGGTGGTTCATATAAATAGTTATTAAAAGGATTCTTCAGGTTTTTATATAGATAACGCATTAAAAATATATATAAAAAAAAGATTATGGTTATTCACTAAAGTGAGAATTCAAAGAGAATTCAAAATGGACTTAAAATAAAAATAGATGAACTGATAAAATGAATCCCTGTCAAGTCCCAGGTGTAAAGTTTGTTGAATTGATAGTCTAACCAAGAAAATAATTATACATCATAATACAAGAATTCTCAATACTTTTCTGTGAAAAGCATCTGATTGGATAAATATAACAAAAACTATGCTTTCTAGTTTTAAAACATTATACATGTCTCATACAAATATCCACTCCACAGTATTAGTGGGTAAGTCCCCCCTTTTTTCAATGTTCCTTGCAGTTGTCAGCAGGAGTGTAATCATGCAAAAAAAGAGATGGGAAGGGAAACATGAATTGTAGCATTACAACATTGACCACGCCAGAATCTGGGAGAAATGTGTTTGGTTATTTATTTGCATGACACTCGGCACCAGGAGGATCCTGGACAGAAACGCTTAGCAAAAAGCAAGTCCAAGGAACCACACGTACACCAGTGCATACAGACAGAGACGATCCTGAGGGGCACCTGGGCAGTCTGCACCCCCTCAGAAACATCTCTGTCTGTATGCATTGGTGAACCTTTGGCCTCTTAGACTTGTTTTTTCACCATCACCATGAGCATAAGACGGACTCTTTATGTAAGTCCCCTGATTATTCTTATGTTCTAGTCACCCTGTGACCATAATAGGTGCAAGATGTGTATGGTATATTATTTATTGTTAAATGTTTTGTGTGCTCTCCTCTCCTGTCCTGTTGATGCTCTCAATCAACAAGGTGGATTTGGCTGCGGAGCCTGTACATTGACATCTGTTGGTAGTGAGGATCTTGAAACACATATATGCATTATCTGAATAGCAAGTTGCATTAATTTGCATATTCAGGTAGATTTGCATATTATGAATTATGCAGGCAGGGGAGATATTTTGTGTTAGTTATTGTCTTCCACACCCCTGTTATTGTGTTATTAAGAGTGCCTGTATGTTTCCCCATATGATTTGGTTATTTGTATTAGATTGCATTTGTCACCATAAGTTTGATATACTGCGCATATGGGCTAATCCTGAGTTAATATAAAGCATTGTGATAATTCCATTGGGAACTGTGTGTACTGGTATCCTAGGAATTCCAGTAACAGAGTATTTGGACCTGTTCGCTGGCTGTTTCAGTCCCTGATTTCTGGAACAAGTTAAAAAGAGCTAGGTCTGAGAGCCACAAGTGCCTTTGTAAAGGCAATAGTTGGTCACAGCCCAGGCAGAGGTGTTGATACCTGCCTATGGGAAGAACAGAAGAAGCAAAAACAGAGGGTACGAGACCTGCCTAGAAGAAGAGAGCTGCAGCCTGATTGGGTGGAAGATTCCGGAGAGACCCCAGTGAAGCTTCGGCGACAGGGTTCAAGTGCTCCTGAGTTCCCTGTGGCAGCTAGGAAGCTGACTTGCTGGAGGTACTCAGTCTGACTATGGAAACTCCATCACAACCGGGCTGCCATGGTAACCTATACTATTTCTCAATATTGTATGCCATAAAGAACTTTATTTTCTTCATAATTTAAAAGGAAAGGACAAGCTAAACCCTTTGTCTATTGCTGATCTTGTTGGGGGGAGTTAAATTGTTGCAAACTTGTATTACTGGAAAATGCAGGTTGTCGTAGAAACCCGGTATAACTTTAAATAAAAAAAAAAAGCAAACATTTAATTTGGTTAAAATTAAAAAAAAAAAAGAAAAGAAAATGATGATTCTCCTGCAAAGATTATTTTGTGAAGATTGTACTTGCGAGAAATTAATGTTTTTATCTTTCCAATTTACTTCACGGTAACTTGGTTGCCATAGGAACCTATGTTCTCATAGAGAGCTTGTCGTTTTGGTTGTATTTTCAGTGGTATTTTATTGGAGTTATATTCATTTGATAGACAGAAATCTCTAGCATGTATCCCAGCTGTCGCAACTCTCCTATGATTACTAATGAATCTATTTGTTGCTAAACTTCGTAATTATTATGCAAAGGAAAACATTTGGATACCATGTAGTTATTATGTATCTTAACAGATGATGAATTTGACTGCAATCTTTCATAAAATGGATACATTTGTGCAAGCTATAAGGTTTATCTTAGAACGCCTACTCTCGGAAATTACAAGATTCGATAGCAACCCGATCTTTCTAAGTGAGCAGTATATCAAGTATATCTCAATTCCTTAAATTGGTTACTATTCCTAAGGTGGAAAAACACAAAATTAAATAGTAATAAAACCTATCTTAAAGGTTCCCTCAACAAGACACATATGTGACTTTCACAATATATATATAAATATATATTAGTGAACATTTATTTCCCAAATTCTTAAATGTGGTCTCCTCCTCTCCATTTTCTAGGGACGCTGCAAGTAGCTCCAAAGTCCAACAGGCCAGCATCAGCATTATGTTTTTCAGTAAAATGAGCTGACATTGAGTGCAGAAGAAATTTTTCGAGATGTTTCTCACATGTTCCCTTATCCTTAATGATAATTTTCTTGTTTTACCAATATATTGTAATTCACAAGGACATTGTAGACAGTAGATTATATTAGTACTGTACAAGTTAGTAAATGCATTAATTAAAAAAAAAATAATAATAATTTTTAATAGAATGACAATCTCCTTTCATGTTTTTTTTCTTTCTAGTCTTGCATGCTAGGCACTGATTACATGCAAAACAAAAGTCAATTTTCGTGCTGTTTTTAAAATTATTTTCATTTGCTCTATTCTTTAACAGTTTTCTGTGACTTTTGACTAGTTTTTTCTTATAGAATGTGACGGCAGATAAGAAGTGTTTGGCCCATCTAGTCTGCCAAATTTTCTAAATATGTTCATTAGTGCCTGGCCTTATCTAAAGTCTAGAATAGCCTTATGCCTATGCGTAAACTTTCTCACTGTGTTGACCTCTACCACTTCAGCTGGAAGGCTATTACATGCGTCCACTACCCTCTCAGTAAAGTAATACTTCCTGATATATTTTTTAAACCTTTGCCTCTCTAATTTAAGACTATGTCCTCTTGTTGTGGCAGTTTTCTTCTTTTAAATATAGTCTCCTCATTTACTGTGTTGATTCCCTTTATGTATTTAAATCTTTCTATCATATCCCCCCTGTCTCATCTTTCCTCCAAGCTATACAGGGCCGTCTTTAACGCGGGGCAAACGGGGCAGCTGCCCCGGGCCCTGTCCCTGCTGGGGGGCCTGAGGTAACTGCCCTGTTTGCCCTCTGCCCACAAACTATGGGGGCCCATCGGGTGGCCCATGCACTTAGGGCCACCCGGTGGGCCTGTGTCAGCAGGGGCCCGGTCGGGCGCTGTGGCGCTTTAACAGCGCAACCGGGCCCTTGCTTTTCGGCAGCAGTGGGAGGAAGTGACAGCCGTGCATCACTTCCTCCCACAGAAACTGGAGCCACGCGGGAGGAAGGCGGACCAGCTGTTCCGGAGGGGGCCAGGCCGGGAGAGCTTAACTCCCAGCCACCCCAGCCAGCCCACTGGACCCCAGGGAAGCCACCCTCCAGGACAAGGTAAGAAACTGGAGGGTGGTTATCAAAGTCTGTCAGTGTATCTGTATGTCTGGATGTGTGTATGTCTGTCAGTATGTCTGTGTGTGAGTCTGTCAGTGTCTGTGGTTCAGTGTGTATGTGTGTTTCAGTATGGCTGTCTGTGTATGTCAAAATGTCTGGATGTGTGTTTGTCTGTCAGTGTCTGTGTGTATGTGTGTTTCAGCATGTCTGTCTGTCTGTGTGTATGTGTGTTTCAGCATGTCTGTCTGTATGTGTGTTTCAGCATGTCTGTCTGTATGTGTGTATGTGTGTTTCAGCATGTCTGTCTGTCTGTGTGCCAGAATGTCTGTCTGTGTGCCAGAATGTCTGTCTGTGTGCCAGTATGTCTGTCAGTGTCTGTCTGTGTGCCAGTATGTCTGTCAGTGTGTCAGTGTCTGTGTTCTCAGTGTCTGTGTGTTTCAGTATGGCTGTCTGTGAGTTTCAAAATGTCTGTATGTGTGTATATCTGTCAGTGTCTGTGTCTGTGTGTTTCAGTCTGTCTGTGTGTGTGTGCCAGAATGTGTGTATGTCTGTCAGTATGTCTATGTGTGAGTCTGTCAGTGTGGTTCTGTATGTCTGTGTTTGTCAATATGTCTGTCAATGTCTGTGTGTATGTGTGTTTCAGTATGTCCGTCTGTCTGTGTGTATATGTGCCAGTACGTCTGTCAGTGTATCTGTATGTCTGTGTGTGTGAGAGTCCATCAGTGTCTGTGTGGTTCAGTATGTCTTTGTGTATGTGTGTTTCAGTATGGTTTTCTGTGTGTGAGTCTGTGTCAGTACGTCTGTCAGAATGTGTCTCTGTATCTGTATGTTGTCCATTTGTATTTGTGTGTGTATCTGTATGTGTCAGTGTTTGTATCTGTATATCTGCATGTGTGTCAGGTTGTGTATCTGTGTGTCTGTCTGTCAGTGTGTGTGTCGGTGTATCTATAAGTAGTCAGTGTGTGTACCTTTGTATCTGCATGTATGTCAGTGTTTGTATCTGTGTGTGTGTCAGTGTATCTATATGTAGTCTGTGTGTATCTGTATGTTCTTGTGTGTTTCTATATGTGGTCAGTGTGTATCTGCATGTGTGTCAGGTAGTGTATTTGTGTGTATCTAGACGTAGTCAGGGGGCCCAAGTAAATGCTCGCCCAGGGTCCAATCTAAATTAAAGACGGCCCTGAAGCTATACATGTTAAGATCCTTTAACCTTTCCTGGTAAGTTTTACCCTGCAATCCATGAACCAGTTTAGTGACCCTTCTCTGAACGCTCTCTTAAGTATCAATATCCTTCTGGAGATATGGTCTCCAGTACCGTGTACAATACTCCAAGTGAGGTCTCACCAGTGTTCTGTACAATGGCATGAGCACTTCCATCTTTCTACTGCTAATACCTCTCCCTATACAACCAAGCATTCTGCTAGCATTTCCGGCTGCTCTATTACATTGTCTGCCTACCTTTAAGTCAACTGAAATAACTCTTTAAGTTTTTTAAATAATTCTTTATGTTTGGAGTCCCTTTTAATATAATTATTGGCCTCTCCAATAACAAATTCAACACATTTTTATCCCTTTTCAAGAGGCCCCAATGTCTCTTCAGTATTTTTTTAGTTGTAGATTGTCCTTATTATTATTATTTTTTAATTATTTTTAAATTTTAACATTTGACACTTTACATACAACATACATTACAAAGCAGTCATTATCACAAAACAGTAACAAACCCCTCACCCTACGAGAGTTCTCAAAAACTGACCATTCCCTTGTTGCATACTTGTTTGGTTATGATTTTACATATCCCGTAGTTTATTATCCCAACTCACCCAGATACTAGAATTATTGTTCAAACATTTGCAATGGTCCTTCTCCATTTTGAGTTGGTAAGCCAGTTGTGATGTTATTTGTTTAATGGTAAAGGCATTGTTCCCCTTCCAATTTCTTGCTATTACAATCTTACAAGCCATTAGGCAGTGTATAGTCAAAAATTGGTATATTTTCTTTAGTTTTGGCCAATTACAGTGCAGGAGCATTACTTCGGGTTTTAAAAATATTTTACATTGCACAAATTATACAATTATACAATTAACATATGTATGTATCATTTTATTAGTTATTTTACTGTTTTAATTTATTCACTTTTACTTCAATTCTGATTGGCTGCTCACTTTTTGGTGCCAATTTCAAATGATTATTGCTGCTATATAAACTCTATGTTGCCAGGTATCAGGTCCTTACTCCATATTGATAACGCCGTGCTGGCGAAACGCGTTTATGGATATTATTTTGTGTATTTTTATATATTAAAGTTTATTTGGTTACTTTTTATCTGTGCCATATATCTTTTTATACACATTTATTTATTTTGCGACCTGGCATCTTCTCTACATCTCGGACTCCAAGCAATCCTAGGTGGGGATCATACCACCAGAGCTTACGTTTAGGAGTAGTTGTTCTGCTCCCGTCTTGTGAGTACCCATTTTATGTTATTTTATTTTATCTACATCAACACTCAGTGTACACTATTGGCTGTTTCTTTTTATCCGAGTATTGAACACACCATTGACGGAGGAAGCTCACCGTATATCCCGCAAGCGGGAATCAAACCGCTGTACGCCTTTCATACCGGAGCGAGTTTTACGCTCTGACAAATGTGAGTTTTATTTCAACTTTTTATTATTCTTAACCTTTCAGTTTGAAGCATATTGCACTATTTGGGTCTCTACTTTTATTTTATTTTATATATACCAACGGACTCACACGAAGGATTATTTTAAGCACTATCGTTGTGGATCAAGCCTGAATAGACTCTGCAATTACAATAAGAACATTTTAGATAAGACTTTTTAAATTGTTTCCTCATTTTCTTGGACTATTTGTTATTATAGTTTTCCTTGGCGCAGCCCTTGCCTTTTTCTTTTCTCTTTCCAGTTCTATTCCTAAGGGTTCTCCGAGGGATTCCCTTATAGGGTTGCTGCCCATATATTAGTTAGCGCTTACTCACTGTTCTATCTTGTTTTTATTGCACAAATTATGTATGATATATTGGGCCAATTGCCACACCACAAACACTTTTTTACATGACCATCACATATGCAGATTTTTCTTCTCTGCATTTCCAACATTGAGCATTCGTACCCATAGCGAATTTAGTTATTTTAACTGGGGTCATATACCATAAATTTACCAACTTAAAATGTGTTTCTAATAATACAAATGAGGATGACCATTCCTTTAGATCTGTGCTTTTTTTTTTTAAAGTCGATATTCCATTTATTAATGGCGGTAGGGATTACGGAGTTATGAACACCCTCTAGCATTTTAACACATCTAGAGAACAGCTGCTTTGTTTTACTCTGATCTAGAATTGTTTTTAGTATATGTCATACAAAATACCGTCTGCGACTAATATAACCTTCTCTAAATAGTGTTTTATATAGGATAATATAGGAGAAGGTATCTTTGACAGAGATTTGGAACTCTTCTACCAGCTTTCTGAAAGATTTTATTTTATTATCTCTAACCAAGTAGACTGTCCTTATTATAATCCATGATGATAGGAGGTATTGCTTCCTTTAGGTTTCCATCAGTTCTGTCTTTTATTTTATTCTTTATTAATAGGTACCTGTTAATTCCTTTTTTGTGCTATTGTCAGTTCCTCTTTGAATTTTTTTCTGAATTTTTTCTTTTCTGAATTAAACTTGTTCATTGTATGTCTATATTTCTGTACAATTACGTCTTAATCTTCAGAATTATTTTGTTGTGACATTTTAGAGCCAGGTAGGATGATGACAGCTGTCTTTTAGGATGCAACTATTGTAGGGATAATTTGGGGGCAAAATATTAGAAATAATTATTTTGAGAAAATAATGGGGGAAATAATTCTATTAATATTAAAAAGTATTATTAATTATTAATATAAATATTACTATAGAAATATTAATATTCACACACAATTTTGATTTAAAGAAATACCTACTATTTTTATCTCTGATCCTAAACTCTTGTAGTTCAACTTAATATAATTCAATATAATATAACATACAATAACTATATTACTTAAAAATAATTTTATATGAAAACAACAATCTATATGATTGTAACATAATCAGTGATCATACAACACCTAACAAAACAATTGCCTCAAACATGTCAGAATATCATTTCCAGAGTAGAAGATGATGATTAGTTATTGACTCAAATTACTTATTACCAAATAATGCAATAAGTCAACATACTATAGTGCATTACCATGTAATATTCTTCACCATAATTTGACTGGGTACCACATTACAATATATCCTGCAATAAAGAAGCATAGACCACATTTGCCGCTTCTACAAAGTATTAATTACTTGTTTAGAAAAATCTCTACTAATAACCCACTATTTCCACAAATGGTTGCAAACCAAATTAGCTTTTCAAAATGCATTCGGCAATTAAACTCTCTCATCTTGGAATTGCAAACTTACAATATGTAAATGCATGAAAAAAATGGTAATACAATTAACAATATCTTGCTATAATGGAACGCAATAATATTATGTAGAACAAACCAATAAAAAAAAAATATCGACAAGTATTGCATAGAAATACTTGGAAAATTTTAAGTAACCTTTGTATCAGCACTAAGCAAACTCTACAGGTATTTATGAGAGAATAGGTTTTGATTAATAACTGAATTTCAACAAATAAATGTATCAATAATGACATATTTATACTTGAAGTATTATTGCATATTTTCAATCTGAGCTGCTGTATTGAGTGGTCTAGTGGTTAGGATTTGGTGCTCTCACCACCGTGGGTTCGATTCCCGGTCAGGGAAAGTTACTCTTTATTGGGCAGACTAGATGGGCCAAATGGTTCTTATCTGCCGTCACATTCTATGTTTCTATGAAAGAGTAATGGTAGGGTGATAAATCCAGAATTCACATTCAACAAAGAGAGACATGATTCAGTAGAGTGATGATTCAAGAGAGTAATCTTATTCAAGAGAGCTGGCATAATATGTCTGATACTTTTGACATCCACTATCCAATATCTTGGTCTTAGTATTGTTCTTTATTGTATAAATAACTAGATCTAAAAATTCTACTTCTTCTTCACTGTATTTGGTGTTGAGGTGTTCTCCTCGTGTATTCCCATTGAACTAGGTTACAAAAGTCCTGCAATAGTGCGGCACTACCATGACAAATTAATAAGATGTCATCTATATACCTTTTATAAAGACGGACATTGTCGTTCCAATTGTGTTTGCTCCAGATGTAATGGTTTTTCTAATCACTATAAATAGATTGGCAAAAATCCGAAGAGACCACCAGGTATATGCATTATTTCCAGATTTGTCTCATTTACATCAGGCCTATCAGAATATATCTACTACCTTCTATAGCCATATGTAAGTATAGTAAGGATACATCTGAAGGACACCACCAACATCATAAGGGATTTGACTAATAGTCAGAAGGGTACCTGTACATGGCACCAGATGTGTCTATTTTATACACCATACTAGACCACGATAAAGGATGTAATGCTCTGAAAAAGACAAGACCTTGATGACCTTCAGCTAGAATTTCTACCATAAAGGAATCTCACTTATCCTCACAAATAATTACTTCTGTTTTTAAGATAAATATTGCATACAAAACAAAGGCACAGCTATGCAGAATAAAATTGTCCCTAGCTTTGCCAATCTATTCATGAGTGTGACGAAGTGCCCTTCGCCACTTGGTCCTGGAGAGGCCTACTTGCCAGCCTCCTCCCCTGTGACTGTGACTCTTTCATCTATCTGGCTTTAAAGCCCCTAGTCTACCTTCAGACAGACTATTTATGTGGGCTGCTTTATTTATCCTATGTTTTAGTCACCCTGTACCCATTATAGGTGCAGGGTGTGTGTAATGTAATTGTTTATAGTGTGTGTGTGTGTACTGTGTAATGTATTGCCTGCTCTCTTGTATTGCTGAGGTTTGCTACCAACTAGGTGGGTTTGGCTATGGAGCTGGTCTAGTGCCCTCTGTTGGTAGCAACAGCAATATGCACTACCTGAATTGCAAGACTGGTTCATTTGCATATTCGGGTAGATTTGCATATTGCTAATTCTGCAGGCAGGTGAGATATTTACTGTTAAATATTGTCTCCCCCCACCCCTTTAAAAATGTGCCATTGTGTTGTGATAAGTCACTGTGTGTTTCTTGATATGGTTTGACTGTTTGTGATTTTATTGAGGTTTCACAACAATGTTATTGTGGTGACTGTATTGGCTGGTCCCAAGGGAATAAAGGTTTTGAAAGTTCTTCTTGATCCCTCTAAACGTAGCCTTGTCTCGTTATTGGAGGGAGCTGTTATAATCACACTGGGGATTGCTATGCTCTGCATGCTCCCCTGAGCTTGAGTCACTTAGCTCTTTTAAGAGCTTGTTCCTGACACGCTCTCCTTGGAGGAGGGGTCTTCACCACACAGTCCTGGATGCTGGAGGTTCATACAGGGTGGAAGGAAGAGTTCTTTCCCACACAGTCCTGGAGGACAGAAGCTGATCCAGGGTGGAAGGAAGACGGCGAGACTCCAGTCAAGATACCGCGGTTGTGGTGGTTGTGGTGTCTGCTGCAGCGCTTGGAGTCCTCAGGAAGCGCTAGGAGCATCCGTCAACGGAGGGTACTCAGTCGGAGTACAAGGAGCTCCGTTACAATGAGTAATTGGAAAAAGCATTGTATCTAGAGCAAACACAAGTGCAATGGCAACATCCGTCTATATAAAAAGTATAAACAGGTAGATGATATCCTATTCATTTGACATGGTAGTGTCGCACTCCTTAACCTATTGTGACCTTAAAAAACAGATTCTGCTGCGCTTTTTTACTTTCTGTGACTGCAGCAGGCTAATGTGCCACACAGTGATAAAGGAAGAAGCTGAAGAGAGACAACAAACTATAGGCAAGGAAGAACACAGAGAAGATGCTGTGGGAAAATGGGGACAATCTCTTTCTCCCAGAGCTTCATCTTTCATCCATAAGTCCACCTTCAGAATTTGTAAAATTTACTCCTATCAGCCTCAAGCTACACCCACAAGGGAAATTTCACTAACATTTTTACAGCAAAGTCAGTCACAGCCACAAGGGAGATTGCTGCTTAAATTATTAAAGGGCCACTATAGGCACCCAGACCACTTCAGCTCAATGAAGTGGTCTGGGTGCCAGGTCCATCTAGGGTTAACCCTGCCTGCTGTAAACATTGCAATTTCAGAGAAACTGCTATGTTTACATATGGGTTAATCCAGCCTCTAGTGGCTGTCTCATTGACAGCCGCTAGAGGCGCTTTCGCGCTTCTTACTGTGATTTTCACAGTGAGAAGACGCCAGCGTCCATAGGAAAGCATTGATAATGCTTTCCTATGGACTGACTGAATGCGCGCGTGGCTCCTGCCGAGGGAGCCCAGCACTGGAGAAAGGTAAGCATTTATCCCCTTTCTCCCAATAAGAGAAATTGTGTTTTGAGAAATTTTAGGTGACTTACTAATCAAAATGTATGCAACTGAAATATAATTTAGAACAACAACAATATATCTTGACAACTAAACATATTTATTGTAATTTAACTCCTTAAGACAGAGGCAACTATACAAGTTCTGACCAAAACAAAACCTAGAATTTGAGCTCTAAGTTTGTTCCACCATAATTTACATAGAGAAAACAAGAAAGAACTGGGATAGAGCCTATTCTACTGATAGGCTGGTTCAAGTGGTATATATAGAGATAGTGTTGCAAGTAGTAGTATTGATGGACTGGTATAAATATAGTTATATAGCAGGGTTTAGCTGTAAAGCAAGCTAGGCATTAGACTAGGGACATGAGAATATATGTCACCATAGATACCAAAATCGATCTCTGAGTATATCTAATTTAAGTAACTCAGAGCAACTGTCTCAAATAGTATATAGAGCAGTAATAAATAGTTACTAAGTATTGGAATGGAAATAGTCCTAAAAAATTATGAAATAGTAGAATACTGTGGAGCTGTGCTGATGGCTTAATAATCAGAGATATAGATCGCACTATACTCCTGGAGTGTCTATTATGATAAAATGATGTATCTGAAAATCTACTGTGCCGAGATAGCAGATAAAACTAAGCACAATCAATAGCAGGTGAATGGAATTCTTGCTGGGACTCTGCCTCAGATAATGTCTGGGATGAATGTAGCCAGACGCTAATGTGAGAACAGAGAGGGTTGAAATAAAGCCTCACGATGAACTAAATAGTGGTAGTGGTGGTAAATAGGACACTGCTGTAATATAACACTAAAGTCAGAACCAGCCAAGCACCTTCTAATACTGAGCTATAAACCCGCTAGGCTAAGGTATCTAATAATTCGAATCATATACCAAATAGTGGAGGAGATTAAGGAAAAATAAAAAGTAATAAGTTAATTTATAAAAAGCACGGTAGCAAGTCCCTGTGCTATTTCTAGATCATGAAGATAGCACAGATAGGACCCCTTGACGTGCGCGTTTCGCCCGACCTGGCTCGTCAGAAGAGAACCGGCCGGTACAGAGCGCTGAATTAAAATAGGAGGAGAAATCCTCTCTCATTGGTTCAGTGCGAAGATTTTTAATTGGTAGGTTTAAAATACGTATGTGACGATGTAATTGAGTCACTTAACTCAGGAGGGGAATCACCTAAGTGAGCTGAATTAACAGCTGAATGAACCACTTCCTGGATATAAAAAAGACATTAGTAAGCTTATATTAGTCACTTGGAGTTAATTGCTTACTTCTATAAGTGAAATAGTTAGGACTATAAATGTGTTGGTATTAGTTTTATTTTGGAAATTACCAAACAGATAATGTTTAACGGAAACCTAAAGATCTTATTGTTAGGAGATAATTGTGTTCTGCTCATTGTCGTTTTTTGTAGAAAGAAAAAAGGGATTTTTCTATATATAATATGATATTAATGACGAAGTAATGCTTAACCCTAAGAAGTTAAGGATGCCACAAATGGCAACTGTGTATTGAAAGATTTAGAAACTTTCTAACTGTTTTATGTGAATATGATAATAACCGTTTAGGGAGATATGATAATAAACATTTAGGGAGATACATTTTGTCTCCCTGGTAAACGGCTAGTGTTATGTCCTGAAGGAATATTCTGATTTAGCGAACAGATATACATAGAGGTTTGTAATGGCTATTCTAAATGTACTGAGATTTATGAAACTTATTCCTGAGAGATTGGTGATGCATACAGTAGCAGCTATTTATCAAAAGATTCCTAATTTCATAGTCTTTGATCTCAGGTGTGACTGTAATCAAAGTCTCTGATGTGGTTATGGTAGTTTGTTATTGTGACCATATGTATAGTAATATATATGACTATGTTGTAGATAAATCGAATTACGTGTCAACTATATTTATACACCTTATACTAAATAGTATTGGTGTGTGTTTACTTAATATTTGAAATTAAAGAATGATTGCTTCCTTTAATAGAACATGCCTCACTCACATTCGTCATTTGTGTATAAAGGGAGTGAAATTGAATTCTTCGTTAAGACCATTTGGTGTGAGTGTTTTAAGATGGTAAATCCATCTGGATTCTTTCATAAGTAATATTTTATTAAAGTCCCCTTTTCTGGTGTTCATTGTTAATTTCTCTAGGGCCTGACATGTCAGATGTTTAGGGTTGCCCTGATGGCAGGGCCGGATTAACATAGGGGCTGATGGAGCTGCATGGAATAGGCCCATCTAAAAAAAAGATTTTTTTTTTTTTACACACTACTCTTAGGTTTCCCACCTGACTGGTATTTTACTGGCACAGCCGGTATTTGAGGCTGCCTGGCCATGCCGGTATTGCAGTAATACCAGCAATACAATTGCAGGTATTTTTCTCAGAATAAATGGAGATTACTCTGCAATACCAGCACCAGCCAATAGGGGTCACTGTGTGGAGAGAGGCAGGGATAGGAAGTTACAGCATATCCCTGCCTCTCTCTACTACTTACTGATCCATGGGGGAGCAGCAACACAGCACAGAGTCCAGACAGCAGCTCTACAGCTCAGGTAAGTGAGGGATGGGGACACTGGGGGACACATGGGGACACTGAGACACTAGGGGACACATGTGGACACTGAGACACTAGGGGACACTGAGACACTAGGGGACATATGGGGACACTGAGACACTAGGGGACACAGACTCTAGGGGACACATGGGGACACAGACACTAGGGGACACTGAGACACTAGGATACATGGGGACACAGGCACTGGGAGACCTGGAAACACTGAGACACTTGGGGACACTGGAAAACATGGGGACACTGAGACACTAGGGGACACTGGGACACATGGGAATATTGAGAGACACTGAGACATTGGGACATGGAGACACTATGTCCCCATTTCTCCCAGTGTCCCCATGTCCCCCATCCAGTGTCGCTAGTGTCTCAGTGTCCCTAAGTCTCACAGTGTCTGTGTCCCGTGTCTCTCAGTGTGCCTAGTGTCCCCATGTGTCCCAGTGTCCCTATATGTCCCAGTGTCCTCATGTCTATGTCCACAACTGTCCCCAAGTCTCCCAGTGTCCCAATGTCTCTGTGTCCCTAGTGTCTTAGTGTCCCCAAATGTTTAAGTGTCCCTATGTCTCCCAGTCTCTGTGTTCCTAGTGTCTCAGTGTGCCTTGTGTCCCCATGTCTCCCAGTGTCCCTATATGTCCCAGTGTCCCCATGTCTATGCCCGCAACTGTCCCCATGTCTCCCAGTGTCCCCAAGTGTCTGTCTTCCAGCCAGTGTCCCATGTCTCCCAGTGTCCCATAGTCTCCCAGTGTCTGTGTTCCCATGTCTCTGTGTCCCTAGTGTCTTAGTGTCCCCAAATGTTGCAGTGTCCCCATGTCTCCCAGTGTCTGTGTCCCTGGTGTCTGTGTCCCCATTTCTCCCAGTTTCCCTAAATGTCTCAGTGTCCCCATGTCCCCATGTCTCCGTGTCCCCGGGTCTCTGTGTCCCCATGTCTCACTGTGTCCCCAGTATCCTAGTGACATGGGGACACACTGAGACATGGGGACACACTGAGACATTGGGACACTGGGAGAAATGGGGACACTGAGACACTGGGAGACTAGGGGACTGGGCGACATGGGGACACTGACACTGTGATACATAGGGACACTGAGACACTGGGTGACTTGCGAGACTGAGACACTGGGAGCAATCCATCTTTACAGCAGAATCAAACTGTGAGTAGTTTGTTGGTGATTTTACAGAATTTTCTCTGATGTCACTCCTTGTGATTATACAAATTATTAAGGCTGGTATTTTTTTCCAAGAAAGGTGGCAACCCTAACTACTCTTCACATACTCTTGCTTAAAGGAGCACTATAGGGTCAGGAACACAATCATGTATTTCTGACTCGATTATGTAAAAACCAACACCCTGGCCCCTTCTTGCCTCCCTAAGTATAGTAAAATATAACTTGTATTCAAGTCTGCAGCTGCTGGCTCTGCCTCTGAATTCACTGTCTACTGACATCATCAGAAGTGGTGGTCTGAGCAAATTACAATACTTCCCCATAGGATTGGCTGAGACTGTCAACTAGGCAGATCAGGGGCAGAGCCAGCACAAGTCTAACATAGCCCTGGCCAATCAGCATCTCCTCATAAAGATAAATTGAATCAATGTATCTCTATGAGGAAATTTCAGTGTCTGCATGCAGAGGATGGAGACACTGAATGGCAGTGCTGCACACTAGGCAGTACTGCCCCAGGAAGCACCTCTAGCAGCCATCTAAGGAGTGGCCAGTGGAGTTATTTTCTCTGAAAAGACAGTGTTTACTGCAAAAGGCCTGAATGGAATGATTCTACTTACCAGAACAAATACAATAAGCTGTAGTTCTTCTGGTGACTATAGTGTCCCTTTAAGTTTGGAAGCTTAAGAGGGATGTATGGGAACAAAACTTGTGTGGACTAGCTGACAATAAAATTAGTTTAGGTAATGCAGACGCTGGTCTCTCTAACACTGTGGCATGTCCCCTTTCTTCTACACTCACTACATACACTACACTCACTACAAACACTACACTCACTACATACACCTTTACTCTGTCTCAGACTATATACCAGGAACTTCTGCCTGCTAGTAAGAAGGTAAGGAGACAAGTGGACCAGCGTGTGCTAGGGGACAGTCCTTAGAAAGCACGGAGTGAGCGCATCATTAGATGCATTTATGTCAAGCTCATGGTGCTGCCTGCATAGTATGCCCTTAGTTGGACAGCCTGCAGGATTGGCGGGCAGCCTGACATGCATTCATGCCAGGCTGTCCTTCAAATTCTTTGGACAGACATGCCCCCTTTCTGGGCATGTTCACCCCTTTTGGCAGGTCTGGTCACGTGATTTGCACCAGTGGCACACCCTTTTACCTCGCCCATTGACTTCCTATTTCACTGGACACTGCTGTTAGGGGTTATGGATTTACTTGAAAGATGAAAACATAAATTAGAGAGAGATTAGCATAGAGTATGTGTTTTCATATAGCTGCATCCTTTGATTTTCCTTCTAACACCATCTCCATCAGATACATGACGCTTGGAAGGTATGACTGTTTTAGTGTTTTTGGTTGAAAAGATTCCGTAATTAGGCCCATCATATTTGTCAGCACCAGGCCCAGTATGCTCTTAATCCGGCCCTGCCTGATGGTAGTTCCTGACGTGGTTAAAGACTGGAGTAGATATGTTGGGGTTTGTAATGGAGCAAATGTGTTGCAGGATCCTACATCTTAGTTGTTGGTAGGTCTTCCCTACATATTGGATCCCACAGCTGCATGTTATTAGGTAGATAAACTGTGTGGAGCTACAGTTAATAAACTCTTTAATCTTATATTCTTTTTTTGTTTTGGAGCTTGATACGGATTTTAACATATTGGCAGGCTTTGCAGTGTCCGCAACGATAAATTCCACGGGTTTGTGTTAACCATGTGGATTGTGCTTTTTTTGTTGTTGGTTCTATATGGCTGCGGACCAAATAGTCTCTCAGATTCTTAGCTCTGCGTGCCGTAATTTGAGGAAAATTGCCAATATTTTTATTCAAATCTGTATCATGTTGTAAAATAGGCCAGTTATGGGACATGATTTTTTGTACTGAGTCCCAGTATTGGTCAAATGTGCCCACACACCTAATTGTCTTTGTTTCTGCCTTCGGTCTGATGGTTCTTAGGTTTTCACTTCTGTTTATTGTCATTGCTCGTTGGTAGTCTCTTTTTAGGGTTTTGTTGGGATACCCTTTGTTTTTAAACATGCTCCTGAGCACATTTGACCAATACTGGGACTCAGTACAAAAAATCATGTCCCATAACTGGCCCATTTTAATCAATGTCCGTATTAACTGATCAATGTCTGCATTAACTGAAAGACCCTTGGGGAAGGACAGATGGTGTATCAAGCAAAACGTTTTTCCCTCTTAGGGACTAACCCCAACGACTTAACTCTTAAATTGGGCAACGGAACGGAGGCAAAACGGCACTGCCATGCGCCCTAAACCCACCTCCCACTTCAACTTTTCCCGCACCACATCCAGAAATGTAGCCACCGACCAAAGGTTTTTTAAGGATACCACCGACTCCCACAGAATAAATGGGATTCTAAACCCCCCCTCGAAACCCTGACCCAGAAACTCGGCGTCACCCTTCCTACCGTAGCGGTTTAGCCACAGTAGCATCTTTTCTCTGATCACCAGCGTACTCCCCTTTTGTCCCCAACTGCCTCACCGACCCACTTGTCCTTCCCCACTTGAAAGACTTAGAGAGGCTATGGGAACCCCTGCATCCTTAACATTTATGCCTGAACCTGCAGGAGGAGGAGGAACCCCAATTACACTGGCTGTTGTTAAACAGCCAGCAACATCCTTCCTCCCTGAGGCCGATGAGGAGGTGCTTGCACCCATGCCCCTTCCACCTCCCACCCCCGGGAAAGGGCGAAGCCTTCTGGGCCATCATGAGCTTAAGACACAAGGTGATGTCCATTTGATCCCAGTGCATACCAGGATTCTCTGCCAGGCTCTGACAAAATTGCTCGTCATAGCACCACCAGACCAGCCTGTCATAGATCCTATAGGTGTCCCAAATCCCTTCCAAATAACAAAAGAGAGCCGAACACTTGTCCGGCGCCTTTTCACCAATTACGCTGGCCAAGATACAGAAACCCAGAGCCATTTCCCAAAGGTCTTTGGCAACTTCCTATATCTTTTCTTTCTCTCCTCCTCCTAATTCTTGCCCTTATCCTCTTTTTTCTCATCCTCTTTTAGGTCCACCGTTTCTTTGAGAGGAAGCAACGAGAACATCTTTAAGTACTCACCCTTCCAGATGCACTCCTTGACATCTGCCTTCAAATGGACCCCCAGGTGGCCAGAGAAAGAGACATAAGAATTGAGGCGAGCTGCGTCCAGTACCCCTTCTAATACTGCCTGCGCGCTCTCCTAGCCCTGCCCTACCTTAGATACTCTCATCCCCGCCGTGTTGTCAGCCACCAGTGCAGAATCAGTCCCCCCCCAGGTGTCTCAGCATTGCGCACCCACGCCCCCGACACAGTTTGTGGGTCCTTGGCCCCTGTGCCTCCCCCAAGACTGTAAAAATGCTTGTTGGCCTGTTAGTAAGCCAGTCACCCCTTCAGTGTGCCCCTTCCTCCCTGTGAGTGCCGTGCCAGGACTAGAGTTGCCCTTACCAGTGTTCACTCCATTAAATGTGGACTCCCAATGTGAAACTCCAGGATCCTGTTGATCTGGAACCGCCAAACCGGCTGCTTCCGAGGACTTCGGACTTGCCACTCCAGGATCTTGCATGCAATGAACCACCAGTGCCCTTGAACTTGCTGCTGGCTGTGGGGCTCCAACATCCTGGAAGGAGAAACAGATCTGGGGAGTGCTGCCTCTGAACACCTGCCCTGCCTCCCATGCCTGTTGTGCTTACTCAACACCCTGCTGCGCCGGGAAACCCCTTCCCCAACCCAAGATCGGGACTTACCTGAGGGAGTGCAGGAGGACCTATCTCATGGCTGGATTACTGAGCTCCTCCTGCTGGCTCTCCTTCCGACCTCCACCCCAGCCATCCATCCGGCTGCGGCGACCTCCAGCAGCCATACCGGATCCTTCTCCCGGCCCTCTCCGCTTCCCCACCTATCCTGACAGGCTGCCTGCAGCCCGCTGGATCCTCCGGGCTGAGTCTCTGGGGAGGCCTCGTCCTTCCTCACTGGCCTCACCATTGGTCCTCCCGCTGGTCCCAGCTGGTCCCCGGATCCACCGCTGGCTTCATGCTGCCTCTACAGGTAAGACAAAAAGGGGGGGAGGAGAGCCACACAAAGAGGGAGCAGAGAACACACACAGAACCAACACACAGAGCACACACACAGAACTCACACACAGAACCCACATATACAGAGGACAAATATACCAGGAGAAAGAGAGACAGAAAGGAACCAAGGGGGACAGCACAGAAGACAGATACAGAACAAAAGAGACAGATTGACAGATTTACCCATAAAATGGCTGCCGTGTAATGGTCCCTAGCCCCTTAAACACTTCACCCCCCATAACGTTCCACCCCCTCACCCTCTCTACCAATCCCTACTGTCTTGCTCAGTACAAGCTGTCAAGGCCCTCCTCCGCCTATGAGTCTTCATGGGGCTGCAGTAAATGTGAGCAAAGTTGATTGCCATTAAAGAGCAAGGATAACATGCATTAAAAAATACTTCAAGGACAGCAGTTGTAATATTTTATTATTAATATATATATATATATATATATATATATATATATTATTTTTAAGTAATATAAAATTATGACATTTCCTGGAGCACATATTTTACAAAAACAGACATAAGTAATGAAGGGACTGGTCTCACTACACTTAATGCTTGACAGTTTGAGCCGCAAGAGATCAAATTTTGTGAAATAAATTGTTCAGGTGTTATGTTATAATCTATCCAAATAAATAAAAAATTCTGCTGATCTTAATCCAAACATAAAATCCCACAGCTGCCCATCAAAAGCTATCAGCAATGTTCTCCAGAGCTCCTTGTTACAAAAAAACTTCTTCTTGAACATGTCCATTTAGTGTTAAACTCAAGGCTTTATAGCTGTTGTCTGTCCCAAGGAAGGACTTGAGCCTTAAATAGAGGTGTGATAATCATGAGATACCTGGGATTATTGATCATTTGCACATACCTGCCCAGGAAATTAGGACGGTTTTGAAAATACCTGTCCAGGGTTAGAAAGAATGAATACTCTGCAGATATATATCCTGGATTGTCTGTCCAAAGGGGCTAGAGATGTGCTCTTTTGATACCTGTATTTGGTAAGAAAGGATACCCGCTCTGCAATAAGTAGCCTTAGTGAGAAGGATTGCATGTTCTCTAAATACTTGCCTTCAGTATGAAGGGAAATGATGCCAGCTTTGTGAATATCTGTCCTTGGTTAAAACAGATACATACTTTGCAGATACCTGTCCAAGGTAAGAAGGAATGTAAGCTTGGCAGATAGGAGAAAAGGAATAGTGATGGCTCTGATTCAGAGGTCACAATACCTGACCAGTGAATTAGTGCCAAAACGCCCTAAGATTACTCTCCCTATTTGGGGAATAACCCACGAAGTTAATATAAAAAAGAAAGAAAGAAAGAAAGGGGACTAAATAAGTCCTCAGTGGGAGAGTAATAGGAGAGGGGAAGGGGGTCCCTACCTTTAAAAATCCTAAAGGAAAACACAAATTAAAAATAGGACAGGTGGGAGAAAGGAGTTTAAATGGTAAACCATCTAGAGACAGTTACAAAAACAGGTGTCTGCTATAAGAAAGAGAGACTGCCTGGCAAATTCTAACCTAAAGGTTGAGCATCATGCGTCCTAAGTCTCATAGGTAACCAATCCAGGTGTATAGAAGTAGCTAGAACACTCTATAGGAGAAATTAAACTACCCCAAATTCCCAAAGACAGACTCCTATCAGTAGGAAGCTTTCCCTAGTTACCTCGGCACTGTGTTGCCACAAGTGCCTACCCGGATCCTAATCCCTATAAGTCCTAAAAATTACAAAGATTTAAACAACTAAATCCATAAGTGCTACCAAAAAAGTGAGCAAAAGAGAATAATTAAATAAAATACGCTCGACGCGCGTTTCGGCGTTTCAGCACGCCGTCGTCAGGAGCAATAAACTTTTGGAGTTCCCTGTATCCATTTAAATACCTTTTGTTGCAATCATTTAAAATTGTGAGATGCCGTGTGTGGTATCCTGCCGTAATTGCTAGTTCCTCATTGGTCCGGTATTTAGCCAATGCCTTCCCTTATCGGCCGCATCACGTGACGTAAATCGTGACGTGAGTGGAGGGGCGTGATTCCGGGATCGGGTGGGGCCTACGTGGGGGCAGTGTGGGAGTGGTTAAACTGCTGAGTGACAGCAGTACCCCATATTCGAGGGAAGAACCCTCTGTTTGAAACCCGACGAGATAGAACACTCGTTTAAGGGGTATGATTATGAAAATGCCTTAATGACGAGAGCACAAAATGAGTGCCATAGGAGTGCTATAGTTTACACTGATATAAGGAAACAATGGGCGGTTGCTTGGATCCCTGGACCATAATGCACAAAAATGGATCAGCCAAAAGGCTAAGTAATTACTGTACACTTCACAGGTTATATACATAGAGTTTTGAAGGATGATATTTATAAATCAACTTAACTACCATTGGATCAGTATGATCCCATATCCTTACTTAAATGATACTAGAATCCCTGGATCGTAATACACAGGGATGGATCAGCCAAAAGAATTTGGCTAAGTAATAATTATGCAATTCAAAAGTCATATATATAAAGGCTTAAGGAGTGATACTTATTGATCCATTCTCATTGGGTCAGCATAGTCCCATATTTTATAAGGGAAAGAAATAAGTGGATAGGAAGAATATAATAAATAAATCAAGATACTACATATAAAAGGTAGTGTGATACGTGTAACATATATACAGTGCAATGTATTGTATCCATATAAGGATTTGGTAGGTATATCCCTGCCAATTATACATCAGAAACAGAGAGAGTAAAAAAGAAGAAAAAGTAGAGGCAAATTAAAGGAAGGCAGCGAATGAGAAACCCTCATTCAAGCCTGCAGGGGAGAGGGTCTTGAGTTTGTAGATCCAGTAGGACTCGCGCTGTCTCAATTTCCTATCCCAATCCCCCTTCCTTTGAGTTTGTGGGATATGTTCTATCCCCATAAACTTTAATTTGTTAGCAGAATTCAGATGATGAACTTTCAAATGACGTGATATTGGGGTTTCCTGTCACGATAGTGACCCCTTCACACAGATGGTAACCCTGAAAGGGACGTATACCGGACCTTAGGGTGGCCGGACTTAACGTCAAAGAATAGTCAAGAAAAAGCCGAGGGTCAAAGGAGTACGGAAATCGGGATATACGAAAAAACCAAGCCAAAAGTCAGGGAGCCAGATAGGAGAATAGTCAGAA
Source organism: Pelobates cultripes (assembly GCA_933207985.1). NCBI lineage: Eukaryota > Metazoa > Chordata > Amphibia > Anura > Pelobatidae > Pelobates > Pelobates cultripes. The sequence goes on along the minus strand of OW240914.1, from coordinate 135,128,405 downwards.
CGAAAGCCAAGAGTCAAAATACCAGAAAAACAGCAAAACAGTAAAAGAGCACTAGGGGAACAATCAAGAACCACACTAGGGCACTGAGGTGTGGACAGGAATGCCCTTTTATACTAATGTGTGTGTCACTTTAAAGCCACGCCCCCAAAAGGTTCGGGAGCGTGGCCGCATTTGAATTTTCGCGGCAAAACCATTATGACGTCGGCTCGCATGCGCCGCGTCATAAAACGGATTTTGCCGCGAGCGGGCAGCGTCCGAGAGGCTGTGCCGCCTCCCGGAAGTAGCCGGGGAAGCTGTCTTGCCGCGCGGGATCGGCGGACCCAGGTAAGGTATCGTTACAGTACCCCCCCCTCGAGGACCGCCCCCAGGGCGGGCAGGACGGGGCCCGCGAGAACGACGCCTAGCAAAGGAATGGACTAGGCGAGGCGCGTGCACGTCCGAGGCATCAACCCATGACCTTTCCTCGGGACCGTACCCCTTCCAATCCAACAGATACTGGAGCCGACCTCTAGAGATCCGAGAGTCTAAAATAGACCTAACCTCGTATTCGTTTTGGCCATCAATGAGAGTAGAACGAGGAGACCTGGGTTTACGAGTAAAGCGATTACAAATCAAAGGTTTCAGAAGAGAAACATGAAAGGAATTGGGAATCCTCATATTAGCTGGTAAATCCAGGCGATAACAGACTGGATTAATCCGTTGGAGGATCCTAAAAGGACCAATGAAACGCGGAGCAAATTTCATAGATGGGACTCGTAATTTAATATTGCGTGTACTCAACCACACTCTATCTCCCACTATAAAATTCGGAGCATTCTTGCGCCGGGTGTCCGCTTTGCGTTTTTGAGCATCGGCCTTATGAGTCAGGATACGCTTGACCCCTAACCAAGTTTCTTTCATATTCCTCACAGTATAGTCAACACTAGGCACAGCGGAGGATGAAAAAGAACTCGGAAGAGTAGTAGGGTCAAAGCCATAATTTACAAAAAAGGGGCTATGTTGTGTTGATTCGTGAACCCAGTTATTGTGGGCGAATTCAGCCCAAGGGAGTAACTCCTTCCAATCATCTTGGTGATCGGAGATGAAGCAACGGAGGTACTGCTCTAGTGACTGATTCATTCTCTCAGTAACTCCGTTGGATTGGGGATGGTACGAAGAGGAGTGGTTAAGTTTGATACCTAACTGAACACAAAACGCCCTCCAAAACCTGGAAATAAACTGTGAGCCTCTGTCAGAGACTATGTCTGTAGGGATACCATGTAAACGAACCACCTCCCTTATGAATATCGTGGCCAGTTCTGAGGATGAAGGAAGTTTAATTAAAGGGACTAGGTGGGTCATTTTGGAAAATCTATCGATGATAGTTAGAATCACCCGGTGATTTTTTGAAGGTGGCAGGTCTACTATGAAATCCATGGCGATACTTGACCAGGGCATTTCGGGAATAGGTAACGGCATGAGGAGGCCTAAAGGACGACTTTTAGGAGACTTACTAGAGGAACAAATGTTACAGGCCAGGACATATTCTCGAATGTCCTTCTTGTAAGAAGGCCACCAGAATTGCTTTTCGAGTAGTGCTTCTGTTTTATGGATACCGGGATGACCGGCAATCTTAGAGTCGTGTACCAAGGATAGGATTCGTCTTCTATAATTGAAGGGTACGTATAATTTTCCCTGAGGGATAGTCAGGGAGTTGTGGTTTTGAAATTTAGACAATACTTCTATTAAGCTAGAAGAGATTTTAGTACGTACCGTAGCCACTATTTGTGAAGTAGGGATTATAGAAGATAAATGGGTTACTGGTGGGGATATGTGTTCATGTTGCCGAGATAAGGCATCTGCTTTTGTATTCTTAGAACCGGGTCTGTATGTCACTAAGTAATTAAAACGTGTTAGGAATAAAGACCAACGAATCTGCCTGTCAGTCATTCTTTTAGCTTCTCCAAAATAGGAGAGGTTCTTGTGATCAGTGAAGATGATGATCGGTTCAGATGTCCCCTCTAATAGATGCCGCCATTCTTTGAGTGCTGAAATGATAGCCAACAATTCCCTATCCCCTATATCGTATCTACGTTCTGTTTCCGTCAGTTTTTTAGAAAAATAGCCACAGGGATGTAGGGGCTGGTCATTCGAGGATCTCTGAGAGAGTACAGCTCCTATCCCTGTCTCAGAAGCATCCACTTCTAGCAAAAAAGGACGCAAAGGATTAGGGTGACTTAACACCGGGGCTGAAGAAAAGGCTAGCTTCAATTTTTCAAAGGCTTCCTTAGCTTCAGTACTCCACACCGTATGACTTCTATTCTTTTTTGTCATAGCGGTAATAGGAGCGGTAATAGAGGAAAATCCTCTGATAAACTTTCTATAGTAATTAGCAAACCCCAGGAAACGTTGGATGGCTTTTAGTCCAACGGGTAGGGGCCAATTTAAAATGGCTTCTAGTTTTTTGGGTTCCATTTGAAAGCCGGAACCGGAAATTATGTAACCCAAGAAATTAACCTTCTCCACGTCAAATAAACATTTTTCTAATTTACAGTAGAGTCCGTTCTTTAATAATTTGTATAATACTATTCTAACATGCCTATGGTGCTCCTTGATATTCTTAGAGTAGATGAGTATGTCATCTAAATAAACAACAACAAACCTTTGTAGATAGTCCCTTAATACATCGTTTATAAAATCTTGAAAGACTGCCGGAGCGTTGCATAAACCGAAGGGCATAACCCTATATTGATAATGGCCATAGCGAGTATTGAAGGCCGTTTTCCACTCATGTCCCTTCTTAATACGAACTAAATTATAAGCTCCCCGTAGGTCTAGTTTAGTGAATATGGTAGCACCCTTTAACCTATCAAAAAGCTCAGTAATGAGCGGAATAGGATACGCATTTCGTATAGTTATTTTGTTTAATCCCCGATAATCGATGCAGGGTCTTAGGTCACCTTCCTTTTTGGAAACAAAAAAAAACCCTGCACCAGCCGGGGAGGATGATTTGGTAATAAAACCCTTCTTCAAATTTTCTGTGATGTACTCTTCCAGTACTTTGTTTTCTGTTACAGAGAGGGGATACACGGTACCCCTAGGGGGCATAGTACCAGGCAACAATTCAATAGCGCAGTCATAAGAACGATGGGGTGGTAATTTGTTTGCTTCCCTTTGTTCAAAGACTGCCTTGAGATCCCGATATGGTTCGGGTACTTGAGTGGTTAATGGTTCCATGGTAGGAACGTTGAGGAGTCCTATAGGTTTAACTCGACTGATACACTCCTTAAAACAAGAATCACCCCATTTTACTAATTCTTTTCTCTCCCAGTTAATTAGAGGATTATGCTTGGTAAGCCAAGGAAACCCAAGTATAATCGGAAAGGTAGGAGAAGGTATTTGCTGTAAGATTATGGTTTCTTTATGCAATGAACCTACAGTCAAGACTAAGGGTTTGGATTCTTGAGTGATAAAAGGAATGGATAATGGTCTACCATCTATGGCCTCAACGGCCAAGGGTGTTGTTCTTTCTCGAAATGGGAGGTTGTGGTGTTGGCCGAAAGTACGGTCAATAAAGTTCTCAGCTGCCCCCGAGTCTATTAGCGCAGAAGTATTTATTAACTTTTTCTCCCATTCTATAGTTATCGGTAGAAGAAGCCTGAGTTCTTTTCTATCTTGGAAGGAGGACATACACGTTACACCCAAGGCCTGTCCTCCTTGAGGGCTTAGGCGTTTGAGTTTTCCGGCCGGCTTGGGCAGTGTAAGCGGGTATGTCCTCTTTTCCCTCCCTTCGTCTATATTGTCTCTCAGGTTCAGACAACCGTGTGGCTCCCAGTTGCATGGGTTCTACTGGAGCGACAGAGGTTTCCTCAGATGAAGGAAACGTTAATGCCAGGCGTTCTGGCATACGCCTAGGTCTATCCCTGGTGTTTTGTCTAAGTCTGAGACGTTCGTCTATATGTGCTAGATATGTAATTAATTCTTCCAACACATTAGGGAGATCTCGGGTGGCTACCTCATCTAAAAGTTTGTCAGAAAGTCCGTTCATAAACACATCTACAAAGGCCTGCTCATTCCATCTGACCTCTGCAGCATGAGTGCGAAATTCTAGAGCATAGTCCACAAGGGAACGAGACCCTTGTTTCATTCGTAAGAGGGTTTTAGCAGCATTGGTACGTCTCCCAGGGGGATCAAATGTTCTTCTAAAGGCTGCGACAAACTCTGCGTAGTTGAAAACTATGGGATTGTCGTTTTCCCACAATGGATTAGCCCAAACTAGTGCTCTATCGACTAACAATGTTATAATATAACCAATCTTAGCTCTATCAGTAGGATATGCCCTAGGATGAAGTTCAAAGTTAATACTTATTTGATTGAGGAAACCCCGACAACCCTTGGGATCACCTCCGTAACGGAGAGGGGATGTGGCATGGGCAGAAGCACCCCCTGTCGCCATCTCCAAATGAGGTTCCTGAGGTCTAAGACCCGGAATATGGTCCTCTGGCTGTAGATGTGCAGTCCGAGCTAACAGGGTCTGAACGGCTACAGCAAACTGGTCCATACGATGGTCCAGCTCCTCAAACCGATTATCAGGAACCGGGCCATGAGGATTAGCACCTGCAGGGTCCATGGCCCTAGTGTAATGTCACGATAGTGACCCCTTCACACAGATGGTAACCCTGAAAGGGACGTATACCGGACCTTAGGGTGGCCGGACTTAACGTCAAAGAATAGTCAAGAAAAAGCCGAGGGTCAAAGGAGTACGGAAATCGGGATATACGAAAAAACCAAGCCAAAAGTCAGGGAGCCAGATAGGAGAATAGTCAGAACGAAAGCCAAGAGTCAAAATACCAGAAAAACAGCAAAACAGTAAAAGAGCACTAGGGGAACAATCAAGAACCACACTAGGGCACTGAGGTGTGGACAGGAATGCCCTTTTATACTAATGTGTGTGTCACTTTAAAGCCACGCCCCCAAAAGGTTCGGGAGCGTGGCCGCGTTAGAATTTTCGCGGCAAAACCATTATGACGTCGGCGCGCATGCGCCGCGTCATAAAACGGATTTTGCCGCGAGCGGGCAGCGTCCGAGAGGCTGTGCCGCCTCCCGGAAGTAGCCGGGGAAGCTGTCTTGCCGCGCGGGATCGGCGGACCCAGGTAAGGTATCGTTACATTTCCAAAGGTCTTCTGACCGAATTGACGTGTTCCCTAATCCTTAGGTTAAAGGGTCTAAAGGTTTTCCCCACGTACTTAATGCCGCACAAGCATGTGAGTAAATAGATGACACCCTCTGTCCTACAATTAAAGAATGAATGGACAGGGAAGGTTTTTTCGTTATTACTGTCCGTGAATTCCTTGGATTTTTTATCAATGAATTCACAAGCAATACAACGCCCGCATCTATAAGTCCCTTTGGGGAGGTAGTTGTTAATCCCTCTTTTTAGAGGGGCTAGGTGACTCTGTACCAGCGTGTCACGTAGATTTTTTCCTCTTCGTGCAGTCACAGAGGGGAATGTAGTGACTACCTGTTTTACTTGTGGGTCGGACGTCAAAATCTGCCAGTAGCGTTTCAATACACTCATCATAAAGTCCCAACCTGCATCATATGTGGCAATGCAACGGATCAATTTTTGATCCTGGCCTTGTACTTTTTCATCAGTAAGAAGTGAATCACGTGCAGTACTGATTGCTCTAGCGTATGCTTTTCGTAGAACTCTATTGGGGTAGCCCTTGTCCTTGAAGGCTCGCCTAAGGTCCCAGGCTTTAATTTTAAAATCCTCAATAGAGGAGCAATTATGCCTCAATCGTAGGTACTGTCCTATTGGTATACCTGCCTTGAGAGGCTGAGGGTGATGGCTATGCCAGTTAAGAAGACTGATGGTGGCAGTTTGTTTTTTGAAAAGAGTTGTTGACACTCCACCTCCGGACTGAATGGTCACAGTTATGTCTAAGAAGTTGAGTTGTTTTCCACCAGTCTCACTGGTGAATCTTAGGTTGAGATCATTCGAATTTAGGAGACTTACAAACATTTCAAAGTCTTTCTTGCTCCCTGCCCATACAATTAGTACATCATCGATGTACCGTTTCCAACATGATATCATCCTTATGAACTGACTCAGATGTGGGGCTGATCTTATATCTTTTTCCCAGGTACCTAAATAAAGGTTTGCATAGGCGGGGGCACAAGATGTCCCCATCGCTGTCCCCCTTATCTGCTGGTAAATGGTACCGTTAAAAAGAAAAATGTTCTTTGTTAGAACTGTTCTGAGTATATTAGAGATAAGATCTATATAAGCGACTGGATATTGTAATTCTTGTTCAAGGATAGTTCTGATGTTGTTAATTCACTGTGTATGAGGTATAGAGCTATACAGTGACTCTACATCTAAACTGCATAGTAATGCTTGTTCTGGTATAGAAACATCCTTCAGAAAATTCAACATCTGTTTCGTATCTCTTATGTATGATGGTAACTTTGAAACAATAGGGGACAAAATCTTATCCAAATATATACTCAGGTTCTGAGTCAAATTTCCACATCCCGATACAATCGGTCTGCCTGACGGGTTGTCAAGGGATTTATGGACTTTAGGTAAAAAAGTTGAGAGTATTGGTTGTCTGACTAGCATGAATTCAAATTCATTTTTGGTAATAAGATTCTCTACTAGGGCCTGGCTCAGCATAGTTTTTATTTCTGTAAAGTATTGTACGGTGGGATCATGATTTAATACTTGGTAGGTCTCTTTATCATTTAATAAATGTTGTACCATCTGAATATATTTAGAATGGTCCATAAGGACTACGTTGCCGCCCTTGTCTGATGATTTAATTACTAATTGATCATTTTCCTTTAGTTGTTTCAATGCTAGTTTTTCTGTTCTAGTAAGATTGCTAGTAGATTCTATACTCAAAGTTCCTGCTTCAACTTTTTCAATTTCTCTACAGACCATATCCAAAAAGACCTCAATATTCTTATAATCTTTCAGATGTGGAGTGAAGCGACTCTTAGGTGCAAGTAGGGTGGTCGGGGTATTGGTATCATTGGAGTCATTGGAATCAAGGAGTGCGACCAAGGTCTCCAAACAGTCCATATCCCAAACTGCCAAGCTTGGCAGATACCTGTCCAGTGTGAGAATAATGCATGCACTCTGCATACCTGCATGTGTGAATGTATGTATTCTCAACCAGTCCAAAATGAGAAAGAAAATAGGAAGGGATGCTGTGTTATGGATAGAAATTAATCTAGGTAAAATGTCTATTTGCTTTGTATACCTGTATTCAGTATTTACTCAAAATGGCTGCTAGATCACCCCCTCCCATCGACTAACCACCTCGTGTAACAAGATGGCGTCTCCATCCGGAGTGAAATCCTGAGATGATGGTGACATCACACTTTGGAGGAAGTGCATTAGATAAGACACTTAACCAATTAAAGATGTATTCTCTCTGTTATCTTGCATATGATGTATTTCTGCCTTTATAAGGTGCCTGTCGCCCCTCTAATTAAACATTCTGGAGTTTTTCATTTAGCTGAACTTGTGTCAGTGTGATTTACTCAGCATGCACGCATTCTATTTTAAGCAATCTGGTCAGGAGGCAGATACTCAAGCAAACACTTGGTTTGATCTAAAACAGCTGTTCTTTGGATACCTGTTCAAGGAGCAAAATGATATGGATACTAGTCCAATGTGAGGTGGGATGTATGCTTTGCATACCTGTTCACTATGAGAAGGAATGCATATTCTGTGGATGGGAAATATTCTGTGTAAATATTTGTCCTGCGTGAGAAAGGATGCATGTTCTACAAATACCTGTCCTGCGTCAGAAAGGATGCATGTTCTACAAATACCCGTCCTGCATTAGTTTTGCAAAAACTTACAACTCAGGCGCTGGTGAGCGTCTGCTAACCTGGTTTCGATCGTATGTTTCAGACCGATTGCAATATGTGGCCATATCTGATAGCACTTCCCTCCCTCTCGCAGTCACGTGTGGTGTTCCCCAAGGCTCCATACTCGGCCCCCTGCTATTCACATTATATATAAATGATCTGCCTAACGTCTGCAAATGCTCAACTGTACACATGTATGCAAACGACACTGTAACCTACGCTAGTAAACCCAAGCTTGAGGCTGTGCTCCAAAACCAATTCACAGAGGTAGTAAAGTGGATAGCGTCTAAAAAACTTTTCCTAAACACTGACAACAGCGTTACAATGATCTTTGGAACTGTACCTAAATTAAATAAACTACAAAATCAACAATTGTGAATTGGAACAAATTTAAAAAGCACACTGACAGCAGTCTGCTCTTTTAAATATCTAGATACGTTGCTAGACCCCAATCTATCTTTTGGCCTTCACATTGAAAAAAAATCTCTTCAAAACTTTACCCAAAACTAGGTGCCCTATTCAGAAACAAATCCTGCCTACACCCTACACCCTACAGTAAGGAAACAGATAGTGCAACAAATGCTAATGCCGGTGTAATGACATGAAGGGGTGCTGCCCTGGAACAGCACTGTCTCTTTAAATGTGGGAACCAATTTAGCAAAGAAATAATGCAAAGACACGATGAATGGATTAAATCAAGAAATATATATTAAAGAGAACCAAAGCATATAAGAACAAAACATAATAAATATATACAAAAAAATAAACCATCAAGATAACCACAATTAGTGCAGGCAGAGTATACTTAAACAGTCCTTTGGTAAGTAAAGTACTTGAGCAGGATTGTGCAGCCACCACTAGAAATAGGTGGGAACAAAGTCCAAAACAGGTCAAACGAAATAAGGCAGCAGGGTCAGAATCACTGGAAATAAGGTAGAGGCAGGAACACTGAATCAGAATACAGGATCGGAAGGCAAAGGAACGCAGGACCCGGAGGACATGGCACCGCAGGACCAGGAGGACACAGGAACACCGAACCAGGAGGACATGGAAACACATGACCAAGAAGACACGTGAACATAGGATCAGGAAACGCAGGACACAGGATCAAGGAGCGAAGAGTCAGAATCTCAGGAACCAGAACAACGGAACAAGAAACAGGAGACAAGAGACAATGATCTGACCAGGAGTGAGGGGAGAAATCAGACTATATAGGTGCTAAACAAGGACCAGGTAAAGTGCTAATGAAAAGAAATTAGGAACAGTGCCAAACATTGATAGTGGTGAGTGTGAGTACTGAACGAGGGCAAATCAACTAAGGAGTGTCGTGTCAGCCAGTCATTGATTATGGGGATGTAGTGTATGCACCCGCAACGCAAACTCACCTTAATAAACTTAATATGTTATATAATTTGTTCTGCCGCTTTGTACTAGAATGTAATTACTTTACCCACCACTGTGACATGTTAAAAGAGCTAAACTGGCTGTCGCTGGAATCTCGACGCACTCTTCATCTTTCCAGTCTTGTGCATAAGAGCTTTTCTGGAAAGCTCCCACCCTACCTGAGTGGAATGCTCTCCCCGGCTGTTCCTACCTCCTATAACCTCCGATCCAGTACTAGCATGATATTTAGCATATCGCAATACCAAAATAAAGTGGCTCGACCCTCCTTTTCCTACAAAGCACCGCAAATATGGAATAACCTCAGGGACACAGTCAAATCTTCACTCAATCTAAAATCTTTTAAGAGATCTGTGGCAATATACCTCAGCAAAGAATGCACATGTCATGGTTGAATATATTTATTACCTGTTATGTATTACATTTATATATGTGTGTATATATATATATATATATAGTTTGTATATTGTATTTTTGTAATATTGTATCCTATTGTAACAATGCAATGTTTTGTGGACAAAGACCCAGGGCATACTTGAAAACGAGAAAAATCTCAATGTATCCATCCTGGTAAAATATTTTATAAATAAATAAATAAATTAGAAAGGATGCATGGTCTACCAATTACTGTCCTGGGTGAGAAAGGATGCATGTTCTGCAAATACCTGTCCTGGGTGAGAAGGGATACACTCTTTGCAAGTAATGCAAAGAATGGTAAAAATGGACTCATGCTCTGAAAATCCTGGGTTAGTGTGAAAAGAAGAGCACACAATGGGGAAGGAGGCATGCATTCTCTGCAGATACCTGTCCTGGGCCATGCATTCTCTGCAGATACCTGTCCTGGGCTATGTACTCTCTGCAGATACCTGTCCTGGGCTATGCATTCTCTGCAGATACCTGTCCTGGGCCATGCATTCTCTGCAGATACCTGTCCTGGGCTATGTACTCTCTGCAGATACCTGTCCTGGGCCATGCATTCTCTGCAGATACCTTTCCTGGGCCATGCATTCTCTGCAGATACCTGTCCTGGGCTATGTACTCTCTGCAGATACCTGTCCTGGGCTATGTACTATCTGCAGATACCTGTCCTGGGCTATGTACACTCTGCAGATACCTGTCCTGGGCTATGTACTCTCTGCAGATACCTGCCCTGGGCTATGTACTCTCTGCAGATACCTGTCCTGGGCCATGCATTCTCTGCAGATACCTGTCCTGGGGTAGGAGACATGCATTCTATGCAGATACCTGCCCTTGGTCTTGTACTTTCTGCAGATACATGTTCTAAGAGAGAAGGCGTGTATGTATGAGAAACCTGTACTGTGTAGAATTTCATGCATGCTTTGTGGATACTTGCACATGATGAAGAGGGAGACACACTCTGTGGATATCTGTCCTGGGTAAGAAGCAAAGCATATTTTGTGGATGTCTGTCATTGGTGTGAAGGAATAAATGTTCTCCGGATACCTGTCCAAAGTGAGAAGGGTTGCATGTTTAGTGAATACCCGCTTTAGGCGGGAAGAGATAGATGCTCTGCAGATACCTGTCCATCAAGGAAAATGCAAGCTCTGGTTATACCTTTCCTATGCTAAAGAGGATAAACCGCTGGCAGACACTTGTCCAGTGTGAGAAAAGATCCATGCCGGTTACAGCCAATCAGATCCACAGGCGGGGTATTTTGGCCCAGTTCTCCTCTTGCTCAGTGCCCTGTTGTGGTTTCCCTTGTGGTTGTCCGAGAGCGCATTATTGATTCTGGTTATTTGACTTTGGCATTGATTTTGACTTCCCTGTTTTCTGGCATCCCTGACCCCTGGCTTTTCCTTATCGCTGTGTCTCTTTCTGTGTCTCTTGACCTCGGCTATTCCTGACTATTCTTTGGTACTTTAGTCCGGCCATTCTAAGGTCCGGTATACGTTACCTGTCAGTCCTCTGTGTTACACAATTCTACATGCTGTAATCCTGACATTACGACAGGGCCATAGATCCTGTAGAATTGTGTAAGCACATAGCTGCTTGCGAAAGGAAACTGGACAATGATCACCGCATGGATCAATTTGCCCAGGCGTTCAGTATACTTCTTACCCGAACAGCGCACCTGCAACCTGCGGCCTCTCCTCCACCTTATGTACCTCCACCTATAGTACACAAGGCACCTACTATCTCCCTATTTCCTTTCTTAAACAAATGGAGTATCATTTTGAGGCCTCACCGGGATATTTTCCCACAGACAGAGCTAAAATTGGTTACCTAATGAATCAGCTAAAAGGTAAAGTTTTAGCTTGGGCCAATCCATTATGGGAGAGTAATAGGAGTGGTGGCACACAATTACCAGGAGTTCCTTACGGAATTCAAACTTACGTTTGAACCTTTAGGCAGAGAGGATGACGCCTCTACTGCCCTGATGCATATCAGACAAGGGAACCGGTCTGTCTCGGAATATGCCGTACCCTTCCAAGGTAGACTGGACTAATAATGGGTTTATCTCTGCATTTAAAAAGGGACTATCTGAAAATATGCTAGATGAGATTGCCGTCAAAGAGCTTAATGAATTTATCACTTTTGTCATGCAGATTGGTAATAGATTGAGAACCAGAGAGGCTACTAGAAACAAGACCAGACGCATGAGTATGCATTTAGCACCCCGTTTCTCCAGACAGATTGTCCCTGAAATTCCTGTACAGTCCGAACCCGAACCCATGCAGTTGGGGGTCACTAGACTGTCGGCGCAGAAAGGCAATATCGGAGAAAAGGCCTATGTCTATACTGAGGTAGGAAGGGACATATGAGAAACAATTGTCCCATACGTCTGGAAAACTACCGCACCTAAGCACCTTAAGGGGACAGGTCTTGGACAGGTGTAATGCAAACGTCCTCTGGAAAGAATAAAAATAGGTTTCTCTTTGATATTTCTATAGCCTTTGATAAAAAAAACTTTACATGAAAAGCCCTGATGGATTCAGGTGCTGCTGGAAACTTCATCAACATTCAATTTGTCAAGGGTAATACTATACCTATCAAGGAGAGACTATCAACCCTAGCTGTTGAAGCTATTGATGGGAGACCACTCTCACAACCATTGATAACGCATGAAACCTTACCCATTAATATTTCCATTGGTGCCTTACATAAGGAAGAGATTACATTTCAGGTGATTGCATCTCCTTCTTGTCCTATCATATTAGGATTCCCATGGCTTAGCAAGCATAACCCTCATATTGACTGGGCTAATGGGGAAATATTAGAGTGGGGTAAGGATTGTAATGAAATGTGCATATTGCATGTCACCAAAAGAGTGGGCACTATTGAATTACCCACTAGTACACCTCAAAATCCCGAGATCCCTATACGATACCAAGACATTAAAGAAGTATTCAGCAAGACTCACAGACCATATGACTGTTCCATTAGCTTACTACCAGGCGCTATGCCACCTAAGGGATCAGTCTATGCTCTATCTCCTCAGGAGAGTAGTGTAATGGAGGAATATATTAAAGATTCATTGAATAAAGGCCATATACGAAAATCATCCTCGCCTGCTGGTGCAGGATTCTTTTTTGTATCTAAAAAGGATGGTGAGTTGCGCCCATGTATCGATTACAGGGCATTGAACAAAATCACCATTAAGAACGCCTACTCCATTCCTCTTATTGCTGAATTATTTGACAGACTCCAGGGCGCTAAAGTGTTTACCTAAGCCTGACCTTAGAAGCGCTTTCAATTTACTGAGAATCAAGGAAAACCACAAGTGGAAGACTGCATTTAATACCAGAAGTGGACACTATGAATATCTAGTGATGCCATTCGGGTTGTGCAATGCTCCAGCGGTTTTCCAAGATTTCATTAACGATGTACTCGGGGATTAGATTTACTCGTTTGTCTTGCTCTATCTGGATGATATCCTTATTTATTTTCCTTATCTCCAGTCTCACCACGATCACGTTAAACAAGTTCTGCAAACCTTGTTAAAAAACCAACTTTATTGTAAATTGGAAAAATGTATCTTTGACCAGTCTGAAGTACAGTTTTTAGGATATAATATTTCTGCCTCGGTGTTTCAGACGCATCCTAAAATACTGTTTTACAGTCTGTTCTACAGTGGCCTTTAACCACTGGGTTGAAAGCCATTCAAAGGTTCATTGGTTTCGCCAATTATTACAGAAGATTTATAAAGGGATTTTTTTTCAGTAATAGCCCCCATCACCAATATGACACGCAAGGGGGCTAGTAGTACGATATGGTCTAAGGAGGCTATTGACGCCTTTGAAACTCTCAAACAGCGATTTGATACATCCTGACACCAGTAAGCCTTTCATACTGGAGGTTGATGCTTCAGAGACAGGGGTAGGGGCAGTTCTCTCCCAGCTATGAGAGCTATGAAACTCTGTTAAATCCTTGTGGTTACTTTTCTAGAAAGTTGTCTCCTGCTGAGCGCAATTACGATATTGCCCATAATTGTTGGCCATTATTCTAGCTCTCAAGGAGCGGCAACATATTTTAGAGGGTTCCAAGGACCCCCTTTTGATCATTACTGATCACAAAAACCTGGCTTACATAGGAGGTGCCAAGCGATTATCTTCTAGACAAGCTAGTTGGTCTCTATTTCTTTCTCGCTTTAATTTTCTTGTCACTTATAGACCTGGCTCTAAAAATGTCAAGGCCGACGCCATGTTCAGGCAGTTTGATACTGAGGCTATACTAGAGCAAGAAACATCCCATATCATTCCCCTGGAATGTATCATTGCGTCCACTGTCCTTTTGCGTCCACTGTCCTTTCATTGTCCTCTCCACTGCTTGGCTCCATCATGGAGGCTCAGTCTCAGGCGCCCTGCGGTAAACCTCAGGACAAACTGTTCGTTCCATTGGGGGAAAGGGTTAATATCATGAAGGTGTTTCACGACAATGTGTCTGCTAGTCACCCAGGTATTAATAAATCCACTTCTGCTATCATGAGGTCATTCTGGTGGGATTCCCTCAGGAAGGATGTTAAGGAGTATGTGCAGGCTTGTTCTGTTTGTGCGGTTTCCAAAGTGCCTCATAATCTCCCTTGTGGCTTGTTACAACCTCTTCCTATTCCTGAGGTCCCATGGTCCCACTTGTTCATGGACTTCATTGTTGAACTCCCTAGTTCTAACAATTATACAACTATTCTCATGGTTGTGGACCGTTTTTCTAAAATGGCTCATTTTATTCCTCTCAAGAAATTGCCGTCATCTCAAGACCTGGTACTAATCTTTATACGAGAAATTGCCCGTCTGCACGGCATTCCTCACAATATAGTATCTGATAGAGGTTCTCAGTTTGTGTCCCGGTTTTGGAGGGCCTTCAATAAACAATTAGGGATTGAATTGTCTTTTTCATCCTCTTACCTCCCCCAGACCAATGGTACAGCTGAGAGGGCTAACCAGTCCTTGGAATTATATTTGCATTGTTTTGTTAATAGCACTCAAGACAATTGGTCCGAATTACTACCATGGGCCGAGTTTGCTAGGAACAATGCTGACCTTGACTCCTCTGGGCATTTTGTGTTAATAATGGCCGGCATCCTACTGTCCTACCGGCTGTTTTTTCTGATATGGCTATTCCTGCTTTGGATGCCCGTCTGGCTTCCATCCGTGATACCTGGGTTAAAGTTCAATCTGCACTGGGTACTGCTGCTTACCGTTTCAAGCATTATGCTGATACACGTCGAGGTGCCAACCTTGTTTACCAAGTGGGTGAGAGGGTTTGGTTATCTTCTCGTAACATCAGGTTCAAAATTTGCTCCTAGGTTCCTTGGACCTTTTCGTGGGTTCAATCCTGTTGCGTACTCTCTGGCCCTTCCTCCCTCCTTGAAAATTCCTAATACCTTTCATGTGTCCTTACTCAAACCTCTTGTTTGCAATAAATATACTGTCTCAAGTGTCCCTCCTCCTCCCTTAGTTGTTTCTGGACAGGAAGAGTATGAGGTCTCCTCCATAATTGATTCCACATTTTGTCGGGGCACTTTACAGTACTTGGTGGATTGGAAAGTTATGGACTAGCTGATCGTTCTTGGGTTCCGGCATCTGATATACATGCTGTCCGCAAGATTTGCTATATTCACGTCAAGTTTCCTCTAAAGCTTGGTCCTACCCGCCCGATGGGCGTTCTTCAGGTGGGTGGTGATGTCACTTATCGTTGTGTCTCTTTCTGTGTCCCTTGACCTCGGCTATTCCTGACTATTCTTTGGTACGTTAGTTCGGCCATTCTAAGGTCCGGTATTTGTTACCTATCAGTCCTCTGTGTTACACAGTTCTACGTGCTGGATCATACTGTAATCCTGACAGGTATGTAGGTACCTGTCCAATATGAGAAGGTATGTAGTTACCTGTCCGATATGAGAAGGAATGTATGCTCTGTAGTTACATGTCCAATATGAGAAGGAATGTATGCTCTGCAGTTACCTGTCCAATATGAGAAGGAATGTATGCTCGGTATGAACCTGTCCAATAAGAGAAGGAATGTATGCTCTGCATGTACCTGTCCATTATGAGAACGCATGTATGCTCTGCAGTTTCCTGTCCAATATGAGAAGGAATGTATGCTCGGTAGGTACCTGTCCAATAAGAGAAGGAATGTAAGCTCTGCATGTACCTGTCCATTATGAGAAGGAATGTATGCTCTGCAGGTACCTGTCCATTATGAGAAGGAATGTATGCTCTATAGTTACCTGTCCAATATGAGAAGGAATGTATGCTCGGTAGGTACCTGTCCAATAAGAGAAGGAATGTATGCTCTGCATGTACCTGTCCATTATGAGAAGGAATGTATGCTCTGTAGTTATCTGTCCAATATGAGAAGGAATGTATGCTCGGTAGGTACCTGTCCAATAAGAGAAGGAATGTAAGCTCTGCATGTACCTGTCCATTATGAGAAAGAATGTATGCTCTGCAGGTACCTGTCCAATATGAGAAGGAATCTGCTCTGCAGGAGTCCAATGTGTGATGGGATACTTCCTCTGCAGGAACTTGTCCAATGTGAGAAAGGATGCATGTTCTGCAGGTTTCTGTCCAATATGAGACAGAATGTTTTCTCTGCAGTTACCTGAGCAATATGAGAAGGAATGTACATTAAGTGAATAGATGCCTTTGGTTGCAAGGGACAGATGGTCTGCAAATCACTGTCCAGGAAATTATGCAAGCTTAGCAAAAACATGTCTATGTGTGAGGGGATGTATGCTTGGCAAATACTTTTCTGATTTTAAAAAGGATGCATATTCTGCAGACACCTGTTTAAGTTAAGTAGGGAGGTATGCACTGCGTGTACCTGTATAGTGTAAAAATGGATTTATACTGTATGGATATCTGTCCAGTGTGAAAAGGGCAGTAAGCAGAGCAGATAACTAACTAATGAGAGAAAGGGTTTATTATCTGTGTAAAAAAAAAACCTGCATGCTCTGTGGATACCTGTCCTAGGTGAGAAGGGTTATATACTATGTGGATATGTGCCCAATGTGTGAAGGGATACTTCCTCGAGAGATACCTGTACAAGGTGAGAAAGGATGTAAACTTTATGAATACCTAAAGGTGAGCAGGGGCACAAGCTCTACGGATACCTGTCCAAGGTGAAAAGGAATGCCTGCTCTGCAGATACCTGTCTTGGGTGAGGAGGGATGAATGCTCTGTGGATACCTGTTCCGGGTAAGAAATTACGTATGCTCTGCTGATACTTTCCAAATATGAGTCTTGTAAGAATTGTAATATACTATGTGGACACTTGTCCAATGTGCAAAGGGATGCTTGCTCAATGGATACCTGTCCAAGGTGATGAGGGATGTGAGTTTTATGAATACCTGTCCAAGCTAGTAAGGGATCTGCTTTGCAGATACCTGTTCTGTGTAAAAAAAAATATGTATGATGCCTGTCTGATGTGAGTATTTTAAGAAGAGTTTTAAACTATGTGGATATTTTACCAGTGTGTGAATGGATGAACACCCTAGGAATACCTGTGCAAGGTGAGAATGGGTACATGCTCTCCAGATACCAGAACTTTGTGAGAAAGCATGTATTTTCTGCAGATACCTGTCCAGATAAGAAGGGGTGTATGTTCTGCATTTACCTGTCCAGGTGAGAAGGGATGTATGTTCTGCATTTACCTGTCTATGTGAGAAGGGATGTATGTTCTGCATTTACCTGTCTATGTGAGAAGGGATGTATGTTATGCATTTATCTGTCCAGGTGAGAAGGGATGTATGTTCTGCATTTACCTGTCTATGTGAGAAGGGATGTATGTTCTGCATTTACCTGTCTATGTGAGAAGGGATGTATGTTCTGCATTTACCTGTCTATGTGAGAAGGGATGTATGCTATGCATTTACCTGTCCAGATGAGAAGGGATATATGTTCTGCATTTACCTGTCCAGGTGAGGAGTGTATGTTCTGCATTTACCTGTCCAGGTGAGAAGGAGTGTATGTTCTGCATTTACCTGTCCAGGTGAGAAGGGATGTATGTTATGCATTTACCTGTCTATGTGAGAAGGGATGTATGTTATGCATTTACCTGTCTATGTGAGAAGGGATGTATGTTATGCATTTACCTGTCCAGGTGAGAAGGGATGTATGTTATGCATTTACCTGTCCAGATGAGAAGGAGTGTATGTTATGCATTTACCTGTCCAGGTGAGAAGGGATGTATGTTATGCATTTACCTGTCCAGGTGAGAAGGGATGTATGTTATGCATTTACCTGTCTATGTGAGAAGGGATGTATGTTATGCATTTACCTGTCCAGGTAAGAAGGGATGTATGTTATGCATTTACCTGTCCAGGTGAGAAGGGAGTGTATGTTCTGCATTTACCTGTCCAGGTGGTGAAGGGGCATCTTTCTGCTATTCAGTCAAGATGAGAAGTGAAAGTCTTCAGATAACTGGTGACAATGACAAGTGACACTATTCAGAAGATGACAATGAGGATCCAGCGATAAACTGGGTACTGAGAGGTGGGGAGTCTGTGCCTTGATACACATTATGGATGCATCTAATAAGCAGCCTGAACCTGACCTCGCAGTTCTTGAACTTTTATTGTTAGAAAGTTCCCGGAATCTTTCGGACAGCCTTCACAGAAAAGAGAAGACAAGCCGTCCTCCAGCTATCTCCAGCAGAGCCGACTGGAAGGGGTAAGAGTTCCCAGTCCTCTCCCCTCCCTCCCCATCAGCCTGGCTCCTTCCCAGGGACACAGTGATATCCCACGAGCTGTAGGGGGCTGATCTATGAGAATCCCGCCTCCATGAAACATCCCATCCCAAAAAGAGAGAGAGAGAGAAGGAGAGAGAGAGTGCACAGGCTGCCCAGAGCCCAGTGAGAGATAGCTGTGCAGCCGGGATGCCCTGGTCAGGCTGCTCCACTCTGCTCCCATGGCTGCTCATTGCCAAGATGCTACTTCTGGGACAGGGGCAACAGAACTTTCTAGATTATGGATATGATGAGGAGGCAGAGGGGTTGCTGGAAGAAAACATTGATTACAAGGACCCCTGCAAAGCTGGTAAGAGAGAGGGGGAAAGAAAAAAGAAGGGGGTGGGGAGGGAGAGAAAGTGGGGATAGTGTGAGAGAAGGGGGAAGGGATGCAGGGAGAACTAGAGGAGGAGGAGAGAGAACTTTGGACAGTTCAGCTGAGATTTGTACAGTCCACAAACTGGGGATCTGAGGGAGAAAGAATGTTTGTAATCTGTCTACCTGTGACAACATTCTACAGCTCTGTTTTTATGTGGCAATGATGGATCCATCTGGGCTCAGGGCTTATAATAAATGCTTGTGTGGATATCAAGAGAGTGCTTTTGACTACCAGTGTGCAGACCTATGTGTGAGGCCAACTAAGTGAATATGTGGCTTTTCTATTGTAGTTTTAGGAGATATATATACACACACACACACAATCACATGCACATGAATTCTGTGAGAGAGAGAGTGTGTGTGTATATATATATATATATATATATTTATTTTATTTTTTTATTATTATTTTTTTACATTTTAATAAAGATATTTGTGTGTCTGTTTTATGAAGGTGGTGGATGTGGATAGTGATATTTGCTGTAGATATATGTATATCTTAATATCTTAATAATGGTTGTTTACAGAAAATATAGTCCTCATAGGCAAAAGTAGGGGACTGACAGTTTGAGGGAAGGAGGGGTTACGTAAAAAAATGTATTGGAAGATAAATAAACTGTTACATGACATGGCTATGTGAATTGTCAGGAATTTAAAATGTATTTCAACTTCTTGGTCAAAATAGCCAAACTAACTGCAAAGCTGACTTGGAGATTTTAAAAAATTTTATTTTATTTTTTTCAAATCAACTATTTCAGCTTAAAATTTGAAAGTCACTTTGAATTTCCAACAATTAACATTTCTGTATTCAGTGTATCTCTGATGTGAGTGCATTTTTTTTTAATAATGGGAGGACATACATTGTGAGCAGAGCTGAGCACAAACTAAAAGTATGTTGAGAATTGTAGTCCTGAGATTGTTTATGTGTATTTTCATCAGGTAAGATATTACTCCCTATACACTGTGTACAAATAATACAGCTGTCTTTGCCACATGCTGTTGTCCTGTTGTACTTGGCTATTGGAACTTCTAGCACTTTGTAATGTTGTCGCTTTTAGGACAGATGCCATTTTATAATAATAATGAATTTGCCGTACCCTGTTCCTTAATGGGTTAAGACAAAAATGTTTTTATTAGCTGTACATGTATTTAGTAATTTCTTTCCAACTGAAGCCCCCTAGGCTGATGTGACCTCTGTGCTACCTGAAAAGCCTGTAGGCTGTATTATATTAGATAATTAATATTATCCAGCCCCGCTGAAGCTTCAAAATGGTATGCAGCCCATCACAAGTACTGAAAGACAGCCAGAGGGAAGATAAGCAGGCTGTCACTCTATTTGGGAGGACGCCCCAAAAACATTGACCATATTCTTCCATGATTGTTTTGCTCCTCCTGCTCTCTGTGTTTATCACCTGTAAGACTGTTACAGCAGGGATTTTAACATCCACACTTTGTGACAGTTCATCCTAAATTATCTACTCTTTATTGCTGTTCTTTCTGTCTAGACCGCACTTTTTCATGGCTCCTCCTCTATTGTCCACACTCTATTTTTGGCTCTCTATTGCTATCCCTCCTCTGCCATCTGCACTTTTTAGCAAATCCTCCCAAAATGTTCCCTAGTCCACATCCTCATCTATTGAACACACTCTGCTGCTATGCTTCCTCTGTATTGGGCACGCTGATGTAACTTTTCTACTATATCATGGACACTGATGCTGCTCTTCCTCTATATTGTGCTCTCTAAAGCCACTCTGTCTTTATATTGTGCACTCTAAAGCCGCTCTGTCTTTATATTGTGCACTCTAAAGCCACTCTGCCTCTATATTGTGCACTCTAAATCCTCCCTGCCTCTATAGTGTGCACTCTAAAGCCGCTCTGTCTTTATATTGTGCACTCTAAATCCTCCCTGCCTCTATATTGTGCACTCTAAAGCCACTTTGCCTCTTTATTGTGCACTTTTAATCCTTTCTGCCTCCATATTGTGCACTCTAAAGCCGCTCTGCCTGGAGATTGTGCACTCTAATGTTGCTCTTAGCCTATGCTGTGCACTCTAAAGTAGCTCCTCCTCTGTATTCTGATGTTTTTTGAGTCTGTTCTTCTTCAGTATTGAGGATCCTAAAGTCACTCTGTCTCTATATTGTACACTCCAATACTGCTCTTTCTTTATACTGTGCACCCAGATGTACTCTGATGCAACTTGTTACCGCTCCCCAGCTATCGTATATACATTGCTGCAGCTCTACTTCTGTACCGCACACTCTATTAATCCTATTTTATATGTCTCACTATATTGTGCTACTTCCTTTATGGCAGGCTTCCCCAAACTCCGGCCCTCCAGATGTTGCTGAACTACAACTCCCATGATTCTCAGTCTATCTATTTCATTCATAGAATCATGGTAGTTCATCAGCATCTGGAGGGCCAGAGTTTGGGGAAGCCTGTTTTATTGTGTGCACTTTTCTTGCCTTCCCTGTTCTGTCACTGCTCCCACCTCTGTAAGTAGTAATGGGTACAAGTACATTGTTGTTACTCTTACAGCTCCACTTGTTACCAGCCCATTGTAGCTGCTTTCCTCGTATCATGCACTACAAGTATTGTTGCGATTGCATTTTTCTCTGTTTCTTCAGCTGCTTTCTTAGGTCTCTCCTGTACACACACACTCCAGCTCTAAAACACATATATTTACTGCGTACGCAGCCTCATACAAAATAGTCAAAGACAACAATTCTTTCACACATGCTTAAACAAAGAATCCCAAAGTAGCACTATCTCACTCATAGACATTAGGAGTCAAAATGCAACACTCTCTCAGAACTCTAATGCATCATTTTCACACAATGACACCAGCAGTCATATTGTAGCACTCTCATACAATTACTGTCACTATGAAGCCTGTGATTGAACAGAGACTCGCAGTGCAGAGCATACAAACTGACACAGAGTCACAATTCAGTGCGCACACCAAGAACCACAATGTAGAACTCACACACTAACACAAAAATCACAACGCAAAGCTCACATACTAACACAACGAAACACAATGCAGCACACCTATACTTACACAAAGAATGACAA
Organism: Pelobates cultripes; assembly: GCA_933207985.1. NCBI lineage: Eukaryota > Metazoa > Chordata > Amphibia > Anura > Pelobatidae > Pelobates > Pelobates cultripes. Next base: position 135,106,505 of record OW240914.1, on the reverse strand, counting down.
TGCAACGATCATATACAAAAAACAAAGAATCACAATGTAGCGATCATATAGTGACACAAAGACTGCGGCATTCTCTCAGACAATGAAAGTGCGGCATTCTCTCAGACAATGATACAAAGAATCACAAATCACAATCAATACACAATCAATACACTGACAAGAAATCATATCTCACACAGTGACAACAAGTAATCTCATTATTGCCCTCTCCCTCATACTGGCACAAGGAATCACATTGTTGCACTCTCTCACACTTTGAAGCAAGGAATCTCATTGCACCACTCAAACACACACAGTGACACAAGAAATCCCATTACAGCTCTCAAATGCACACTGACACAATGGATTCCATTTCATCACTCACATACACACACTGACACAATGAATCCCAATGCGCACACATACACATACATACTATAACAAGGAATCCCATTGCAGCACTCTCTCATACTGACACATAGACAGCTCTCCTCTCCCCTCCCCACACATGTGGAAAGATTCACTGCCACATAAACACAAAGGCAGACACGCAGACACATGCATTCTGACACACTCATTCATACATAAAGCAGTGAATCACACACTGACTCATGCCAGTGCTGCACTATAGTTCATGTAGATCATGTACATAGGTTTGATATGGGTCATGGTTCACAGTGAAGTTAAAAATATGCAAGATTTGTGTTCGGCAGGGCTGGACTACCTGCTACCCTTTAGCCTGTCATTAAAACTCATCATCCACAGCTGGGCATAAGGCTACTGTTAAACTTCAACTTCATTAAACTTTGCCAGACATTAAAATATGGAATGGCTAAGGGTGGTGGGAGCTGTGATCTGACCACAGACTAGAGAGATAAAGGCAGCTTTGCGCTGTATTTCACTGACAACGTGACTACCATTACCAGTATATGAGTATCAAATGGACTGCAAAGCGGAAGCTATGTATTGGCATAGTATGTGTATAATGCCACAGATGAGTTTCGTATCTATCACAACTTTACATGTTTGTGCAATGGATATGGGCTTACAAATCAAGGTGTGCAGTCTATAATCTTGTGTACTATGTGTTTATGCTGTCTGAACGCATGTACAGTATGTGTGCTTGTGTACAGTCTGTGTGTTTGTTGGGGGGGGGAGGGGGATTAGTTTACACAGATCACTCTGTCTGCAGCTCACATAGCAAAGTCTGTTCTCCAGCACACAAACCGGGGCAACCTAACCACTCTGCCACTGTTAGTTACCTGAGACATAATACACACACTGCAACTCAAACTAGTCACATCTTTATTACACAGAGAAACATGCGCTTTAATACATGAACATAAAAATGTTCTAATGTACAGACTATTGACGGGGCCTGGAGTTGTGGTCTGCTGAGTCAAAAACCCAAAGAAATGCTCCAAAAGGCACACTATTGCATAATCACTGCTCTCTGAGGCAGGTTACCAGATATGACATGGAAGTAGCTTATTGACAATCAACACAGAAACATGATAAGATATGTTCTACTTGACAGCTTCAATTTTGTGGTGTTCTGCATGCAGAGAAGAAGCGTGGTCAACTGTGGGTCAAAATGAAGAGTGAAGGTGCATGGTTAGGAGATAAAACTAAAGAGATTCCAAACAAAAAAGTATCACAGGAAACAAAGTTAAGATATGGAAAAGCAACTCAAACGAAGACATGTTTTGTACTGGAAAGCTAGAAGTATTACATAATAGGCTTTATTCACAAAACACCAAAGTAAAGAGAATGAAAATTTGAACTTCAGTGAAAATGCTAAGTGAATTTCAAATTTAAGGTAAAAATAGCTGAACTGGAAACATTCTCTAAGACAGCTATTCTTTTGGTTCAGCTACTCTGGTCTTAAATCTGAAATTCAATTTGAATTCCCCTCAAATTCTTACTTTAGTGAATAACGCTGTTAGTCTAAAACAGTCAAGTTGTAGATTATAGCCGAGTTGGAGAACGTTTTCAAATGATCATAAGTTTTCAAATTGGGTTTTCAGTTTACTACAATTCTGTATTTAGTTAATAAACTCGAATGTTTGAACTTTATTTGAGGAAACTATGAGGTGGTCAGTTGTCAATACACATATGACGATTCGGTAGGAGCACTAAACCCTGGGTGTCTCAACAAACTTCTAGGAATGTTGCAAGTTGGAATACAAAATGGAAGTTTGCCTGTGTATAATCCATATCTATCTGTAGGGAATCACACACAAGAACAGTGGGTTACTACCATGGAATCTCTGAGTCTGTGAAATAAATTAATTACTGACCGTTGATTATTTTAAATTCCCAGGCTCCAGGGCGGCCAAATAATAAAACAGGGTAAAAACATAACTTAAACATAACATAGACATATAACTCATACATTTCCGAATAGGTCTCATCCCCCCAAGCAAAGTGTCCAAAAAGCGCTTGAATCGATGTGCCTAGCCCTAGAAATTGTCAAATAGTCTGCTGCGGCTAAGTGCCAGTCACTAAAATTAGCTGTTTTTGATGTGGGGAAGGAGGACTCCCCCTGGCTCTTAAGTAGTGATTTTACATCTTTCTCTCCTCTACCTCCCTTTCAAAAAGTGCACTTTGTAGCTATTAAATTCACAAAGTAAGACCAGGAGACCAGGCCGACTCAGAATTCCATGATATTGACGTCTTTTGTCGCTGAGTGTTTTACGGCAGTCCCGGCCTCAGGGCCGGTGCAAGGATTTTTGCCGCCCTAGGCAAAAGTAAAGTTTGCCGCCCCCCCCCCATGTGACATCACAATGCTCCACCCATATGATCTGCCATGTTAACTAACGCCAGTGCTGCAGTGCAGCCGTGTTTACATTATAAGGCATACAGGGACAGGCTATAGACACCAGAACAACTACATTAAGCTGCAGTGGTTCTGGGGACTATAGTGTTTCTTTAATGTGAGGTAAATTAGAGATTAGTGCCACGAATAATATACTAGATTGCCTACTTACAACGAGATGAGGATGATGATGGGCTCTAGCTGCAGTCTGGCTCCACTGGTCTGGTGTAGAACAGGCTCTCTGGAGGCTGTTTGTAACTGTGGTCCCAAGGGGCGCCCTAGGCGGCTGCCTAGTCCGCCTTACAGGTAGCGCCGGCCCTGCCCGGCCTCCTGGAACAGTTTTACAGATCAGTCTTTAGAGCACTCTATGTTGTGGATGCTAGGAAAGGGATAGAGCAGCGGGGTGATTTAGCTCTTGTTGTAGAGTGAGTGTTTAGAAGTCCTGCACCAGTTATCCTCGTGAGTCTGTAGGCTCTGCCACACTATCTATATACAATTTTCTAAATATATAACAAACAGTAGCTGTAGAGTAGTTCACACAATGTAAGGATAATTTACATGATATTATGCGGTATCTTTGCAAAGATATTGTTATTGTGACATTATCGCAAGATGCCAAGTATGTCGGCATCATTTCAGTGTGCGCAGCTCACTGTGATTCAAGACAGACACTTACATCACTATAGTATATATACAGAATGATTCATGTCTACACACTTGATGTTAGTGTTAATTGCATGGAGAAGACCACAAGAATGAAGGTATGTGGTCCTTCAGCGCTCTGTGACCATGACTCTTACTTCCTTACCATTTCACGATCTGTAACATCCTTCTCATACTGACCGTGTGCAACTCCAAATACACTTCAGATATTTATTATCCTTTATAATGTATTATCTATGTGTATTGAACTTCTGTCCTTGATTTTCTAGCAATTCCAAACTCAGCCACTCACATTTCTGATTCTTCCTTATAGAACAGGGACATTTGAAAAGTTGCTTTTGTTATTAACTTTTTTAATAATAACAAGATCCAGCATTCTGTACAATAGTTGTGTAACACAAAGAGGTGAATAAGCCAATTGTGATGAAGGCTTGCTCAGATGAGCTTACAGTCTACTCTAGACTATAGAGGAAATGTATTCTTGCACAAATGATAAGGCACCCAGTATTACAGTATCCCACTGTAAAGCGCTACGTAATTTGTTGGCGCTATATAAATAATAACATAATAATAATAATATTAGAATCCATTAACCGTGGTGTAATCCATATCTAACTGTATATAATATTCTCTCATATTTTATAGTTAACAAACTCATTCTGTAGCTAAAACTTGGCTCATATGATCATGAACTGTCTCCCCTACTGCCCTCTCTGTGACTTGCTCTTCAGCCACTCCTCTAAGCCAAGTGATATATGAAAGAGAAAGGAAAGAGAGCATTCATAGGAAATTACAGTATGATGTGAGAAAGATGCTGCTAACACCAACTCTTTGTCTGTCTTCTCTCACCATTCACTATGTGTTTCTGTCATTTATACACCCACGTCACAATTGCTCTCCATTTTCCAACAGCCCTATACGTCTACAAAAAGACTTACAGGGCTATTTACTAAACTGAGAATTCCATGTGCATTTCGGATTTAAGATCAAATAGACAAATGGAAATAAATCTCTAACTCAACTATGCTTTTAGTTTGGTTACTCCTGCCTTAAATTTGAGATTCACTATGAATTCTCATGTCAGTAAATAAACCTGTTAAAGTGATAATATTGCATTGCCTAAGAAGCTATTAACTAAATACATTCTTTCTATAGTGGAAATCAAATATTGTTCAGAATGTTCTCCAAACACTGTTGTTGAAGTCTGCACAATTGTGTTGCACCTGTAGGTTAGTTTGCTTTCACCTTTCTGTCCTGTTCATCATAATCCAGTTCCATGGAGTTTATGTTGAAAAATGCTGGCCATTCCATGTTCTTTTTTCTGAGATAGTTCTGACGAGCTTGGAGGTAGGTATATTTTGGGACATTAATTTTAATGTAGAATGACTCTGCATTCAGCAAAAGAACCCAGACCATCATGCTTCCTCCGCCATGTTTAATAGTGTCACACAGCGAGGAGCCATCCTTTCTCCTTCTTGATGTTGTACATTGGGTATTGTAACTGTCACCTACTCCATGTTCTGGACCTTCTTCCAATGTTCAGTAGTCCATTTACAGTCCTTTATTGACCCAAGCAAGACTACTTTTCTTATTTGAAAAAAAAAATGGTAATAGGAACCACACTCAATCCCAGCAGCCACCCGGTGCTCCGGAGAAGGACCAGTAATCCCACAACGACAAGGCAGCACAAGAAATTCTTCAGAAACTCAAGGTGTTAAAGCCGCAGGCAGTTTTGACAGAACAAAAGGAGCAGCAACGTTTTGACCTGCTATGAGGTCTTTGTCAAGCTTGAGACAAACTGATTAAAACTGCCTGCGGCTTTAACACCGTGAGTGCCTAGAGAATTTTTTGTGCTACTTTTCTTATTTTGACATCTTTGCACTGGCTTTCTTACTCACACTTGGCCTATCAAGCATGCAGCCAGGTCATTTTTCAATCTCCAGTGGCAAGCGGATAAGTGGAAATTTTGAGCACTGCCTGTTACACTTGCATTTAAGACCAATGTTAATTTCCATTGCTGAAGAACAGCTGTACGTTTTTACTTGTTCCCTGAAAAAAGCTATTGTTGTTCATTATTCGGTTTTCTTTAACTTCTGGCAATTTACCTCTTAGTGCTGCTCCAACTTCAATAAAAACTGAAAAAAATCAAAGAATTTAAATTTTTGACCAGTAGTGTCAAGTGCCTTCCGCTTTGGCCTTGCAGACTGGACTAACTTTCCTTGGTGTTACAGCTACTCCTTCTCCTCTTTCCAGTCTCTCGTATTCTGATCATGATCTTCTAACCTACTGTCTTATAATGCACCCCCAGCATCTACCTAAACAGCTGCTAAACACAGAAACCTCAGACCTACAAGTTTGCCATTAAATACTTCTTTTTTTCTTCCACATCACCAAACTTGCCAGTGTCACTTCCATAAAATGTAATAATATTTTGGCATCAGTTCAACCAGAAGCTGCCCCTACCAGTATAATAATACTCTGGCATCAGTGTTATTTTCTTTTTTTTGTCCCTAGCACCCTCCCTTCTGCCTGTTTCATAACCAGGCCAAACACCTTAACAGTTGGATCAAATATAGTTCTTTATAGAACTTCAACCAGTGATTTTGTATCAAGCTGTTTGGATATAAATTAAAGCTCTTTGCAGTACCCTTTTAAATAGTTTGTTATGAAGATGGGGGACAGTGCCAGGGCACGCTAGTAAACATAGCCACGACCCACGAGAGCACGCAGTAAAGACTTGCAATTATCATTAAAATGAAACACTTTAAAGTGGTAGTGTCACTGTCTGGAGGTCCGGTGGCTGGGGGGATAACCCAGGAAAGGGTGAGATATACTACCTGAACCTGTCCCTCGCGGACATCATCTTTCGGCTTGTCCTCTTTTGCTGGGCAGGACGTCACTGCTACAGGCCAGGAGCCGATGTTACTGCAGTACTGCCGCACATGCGCACAAGTACAGCATTGAGATTTATGGAGGGTCCCGCATCCATAGACACAGCTAATATCTCTGCAGCCGTTACTTGTGAGAGAGATTGACACTTCTAGACGGCGGTAGCTTCGCCCAGTGACTAGTAGTGTTAGGCGTAGAAAAAATACTGAAACAAAGCAGTCCTAATTTGTCTCAGTATATCTTTTGACTGGGTTTGGAATTTCATTCCAACACAGTCAGTATCAGTATTTCATAAATATTTTAAAACAGAATTATAACATAAAGAGTTAAATGGGAAGTATACTGAGATAATATTGATTTAATTATCTGTAATAGTGTAATATGAAACATGTTTTAATGTTGTGACATTCAGTAGCAAGATCATGGGGAGCATAGCTGAAGGTGGCAGCCATTTTGTTAGTGTTATTATTTATATAGCAGACATTAACTGAGGGAGCTTGAGATTGATGACCACAAGATAACAGTACATTATTTTAATCTCATTTACGATTAAGTATTTTGTAACCTAATGTGTAAACAGGATAGTGGTTAACCTCCACAACATCCCTGTTTACACTGCTCTGTTTTAATGTCTGAGAACAGCTGTACTGAAAGTTGTCTCATAATATCCCTATGTAACCTGGACATATACATTTATATGTACAGAAAAAAGAAAAGAATAAGCAGTTAGTTATCCAACAGAGTGTCTCTCCTCCTTGTAAAATGAGGAGTCTCCTTCAAGATGTTTTTTTTCGAGGCTCATGTTCAAGCCTTAATTACTACTTCTCCTGCCCATGAATTTCCCTGACTTTAGTTTTTTTTTTTCGTTTTAGCACATTGTATTTCCTTCAACAAAACAATATACAAATATCTACAAAATGACATCAATCAGACATTTTCCAATCACCAGATCCTATCTCTCCCAATCTGCACAGACAGACCAGGTTACTCTGTCTTTATCAAACGCGTACTGGCTTCCAGGGTAATCCCGAAAGTTTGTCAAATATGCTGAGTGATTCAAATACATTTTCTTGTATATACTGCTCTGTACAGACAGACTGACCATCAGCTGTACTGCTCTGTACAGACAGACTGACCATCAGCGGTACTGCTCTATACAGACAGACTAACCATCAGCTGTACTGCTCTGTACAGACAGACTGACAATTAAATACAATGCTCTGTACAGACAGACTGACCATCAGATACACTGCTCTGTACAGACCAATTGACCATTAGCTATACTGCTCTGTACAGATAGACTGACCATCAGCTTTACTTCTCTGTACAGACTGACCATCAGCTGTACTGCTCTGTACAGACAGACTGACAATTAAATACATGGCTCTGTACAGACAGAATGACCATCACCTATACTGCCCTGTACAGACATTCTGACCATCAGCTTTACTGCTCTGTACAGACAGACTGACCATCAGCTTTAGTGCTCTGTAGAGACAGACTGACAATTAGATACACTGCTCTGTACAGACAGACTTACCATCATATACACTGCTCTGTACAGACCAATTTACCGTTAGCTATACTGCTCTGTACTGATAGACTGACCATCAGCTTTACTGCTCTGTACAGACAGACTGACCATCATCTTTACTGCTCTGTACAGACAGACTGACCATCATCTTTACTGCTCTGTACAGACAGACTGGCCATCAGCTACACTGCTATGTACAGACAGACTGACAATTAAATACACGGCTCTGTACAGACAGACTGACCATCAGATACACTGCTCTGTACAGACCAATTGACCATTAGCTATACTGCTCTGTACAGACATACTGACCATCAGCTTTACTGATCTGTACAGACAGACTGACCATCAGATATATTGCTCTGTACAGACAGACTGACCATGAGATACACTGCTCTGTACAGACCAACTGACCATTAGCTATACTGCTCTGTACAGACAGACTGACCATCATCTTTACTGCTCTGTACAGACAGACTGACCATCAGCTTTAGTGCTCTGTACAGACAGACTGACAATTAGATACACTGCTCTGTACAGACAGACTGAAAATTAGATACACTGCTCTGTACAGACAGACTTACCATCATATACACTGCTCTGTACAGACCAATTTACCGTTAGCTATACTGCTCTGTACTGATAGACTGACCATCAGCTTTACTGCTCTGTACAGACAGACTGACCATCATCTTTACTGCTCTGTACAGACAGACTGGCCATCAGCTACACTGCTATGTACAGACAGACTGATTATCAGATATATTGCTCTGTACAGACAGACTGACAATTAAATACACGGCTCTGTACAGACAGACTGACCATCAGATACACTGCTCTGTACAGACCAATTGACCATTAGCTATACTGCTCTGTACAGATAGACTGACCATCAGCTTTACTGCTCTGTACAGACGGACCATAAGCTGTACTGCTCTGTACAGACAGACTGACAATTAAATACACGGCTCTGTACAGACAGAATGACCATCAGCTATACTGCCCTGTACAGACATACTGACCATCAGCTTTACTGCTCTGTACAGACAGACTGACCATCAGCTTTAATGCTCTTTACAGACAGACTGACAATTAGATACACTGCTCTGTACAGACAGACTGAAAATTAGATACACTGCTCTGTACAGACAGACTTACCATCATATACACTGCTCTGTACAGACAAATTTACCGTTAGCTATACTGCTCTGTACTGATAGACTGACCATCAGCTTTACTGCTCTGTACAGACAGACTGACCATCATCTTTACTGCTCTGTACAGACAGACTGGCCATCATCTTTACTGCTCTGTACAGACAGACTGATTATCAGATATATTGCTCTGTACAGACAGACTGACCATCAGTTATAGTGCTCTGTACAGACAGACTGGCTATCAGCTATTCGGCTCTGTGCAATATGCACAGACAGACTGAAAATTAGATACACTGCTCTGTACAGACAGACTTACTATCATATACACTGCTCTGTACAGACCAATTTACCGTTAGCTATACTGCTATGTACTGATAGACTGACCATCAGCTTTACTGCTCTGTACAGACAGACTGACCATCATCTTTACTGCTCTGTACAGACAGACTGACCATCATCTTTACTGCTCTGTACAGACAGACTGACCATCATCTTTACTGCTCTGTACAGACAGACTGGCCATCAGCTACACTGCTCTGTACAGACAGACTGATTATCAGATATATTGCTCTGTACAGACAGACTGACCATCAGTTATAGTGCTTTGTACAGACAGACTGGCTATCAGCTATATATTGCTCTGTACAGACAGACTGACCATGAGATACACTGCTCTGTACAGACCAACTGACCATTAGCTATACTGCTCTGTACAGACAGACTGACCATCAGCTTTACTGCTCTGTACAGACAGACTGGCCATCAGCTACACCTATATGTACAGACAGACTGATTATCAGATATGTTGCTCTGTACAGACTGACCATCAGCTGTACTGCTCTGTACAGACAGACTGACAATTAAATACACGGCTCTGTACAGACAGAATGACCATCAGCTATACTGCCCTGTACAGACATACTGACCATCAGCTTTACTGCTCTGTACAGACAGACTGACCATCAGCTTTACTGATCTGTACAGACAGACTTACCATCAGATATATTGCTCCGTACAGACAGACTGACCATGAGATAAACTGCTCTGTACAGACCAACTGACCACTAGCTATACTGCTCTGTACAGATAGACTGAACATCAGCTTTACTGCTCTGTACAGAAAGACTGACCATCAGATATATTGCTCTGTACAGACAGACTGACCATCATGTTTACTGCTCTGTACAGACAGACTGACCATCAGCTTTAGTGCTCTGTACAGACAGACTGACAATTAGATACACTGCTCTGTACAGACAGACTTACCATCATATACACTGCTCTGTACAGACCAATTTACCGTTAGCTATACTGCTATGTACTGATAGACTGACCATCAGCTTTACTGCTCTGTACAGACAGACTGACCATCATCTTTACTGCTCTGTACAGACAGACTGACCATCATCTTTACTGCTCTGTACAGACAGACTGGCCATCAGCTACACTGCTCTGTACAGACAGACTGATTATCAGATATATTGCTCTGTACAGACAGACTGATTATCAGATATATTGCTCTGTACAGACAGACTGACCATCAGTTATAGTGCTCTGTACAGACAGACTGGCTATCAGCTATATATTGCTCTGTACAGACAGACTGACCATGAGATACACTGCTCTGTACAGACCAACTGACCATTAGCTATACTGCTCTGTACAGACAGACTGACCATCATCTTTACTGCTCTGTATAGACAGACTGGCCATCAGCTACACCTATATGTACAGACAGACTGATTATCAGATATGTTGCTCTGTACAGACTGACCATCAGCTGTACTGCTCTGTACAGACAGACTGACAATTAAATACACGGCTCTGTACAGACAGAATGACCATCAGCTATACTGCCCTGTACAGACATACTGACCATCAGCTTTACTGCTCTGTACAGACAGACTGACCATCAGCTTTACTGATCTGTACAGACAGACTTACCATCAGATATATTGCTCTGTACAGACAGACTGACCATGAGATAAACTGCTCTGTACAGACCAACTGACCACTAGCTATACTGCTCTGTACAGAAAGACTGACCATCAGATATATTGCTCTGTACAGACAGACTGACCATCATGTTTACTGCTCTGTACAGACAGACTGACCATCAGCTTTAGTGCTCTGTACAGACAGACTGACAATTAGATACACTGCTCTGTACAGACAGACTTACCATCATATACACTGCTCTGTACAGACCAACTGACCACTAGCTATACTGCTCTGTACAGATAGACTGACCATCAGCTTTACTGCTCTGTACTGATAGACTGACCATCAGCTTTACTGCTCTGTACAGACAGACTGACCATCATCTTTACTGCTCTGTACAGACAGACTGACCATCATCTTTACTGCTCTGTACAGACAGACTGGCCATCAGCTACACTGCTCTGTACAGACAGACTGATTATCAGATATATTGCTCTGTACAGACAGACTGACCATCAGTTATAGTGCTCTGTACAGACAGACTGGCTATCAGCTATTCGGCTCTGTGCAATATGCTGGACACCGCTAATGTCAGTTGTGTTGCAGTGTGTACAGGAATATATACTGATAATAAAATGCTCCAATTAATAATCACAAACATTTAAGGAAAGATGTATTTTTCTTCTTCTGTTTTGGACTGTTATGCCATCACCTTCTTGAAGGCATGATCTTTTCCATCAGCCATCCACAGGCCTCAACTCCGCCTAGCCCCCAGTCTGACAATACTCAAGTATCATCTATTGTTAATGCATGGGGGTAGCAGTAGGGGAGAAAGAGCTACTGGATATTTGGATTATAACTTGTAGGGACGTTTTCCAAAATCTTAGCTGAGCCAGAAGTCTAAGCCAGATGTGGAGAATTGTGCCACGATACTGGAGAGAAGAGAAATAGAATGTTGGGCCATGAGGGTTTCATACCAACATGTTAGCAGTTTATGAAAAGGGTCATGAATGTTAGACATTTATGATGCTTTATGGATAAGAATAAGTTGTTAACTTCTAGGAAAAAAGAAAAAGTATATTGTAAATCTTAAAGTAGCAGTCTAGGCATCATAACTATTACGTGTTGACTGCATCCCATGTATTTGGAATTCTTGGGGTGCCTGGGGGAACCTGGTAAGTTGCCATACTGTTCTTAAATGGTTTGGCTTCTAACATGGAACAACGGCAGGGCACTTCTGGCTCCATAAACACTGCCAAGGGCTATAGTGCTTATGGTACTTGGAGTGTTTTTTTAACATAGGGATATTGGAGCAGTAACTCCAGCTCTAAGTAGTCACAATATAATTGTTCAGCTGCTTTTCATTTCATTTAGTCATTATGAGATAAATTGCTCCCACTATATTGGCACTGCACTCATTATATATTGGAACTGTCTTTCTTTCTTTATTTATTAATAGATTCCCAACTGCTGATTTGTGCACAGAGTGTACCGTGTGCAGTGAGTGGGTCTCTTGTTGTGTGCGCAGCCTTAAAGTCAGCAAGGCAACATTCCAATTGTGCAAGTGAGAGCTTCCATAGGCAATGTGGACCAGTAGTAGGTTTGCTATACATCACAAACATAGTCCATAACAGCTACCATGACAATGGAACAATTACTGCTCCTACTTGCCAGATTTGTGAATGCTGAATTTTGACTTCTGCATTAACTATATCAATTTAAGTGGGTCAGCTGACTCATAACTTAATGGCACCAAAACCACTACATCACCATATAGTGCTTATGGTGCCTAGACTGCTCTTTTAAATATTCTGCAAGCACAGCTATTTGTTGATACACCTCTGTCTCCCTGAATATGTGTGTGCAGTCTGGTATAGAAAAGTTATTTTCCTGTAGTAAATAAAAGCATTAATTATTACGACATTTAAAGGTTAGTATAAGCACAAAACAGTCCTGTGGTCAGTTGAGACATCTCTCTAGACTCTTTTTTTTTTAAAGCAGTATATTTTTTAACCTATTACTACATCAAAACAAGTAGTTGTATCTTAATTTAAAGTGCACCTGTCATTGCCAACACTTTTTCATGAATGAATCTCTAAATTGCACCCATATATTATGATGGCCAACTGCTAGAAAATATATAGGTAGTAAAAAAAAATATAAAAATGTGACCCTTTCCACCTGTAACTAAATTGTTTCTTGACACTCATTTCTATGCTCGCTGCATAGAAATTAATGTTGTGATTGAATGACAGCTCATTAAGCTTTGTAAGCTGGGGAACCTACTGTGAAGTATCTGTAACCATTCCTTTCCTCATTCCTTAAATCCGTCTTTCATACTGGCGAGATTTAGATTAAAAAAGCAAAATATGAGAACTGATAAAAGCTTAGTGAAACTCAATAGCTTGCCCTTTGGTAAATCCCCGCTCAGGTCTTAAAATAGTTTTAACTCACTTGTGCCATTAGAAAGTGAACCTATACCATTGCGCCTCAGACTGATCCCACCCGTAAGGGCAGTCTAGAACCAAATTGCTGGCAAGCTCTCTCTGCACACGAGATACAGAAACCTTGGATGATCATTTTGGCCTTTTTTGGGCCTCATCAGCAAGGTATCACTGATACCTCTCTAGGCACAGTGAGCACAGGGTCCTTGTCTGTATTACTCTTTAAACTTGGGGAGAACCAAGTTAATGCATTGCAACAAAAACAGAGTAAGAAAACTCTGAGAATGTACAAAAACTCAGAGAATAGCAATAGCTTTCCCTGTGGTAACTCTCAGGTCTCAAATAGTTTTTGCTCACTCGTGCCACTACAGAGATAACCTACCAATTACCATTGCACATCAGACTGATCCCACCCATTAGGGCAGTACACAACCGCAATGCCGGCAAGTTCGCTCTGCTTGAGAGCTACAGCAAACCTGGATGGTCGTTTTAGCCTTCTTTGGGCCTCGTCAGTGAGGTGTAGCTGGAAACAGAGAATATAAGAACAGACAAAAGCTTAGAGAAACTCAATAGCTTGCCCTGTTTCTGTTGCAATGCATTAACGTGACTCTCCCCAGATTAAAAGGGTAATCCAGATGTGGACCCCATGCTCACTTAGACTTTCTCCTGGAAACCATAAAATTGCAGAAGAGTCTGTATGCATACAAAATATTCTCTTATGAAAGTGCTTAAAGGACTCAAGGCTGGATTTAACCTAATCTTTTAAAGTGAACATTCCAACGCATAATGCACTTCATCTTGCTAGTGTGTCCCCTTTTTTCATTTAATAAATGTGCCAATTTAAAAAAAAAGTAGGCACTTTTACAAATGAACCTTGTTACACTATCCTTGCTATTAATCAGTCAAAAAGGGCACAGTCTGCACCATAAGCCTAATAATGAGGGTAAAATTGTTATGGTGATAAAGTGACCATTTACATAGTCGTTGCAGTTTCTTATAATTTCTGCTAATTTTAATAGAAATGTGATGGCTAAAGGGAGAAGGGGGTTGATTATATTAGTTCTTGACAAAAGCTTATACCACAGAGTCACCGTAAGCAGATATCGGGTGGCATTGAGCAGCAATGATTGTTAAACAGCAGCAAATAACAAGTTCATTATGACAGATACTTTCTTTTGTCAGTCCAAGGTTCTGAAACATATGTCAGTCACTTACAGAACATAAACCCACAAGTTGTAAAGCAACATGTATTCTGAAACATTCATAGTGGTTTCATACTGCCGAGGCAGCAAAAAATATATATCTAATTTTCACTCCTGTCAAACAGGAGTGTTACATTGATGTAGAATCACTTTAATGAAAAATAATTATGATACCTCTAATTATGAACATACACAATTAATCATTCAGGCACAGATTTGCCCTTGGAGACTAATTTAAAACAAAGTGGTTGCCAGAACCCCCGATTACCTGTAGTTTTGTTGTAATCCACCAACAGTTTGAGTGACTGTTTCTGCCCAGTCCTGAAAATGGTAGGTTCATGCAAGCACACACTATACTATACACTGGCTAAACATTGGGTGTAACAATAAAAATAGGTTTTGCCAAAAAGTTAGACAAGCTTTGAAAAAAAAAAGCTAAGGTTTTGCTGCTTTACATTAAACAGGGAGGCACAAGAAAAAGGACTAATTTACCAGGACCTTCAAAATCAATGCGGTACATGGCCATCAACGTGGCTCCAAGAACTCTGGGTGTCATAGGTTATTCCAAAATGTATAAATTAGAAAATCAAACCCAATTTTGTCAAGGTGTAAAATAAAATACTATGTTAGAGCTCTCACCTACAGCTATCTTTACTGATATAGCTAGCATACCACAGATGTAAGCTCATTGAGCAGGGCCCTCCACCTCTCTATTCCTGTACGTCCAGTTGTCTGGTTAAAATTACATGTCTGTTAGTCCATCCAATGTACAGCGCTATATAAATAATAAAATAATAATAATAATATACAATAGCACGGCTATTAACATGTCAAGTGTGTGTGGTGTGTTACTAACCATGTGAGATCACAATTAATGAGTCACAGAGAGTTATTCAATTAAAGTTTAATAGGAAATGATAACAATATAGGAAACACAATTATGGCTGCAGATATAAAAAAATAAAATGGAATAAAACATCATTTTAAAATATATAGTCTTTTGTGTTTAAAAATTATTATGAAGCACGGGTCATCAGCCGGCTTAGTAGTAGGAGCTATGTCCAGGGTACTTTGATGAAATGTATTTACTAGCCTCTGCTCCAGTAAAAGACACAAAACTATCTTTGATTATCTACTTTACAAGTACATTGTCTCCACCCTGGATCACTAGCTTTAATTGGATTGTCCCATGCTGAGATGTTAAGCCAACGCACTACAGGAGGCAATTAATGGTCCAGTTCAAAGGAACATTCTAAGCACCATAACCACAATAACTGCTGTGGTTGATATGGTGCAGTCTCCCAGGGTAAGTAGTCACACTATTTGTGACCAGTTTGGAAAATTACACAGGATTAGCTGGGCACAGTCACCTCTTTTATTAAAATTTTAAAACTCCCTGCTTCATTGGGAGAAGATGCATAGTGGACCCCAGGTAAGTTGTCACATAGCTTGACTGCTTACCCTGGATGATGCCACCATAGTTACACCTTGAAAGATTGCACCATAATTACTACAGCGGCTTCTAGTGGTTATTGTGCTTAAAGTGTTCCTTTAATGTTTAGTTTTTACCAGCCCATTAGCATTCCTTAGGGCAGATGTGTCCAAAAGGTAGATCCCCAAATGTTGTAGAACTACAACTCCCATGATGCTTTCCATGCCTTTAGAATGACAGAGCATCATGGAAGCTGTAGTTATAAAACATCTGGGAATCTACCTTAAGGCACTAGCATCTCTCGCTCTTTCGCTAAAGATGCTATCAGAAACCTTTAGTTCCCAGAATGCAGGAGTGCAGCAAGTATAAGGTAGTGTTTCTGCCCACCACCTATATGTGAATGTTTTACCGTTGATCAACAAGACACACAACAGAAAACAGGTGTCTATTTTGTTATTCACCGTATTACCTTATGCTGGTTAGAAAAAATACAGGAGGAAGATAAGAAAAAGTAGTCTTTTCTCATGAGCTTCCTGTGTAAAATAAGAGCATATCTCCCAAATCTTCAAAAAACAATGGGGCCCATACCTTATTAAATTATTGTCCTGCATTCTCTTATTTTTTTCTTTATTGCCCCAAATTTGATGACACCAAATTCTAAAAAGTGTAGTATGGTGTGCAAAGCTAATGCAGGCCATTTCCCCCTCCATGGGTGTGGAGCTGTGATGCCCCTTTTCCCAGCAGCTGAACATCACATTGTTGCAGACTGTACTACGGTAGTGGCTTACCCACATAACTTTGCCAACCTTTCATACTCATTTTATGTGTTTCAGTGGTGGGAGGAGAAATAGTGGCTGCTTAGTTACAAAAACAATAGCAAGTATAGGAATTATGAAGTCAGTGTAGTGCGGTCTTGCCATCTATGCACTTCTTTAGCTGACTGTTTGAACTTGGTTGCACCCATGATATTAACATTCTCATGGTACACAGTGTACCTTTCCTTATTAAATGGCCATTTTAAATGCCTGCTAGCTGTAACTAAGGCATTATGTACTGCTTATGAATGTTAAAGAACTAGAAAATAAGGTATTACAAATATATAACAAATATTCAACTGGACCTGTAAAAAAAAAAAAAAGACTTGCTGTGCTAAATAGTTACACAAATATATGTCTCTCGTGTTTATTTGTTGTTTTTAAAATTCAATATGTTGTAGTGCTGGATTTCTTCCCATAATCATGTTTAATGTCTTAATACAAATATTGTGTTGTTCCTACATTTATTCTACTCCAGGTCTCTCCATCAATATTGTTGTTTTGTCAGAAAGCTAGTGGTGTGTGTGTAAAGAAGTATGCTCATTGCTGTGCGTTTCTGTTATTGCCCATAGAAATAAAGAGGAGTTGTTTGTGAGTTTGCAGCACGGCTTTGATTAATTTGCACTGAATTATGGAACAATTAAACTTTTGTTTTTGGTGGCAATTATGAAGAGAGTCTTCATAATACAGAAAAAGAACACAAAATATTGCACCATCAGAATAGCAACCAGTGAAGACTTCAGTACAATGCTCGAAAATATGCAAACATTCAATATTCCAGATTAAGGCTCAAAATAGTGGTGTATCTCCATTAAGTTATATTGACAAGTTGTGCAATATCAACAGCTAGTTATTGGGAAACCAATTCTATCTCCTGAGAGTGCATAGCGTAGAAGGGGGGCCATGGCGAGGCGGCACGGCAGCAGAAAAAGGAAAATGTGGAGTAAGATTTAAAAAAAGAGTGCAGGAGGTTAGGAAGAGGGGATGAGGCATAAATAAAGGTACATGTTAAAGTGGAAATCATGTCCAGGCAGAGCCAGTGCAAGGATTTTGAGGTAGATGATTTTGGCGCCCCCCTTAAAGCATCTTCACCTGTGTTCCCCTTAACCTGCATTTTGTTTCTTATCCCCTTTTTAAAATATCTTACCCCCTTTAGTGTATCTAATCCCTTTTTTTTCCATTGTGTGTCTTACATCTCCCTTGTGTATCTCTTACAACCCCTCATTGTGTGTCTTACTCCCCCCAGCGCCTTTGTGTGTCTCCTTCTCTCCCATCCCTTTGTGTCTTTTACTCTTACCAGCTCCTTTGTGTGTTTCTCTTTCACCACCAGCCCGTCAATCTCCCCACAGCCCCTGTGTGTCTCTTTTTCCTCTTCTCCAGCCCCCTGTGTCTCTTTTAATTTCCACCCCCAGGCCCTTCTGTGTGTCTTTCTCCCCACTCAGGCCCCCTTGTGTGCCAATCTCCCATCCATGTCCCTTAGTGTTCTCCCCTCCCCTTCCTGTCCATTAGTGGTACTCTTCCCTGTCCCTTAGTGGTACTCTCCCCTCCATGTCCCTTAGTGTTCCTTTCCCCCCCAACTTTATCTTAGTGCACCCCATTACCCTTAATATTCCTCCCACCCACCCTCTTAGTGTTCCTCTCCCTTCTCCCCCCTGTACCTTAGTTCCCCTCCTTAATGTTCCTCTCTCTCCCCTCCCTAGTGTTCCTCTCCCCTCCCTCTTTTTTGTGTTCTTCCCCCCCTCCCCTATCCGATAGTGATCTTTCCCCCTTCCCCTGTCCCATAGTATTCTTTTCCCCCTCCCCTGTCCCATAGTTTTTTCCCCTCTTCCCTGTCCAATAGTGTTCTTTCTCCCCCCACCCCTGTCCAGGGGCGGGCTGGGCAGGGGGGCAGGGAGGCAATTGCCCCCCAGGCCACCCCAAATCCTTTTAAAACCGGCCGCTGCAGGGCCGGGCCTAATGCTGCAGCCGCCTGAGCGCTCTGTTAAGAGCCTCTGGCGGCTGCAGCACAGCTTCTCACCTCCCCTTCCCTTCCCTGTAGCGTGGCTGAGCTCCTCTCCGGTCCGCGGTGCCTGGCCGGAGTGATAGGAAGATGCACACTGAGGGGGGAGTAAGAAGAGGGGGAGGGGAGGTAAGAATGGGGGGTAGAAAGGAGGGGAGTAGAAGGAGGGAGATAAGAAAAAGGGGGTAAAGAAAGGAGGGATAAGAAGAGTAAAGAAGAAGAGAGTAAGAAGAAGAAGAAGGGGAGTAAGAGAAGGGGGAGTAAGAAGAAGAAGAGTAAGAAGAAAGAAGGGGAGTAATAAGAAGAAGGGGGAGCAATGAGAAGAAGGGGAGAAAGAAGAAGAAGGGGATAAGAAGAACAGGTGGGGGAGTAAGAAGAACAAGGGGGGGAGAAAGAAGAACAAGGGGGGAAGTAAGAAGAACACAGGGAGGAGGGGGTAAGAAGAACACAGGGGGTGAGGAGAACACATGGAGGGGGGTAGTGAGAAGAACACAGGGAGGGTGGAGGGGGGGATGATAAGAGCACAGGGAGGGTGGGTTAGTGTGAGAAGAGACCGCTAGGGGAGGGTGAGGGAGAGGTGAGACCACTAAGGGGCAGGGGAGAGCTCTTAGGGACAGAAGGGACAGCTCTATAGGACAGGGGGCAAGACAGGGAGCTCTTTCACACTACGCGCACACACACACAATGCCTCCCTATACATACACAGAAACACACAATGCATCCCTACACACACAGAAATACAACATGCTTCCCTCACTCACAGAGAAACACACAATGCATCCATTACACACACACACAATGCAACCCTTACACACAAAGACAATGCATCCTTTGCACACATAGAAACACACAATGCAAACCCTTACATACACATGCAAACACACACACTGCTTTTCTTACATACACACAGAAACACAATCTCTTACACTCAATGCACACACATAGACACACACCTTGCATCCCTTATGCATACAAACAGAGATTCACACAATGCATCCCTTACACACAACCAGAAACACACAATACATCCCTTATACACAAATACACACTGCTTCCACTACACACAAACACACTGCATCACCTACACAAACTGGTATCCCTATACACTACATACCATAAGCACACATATTAGATCCTCTACAATAACACATAACACATCCCCTACACACTCCACTCCCTGTGTGCGAACTCATGGGTGGGTGGAACATATAAGTGGACTTATGAGTGGGCCTTATGGGCATACTCACAGTCAGGCCCTGGGGCCTAGACCTTGAGCTGTGTAAGGGGCCCCCAAAAATTGGAGCTGCTTCCAATTCTCCCAGAACATTGAATTTTGTAACAGTTGCAAACAGTTGCAAACAGCCTCCAGAGATCCTGTTCTGCACAGACCAGCGGAGCCAAACTGCAGCCCATCATCATCCTCATCTGGTTGTAAGTAGGCAATCTAGTATATTATTAGTGACACTAATCTATAATTTACCTCACATTAAAGGGACACTATAGCTTAATGAAGTGGTTCTGGTGTCTATAGCCAATCCCTGCAGGCTTTTTAATGTAAACAGACACTGGGTGCAGCACTGGCGTTAGTTCATATGGTAGATCATATGGGTGGGGCATTGTGATGTCACATGGGGGGGCGGCAAATTTTACTTTTGTCTAGGGCGTCAAAAATCCTTGCACCGGCTCTGATCCTGGGCAGGTGCACCAGTCTACTGGTGACCCACAGGAGGGAAGTGCACTGATTACACTACACTCTCCTCCTGCCCAGACCCGTCTTTACCGCAGTGCAAGTGCCCTCTGCCCCTAATTTACAGTGGCTCACACTCACAACAAGCAGTGCCTGGAGCCCTTTGCAGAGACGGGAACAAAGAGGTTCTGCGGCAGCTGGCCGTCCTGCAAGCATTACATTAAACAGCTGTTCCCTATGCAGCCACCGGTGGCGCTGTGCTGGGAGAATGTGATTTCTCTTCACTTCCTCCCAGCCTACAGCGCAGCGCATGGGAGAGAGAGAGGAGGAGGCATGATTTAATCTTACAACAAATCCAGTAAGCAAATCTTTATAAATTTGGGGGGGGGTCAGCTCTGTTTCCACAGTTTATTGGTGTTTACTCTGATGTCTGTATTAATATTGAGGGATTTCTAAGTAGTAACATCAGTGTATGTCAGCAGGGCCAGCCGTTGGGGTGTGCACGCTGTGCGGTCACGCAGGGTGCCATGACAACAGAGGCGCCTGGCGGCCAACACAGCTCACAAGTTGGGGACCCCAGCATATTCAATTTAAACAATTCGCTGGTGGTCCACTGGTGCGCACCAGCAGTAGGTGCAGTCAGAATATATCCTCTCCCTCGTGGTTCCGGCGCTCAGTTAGTGAGTCAGAGCACAGGCTCAGAGATTCTCAGCCTGCGCTCTGACAACATTGAAAGTCAGAGCCGTGAAGGAGCGGGTATGGCAAAGAGCTACTGATTAGCATAGCATCAATATCCGTTATAAAACCAGGAAAAGGTGGGCATGGATGGTGAACTGATTTGGTGGTGCAATGGGCCACTTGACTGGTTTTGCCCCCCAGGCCTAATGCTGCCAGCCCTCCCCTGCCCCTGTCCCATAGTGTTCTTTCCCCCCATCCCGTCCCGTAGTGTTCTTTCCCCCCCTCCCCTGTCCCACAGTGTTCTTTCCCCCCTCCCCTGTCCCATAGTATTCTCCCCCCATCCCATGGTATTCTTTCTCCCCCCATCCCCTGTCCCATAGTGTTCTTAATCCCCCCTCCCCTACACTGACTGAGTGACTGGCAGGAGGGAGCGCTGTGCGCCCATCTCCTGCCGGTCACTCCAATCTAGCGCCCCCCAGGCCGGTGCACCCTAAGGCGGCCACTTGTGCCGCCTTATGGACGCGCTGGCCCTGTGTCCAGGAGGGGCTGGCCAAGCAGAATGCCAAGGAAGACACTCGTAATTATGATTTAATATAGTCAATCCAGGGTCACAAGTAAGCTTAACATTTATTATATTATTTGAATAAGGAGGATGTTACTTCCTTCATATATCTAATCTGTTCAATTTATTATGGTGTCTTTAAAATAATAATAATAATAACGTAATTAATTTGTACTTGTTAACGTAATTGTATTGTAATATGTAGTACGTAACTTCCTATCAGTGGACCATTATCAACCAACAAAGTCTAAACAAGTGCAACAGTCAAGGTTGATGGTACTTGCTATCATAGCTTATTGCATTCAGAGCAGAGTATCATTGATAGGGCCATTCACTAATGTAAATTCAAAGTGAATTTAAAATTTAAGGCTCAAGTAGCTGAACTTGAAGCATAGGTGACTTAGAGATTTTTTCTAGTTTGGCTATTTTGGTCTTAAAGGTTACTCCAACCAAAACGAGTGTTTTTTAAAAAAGTAACCCTTTTTGAGTTGGTCCACCCCAAATAAAAAAATAAAAATAAAAAAAAGACAAAGAAAACTCACCTTTCTTCCATTACCAAGTGTAAATTCTTTCTGCAGCCTAATCCTCCATGGCTGTTGTCAATCCCCGCTCACCGGAAGGGAACATACTCAGGGAAGGACTGGGACAATATGGGGGGATGCTCAGGACCGGACTGGGGGTACAAAGCAGCCCTGGCAAAAAAAATCTATGCCAGCTCCATAAGTCATTGTGCTGTGTATTGTGTGTAATATATATATATATATATATATATATATATATATATATATATATGTGTGTGTGTGTGTGTTTATGTATGCGTGTGTATATATATATTTAATGTGTATATATATTTTTTTATTTCAAAATATTGGTCTTTTTAGAGTAAAACATTTAACTATACTGTACAGTAAGCATACTCACATGCAGACACAGACAATCTCACTGTCACAAGATTCACAGTCTCACACACAGACAATCTCATTGATATCCATACGCTCATTAACATAAAAACACAAGCTCACTGATGCACACAAATAGGCTCACTGACAGACAATCTCACTGACACACACAGACAAGCTTATTGGTACACACACAAATTTAGTACAAACTCTGACACGCACATGCTCACTACAGACAAGCATACTGACACACATGTTCATTACAGACAAGCTAACACACACAAGCAATCACTGTGTATCTCTCTTTTTAAAAAAAGAAAAAAGAAAAAGAACCTTTAACCACTCGAGTTGTGATGAAGAAACTCCATGCTTTGCACAGAAGGGATTCTCCTAGAACCCTTTCTTTGGCAAGAGAATTGGAATAACTACCTGGCTGCTTCCCTTTTACAATTTCAGAGCCTTATTGATCTTGGCCTATTCATTAACTTGTTGATGGGGTAAAAATAAACAAAAATTTCTGAATATGTGGAGATTGTTTTCCTAGGGGATCAAACTAAATCTGGCGAAGAGGAGCACAGCATGACACACTGTTAAGGGGTCTTGCAGAGAGGAGGAGAGGAAAGGGTCTAGTTAGCACTGTTGAAATAAACACAGACCACCCTGTGTCTGCCTGATCTCAAGAAAAATCATCAGACTTGACCCAACTCCCTCATGTGTCAGTCTTTCTTTTATTAATGAGTGGTCTAAGCACAATGGCACTGGGCTGCCCTGAAGTCCATTATTGTGAAGTTCCTCTTGTCCCAGTACTGGATCTTTTCATTTTCATATGGTTATTGTATCTCTTATACTCAGAGAGCACATCTTAGCACTGAGTGCTGGATAACAGTTTAAAAGGATCTCACCTCTGAACACAAAGTCCATCTAAACAATAGCACACATTGTCCATACTAAGACACCTACTGACACACATCACCAGGTTCACAGTCATAGATCACTCACTAGCAAACAGACACTCAAAATCTCTCTCTCACTAGCAGTCACACACACACACTCACTCACTCACTCACACTCTCTCTCACTAGCAGACACACTCACACTCACTCACACTCTCTTTCTCACTAGCAGACACACTCACACTCTCTCTCACTAGCAGACACACACACTCACTCACACCCTCTCTCACTAGCAGACACACACAGCCATGGCTGAAGCTTACCTGGCACTGGCAGGTGAAGTTGCCATTTGTGACCCTTCTTTGCAGCGAAGTCAGCAACGTGTGTGGGGGCGGAGCTTGCATTAAGGAGGCATGGCTTGCATGCGGAGGCGGGGCATGTGGCCGAAATTAAGGTAAATAGTGCAGGGAGACTCATAGGTCTCCCTCCGGCCGCAGGCAGATTAATTGCGGCCGCACCAGCCCCCAGCTCCTTCCTCATCAAAATACTTAAAAACATTAACCTAATGATCTGGGCTGTGTGCCCGGCCCCAGATTACTGCGGCCCACCGGGAAATTTCCCGGTATCCCGGTGGGCCAGTCCGGCCCTGGGGATGCTGATGCTGGCATCAGACTCCAAGTTTTCAAATAATTGACATTAGCCAGCCGGAACCTTGTTCTAGGTTTGCTAATAATGTTGCCAGAGGAGGAGTTACATGTCCAGCAGCTAACGGGTTAATCGCTGTGTGTGCAGCGTTTCAAAGCAAAACACTGCACATACTGACTCCAGGGACCATGACCACATTGAATCAGTAAAGCAGTCATGGTGTTTGAAGTAAACCTTTAAATCTGAATTCACTTTAAACTTAAACCTGTATGAAGGGGCTCCCTGTGTAACATCTGTTGCAGATGGGTGCAGTTAACAGAAGAGCATAGCAATGTGTAGTTTATCTCTCACAAGCTCCATATAGTACAAAAAAGCAATACGTAGGAATCAAAATTCTTTGTATTCATATGTCCTCTTTACAGTCCCTTTATGACACTACATTTTGCAGAGACATGGTTTGGATCACTTAGTGCACGGACATGTTTCACTAGAGTGCTGATGAAGGCAAAAGGGAAACTGCAAGCACGATGCACACTACAGCTAGATGTAGTAGCTATGGTGCTTCAAGTGTTCCTTTAAACACACAGATTGACAATATCTGCTAACTTTGAGGATAGCACCTAAACTGATCTTTAAAGTGACTACACTTTGAATCTCCACCACTGAAGATGTAGATCACTTCCTACAACAGGGGTAGGCAACCTTGGGCACTGCGGATGTTGTGGACTACATCTCCCATAATGCTTTTACAGCCACAATGCTTGCAAAGTATCAGGGGAGATGTAGTCCAGAACATCTGGAGTACCAAAAGTTGCCTACCCCTGACCTACAATCTCAAGACCCCCTTCACATAAACTTGCCTATCTTTTACCATGCCAGTTTGGGTAACAGCAGTACCTCTACCACAACATGGAAATTGTTCCACGATTATGAACTTATAAATACTTGCACGTTGCAGATATTTCCCCTGCTCTGTTTGGGACTGTGTACTCATTAGTAAAGTTTCAAGATTAAACAACATAAATACAGTACAACTGCCAATATTGATGGGGAAAAAATAGGCTTTATGTTCAACTCACCTACCACATTCTAACGGTGCACATCATGTTTTACTTGCTCTCTAAGCCCACTCTAGAAAAAGTAGTAACCTTTAACTTATAAATGTTTTATTGTTGATTTAGCATAATAATTGTATTATTTATTTAACAGTTCCTATATAGTGCTCTTATCCAGAATGCTTTACAATTTATGCAAAAAAATATATTGGTAATTATACAAACATGAAGCTAAATAATTAGACACACTGATTCAAAAGAAGAAAAGTGAATTGGCCATGGGATTAAAGGACCACTCTAGGCACCCAGACCACTTCAGCTTAATGAAGTGGTCTGGGTGCCAGGTCCTTCTAGGGTTAACCCATTTTTTTTATAAACATAGCAGTTTCAGAGAAACTGCTATGTTTATGAATGGGTTAAGCCTTCCCCTAATCCTCTAGTGGCTGTCTCATTGACAGCCACTAGAGGCGCTTGCGTGCTTCTCACTGTGATTTTCACAGTGAGAGCACGCAAGCGTCCATAGGAAAGCATTGTAAATGCTTTCCTATGCGACGGGCTGAATGTGCGCGCAGCTCTTGCCGCGCGTGCGCATTCAACCCAGGAGGAGGAACGGAGGAGGAGAGAAGGAGGAGAGCTCTCCGCCCAGCGCTGGAAAAAGGTAAGTTTTTAACCCTTTCCCCCTTCCAGAGCCGGGCGGGAGAGGGTCCCTGAGGGTGGGGGCACCCTCAGGGCACTATAGTGCCAGGAAAACGAGTATGTTTTCCTGGCACTATAGTGGTCCTTTAAACCTCATATAACATACAATGCAATAGGTTCTTTTGAGATCACAATAAATAACGAGAGAGATATTTTTTAATTGGTATACCTAGTAAATTTATGAAAGATGACTACTTACATGTGCTGGAATTTGGCTGTTCTCCAGGAAACTAAACTAACCTTTAGCGTCCATCCTTTGTCTCCCACCCCATTTGTTCCAGTTGCAAACATGCCTGGTGTACCCTCCTTGTCCTTATGACACATCGCTCAGATCTGTGTTCTCTTCTGACTGTGAGCAGCATTCCTACTTCATTTGATTCAAGAAATTCACACATATGAGCATAGGCAAAAATTAAGGTTAACTTTGACTAGAGTGAGTTCCTAGGCCTGCTTTTGGAGGCTATTACTCAGACCTTAGGATGTGTCAAGACATATTATTATATTATAACTACGGACATTTTGCTGAGAAATCTTTTTCGCCTCCAAACACTCAAGCTGCTTGCCTGAGGCAACAGCTAACTCCACTAATATATCGGTACATTCTATGGGAGAATTACATGTTGGCTATATGTTAAAGCACATATCAAAGCATGGTAAATCATATTCAACTGAAATAAAATTAAGAAAAAAACAGACACATTACATAAAAGAAAAGTATTCTTTAGTTAAGTAAAGTACATGTCATTTATCAATTAGTTTAACTAAGTAATTAATTCTGTGTTCTCATGATTCCATGGCCTCCAGTGTTTTTTTTTTGCCTCTTGCAGACACCTCCATATTGCACATACTCATTATTGCCTGTCAACTGCTTCATTAAGATAGAGTGTCCCTTTAAAGCAGGAAACATGAAAAAGGCTAAAATCTTGTCTTTATTAGTCACACTGGAGAAAAATGCGGAGATAATTATCCTCTCACAGGAGAGAATAGTAAAAATTGCAACAAATAGAAGCATTGCAATCCATTAAATAACCAACGCATTTTTGAAATAGGCCAATTTTATCTGCATTTTCTCCATTGTGGCCTTTTACTGTGGCCAGCCTAAGGCACACCTGTGCAATAATCATGCTGTCTAATCAGCATCTTGATATGCCACACCTGTGAGGTGGATGGATTATCATAGCAAAGGAGAAGTACTCACTAACACAGATTTAGACAGATTTGTGAACAATATTTGAGAGAAATAAGCCTTTTGTGTACATAGAAAAAGTCTTAGATCTTTGAATTTAACTCGTGAAAAATGAGGGCAAAAACAAAAGTGTTGCGTTTATAATTTTGTTCAGTGTAAAAACAGACCATAGTGTAGTATATTACACATTCACTGTAAAAATCATGTATTCATATGATTATCCCATTCACATGTTGCTGAGCCAAGTTTAGTAGGCTCAGACTCTGAAAGGGACCGTTTACTAAGAATAAATCCATTGTGATCAGTTGGCACCTTAAATAAATATAGTCTCCTAAAAACGGGAAGGTTAAAAAAATATTTTCATTGGGGTATTTGTTATTTCTTTTCTTAAATCTCTTCTCATTCTGTTCTGACCTAATACAATATCTTCTTTATTTAAATCCCTTAAAGGGACACTATAGGCTGCCAGACCACTAAATCTCATTAAAGTGGTCTGGGTGCAGTGCCCTTTTCCTCTTAACCCTGCAATTGTATTTATTGCAGTTATTGCGAAACTGTAATACTTGCCTTGGTCTGTTAACTGATGCTGGACGTCCTCATGCGCGAGGACATCCAATGTCAGCTAAAACCCCATAGGAAAGCACTGATTCATTGCTTTTCTATGGGGAAGTTCTAATGCATATGCACTGTGTCCCTATAGTGTTAAAATTACTATGTAGCCACCCTGCCCCCGCTTTCCCTTCTTTAAAGGTAATAAAACTCATCTTTATTCCAGCGCAGTGCAGTTGTGCCAGTGCTGACCCTGCCCCTGATTCCCCTCCATAATCAGAGTTGATGATCTCAGCCATGGGAAAGTATTGGATTGGCTGGGAGCGTCAATTTCTCATGATCTCAGCCAAAGAGGTGGGGCGGGGGTGGAGATAAAAACGCGCGGGCCAATCAGCATTTCAATACATCTGTAAAGTTCAGCGTCTCCATGCAGAGCGTGAAAAGGCAGTGTTTACATGAAAATGCTTGCATGAACTAGGCATGTGCATGGGGAAAACTTTTGGTTCGGTTCGGCATACCGAAATTCTGGACTTTCGCAATTCGGGACTTCGGCAATTCGGCACGTCAACACTTCGGAACTTCGGCACTTCGACACTTCGGAACTTCTGAATTTCGGAATTTCAGAATTTCGGGACTTCGGCACTTCGGGACTTCTTTTGCAGCCACTTAGTAGATAACTCCCTAATTCCCATGGTATTACTGAGTTTTCTACCAAAAGGCTGAAAGACCTAAATTGGTCTTTCAGCCAAATTTACTAATACTAAGTAAAAATTACTTAGTATTAGTAAATTTTGCCCCTACTCACATGTCTAGTAAACAGTGAGCAGCCTGTACATTGGGGGCTCTAATACCAATAAAGACCCATTGTCCTCCTCCGGCCCCCACCCCCTGAGCGGCAGTGGGGCCCTAAAAAGTTACTCCCCAGGTGACTAGGGGTCCCCAAACCCCTAGTCACCCTCTCCCCCAAAAAATTAACCCCTACCTACCCCCCTCACCCTAAAAATAATGAGGGAGGGACCTTTAACTAAGTACCTGTAAATAAAATAAAACTTACCATTCAATGTTTTCTTTCTACTAAAATCTTCTTTTTTCAGACCCCAAAAAATGTTAAATAAAAATCCATAATAATCGTCGCAATAAAAAAAAAAAAAAAACGAGCGCAAAATAAAATTATCTATCTTCACCCATGGAGGGCTCTGCGCAGAGTGAGCTCTGCATGGCGGGGGAAGGCTTATAAAGCCTTGCCCCGCCCTTCAATTAGGCTCAGAGCAATCTGATTGGTGGGTTTAAGCCATCCAATCAGAGTGCTCTGACAGGTAAATGAAGAGATTGACAGGTAAGTCAATGAAGAGATTGACAGGTAAGTCTCTACATTTACTCTTAAATCTCTTCTCATTCTGTTCTGACCTAATACAATATCTTCTTTATTTAAATCCCTTAAAGGGACACTATAGGCTGCCAGACCACTAAATCTCATTAAAGTGGTCTGGGTGCAGTGCCCTTTTCCTCTTAACCCTGCAATTGTATTTATTGCAGTTATTGCGAAACTGTAATACTTGCCTTGGTCTGTTAACTGATGCTGGACGTCCTCATGCGCGAGGACATCCAATGTCAGCTAAAACCCCATAGGAAAGCACTGATTCATTGCTTTTCTATGGGGAAGTTCTAATGCATATGCACTGTGTCCCTATAGTGTTAAAATTACTATGTAGCCACCCTGCCCCCGCTTTCCCTTCTTTAAAGGTAATAAAACTCATCTTTATTCCAGCGCAGTGCAGTTGTGCCAGTGCTGACCCTGCCCCTGATTCCCCTCCATAATCAGAGTTGATGATCTCAGCCATGGGAAAGTATTGGATTGGCTGGGAGCGTCAATTTCTCATGATCTCAGCCAAAGAGGTGGGGCGGGGGTGGAGATAAAAACGCGCGGGCCAATCAGCATTTCAGTACATCTGTAAAGTTCAGCGTCTCCATGCAGAGCGTGAAAAGGCAGTGTTTACATGAAAATGCTTGCATGAACTAGGCATGTGCATGGGGAAAACTTTTGGTTCGGTTCGGCATACCGAAATTCTGGACTTTCGCAATTCGGGACTTCGGCAATTCGGCACGTCAACACTTCGGAACTTCGGCACTTCGACACTTCGGAACTTCTGAATTTCGGAATTTCAGAATTTCGGGACTTCGGCACTTCGGGACTTCTTTTGCAGCCACTTAGTAGATAACTCCCTAATTCCCATGGTATTACTGAGTTTTCTACCAAAAGGCTGAAAGACCTAAATTGGTCTTTCAGCCAAATTTACTAATACTAAGTAAAAATTACTTAGTATTAGTAAATTTTGCCCCTACTCGGCATGTCTAGTAAACAGTGAGCAGCCTGTGGCGATTGGGGGCTCTAAATACCAATAGGGGGGACCTATTGTCCTCCCCCCCCTCCCTGAGCGGGTGGGGGCCCTAAAAGTTACCCCCCAGGTGACTAGGGGTCCCCAAACCCCTAGTCACCCTCTCCCCCAAAAAATTAACCCCTACCTACCCCCCTCACCCTAAAAATAATGAGGGAGGGACCTTTAACTAAGTACCTGTAAATAAAATAAAACTTACCATTCAATGTTTTCTTTCTACTAAAATCTTCTTTTTTCAGACCCCAAAAAATGTTAAATAAAAATCCATAATAATCGTCGCAATAAAAAAAAAAAAAAAACGAGCGCAAAATAAAATTATCTATCTTCACCCATGGAGGGCTCTGCGCAGAGTGAGCTCTGCATGGCGGGGGAAGGCTTATAAAGCCTTGCCCCGCCCTTCAATTAGGCTCAGAGCAATCTGATTGGTGGGTTTAAGCCATCCAATCAGAGTGCTCTGACAGGTAAATGAAGAGATTGACAGGTAAGTCTCTACATTTACCTGTCACAGCACTCTGATTGGTTGGTTTGAAATCCACCAATCAGAGTGCTCTGTGTCATTTTACACAGCGTGGGAAAGTTCTTTGGAATTTTCCCACGCTGTGTAATTTGACTCATAACTCTCTGATTGGTGGATTAAATAACCAATCGGAGTTATGAGTCAAATCACACAGCATGGGAAAATTCCAAAAAGCCACAGGCTGCTCACTGTTTAATAGACATGCCCCTACTCGCAGTATAGCGAGTAGGGGCATAATTTACTAATACTAAGTAATCTTTATTTAGTATTAGTAAATTTGGCTAAAAGACCAATTTAGGTCTTTCAGCCTTTTAGTAGATAACTCCCTAATACCGTGGGAATTAGGGAGTTATCTACTTATTCATTCCTGTCATTAAATTGACAGACTAAGTAACTTACATTTTATATGAATGTGTGTTACTTGATTGTTGTAAGTGTTGCAAATGCTTACAGCTGAATCCTGGCTATGTTTGTATACTTTTTATTTAAAATTGTATGCAATGTAACATTCTTCTTCTTTCGCTGGGTAAGTTTATTAGTACTTAGGCAATACTGTGCTTCAGAACTTCGGCAACTTCGAACTTCAGCACTTCGGAACTTCGACACTTCAGAAATTCGGTAACTTTGGGACCTTGGCAATTCGGACCCGAATGTCCGAATTGCCCGAAATTCATCCGAATTCATATTCGTACCGAAACAAATTGCACATGTCTAGCAGGAACATACTATACTCATCAGAACAACTACATGAAGCTGTAGTTGTTCTGGTGCTTATAGTGTCCCTTTAAGGTTTTATCTTTGGGGTATTATGTGTATTCTTTCAAAGGATTGATTTTTCCATTTTTTTATCCCAATTTCCTACTCTGTTTTCGATTTATGATGGTATACATTTCTTTCCTTATTTTATTTTTATATTCTATACAAAAATGTACCATCATCTAAAGAAATAGATAGCTTAGCACGATAATGGGATGTATTTTGCAGTTTGCTGTTTCTAAAAAAGTAGAAGGTAAATTGTGCTTTAAATGTAAGAGTGGTTACAAATAGAATGATGACTGTTTATATAGATTTTAGGCAGTAGAGGATATTCCCCATGCTACAATGGCATATTTCAAAGCGTAGTTAGTAGGGACACTTACTGTGTGTTGTCTGTAGGGTAAGGGTTGCAACGAGTAAGCAACATATATTACAACATCAGTCAAGTGTCTTACTTTAAATGCCAGCAACTTGCCTTCCTTGTAAATATTCGTTTTTTTTCTTCCCTACAGCTGCCTTCTGGGGGGACATCGCTTTGGACGAGGAGGATCTGGCTAATTTCAAGGTGAATCGGATCATTCGTTTAGGAAGACGCTCAAACTCTTCAGGTAAATCTCTTTAAGTTTTATATTCAAACCCTTGAATTTGTGGTTATTTCAGTAATAATTGTGTCCTCTCCCTATGTGTTCATCTGCAAGGACACCCTTGCAACTAGTACGTATGGCTCAGTGAAGAGCCATTATTAAAAAAACACATACATTTAGTAGATAGAATGTACACAATTCAGATCCCATTTCTGGTAAACCTAATAGTATATAATCTAGTTTCATAAATATTCCTGCTATCCCCATCCTAAGGTAAACAACACTTCCATCCTACAAATCCTAAATTTTCCTCTTTCTGTGTACAATTTAAAACCTTATGTTTTTTCCAGCAACGTACAAGCCAGTCTCTTCCTTATGTAAAGCATTTTAATTGATTCCCTAACAAGTATGTGAAAGTGTTGACTTGATTTTTTTTTTTTTTAAATGCCAAGCACATATTAGCCAAAAAACTTATATGCAATATGTTACATAAATGTGACAAAAATTTAATTTTTGAGTCAACACAATTTACTTTAGGTATTTCTGAACATTAATCTATATGTTAAATTAATACTTTATTGTACATTTATGTATTAGCTATGCACCACATGTTTTCACTAAAGGCACCAAGACCACTTCATCTCAATGAGATGGCCTGGGTACAGTGGTCCTGTAGTTCTAACCAGTTGTGTTGGAAGAACAGGGCTAGGGGGCCTTGAGTGTGGGTTTCTAAAGCCCTGGTTCTTATTCTCCCCTATCTGCAGGGCCAGCACTACCTTAAAGTGTTCCCCACCAGCCATGTAGATGGGTTCCTTTATGGCCGGCCCATTGCACCCACTTTTCAGAGCAAGGGGGAACCAAGAGAGCTTCTGGTCTCTCCCTCTGTCTGGTGCATAGCTGGTGTCCAGCCAAAGCTAGCTCCTGTCAGTTCTCAGCATTGCTGCTGATTACCACGGCAATATCCTGAAATTATGAGCCCTTAGCTTGTAAAAAGCCATTACACAAGGTTTGTTCCCAGCAGTTAGACAGACCAGAGGCTCTACAAATGATCACCAGATCTTCAATGGTAACCAGAGGGAGTGGGGAAACAAACAGTATTTGTCTTTTGTTACACAAATGTAAGCCACGTTTCACCCCCTACCACAAGCTACAGTCCCTGTCCAATAATACATCCCACACACAGCACTCCTACACATCCTCAGCACAGACCCAAACAGTCTCCATTCCCAGCTCACACACACCTCATCACCAGCACACACACTGCATTCCCTACACACACATTGCATCAACAGCACACACAATACCTTTCTTAAACACATACTATGTCCCCTACACACCACATCTATTAAACACACAGCATCCACTACACAAACTGCATTCTCTACACACAGAGACACACACGCACAACATCCCCAGCACATACAGGGCTATAAGCACAATATACAGCCCCTATACACACATACTTTCTCTTACAGACCCTAGATAGACAGCCACTAAAGGATCTTCCACTCTTACACGGTCATGTGATCAAATTACTCTCCTTGTAAACACTTGATTGGTGCAGTGTTTTTCTGTGCATGCGTACTAGCTTCCCAATTTTTCCCTATGGGGAAACATTGGATTGGCTGAGAACATCTATCTTGATTATCTCAGCCAGGGAGGCGGAGCAACAGTATGAATGCGCCCTGCACAGCGAGACTGTAAAGGTAAGTCAAACTCACTTCTTAAACCCTCATGGGTGTAAGGGGGACGTAAATTTGTATATTAAGACAGACAGGGGCTTGAGAAGAGAGGCACTCAATGTGACTGAGGGGAGAGACACACAAAGAGGCTGGGAGAGAACGTGACATGTTCTCTCCCAGAAAGAAACACACAAAGAGACACACAAAGGCCCTGGGAGGAGAAAGAGACACACACATGAGGGATAAGGTGTGCTAATGAGGAGTGTCAGACAAAGGGGGGATAAAATGCACTAAAGGGGGTAAGACATTTAAAAGAGAGCATAAGAAACACAAAAGGAGATAAGAAAATCAAGAGGGGTATTAAGGGACACACAGGGGAAGATGCTTTTTTTGGGGGGTGGCAAAATGCATCTTTGGCTGTTTAGCCCAAAATACTTGCACCTGTTTTATGAATTCTTAGGTACAAATCATCATTGCTTCTATTTATTTGTACATATTGCTTTTTATATTTCACACATCACTTTCATTTGGTTTTCTGTGAGGGTCATGTACAGGCAGAAAGCTAGCCAGCCTACTAGGTATTGTAACGTAAAGAGCACTTCAGTCTTTCACATCTGTTGAAATGCCAGTGAGTTTCCTTGCAAAACCACAAGTGCATTTCATTAGGGATTCTTATACTAACTGGATGGACTGAAACAGAGCTAAAATGAACCTAGTGACAGTGTAATCTGCAGAGACTACCATTACCAGGGGGGTTTAAATGGCATAAACTAAATCCTGAAGATGTATCTGCAGCCTACCTTCATTTCTAAAAGTGCTCCTTCACCTTACTGATTTAACCTGTAATATTCTAGACGCTGCAATTTCCCCTTCCCCTTTCTAACAGTATAGAGCAGGGATAGGCAACCTTTCCGTAGTACTGTGCCAAAATAAGATTTTGAAGTCTCTCTGCGTGCCGATCTTCTGTTTTAAAATTGACGTGTGTAATATGTTGCCGTATTTTGCTTGTGTTATTCAGTTATTCATGGGTGCTGCAATTGCTTTGTAGCGTTGTATTTGTGCATGTATGAGTTGTTATATTGTAAAGTATTCATTCATGAATAGTTTGTGGTATTGTTTATGATCCCTGTAAAAGTAGGCTGTGTATGGGGGTTGCTTGTGTAATATGTCACAATGTGTGTTTGGTGTGTGTATGTGAGGGGCTGCTTGTGGGCTGTGTGCATGTATGTGCATTGTCAGTGGTGTTGTAGGGATGTGTTTGTGTGTGTGGTATGTTTGTATTGTTTGTATGAGGGGGAGACTTATTCAGAAGCTCAGTATATATCAGGCAGGGTGGGTGGTTTCCCTGCGGTCCAGTGGGGACCGTGCTGACCAGGTACAGGTTAAGGGCAGGAGCTGGTTCTGTGGGCTGCTCTAATCCAGTGCACATTCCCATTCATAAATACTGGGATAAAGTGATCTGAGGTTACTTATTATAAGTGCTGAAATGCGTAAATTGAGGATTGCCCCTAACCACTCAGTTTGTACTAAGGATTCTTGATGGGCCAGAGCCAGTTTAGCTTTGGCAGCATTGAGTGCCATTTAAAAGCACCTAGAGTGCCGTGCATGGCACACGTGCCGTAGGTTGCTGACCCCTGGTATAGAGACATCACTTGTTACATCAGATTCTCCACATTTGCTTTTCAATGTGCCCTGGAGGTCCAGCAATTAGCTAGCATAATTCAGGGGCAGAAGCCCGCTATTCACAGGAAACCCAATGAGCTCTGCAATTTAAATGTTATTGGTATCTACTTTAAAAGGATTTGAAACCTTTAAAAAGGCTATTCTACTAAATAAATCTTTCTTAAATCAATGTCCTTATAAAAGTATGTTACTCTTCAATACATTTTCTATAATGCAATATTTTATTAATATTTTCACTGTGATACATCTATACAAAATATATAAATGCAACAAAGGCTGTACGGACAGCCATGCATTTTTAATTAGTAGGTAAAAAAACTATCTGAAAAGGCTGTACTTAAAAGAATATGTATTTATAAAGTACAAATATTAAAGACAGTTTTATACAAAGTTCAGTTTAATTCAGAGTATGCCACGCTGCACCCGCTTCTCTGAAATCGCCACATGTGTGCTCACAGTAGGGCACACTGCCAAAGTATTATATGGAAAAGAACTAGGACTGGTGCAACACCAATTTTAGAAGAGGGGGATGATAACTTTATTTATATAAAGAGGACAGAAAACACATTGCCTAAAGGAACTATAATTTGAAAAAGTGGGACAGTGTGCTCAAATACAATGTAGCTGATTTAGTGGTTGAGGAATGGATACGAGGTAATAAATACCTAAGTAGAGAGCATGAGAGCTAGGAGTTGATCATCCTAAATTCAAAATGAGAACAGGGGGTGCTGAAAAAAGAGCTGACAAATGAAAGGTAGAAAGAAAGGGCAGGTAGTAAAAAGCCTGCAATTAATTTCAATTAAAGAAAATCTAAGGTTCTAAAGAGAAAAAGGGATATAACGTGAGGACTACACTCAAAAGCTGGAGGACCAGAAGTTACCAGTCACTGGTATATAAATACTGCAGCTAAGACTGTGATGTATGCCGTGCTATCTCCTGGGGTGAATGTGTGGTCTGTGGACATACAAAGCTTTATCGTCTCATGTTGACGTATAAGGCATGGGAAGTGATTCTTTCAACCCCGAGCAGTTTTAGTAGAGCCATGGTAATTCTGATTGTAAAGAAAGCAATATAAGTTCAACTGCAGAGTTGTGTATAGGGATTGAGTCAGGATGACATGTCTGTATCATCTACTGTAATTGGGTTGTGATGAAATGATGGTAGGCGTTAAAGTGTAGGTATGCACTTAGTCATGATGAATGAAATATAGCTATAGAAAGCATTAAAATGAAGGTGTTATCTCCAATCTAAAAATCTATTTCGATGTATCTATTTTCTATTAGGTATACTGTACATTGGTTGACATTTTAATGTAAAATAAATGTTTATTACTGATTCAAATATGTTATTCTTTACTTTCAGTAGGATCCACTCATGAGTTATGAGACCTATGCTTCATTATTTTATGTGAGAAACTAATAGTAAAGAAATTACAGGAATGCAACTGATAGCTTGCACTTTTATTATATGAAAAGACTACTGACATTAACTGGCCACTTTAACATTATAAGTGCCGTTATGACACTTTTACCTGGTCTCGCCGGGTGCTGAGCTTCCTGCTTTGTAGGGTGACGCGCATCCAGCTTCTGCAGAAATTGGTCATAAATTGGCTGAGAGCACTAATAATGCTTGGCTAATGACACCCTAATGATGCTGCTGGAGGTTGACAACAATATGAAAAAATGTGTGTGCTGCATATTAAACTAAAACACAGACTCCAAGCTCCATATTCACTTAACTAACTGTAGTGGTCATGGTGCTTGGAATAACCCTTGAATAAGCACTACATATTATTGCAGTTGTTATGGTGCAAAATCTTTTGTCATAACTTTTTGATCAGTTTTACAAAACAAAAAATAGGGCTCTCCTGACACGGTCCAGCCTTCCCTGCCGACATGATAATTTGGAGTAATATCTGCACAAATATTTTAGTCAGGTCAGATTAATTCTAGTGTTACTGCCATATGGTACTGATCTGCTTTATAATAGTCACTTGGGCAGTGATTAATTTAGTGGAAAACAACTAAACTTTTCTTAGAAACAAATTAGGAACCCATAATGTAGCCCATGGATCAGCGCAGCTAAGAGGAATAGGCATTGACAGAGCCAGGAGGTAGGCATAGCAGCCACAGGAAGTTAGTGTCACTTAGCATGCTGGGTGGGGCAGAGCCATAAGGAGTGTATTTATACCGGCCATTTTATGAAGTGGCCATTGTAAATGAAATTAAGCCTACCTGTCAGTTGTGCAGGTTGGTGTGTTTCTGTGTTTTTTCTTGCAGGTGGCGTCAGCTGAAGTGATCCAGGCAGGCTGGTGAGCGTTGGGAAGGAGCAGAGGACGGTATGGATGCAGAAACAGCTGGGGGTTTGAGCACATCTGCTCCCCCCCAGCAGTGATAGAGTGGAGGCTGAGAAGGAGGGCGCGACCACCCCAACGTATCAGCCCGGGAGCAGCGCCGGCAGGAAGGTGGCAAGGAAGTTTGTCGACTCGCAGCAGAAGAATTATGGCCCAGGCAGACAGACGGGCCTTGGAGGTGGGAGTGCGGCCGGCGCTGGTCGGGCGCAGAGGCCCAAAACCAAGAATGCGCCCTGCCGCATGGCTGTGGGCGAGAAGGCACAGAGAGCGGCTGCGTCCGGCTTGGCAAGACGGCGGCCGGGCAGGAAGGCAGAGCTGCAGCTGACATGGCGTCCCGGTGAGTCTGCCCATGGTGGCGATACTGAGGGGCAGGGGGTGGAATACAGGGAAGCAGCTCGGGCAAGCGACCCCCTCCTTTGGCGGGGGGGGGAGTCCGGACGGCAGGACGAGGCTTGGTCTGCCCCTGGAGGGGAATAGGCCCAGAGGGGACGGATGGTGCTGCAGGCGCCGGGTTTTTTCCAGGCCTAGCAGAATGGCGGGGGAGGTGATCCGAGCCCCCCATGAGGGATATAGTGTCTCAGGAGCAGTGCAGGCAGACAGTATGAGGATGAGGACAACGGACAAGGAGCAGCTACCAGGGACCATGGAGGGGAGAGCAAGGCATGGAGACAAAGGAGAGCGGGAGCCTCCAGGGTCTGCAGGACTGGAGCAATGGCAGGAGGCAGGAAGAGAGGAGTGAGCAGTGCAGTGACAGCGACAGGTGCAGCATCCAAGGAAGTCAGCGGTGGGCTGGAGAAGCAGGGATAGGAGCCGACCTAGGAGCCGGTGTGGAGGCGGAGGCCCAGTTCCAGAGTCAGGAAGAGGAGGTATCAACACAGCGCTTCGGTTCCAACCCACAGGAGTTCAAGAGGTTGAAGGTAGAAGGGAGATAGAAAACGGGTCAGAGGTGGTGACAACGTGCAGGGTGAGGGGCGGTGAACTGACGGAAGTTACGCCAGTAACGGAGGCGGCGGACGGGTCAGGGGGCAGTCAGTAGTGGGCGGCGAGTTTACTGATGTGGCGCGGCAAAACGTGTG
This sequence comes from Pelobates cultripes, assembly GCA_933207985.1. Lineage (NCBI taxonomy): Eukaryota > Metazoa > Chordata > Amphibia > Anura > Pelobatidae > Pelobates > Pelobates cultripes. Next base: position 135,067,735 of record OW240914.1, on the reverse strand, counting down.
CGTGTGCTGCGCTGGGCCTTTGGGGGGTGTCACTTGAAGATGGGGGAAAGATAAATTTGGAATGGTGCCCAATTCCTAATGAAGGTGCAGGTAAGGCGCTCTTTACGGGGGCGGCGATCCCAGGAGGTGCGGTGCTGGCCGGACAGCAGAAAGGTTTTTGCGAGAGACGCCAGGAGGGTCGATGCAACTGGGAACATCGGGTAGGCAGGAATATGGGAGTGTCATGGTGTCATTGGGAGCGTCAAGAAAAGAACACCTAAGTACTCGCTGGGGCTTCAGCCCCGTGTTTGCGGATCAGAGCGGCACCGGTGACAATCCGGACGTCGACGCCGCTGGCTAAGGCAGTACGCCCATAGATAGGCACTAATTTGATGGATGGGATTGTTGGGGGGGGGGGGCGGTTTGGCTATTCTATTCAAAGTGAGGGATTGGGAAACAACTGGGATTGGTCTGCGAGCAGTCACGCATAGTAGCCCAATTGGGGATGGGCCCTTTTCGCCCAGCCAGTAGTGGATCGGGGGTGTCTCTGTCGGGGGTGGTCCCCTAGATAGGGGCGGGCATATTCCGTTGCTACACAACTTATCACACCCGAAAGGGGCATAGGGAAAGGAGGCATCGACGCGGCCCGGTTCTGTATCTCAGACATCATTCGGCCTGCTGTCGAGTTGGTTTGGAGGAGCGGGATGCGTTTGGTTATTGACGCCCCTCCGTCTTTTGGGTAGCATGTGTACAAGTGCCTATTGGTGAACTCTACTTGCCAAGGGGCGGTTCCATGTCATGTTCCTACATTGGAAGTGGGAAGGCTTGGTCTATGAGACGAGGCGGTTGGTTGTCACTTGTCAAAAGTGGGGAGAAGGGTTACCTTGCGGTGGTTCCAAAGCCGCTGGTATGTTCAGCGGTAGCTACATCGGCAACGGACAGGAACAAGGCGGCTTTGGCGTCAAGGTTTAAACTGAGCGATTAGGAAGTAGTGTGGGACCGTTGTCATGTACGTCAGGGATCGCTGGCCATGCGGAGGGTTTTGCATAGGTCGGTTCCAGGCATGCTGAAGGTAGTGTGTTATTCTACTTTCGAGTTGAGTTTTTTTTGGGTGCCTTCACATGGGTTTTGGGCAATTCAGGTCAGGGAGTTGGTGAGTGCTTTTCGAGTTGGTGTTGGGGGGTTCTACACTCGGTTGTCGAACTTCAGTCGGTTAAGGTAAGGATTCGTTGGGTTGTACAGGAACGGATGTGCTGATAAAGGAGGTTTGGGGCAGCTATATTCTTTGCCAGGGCACGGGTATGCCCGGTTTTTGAAATGCATCACACTACGTGGAGATTCGCCCAGACATCCTGGGTGGCTTACTAGTAAAAGGGGACGGAGCGGCGCTGTCACGAGTCCGATTCCGGCAGGGGTTTTGTTCGAAGGAGTCTGACGGCGTTGGGTTTTGGATCCCGGGAACTTTGGAGCCCATTCCTATCGGATGATGGCGGCGACAGAGGCGTCCCGTCTGGCTTTTTAAGGGAGGATCAAGGGAATCGTTCAGGCAGGTGGGAGTCAGTGCGGTTAAGTCCTAATTACGGACGGTTTATGTGGTTAAAGGTTGGGACACAAAAGGTTGTGTACTCAGCTTGATAGCTAATTACTTTCGTTCTGGTGGCATGGTAGATGTACCACTCACTCATCTGAGGGGCGCTGAAGAAAGCCGTGGCATGGGTCTAGAGGCGCAACGGGGCTGTCCTCTGGAAGTGGTGGAACTGGAGTGGTTGGTTTTTCTCGGGGGTTTGTTGGTGGAAAGACATTAGTTAAAAAATTTTTGGGAAGGTAACATAGGGTACGGTTCATGGCATTCGGGTATTCTGCGAGGGCGGGAAGCATAAGGGCATGGTCCCGAAAAGGCATTGGTAAGGTGGAGGCAGGGTTGGTGGACCGGCTACGGAAGCTGGTCACAGGTGTGGTGGTAGTATGGCCCGAGATGGTTCCTCGGTTACATTGGAGACATACTAGGGACCCGGTCATGGTGGCTCATTTTTGAAGATGGATCCTTGACAATTGATGGCGGTATTTATTGGAAGTGGGGGGCGGTGTAACGGGGAGACACATCGGATGGGGAAGCAAGCTCCCTGGGTACTCCAAGGTGGATGGGGTACGTTTCGGTTGTAAAGGGTGATCTGTTTAGATTGTGCCTTCAGGAAGGCATTCAACAGGCCTTCTTGTGGTGGTGGGGGTCGCTCAGGAGCTTTAGGTGTCAAGTCCTGAGCTGTGGCGAGGAATGGCCTTGTTAAATCGGTGGGCAGATGGAGGAGAAAGTGGACATCCTGTGGTTTTAGTGTGGATTTGACAGTGTTGCACGTGGTTGGTAGGTTCGAGCTCGTCGGTGGCTCCGAACCTGGGGGTGTGGTGGTGTCTTGGTACACCCTAAACGGGAACTGGTGGGAAGCGGTGTCTTGGTACACCCCTACAATTGATATGGGGGGTAGCGGTGTCTTGGTACAGCCCTACAATTGATATGGGGGGTAGCGGTGTCTTGGTACAGCCCTACAATTGATATGGTGGGTAGCGGTGTCTTGGTACACTCCTACAATCGATAAGTTGGGTAGCGGTGTCTCGGTACACCCTTACAATTTAACCTGGTGGAAACGTGGCCATATTGGGCGGCCAGTTTCTGTATTAACATGTTATTTGGATTGTTGTCTATTGTTATTATTGGGGGGTCATTGCTAGGGGAATGTTATGTACATGGGGGATGTTAACTTTAATAAGGTCTGTTGGCAATGACCCCATTTGTTATTCCTTAATTATTTTATTTATAATTTAATAAAGCTGTGGATTAATATTTCCAACAGCATAACCTGTTTCCGTGTCTTTTTGGTGGTTGGGTAAGGTGAGTGCATATGCCGGCAAATCCGACTGTGCGGCTGTCAAGGAAATGTGAGGGATTGGTTGAAAAGGAGTAGAAACACAGATTCATATAACTTAGTACAACAAAAATGATGCAATGTCATAAACAGGATGTCAGTGTGGGATGTGTGCACCTCTGCTTTAAAAGGACATTATTTCCTAAAAAAAAAAAAACAACAAAAACAAAACATGTATGAGTCATCCATACCTGCTTTTAAACATACATTGTTTTAAACTAATATAATCTCACACATATTACTTGTTCCCAAGGGATATATTTTTATTTTCGCAGAGACTCATATAATTACACCATGTGTTATACATATTACTTGAATTCCTATCAACTTAATACAATATGATAAGAATCATTGCGTAGAATGTCAGCTTGTACAAGTAGGGGCCACCTCACTCTCTATTCCAGTATGTCTTAACTTGTCATGTCAACAATTATTTGCTGGCAGAGAAAACATGTTCCCTTTAGCAGGGAAGTAAATATAAATTAAGGGATCTGTGCTTATTCACTTTATTCACTGGGGGCATCGTGCATTGAACAAATAATAGGTGATATTTGTGCACCGTGTTAAATATACTATATTAGCATCTATAGATATTTCGTATAGTATTGCTATGTAAAGTAAATTAAAAATTAAATGTGTTCTTTAGAGACCAGATTGTGATCTCCGAAGTGTGTGCCACTTGGTCCCTAATGGGCAAAACCTAATGTTTTCGAAAGTGATTAGGTACTGAATGAAATTAACATATGTTTAAGAAAAATGTTAGATATTGGAATTTCATTGTGTTACTGGTAGTAGTATAATTTTTAATAATGAAGAATAAATCTCAAAAGGTCAAAACTTTGCTGGAATTAAGATTGAGAACAATATTGTAGGGGGATCCTTTCTAGACATAGATAGCTGACTGTCTTGGTATCTGCTGAGTTGTGGTTTAAAGTCTCCCAGATAAGTCACCAACAGGCCAGTTTTCAGTTTTCTGGTCATTTAGTCCAAACCCACAGACTATGACTTGTCACACTTGGGCCAGCTGCTGTGTCCTAGTGTACTGAACACATAACACAACATGTTGTGAATTAATATAAGATTTTACTAATCCTTAATATTTATCAGGCAACATAGTTTTCAGTTTTGTTTTTTTAAGCTCTCATTGAATTGTAATAACAATTTGCGTGCTAAATAAAATTTGGGAATGTGCCAGGAGATAAAGAAGAGTTATAGGTACAGGTCAGATTAGGCTCCATAACAAGAAACTGTTAGAAGGATATGAGATGAACAATGTGAGTGAGCAGGAACTTGGATAAGAGAAGTTTAGGAATAAGTGTTTAGGAATCAGAACTTGAGGTTGCAAGGGAAGTTTGGGAAATTGCTATGGAGGCCTTGCACTTGACCTTTGAAGTGCTTTGATTAAAAAAAAATTATAATGAAAAATAAAATAGTGATTCTGGTACATAAAAGCTGCCAGATTAACCTGAGGGAATAAAGTAGGCATTTTAATAAGGGCTGTAGTAGATGTTATCTATTTCAGGTGTCTCAGCGGTGGATGGTCATAATGCAGATCCATGTCTATTTTTCTAAGATTCCATACAGCTGAAAGCAAATGTTTTTTTATTTTAGAATGGTAATTTCATTTAGGAGTGCTTATTTGCAGTTGGCCCTAATTGCAGAATATGCTTTTGTTACCTGCTGATGGATCATGTTGCATTTCATTGTCTGCAGAAAACTGGACCCTTCATCACTGTTGGTCCAGTGAGAGCTTGTTACATTGTGAAGTAACTTAAAAACATAAACATCAAGGTAAAAAATATTGATCTTCTTCCTGCCTGTACATTGTTAGCAATCCACCATCTGATAAAAGACACAACTAAAGAATGGCAAACACAGCAGGAGGCTATATACATGAATAGATAAGTCACACTGTTAGTTTGTGGTTTGATATACCAAAATGCCTGCTATGTCTAATGTCTTAGAAGTAGTTGGTGACCTGTACCTCCAAATGCTGTCTGAAATTTTAGACTACTCTTGTAGTAACTGGATATCTTTTTTTTTTTTTTAAAGACAAATGCCCAAAAATATATTGTGGCTCTTGAACCTCTAGCATCAGGGTTACAGTGTCTTCACAGCATTTCCTGAACCAAGTGTTTTGTCACTACCAAGCCTGTTCTGATAAGAGAGGTCATGACTGAGTGACAGGGATCTGTACATGCACAAACTATCCCTGAGTACTTGCTACATCAGCAGAAATTTGTTACTGACAACATCTTCATGTTATCTATTTCTCTGCCAGAGGGTTGTATGTGCTGAACTCTGCAGTTGACATTCTTTTATTTTTAGCTTTTTAACGTTTTTCTTAAAATTACAATTTAATCATGCTTGCTAAACTCAGTTATCTCCTGCTTGCAATTCTCCTGTTTCCATGTCCCTGTAGAATCCCTATTCCCACATCCTCATTGTTCTCCTGTTCCCACATCCTTGTAGGGCCACACAGACATTTATTATTTACGGTACCGCAAATTCTACAGCCTTAATACCTACTGTGCCAACAGGAAGTCCAAATTGGTTAGAAATACGTGAATAAAATCTGTACCTCAGGATATAACTATTGTAAGTTATATTTATCCTTGCAGGTTAAACCATTTATTATTATTATTATTATTTTATCTTTCTTATCATGCAGATAAATAGACCAAAGATCATATTCGCACAATTTTTGAAAAATACAACTAGCAAATAAAATAATCCTTGTAACAGGACAAAGTAAAGCAAAGTAGCCCTCTGATCAGCAGGCATAAAGTAGAGACAGCAGCTTAATTGTGGGAGTGTTAGCCAACTAGACTAGATTAGTAAGGAAGGGTGCTGTTACTAGGCTAGAACACTGCCAGCAAGAATCACAGGTAGTATTAAATGACATGAAAGTAGACCATAGGGAGCTATACAAGTGACAAAATAATATAAATGTGGTTCAGCGAGCAGGCCCCCCAGGTGCCACAGAGGAAGAACTGTGAAAAGGCATCAAAGAGTTAAGACTCTCTACATCCCAGTGATGTTTGGTAGGAGCTGTAGACTGAGACCTTTCAACAGGTCAAATCCAGATGCTTTGTAGAAAACTGTGTATTCCGTTGAAACTGTAAGTTTAAAGAGTATCGCGTCTTTAGTGATGTGGTGAGCCCTGGGAATGCACCAGAAGTATGGGATATTTAGGTGTCGTAAAATTTTGCTCACTGGCCAAAGTTATAGCTACCACAATAAAGTTGATTTTGGGAGGTTAGGATAGAAATATAATATGTGATTCAAACAAGTAATTGGGTGAGCATCATTCTGCAGACATATGTAACATCCTATCTAAATGAGTAACAAACTTGAAATCAAACCCCTCAGGTAGGGTGATGTGGCTTTACCAGATTTAGTTATACAACAGTAGCCATCTAAGATAATATTTTGGCCTGTGTCTTAGTAAAGAGGCCCTAAAATAAGTGGTGTAGGAAGTGTGTCATTTCCCCCCTATCGAAAGTCTCTGGAATGCCTCTAGCTTTTATCATCTTTAGATGACTCCTATCCTACTCGTCCAACAATTTCATCAGAACCTCACCATGAGCTTTAAGTGTCTGCATATATAAGTGTCACGGCCCCCGGCTCGCCCCGCCCCCCAGGGTCACGACGTTGACGCACACGCACGTTCTGGGGTCAGAGGTGACCAATCACAGCCAAAGGAGGGATATTTAAATCCCTGAAGTTCCCTGGTTCATTGCCCTGTCATGGTTTTCGTTCCTGGTTCCCAAGATTTTCTTGTCCTGTCTTTGATATTCCCGGTATTTTGACCTTGGCTATTCCTGACTATTCTGATTTCTGGTTTCCCTGACTTGGCTTGTTTAACGATATTGTGTATTTCTGGCTTCCCTGACCTCGGCTATCCCTTGACTATTCTCTGTCTTTAACGTATAATTCCAGCCATTCTAAGGACCGGTTTACATTCTATCTTTTTCTGTTCTGTCTATGTAGATACTACATAGTTCTGCGTGCTGGACCACACTAGCTGTCGTGACAATAAGTTGGGAGGATGGCGATCTGTTAGGAGCAGCCATCATGAGCCTGTTCCTCTTAGGTCTTCACTCTACCCGTTAAAGTGTGGATTTCCTCTTTAATTACTGAGAGATCCACTTGAAAGAGTTGTCTGATATCTTTCAATAAATATTTAATATCTTTCTTTGTTGCTGGTGTATCTGTCATCTTTGAATAATCTGTGGTACAGTTCACCTCTTTATGGCATGATATTGGTTGCATCAAGCAAGGTTTCTTCTGAGAATGACATGTCTTATCACGTGGAACTGCCATTTTAAGCATGCCTTTCTTCCGACCATGGAGAAGAAAACCCCAATATCTTGTGGTCTAGCTAGGAGAACTGCCTCTTTTTCGATTTCTTCTCCATTATAAAGCAGAATAATGAGTATGGTTATGAGGTAAGTAGGTATCCAAAAAATGCTCAATTTTACATTCCGTTACCAGAGCTTGCTGAAAAGACATCTTCAAAAACTAAACAACTATAGCCTTATGGTATAATCTTGGTTCTATATGATCATGCTGCTTGTTCCTGATTCAATTTTAAAACCAAAAGTGGGGGATAAAGGTAAAAAAAAATTTTAACTTCATTTGAGCTTTAATTTTACTGTTTTTCTTCAGGTTGTGAAAAATCTCTGTAGTAAGCTGTTGCTCTGTCCCTTAATTTTATTGCTCCGCCCCTTAATTTTTAAAAATTAAATACTGATCAACATATTTCAAAATAATGCATACAGCGTATAGTAAAACAAGTCCAATGATAAACGACTTTACATGTCTCCTCACTCGTTCATAAAAACAAAATGATCAGGTTTTCTTGTAGTACAACCATGGGCCTCCTCCCAGTTCCTGGATCCAGTGCTATCCAGGGGTGGGAACTGGCATTGAGAGAAAAGGTTTTTGAAGAGATCCACATTTTGACAAAGGGGTTTGATGTTGCTAGGAACTGTTCTCTCCAAACTAGTGCCCTTCATCGCATCCCCTCCACAGGCTTCAATATGTGGAAGATTGTCACTATGCATATTTATTATGTGAGATATAGGTCTTCTGGACAAGACCCCTACCAGCACTACCGTTCTGGTACACAAGGTTTTATCTAAATGGAAGACGGTACCATGAGAAACCATATTGATGAAGCAAGGCATAAACCTATATAGGCACAATGTGATATTATTCCTATTTGTCAACAAACAGGATTTGGTAGATGCCATGCAACTCATTAAATACTTTTGTAGCTTGACATGATATATACATCCTTTTCAATGAGGGGTTCAAGTGTCAGATTTTCAAATTGTTATGGTAGGTGATCATATACAAAACATTTATTCCAAAGCACCTTCTTCTGGCTGGTAATGACATGCTCTCTATGTCTAGTCTAGTGTATTGGCTTTGGCCTGTCCTGTATTCAAGATTTAACTTCTCTCATAATGCATTCCAGCTGGTTACTGCTATACCCGTGCTAAGCCCTTTTCTAAGACATTCTTAATCCCTTAGTAAATCATGGTGTTTAAAGACTGAAATTATATAAAGGATTATGCCTTATACTTGTCATGAATGTGTTATTGGTTTCTCCTCCAATTATACATTTCCATGCTGTTATTTCCTCTTAACCCCTCATTAGTGCAGATTGTAAGCTTTCTTACTTATCCCAAGTGATATATGATCCAATTGTGTACATGCTATATGTAGAGCACTACTGTATCAATGCTATATTTAGAGCACTATTGTAGAGCATGCTATATGTAGAGTACTAAATGATGAGCATGCTATATGTAGAGCACTATTGTAAAGCATGCTATATGTAGAGAACTATTGCAGAGCATGTTATATGTAGAATACTATATATAGAGCACTATTGTGTACATGATATATGTAGAGAAATATATGTAGAGCATGCTATATGTAGAGCACTAAATGATAAGCATGCTATATGTAGAGCACTATTGTAAAACATGCTATATGTAGAGAACTATTGCAGAGCATGCTAAATGTATAGTACTATTGTAGAGCATTCTATATGTAGAACACGCTATATAGAGAGCACTATTGTAGAGCATGCTATATATAGAGCACTATTGTACAGCATACTACAGGGAGTACAGAATTATTAGGCAAATGAGTATTTTGACCACATCATCCTCTTTATGCATGTTGTCTTACTCCAAGCTGTATAGGCTCGAAAGCCTACTACCAATTAAGCATATTAGGTGATGTGCATCTCTGTAATGAGAAGGGGTGTGGTCTAATGACATCAACACCCTATATCAGGTGTGCATAATTATTAGGCAACTTCCTTTCCTTTGGCAAAATGGGTCAAAAGAAGGACTTGACAGGCTCAGAAAAGTCAAAAATAGTGAGATATCTTGCAGAGGGATGCAGCACTCTTAAAATTGCAAAGCTTCTGAAGCGTGATCATCGAACAATCAAGCGTTTCATTCAAAATAGTCAACAGGGTCGCAAGAAGCGTGTGGAAAAACCAAGGCGCAAAATAACTGCCCATGAACTGAGAAAAGTCAAGCGTGCAGCTGCCACGATGCCACTTGCCACCAGTTTGGCCATATTTCAGAGCTGCAACATCACTGGAGTGCCCAAAAGCACAAGGTGTGCAATACTCAGAGACATGGCCAAGGTAAGAAAGGCTGAAAGACGACCACCACTGAACAAGACACACAAGCTGAAACGTCAAGACTGGGCCAAGAAATATCTCAAGACTGATTTTTCTAAGGTTTTATGGACTGATGAAATGAGAGTGAGTCTTGATGGGCCAGATGGATGGGCCCGTGGCTGGATTGGTAAAGGGCAGAGAGCTCCAGTCCGACTCAGACGCCAGCAAGGTGGAGGTGGAGTACTGGTTTGGGCTGGTATCATCAAAGATGAGCTTGTGGGGCCTTTTCGGGTTGAGGATGGAGTCAAGCTCAACTCCCAGTCCTACTGCCAGTTCCTGGAAGACACCTTCTTCAAGCAGTGGTACAGGAAGAAGTCTGCATCCTTCAAGAAAAAACATGATTTTCATGCAGGACAATGCTCCATCACACGCGTCCAAGTACTCCACAGCGTGGCTGGCAAGAAAGGGTATAAAAGAAGAAAATCTAATGACATGGCCTCCTTGTTCACCTGATCTGAACCCCATTGAGAACCTGTGGTCCATCATCAAATGTGAGATTTACAAGGAGGAAAAACAGTACACCTCTCTGAACAGTGTCTGGGAGGCTGTGGTTGCTGCTGCACGCAATGTTGATGGTGAACAGATCAAAACACTGACAGAATCCATGGATGGCAGGCTTTTGAGTGTCCTTGCAAAGAAAGGTGGCTATATTGGTCACTGATTTGTTTTTGTTTTGTTTTTGAATGTCAGAAATGTATATTTGTGAATGTTGAGATGTTATATTGGTTTCACTGGTAATAATAAATAATTGAAATGGGTATATATTTGTTTTTTGTTAAGTTGCCTAATAATTATGCACAGTAATAGTCACCTGCACACACAGATATCCCCCTAACATAGCTATAACTAAAAACAAACTAAAAACTACTTCCAAAAATATTCAGCTTTGATATTAATGAGGTTTTTGGGTTCATTGAGAACATGGTTGTTGTTCAATAATAAAATTAATCCTCAAAAATACAACTTGCCTAATAATTCTGCACTCCCTGTATACGTAGAGCACTATTGTAGAGCACTATATGTAGAGCATGCTATATGTATAGCACTATTGTTGAGTATGATATATCTAGATGACTTATAGATTATGCTATATGTAGAGCACTATTGTAGAGCATTCTATATCTAGAGTACTATTGTACAGCATGCTATATGTAGATCACTATTGTAGAGCACTATTGTAGAGCACTATATGTAGGGCATCCTATATGTAGAGCACTATTGTAGAGCATGCTATATGTAGAGAACTATTGTAGAGCATGCTATCTGTAGAGCACTATATGTAAAGCATGCTATATGTAGAGTACTATTGTAGAGTATGCTATAGGTAAAGCACTATTGCAGAGCATGCTATATGTAGAGCACTATTGTAGAGCATGCTATATATTGAGCACTATTGTACAGCATACTATATGTAGAGCAATACTGTAGAGCACTATATGTAGAGCATGCTATATGTAGAGCACTATTGTAAAGCATGCTATATGAAGAGCACTATTGTAGAGCATGATATATGTAGAGCACTATATACTGAGCATGCTATATGTAGAGCACTATTGTAAATCATGCTATATGTAGAGCACTATTGTAGAGCATGCTATATGTAGAGCACTATATGCTGAGCATGCTATATATAGAGCACTATTGTAGAGCATGCCATATGTAGAGCACTGTTGTAGAGCATGCTATATATATAGAGCACTATTGTAGAGCATTCTATATGTAGAGCACTATTGTAGAGCATGCTATACGTGGAGCATTATATGATGAGCATGCTATATGTAGAGCACTATTGTAGACAATGCTATATGTAGAGTACTATTGTACAGTATGCTATATGTAGAGCACTATATGCTGAGCATGCTATATGTAGAGCACTATTGTAGAAAATGCTATATGTAGAGCACTATTGTAGAGCATGCCATATTTAGAGCACTATTGTAGATCATGCTATATATAGAGCACTATTGTAGAGCATCCTATATGTAGAGCATGCTATATGTAGAGTGCTATTGTAGGGCATGCTATATATAGAGCACTATTGTAGATCATGCTATATATAGAGCACTATTGTAGAGCATCCTATATGTAGAGCATGCTATATGTAGAGTGCTATTGTAGGGCATGCTATATATAGATCACTATTGTAGAGCATGCTATATGTAGAGCACTATTGTAGAGCACTATATGTAGGGCATGCTATATGTAGTGCACTGTTGTAGACAATGCTAGAGCACTATTGTAGAGCATGCTATATGTAGAGAACTATTGTAGATCATGCTATCTGTAGAGCACTATATGTAGAGCATGCTATATGTAGAGTAATATTGTAGATCATGCTATATGTATAGTACTATTGTAGAGCATGCTATATGTAGAGCACTATTGCAGAGCATGCTATATGTATAGTACTATTGTAGAGCATGCTATATGTAGTGCACGCTATATGTAGAGCACTATTGTAGAGCATGCTATATATAGAGCACTGTTGTACAGCATACTATATGTAGAGCACTATTATAGAGCACTATATGTAGAGCATGCTATATGTAGAGCACTATTGTAGAGCATGCTATATGTAGAGCACTATTGCAAAGAATGCTATATGAAGAGCACTATTGTAGAGCATGATATATGTAGAGCACTATATGCTGAGCATGCTATATGTAGAGCACTATTGTGGACAATGCTATATGTAGAGCACTATTGTAGAGCATGCTATATGTAGAGAACTATTGTAGATCATGCTATCTGTAGAGCACTATTGCAGAGCATGTTATATGTATAGTACTATTGTAGAACATGCTATATGTAGAACATGCTATATATAGAGCACTATTGTAGAGCATGCTATATGTAGAGCACTATATGCAGAGCATGCTATATGTAGCGCACTATTGTAAAGTATGCTATATGTAGAGCACTATTGTAGCGCATGCTATATGTAGAGCACTGTATGCTGAGCATGCTATATGTAGATCACTATTGTAGAAAATGCTATATGTAGAGCACTATTGTAGAGCATGCTATATGTAGAGCACTATTGTAGAGCATGATATATCTACATGACTTATAGAGTATGCTATATGTAGAGCACTATTGTAGAGCATTCTGTATCTAGAGTACTATTGTAGAGCATGCTATATGTAGAGCACTATTGTAGACCACTATATGTAGGGCATCCTATATGTAGAGCACTATTGTAGAGCATGCTATATGTAGAGAACTATTGTAGAGCATGCTATCTGTAGAGCACTATATGAAAAGCATTCTATATGTAGAGTACTATTGTAGAGTATGCTATATGTAGATTACTATTGCAGAGCATGCTATATGTAGAGCACTATTGTAGAGCATGCTATATATAGAGCACTATTGTACAGCATACTATATGTAGAGCAATACTGTAGAGCACTATATGTAGAGCATGCTATATGTAGCGCACTATTGTAAAGTATGCTATATGTAGAGCACTGTATGCTGAGCATGCTATATGTAGAGCACTATTGTAGAAAATGCTATATGTAGAGCACTATTGTAGAGCATGCCATATGTAGAGCACTATTGTAGAGCACTATTTTAGATCATGCTATATAGAGAGCACTATTGTAGAGCATGCTATATGTAGAGCACTGTTGTAGAGCATCCTATATGTAGACCACTATTGTAGAGCATGCTATATGTAGAGTGCTATGGTAGGGCATGCTATATAGATCACTATTGTAAAGCATGCTATATGTAGAGCACTGTATGCTGAGCATGCTATATGTAGATCACTATTGTAGAAAATGCTATATGTAGAGCACTATTGTAGAGCATGCTATATGTAGAGCACTATTGTAGAGCATGATATATCTACATGACTTATAGAGTATGCTATATGTAGAGCACTATTGTAGAGCATTCTGTATCTAGAGTACTATTGTACAGCATGCTATATATATAGTACTGTTGTAGAACATGCTATATATAAATCACTATTGTAGAGCATGCTATATGTAGAGCACTATTGTAGACCACTATATGTAGGGCATCCTATATGTAGAGCACTATTGTAGAGCATGCTATCTGTAGAGCACTATATGAAAAGCATGCTATATGTAGAGTACTATTGTAGAGTATGCTATATGTAGATTACTATTGCAGAGCATGCTATATGTAGAGCACTATTGTAGAGCATGCTATATATAGAGCACTATTGTACAGCATACTATATGTAGAGCAATACTGTAGAGCACTATATGTAGAGCATGCTATATGTAGCGCACTATTGTAAAGTATGCTATATGTAGAGCACTATTGTAGCGCATGCTATATGTAGAGCACTGTATGCTGAGCATGCTATATGTAGAGCACTATTGTAGAAAATGCTATATGTAGAGCACTATTGTAGAGCATGCCATATGTAGAGCACTATTGTAGAGCACTATTTTAGATCATGCTATATAGAGAGCACTATTGTAGAGCATGCTATATGTAGAGCACTGTTGTAGAGCATCCTATATGTAGACCACTATTGTAGAGCATGCTATATGTAGAGTGCTATGGTAGGGCATGCTATATAGATCACTATTGTAAAGCATGCTATATGTAGAGCACTATTGTAGAGCACTATATGTAGAGCATGCTATATGTAGAGCACTATTGTAGACAATGCTATATGTAGAGCACTATTGTAGAGCATGCTATATGTAGAGAACTATTGCAGATCATGCTATCTGTAGAGCACTATATGTAGATCATGTTATATATGGAGCGCTATTGTAGAGCATACTATATATTGAGCACTATTGTAGAGCATGCTATATGTAGAGCACTATTGTAGAGCATGCTATATATATATAGCACTTTTGTAGAGCATGCTATATATAGAGCACTGTTGTAGAACATTCTATATGTAGAGTATTATTGTAGAGCATGCTATATGTAGAGTATTATTGCAGAGCATGCTATACATAGAGCACTACTGTAGAGCATGCTATATGTAGAGAACTATTGCAGATCATGCTATCTGTAGAGCACTATATGTAGAGCATGCTATATGTAGAGTACTGTAGAGCAGGCTATATGTATAGTACTATTGTAGAGCATGCTATATGTAGAGCACTATTGCAGAGCATGCTATATGTGGAGCATTATATGATGAGCATGCTATATGTAGAGCACTATTTTAAACAATGCTATATGTAGAGTACTATTGTAGAGTATGCTATATGTAGAGCACTATTGTAGAGCATGCTATATGTAGAGTACTATTGTAGAGTATGCTATATGTAGAGTACTATTGTAGAGTATGCTATATGTAGAGCACTATTGTAGAGTATGCCATATGTAGAGCACTACTGTAGAGCATGCCATATTTAGAGCACTATTATAGAGCATGCTATATGTAGAGCACTATTGTAGAGCATGCTATATATAGAGCACTATTGTAGAACATTCTATATGTAGGGTATTATTGTAGAGCATGTTATATGTAGAGTATTATTGCAGAGCATGCTATATGTAGAGCACTATTGTAGAGCATGCTATATGTAGAGTACTATTGTAGAACACTATTATAGAGCATGCCATGTGTTGAGCACTGTTGTAAAGCATGCTATATGTAGAGCACTATTGTAGAGCCAGCCATATGAAAAGCACTATTGTAGAGCATGCTATATGTAGAGTACTATTGTAGAGCACTATTGTAGAGCATGCTATATGTAAAGCACTATTGTAGAGCATGCCATATGTAGAGCACTATTGTAGAGCATGGTATATGTAGAGTACTATTACAGAGCATGCCATATGTAGAGCATGCTATATGTAGAACACTATTGTGTACATGCTATATGTAGATTACTCTTGTAGAGCATGTCAAATGTAGAGTTCACTTGTAGAGCATGCTATATGTAGAACACTATTGTAGAGCATGCTATATGTAGAGCACTATTGTAGAGCATGCCATATGTAGAGTACAGTTGTAGAGCATGCTATATGTAGAGTACTATTGTAGAGCATGCCATATGTAGAGTACAGTTGTACTGTAGAGCATGCTGGTTCTATTAGCATTTTAGCCAGACACGATGACCTTTGCGTACTTTACTTTCTGATTTAAACTACGTTTTGGTAATATAAAACTGGGATTGCATCTATGTACCTGGGAGCATTTGTTTGTTTCAATTTGATCTAAATAACTTTTGCCACTGTACCTGTCCTATGTTGCTGGGAAACATGGTCCAGTCTTTCTCTCTGTGGAGATGTCAAAATGTTGGTTATCATCATCACTTTCTTGTAGATCCTGCACTGCATACTCTTATGTTAAAAAATGGTTTTTAGTTTATGTTATTCACATAACATTTTAATCACTAAAACCAATGCACAAAATATATACATTAAAAAGGAAAATACATATTGTCATTCTACCAATATAAATGAGCATGTCATTCTGTATTTACCTGAAGCCAATAGAGCTGTGGGTATCTTACCAATATACTCCTATACTAAACATTGTTTATATTGCAGGTCACTATGCTATATATTGCACTATTATATATTGCAGGTCATTGTGTTGTACATTGCAACATTACATATTGAAGGACACTGCTGTGCATTGCAGTCTTTTGTTGCAGGTCAGTGTGCCATATGTAGGAGAGTTGCAAATCCCAAGTAATTATGCTATACACAGTAGTGGTTTTATGTAGCAGGTTATTGTGCTCTACATTGTTTATTTTGTGATCATTGCAGTTGCAGAACACCTGTGGTCAGAAAGGTTGCAAGTGTAACCAGGCCCTGTGTGTTCCACCTTTTATACATTGCAATGCTATATATTGCAGGAATTGTGCTATACATTATAGTATTATACAGTTGCAAGAAAAAGTATGTGAACCCTTTGGAATGATATGGATTTCTGCACAAATTGGTCATAAAATGTGATCTGATCATCATCTAAGTCACAACAATAGTCTGCTTAAGGTAATAACACACAAAGAATGAAATGTTGCCATGTTTTTATTGAACACACCAGTGATTGTCTATTGTTGTGACTTAGATGATGATCAGATCACATTTTATGACCAATTTGTGCGGAAATCCATATCATTCCAAAGGGTTCACATACTTTTTCTTGCAACTATATATTGTACTGTGTATATTGTCACTGTGCTGTACTTTCATTGAAATGTATATTTTGGAGTCACTGTTATACATTGCAGCGTTCTCTATTTATAATCACTTTCTATACTTTGTAGTGTTTATATGTGTCCTGTCACTGAATTCTCTTGGTTTTTCTGTTTTCAGTCTCACGTTCTACACAGGATGGCTCTACACGCCACCAAGGAAGCCAAGGGCAGACAGTCAGAATTGTCTCCCGGGGGAAGCGAGCAGCGACGTCTCGGCCTGAACGAGTGTGGCCAGATGGAGTTATACCTTATGTCATCAGTGGAAACTTTAGTGGTGAGTGGGTGACTGTGCATAAACAGAAAACATGGGGAAAGTGGTAGGTACTAGATTCACAGAATAACTTTTTATAAATCTGATCTACCTCTTTTAACTGCATTATTTTTCTAACATTTCCTTTTGCTATGTCAGTGTGCTGTGTCCCTGCTTTTTCCCCCCTTTTGCTCATTCTATGTCCTAATATAAATATTTCCTTCTATTATAAAACAATTGCTATTTTGATTAGTTATACAACAATATTAAGCAACTGTTGCTCTGTTTGCTGAATTTCGACCTCTCCTTTAATGTATCTTTTTCTTAATTCTTTAGATCTCTCTTACTGCCTCTCTGTACTAACTCTCATTTTATCATATACTTATTACAATGTATTTTCCCTACTTCCCTATGGATACTCCTGGATTGTCTTCTTCGAAACATTCATCCTACTGTTATCCCATTTCTACTTCACTTTACTACCCATCTCTCTTACTCACGTGTCACAGGCAGTCAGAGAGCAATATTTCGTCAAGCCATGCGACACTGGGAGAAGCACACGTGCGTCACCTTCCTGGAAAGGACAGATGAGGACAGTTACATTGTGTTCACTTATAGGCCATGCGGGTAACTCATACTACTTCTCCCAAAACTATGCTTTCTCTTTCACTCAATTGTGACACTGCAACAATTGGTATACTAGCACTTGTTTATACCAACACTTTATCTATCACTGTATCTCTGCTTGTTCTTCAGAGATGATGGATATTATCTATCATCCTAATACAGATGCTGTTCATATGTTGGGCGACGTGGGGGTGGCCCTCAAGCCATCTCTATTGGAAAGAACTGTGACAAATTTGGGATTGTGGTTCATGAGTTGGGTCATGTGATTGGATTTTGGCATGAACATACACGACCAGACCGCGATGACCACGTGGCCATCATGAGAGAGAATATCCAACCAGGTACTTGTGAAGAATAAGAAGGAATTGATTCTACATGAAGTCAAGGGGTAGTCAAAGGGATAATTAGCTAAGTTTTAGTAGGAAAAAGAGAACGTGCATGAGGAAGTTCTCATTGGGTCAGTAAAGGTCAATCCAGTAGGTATTTGAGAAACCAGGGATAAATTCAATTAAGTCGTTTTTGTTTAGCCTGTATAATGATCATCAAAACAAATATTTGGAAAGGAGAGATATTCCATATGGGGATTTTTGCAGGATATGGCCTATAAAATTAGATTCTAATATATTGAAACTAGCTGTATAGGTCAGTGCATCTAGTATTGTACAGTGGAAGGGAGAGCCGATTGTCATGAAAATGTAAAGAGATGAAGATATTTCACTATGAGAGCACCATGTGTTGGAAGAGAAATGCCTGTTAGAACTATGCTTTACGTTTTGTTAAACAGACAAGATTAAGTCATACTTAAGTAAAAATAACTTTATCAGTCTAGATTATCTCACAACATTTGCCTTAAATGTATTGATATGTATCATAATAAATCATGATATTAATTATTAAGAGGTCTGTCACAGTACAGCTGTTTTTTTTTATTTTGTGTTGACAATCATCCTGGATAATTTTGGCAAAGAATATCATAGATGTAATTAATATCAGTTCATCAGAGATGGGGATATTTTCTAACTCACTCACTCACTCTGACTTTGCAACTCACTACAACATATTGTTTAGTAAATAGTCCCATAAGCTATAGGAAGTATTTTTTTCTCTGGGAAGATTTTTTAATTAGAGGTAGCTTGAACTGATAAGAACTGTTTGTTAAACAAGGAAATCCTAAAGCACTTCCTGTCCTTAACACTTTGATAATAGTAAAAAACACAAGTTTTTGTTTTGCTCGTTTCTAAGAAAACTGACTTTTAATAAATAATCTGTGACTTTTTTGGCATCACTGTTTATTTCTTTTCAATTTTACACCACTGATGAGAATGAATAATGACAGTATACCTTTAAAAAGAACAACATTGCCCCAAACTAGAGCTTTGTTTCCTTTTAAGCAACTGGTTTCATATTTTGTCTTGTTATGTTTGTTTTTAATTATTTGGCAATCTGCAACAGCTGACCTGAGCAGAATATAAGGTAACTTTATGTAAGTCAAGGCCTTGTAAACCCTAATCGTTTTGCAGTATGTCTACCCAATATCCTAAGTATTTAAATATGTGTTCAGAAAATTTTACTATGCACTAATGTCTCTTGAAGAGATATTTTCATGCATTCTTTGTTATGCTGATTATCAAGCTAAGACAAAGAACAACATTTTATAGTCATAGAATAGCATGTCAAGATTACAGTTACATTAACATTAATCTTAGCATTACAAATAGGAGAAAAGAGACACTGTAACTTTAAGAATGTGTGGCTGGAGGCATCCCAGTGGTTTCCTTTACTTCATTTCCTACTAACTGCCAATTTATAACATTAAAAGTAAGCTACTTGCATTTTAGCATTTTGTCTAAACAGCACAAAACAATCTGACATTGTAGTTTAGTTAAGGTTTAGGTCTTAGGGTAAATGGTTAGTGTTTAGAATTTAGAACACTGGATACAAAATGTGTATTAAAATCTTAAATAAAGCAGTTTTTTAAAGTAAGATCTAGACATGCACAATTCGTTTTGTTCCGAATGTACATGCAGACAAATTTCATGCAATTTGGACATTCGGATGCTTACGAAATGCCGAAGTTCGGTAGTTCAGAAGTGCCGAACCGAATGACATTGGTCTGAATTGACGATGTTCCAAATTGCTTAAAATTTGTGAAAACTGGCAACACAAGAGAAAGGGAAGGAAAATTACATGAATGATGACAGGAATCTTGACCAATAAGCTAATTCCTGGCACTGGGAGCCCTATAGACATGAACGTGGTTGTGGTGGAAGTCCAGGCACTGGGAGCCCTATAGACGTGTAAGTGGTTGTGGTGGCAGTCCAGGCACTGGGAGCCCTATAGATGTGTAAGTGGTTGTGGTGGCAGTCCGGGCACTGGGAGCCCTGTAGCTGTGTAACCACTTGCACATCTGTAGAGTTCCCAGTGCCAGGATTGCCACCTCAACCACTTACACATCTATAGGGCTACCAGTGCCCGGACTGCCACCACAACCACTTACACGTCTATTGTATAGGGCTCCCAGTGCCAGGAGTGCCACCACAACCACTTACACATCTGTAGGGCTCCCAGTGCCAGGACTGCCACCACAACCACTTACACATCTGTAGGGCTCCCAGTGCCCGGACTGCCAACACAAACACTTACACATCTATAGGGCTCCCAGTGCCAAGACTGCCAACACAAACACTTACACATCTGTAGGGCTCCCAGTGCCAGGATTGCCACCACAACCACTTACACATCTATAGGGCTCCCAGTGCCCAGACTGCCACCACAACCACTTACACATCTATTCTACAGGGCTCCCAGTGCCAGGACTGCCACCCCATCCACTTACACATCTGTAGGGCTCCCAGTGCCAGGATTGCAACCACAACCACTTACAAATCTATAGGGCTCCCAGTGCCCAGACTGCCACCACAACCACTTACTAGACATGTGCAATTAGTTTCATACAATTCGGACATTTGGATGCTTACGAATGTCTGAAGTGCAGAAGTTCCAAATTGCCCGAATTTGCTGCCTGATTATAATTTGACAGTTACTTGCTGTTCTAAGCGGCAGTTCTGAAGCTGTATTTTCTACTGCCTTTTCTTTTTCCTAAGATAGATCTGTGCTTCTGAGAAAGATTTGGATTTACTCATAAAAAAAAAAAGGATGACTAAATAAACCTTTGGGGCTCCTAGGGAGCAGGATATAATGATGCCCTTCTCTGATTGGCTGTTATTCCCTCAGGGCAGGAGTATAACTTTTTGAAAATGGAGCCAGAGGAAGTGGAATCTCTTGGAGAAACATATGATTTCGACAGCATCATGCACTATGCTCGCAACACTTTTTCAAGGTAAGGTTTCTCTTCACTTGCTCCTAGATTAGATTATAGCATGATAAGTAGAAGTACACACCAACTGGCTGTTGATTTCAGAGGCAGACGTGTTACTTTCTCCCAATAGTAATTTACATCCAGTAACTTTTAATCAGAAAAATGGCATATGTGGAAGCTTATGTGGAAGCTTACAATTAGTAGTCTGAACCAATTAAAATAATTTTGCAACACATTAGAGCCTCTGAACTTTTCAAGCAGAAAGTAAACGGTCCAGCAAAACTTGGCCCTATTTAACCATAGTAGTTAGGTTAGCAATAGCCATCTGGTTAACTAAATGTTGGGAAATTGATTAAATTATATCACAATAAAGTGGGTTTTATAGGTGACAAAACAATGAAAATATTTTGAGGGTCAATACGTGTGATTACTGATTGTTTTCTTTCTTGGGTTTGCTGCAGGGGCATTTTCCTGGACACAATTGTGCCAAAATATGATGTCAATGGAGTAAGACCTCCAATAGGGCAGAGGACACGGCTCAGCTCTGGAGATATTGCCCAAGCCCGAAAGCTGTACAAATGCCCAGGTACCTCTTGGATGCTAGTGTTCAGTGGCTGGCTGATGGAATGGGGATGGGTCACAGTTTGAATGTTCCTGAATCTTCTAAAGAATCTAAGCATTTTCTTTCTTTTCAGTAACATATGTAGCCAATGGAAGTGTCTGAGATCCTTTGCACTCATTTAAAAGGCTTTTGTTTTGCTATTACTCGCATTCTGTATGCATTTAAACTCAAAGAACAGCAACAAAAGTTTCCAAATTCTAGTTTTAAGTTTTAGTCTACATTATAGATTTTATTGCATGTATTTATTTCAAAATTGTCAATAGAAAATGCGTGGAGGTAGTCTTTAACATTAATACTTTAATCACCATAGCCATTGCAAGATTTTACATTTCCAGTCTGACATCGAGTAGGCACATAATTTGAGACAAGTATGTACTACTTCTCTGAGGCATAGCTGGCTTCCACAGAGTTCCACTTCAAAAAGGTTATCTTGTAAATGTCCTTATTATAGTTATGTGAATCATTGTATATGCATAATTGAAAACAGTTAGCATTTGAAGATGTTTAAAGGGAGGTTGGGTTTATTGTTAAGATGCTTAGAGTTAAACAGTTACCTTCCTTCAAACTCTTGTGGACTGTGACATTCATGATTCTCAGCTAGGCACATACACTCTAACCATAAATACTCATAAACATGCAGACCTGCAATTAACCTTAACCTACCTTGTAACAGCCTTATGGTGTTGTTATGAACACAGCAACTTTACTGCATTACTATAAGCAACTTCAACATTTAAAAATACTTGGTACCGTATCCATGTTTGTAATGTATGAGAAAGCACCCTATAGGAAGTGGTAGTCACCTGTCCTACGTCTCCATTCTCTGTCATGGGCACACAAACAAACATGCAGTTTTTCCTCCATCCACACATGTCCTATAGAGGTATCTAGCAATTTATATTCTATGGTACTAACTTTAAAATATTTTCACATCAATGGCTACCTGTTTAAGAAATAGGCTGGCCCATGAGGTGTGATGCCCCTAGGCAGCTTTCTACTCTTCCCTACAGGACACTCATCGACCTGGCTACAGAAGCCAAGTCCTAGGGTGTTTTAAATCCAAGTAGAGAGTACGGGCCCTGTTCCAGGTCAGGAGCACATGATTGGTGTATCTGTGTGTTTAGCCTTTCTTTATTCGGCCCTGCTCTTTCTCACTCTGCTTTGTTGCATTTTCCTCCCCCTTTAGTATTTCCCCTGGTTTCTTTAGTGTTTCTCCCACCAGCATTGATCCTGTCACTCCCATACAACTCTTTCTGCTTTTCTGTTCCCCCTTTCATACTTTCTAAATGAAAGTCTCACCTGTTTCCATGGCAACTGAAGAGTTTGTTTACCATCGTGATCAGCTATGTGTGAAAGACCCACAATGTAACTCCATGTCTCCCCTACATGCATAGCACAGATTCATTAACCCTTCCACTGACAAAGCCTAAAAGAGTATTAGTTCTTAAAACAATATTTTCTACGGACACCGTAGATAGAGCTACATTATCATTAACTCTTCAGTGGTCAGGGTCCTCCAATGTTTTTCATTTCCAGTGGCCTAAAGTAACATAGGTTTCACTGACCACAAATAACCTCAGAACATCTGTGTGACATCTGGAGGTCCTCAACGTCACCACCAGAGCAGAGACCATGCAAACGAGAGAGAAGGTGCTGTAGTCTGCAAGGAAGGAGAAAGAGGGAGTAACAGGATGGGGGAAGGAAAAAGAGACTGCAGGAGAGAAAACATAAAAAGGAAGGCAAAATATACCACAGGAAATGTATAAATTAGTGCTAGATATAACTCACACAGCCCACCCAGCTTTTCCATTTGCTGCTGGCCAAGAAAAAGATCAGTTGTAGAATATCACTTCATCTGTCTCCATGTATAACGGGAATTAAATAATGTTTACCTTCACTATACAGAGTGCTACAACCTCCGCCATTGCACCTCTCATTTCAATATTCTTCTTTATAGTTGTTTGTTTGCATATAGACAAAATAAGACAAACAATTCTAGCAAAACACATTATGGTGAAGAGCGCTTTGCTGAAACGAGCTTACACTACAAGAAATGTGATGTGCCAAAATGGTAGCCACTCTTTTGATATATACTTCAATGCTAGCAGCTTCAAAAATGCACCAAATCACTATCAAAATATAGAATGTTTAGTGGCAGTCTTCGAGTAACATTGTATGATGTAAAGGCCAGCATGACGGAAAATGTCTGTCATGTGTTCTTGAGGGCTTAAAGAACAAAAAACAGCTGGAACTATGCCAGGGCACTTTGCCCCTGTTTATGGCATATTTGTTTTCTCTTATCTTTATATTAGCTCATTATGTGGATTAGTTTGTTTAAATAATCTTTCTTTTTGGTTTTATATTGTAAACTGTTGAGTTGAACTTTTAAAACATTTTATTGCTTTTATTAGCTGTTCATTCATATCATGCCAATTTCCTGTGTCCCACCATACATTTTAAATACTTAATTGTGACATCGGGGGCAGAAAAAGATGTGTTTTTCTCTACACAAACATAGTTTACATAATTTTTCACCTTCTGTCCTGACTGGAGTAGTGGATAGCACCATCTACTGGATGTGTTTATAAGCACCTGAATCTGTCTCTATAAAATAATAAAAATAATATACATCTACAAGGCTTTATTTTGGTACAACCTGCAAACTTGCTAATAGCTTCAAATTCTACATTTCACTTATTTGTAGTAATTGTAATGCTGTTTATTTGAGTGGGGGTGCCTGTAATCCAAATATTTCACTGCAAATTTGTTATACTTTAAGCCAACTGTTGTTTGCGTGTTTATCAGTTCAGCAGTTAGCTTAGTAGCTTGTAAATGAAAACAATTCTGGTGGGGTAGACCTGTATATAACTGTAGACCTGTCAATTATCAATAACTTTCAACCACATGCAATTATATCACATGTCACCACGTCAATGTAAGCTGTTTAAGACTCTTTATTAATTGATTGGTCATAATTCTCTGACTGTGAAAGACTTGTTTTGGATCAGTAAATATATGTTCTTAGGAAGGTTGAACTTGATGGAATCTGTTAAGATTTGTAATTGTGAAGATGATGATAACCCATCTCTATGTCTGCAGCCTGCGGGGAGACACTTCAAGACAGTCAAGGGAATTTCTCATCTCCTGGATTCCCCAATGGATATTCTGCATACGTGCACTGTGTGTGGAGATTGTCTGTCACTCCTGGAGAGAAGGTATTTGTCCTTCTGTCTTCCACAATTATGGCATAAATTGAAAAGAGGAGGTATATTAAGTCACAGCCTTACCCTCTCTATTACAAACACCACCAAGAAGAGTGGCATTATCCACTGATTCTGGTCATATTACAACAATAGGGTAACTAGGAGCCAAGTTTGGATAATGTGGGTGATACACTTCTAACAGCCTCTGCCCCCATGCATTCACAGAAATCCACTCATAATTACCAGCAGTGAGATAACTGGATGGATGGTCAGGGGAACTTTTCAGATTTCCATATCAGCTCATAGATTCGAGCATCCTGGCAAGTATCAAAAGCCATAATATTAAAATAAAACAATCACAGTGGAATCCAGTCAAATTGCTGCTGTTTGTCCACTAGTACTTTTGCTAATTTCCTTGATATAAATAAATCCACAGGTGTGTAAAAAGAAAATCTAATGCTTCCAAGATGTGAAATTTTACTGCACATTTTAAAGACTTGCTGTCACAACATTTTACATTCTGGGTGAATAATTTTCATAGGCACTTGCTGAGTAGGAGGCTCATGAAAGATGAGATGAAATGTCTTTTGCTGGTTAAAAAAACAACCTTTTATCCTTGTACTCATACAAATAGATTACTGAAGTTACCCTTTTACGGTCAGTTTGACACTGTATTGCTGTATTTTATGTTCATATTGTGTCTTCAATACTGACAATCTATCAACCACTTCATGTCTGTGTATATACCTTGCCCATTCTTCCTGTCCATTCCCTTATCCCTAGCTATGAGAACTGGATCTTCATTGTTTAGTATTGCATGTTATTCTTTCTCCTGGTTCTAATATCACTGCCTTTCCTCAACCCTTCAGATAATGCTGAATTTTACCTCTTTGGATGTGTACCGTAGCCGCCTCTGCTGGTATGACTACGTTGAGGTCAGGGATGGTTTCTGGAAAAAAGCTCCACTTAGAGGTACTGAATTGTCAAGTGCACTGCATTTTAAATTTAAATAAATGTACATATGTTTGTATACGGCTGCAAAAGCAAGTCATATTAGGTTTAGGAAAGAAGTATAACAATTAACATATGACAGCATATGCCACATATGCGCAAATAATGAAAAGGTACAGTGATAGACAAGCAAACCTTATAAACTGGGATAATTGGTCACTCTAAGTTATATAGTCTAACCTCTGGTTTTCAGCTTGTATTTGTTCCTGTAATGGGTTTTTGATATAATGTGTCCTAAGCATGCCACTATTTCACCAATTAAATTGTAGTTTTGGTCTTTAGTGTTGTGACGAAGTGCCCTTCGCCACTTGGTCCTGGAGAGGCCTACTTGCCAGCCTCCTCCCCTGTGACTATGACTCTTTCATGTATCTGGCTTTAAAGCCCCTAGTCTACCTTCAGACAGACTATTTATGTAGGCTGCTTTATTTATCTTATGTTTTAGTCACCCTGTACCCATTATAGGTGCAGGGTGTGTGTAATATAATTGTTTATAGTGTGTGTGTGTGTACTGTGTAATGTATTGCCTGCTCTCTTGTATTGCTGAGGTTTTCTACCAACTAGGTGGGTTTGGCTATGGAGCTTGTCTAGTGCCCTCTGTTGGTAGCAGCAGCAATATGCACTACCTGAATTGCAAGACTGGTTCATTTGCATATTCGGGTAGATTTGCATATTGCTAATTCTGCAGGCAGGTGAGATATTTACTGTTAAATATTGTCTCCCCCCCCACCCCTTTAAAAATGTGCCATTTTCCTCCTGGCCAGATCGCTGGAGAACTGGTCCAGATCGGAACAAAATTTACTACATAAGGTGACCCTGGCTGCCAGAAGGGCCATGGCCCAAGTGTGGCTACAGGGAGAGACCCCCCCTATGGAGGTGGTGATACAAAAGATTAAGGATACATACATAATGGACGAGTTAACAGCTAGGCTCCGGGGCACTAAGAAGAAAATGGAAAAGATTTGGAGCCCGTGGGTGGCTAGTGGGGTGGGTGATTAGGGGAGTGGGGGACGGGCTCGTTCCCTGCGTACCCCGAAACACCTCTATTGATGACAGGATGCATAGCACACTTTTACTCCCCCTTCCGAAGCGGGACCCTCAGGATCCCACGAGATGTTCACGGTATATAGTTTTTCACACTGGCATGGCGGTACTTGCTAAAAACATCCCGGCTCGTGGCTATCCAGCTATCTGATCGTATCGGCATCATTACCATTCTGGGAAAATCACTATAATACCCCCTCCCAATCCTACTCCCAATCCTACTCTCTCTTCTTTTTTCTCTTCTATCCTTTTGGTACTCCTTTTCTTTTCTTTATTTATCTTTATATTGTTTTTTCCCATCTATCTGGTTACTGCCCAGTTACCATATGGCTCACTGAAGCTATATTTGGAGGGGCGGGTCGAGGGGTGTTTATTGGTAGGCTATTATTAAAATATCTTCGCATAAATGTCATCCCTGTACACTGAGTTTTAGTTCATTGACCTAGCCAAATTCTTACTGCATTCTAGGGGTAGCTATGGATGGATAGCGTGAAATATCATTGTGTAGTTCACTATCAGATGGGAATTTATTGTCTTACTTAAAATAAAATGGGTGGGATACCGCAGTAAGCAAACACGTAAAGACGACATTCATATGTTAGATATGCTGTTTGTGATTGGTAATCAGACTTTGCAATATTGTTTGTTTTTTACAAGTAATGTGTATTGTTTTGGTGATTGCGATGTTGTTCTTTATTGCATCATGTTGCATATACTGTTGTGGTGTCTGATCATTTCATAAATAAAGAATTTAAAAAAAAAAAAAAATGTGCCATTGTGTTGTGATAAGTCACTGTGTGTTTCTTGATATGGTTTGACTGTTTGTGATTTTATTGAGGTTTCACAACAATGTTATTGTGGTGACTGTATTGGCTGGTCCCAAGGGAATAAAGATTTTGACAGTTCTTCTTGATCCCTCTAAACGTAGCCTTGTCTCGTTATTGGAGGGAGCTGTTATAATCACACTGGGGATTGATATGTTCTGCATGCTACCCTAAGCTTGAATCACTTAGTTCTTTTAAGAGCTTGTTCCTAACACGCTCTCCTTGGAGGAGGGGTCTTCACCACACAGTCCTGGATGCTGGAGGTTCATACAGGGTGGAAGGAAGAGTTCTTTTCCACACAGTCCTGGAGGACAGAAGCTGATCCAGGGTGGAAGGAAGACGGCGAGACTCCAGTCAAGATACGGCGGTTGCGGAGTCTGCGGTGGCTGTGGTGTCTGCTGCAGCGCTTGGAGTCCTCAGGAAGTGCTAGGAGCATCCGTCAACGGAGGGTACTCAGTCGGAGTACAAGGAGCTCCGTTACAAGTGTGTTGCCGCCTTCAAAGGTGGTGAAGGCTAAAGCCTTAATTACCCATTTGGGAAACTGTCATTCATTGTTTGCTACTTTGAAGCCCTATTCTGGATCAGTAAATGAGTCTGCTGAGGTCCAAAACATCTACTAGTTGGTGAAGCTTCTTTTGCTGGCTGTAACTGATCAACAGAAGAAGACAATTCACTTCACTGTCTAACAAAATGCTTTCCTTTATGGGGTGTAACGGACCATTTTGCACACAAGAGGTTAAAAACCGTTTAGGCAATATTCCCCTTTTCAGATACACAGGCAGCTA
This sequence comes from Pelobates cultripes, assembly GCA_933207985.1. Classification (NCBI taxonomy): domain Eukaryota; kingdom Metazoa; phylum Chordata; class Amphibia; order Anura; family Pelobatidae; genus Pelobates; species Pelobates cultripes. The sequence goes on along the minus strand of OW240914.1, from coordinate 135,039,284 downwards.
CTGCGGTCACCAATCTCCCGAACTGCAAACACATGAATTCACCAATCTCCCAAACAGGAAACACACAAATCCTGTAAACAGCTGAACAGGAAAAACCATACGAACAGTTTACACTCCTGGCAGTCGCACTGTAACAGCATACAATCCAATTCCTCCCAAGAACAAGACGACACTTCGTTTGAGGGTCAAGCAGAACTGATTTACTGGGACTACCTTCCCGGCTTTTAATGCAGGTCTCCCACCTGGTGGAAACATATTGGACATTGACCAATCACAACCTTACAATCCCACAATGCATCACAATCTCTCCTCTCTGTCCTGGAGATAATTGGGAAGTAATCCAATTATCTCCAAGGACAGAGGCAAAACTCCATTAGCCACATGGCAGACAAAGGACAATAAAAGACATACAATTACATACTGTTACATTTATCACATAGAACATACACATTCTACATATCCCCAGATAGCTTAGATCTGAGCGCACATTATTACCGGATGGCGCTCAGATCATATACATACAGTTCAATCGCCATGGAGCCAAAAGTCTTTCCCATAGTATTTCGGTATGGCTTAACTATCTGGGGTAACACTGCTCACATAAGGAAAATAAAAGGCTTTTTTTTTTTTTAAATTCTTTTATTTTTGGTGTGTCGTTGCAATACATTCTGGTGGGAATAGCTGTATAGCATAGTACATACATGGCACAATCGAGTATAAGAATACATTGTGTAGTGCGGTTCGTACCTTATTGTCTACATTGTCACAAGCTGAAATGTACTGTTATTGATGACACTTTTTGACAATGTCGCATCATCACATTAAACCATTAACCAGTTAACTGCGCGGAGGAGCAGGGGCCCCGGCCCGACGCCTCGTTGATTTTGTCGCTTTCAGCTTGTGGTGAATGGCGTCGACACGAGGCCCCAGCCCCCCGACAGCATGAGAGAAAAGAGAGTAATGGATAGTGGGGGTTAGGGGGGGAAGGGGGAATAAAAGGCTTTTAATGCAGAGCCAAAGTCCAGCGGCAAGAGGTGGGCAACCAGGCTCCTCCAGTGGCGAGGTTGGTTCTGCCACAGGGAGATATTGTGGCTAATTCTATAAACAAGAGCCAAATACAGTTCCAAATATAGAAAAACAATCCTTAAAGAGCACACCATTAAGTGGCTTAAAATAAAGGAACATGGGCATATAATTCCCAGAAAAGGGCTACATATAGTTGAATATTTTATTGAAGTTTATTTGCAATATTTTCTGTCTTTGAGAAAAAATGTTATATTGCCCTTGTTGCAGTCTTTTGTTTTTCCAAATGACTTATCTACAAAGTCGTAATTAAAGTCTGTGGTGATTTTTGTAGATAAATAATTTTAAAAGTTTTTCAAACTATATTGAATCATCAAATCATCATTAATCATTAAGTAAACCGAGGTCCATGTTGTAGGTATTTTATGTAATTATATTTCCTGCCCAAGCTTACTCAAAGACCATCTGTACCCCTTGAAAAAATAATAGTGGGGCTTCTTTGATCTCCCATTCACAGGTCGCTATTGTGGCGATAAGATTCCTGAACCCATCATATCCACAGAGAGCCGACTATGGATTGAGTTCCGGAGCAGCAGTAACTGGGTGGGGAAGGGATTCCAAGCTGTTTATGAAGGTATGAGAAGAAAGTGATCATAAGGAGAAAGCAATGTTGTTGTTTTTGCATACTCTCTAAAATTTCTCCTGTCGTAATTCTTTGATGATTCCCCTTCTGAGATTGAGACTGCCAGCTTCACTTATCGTGGTCCGCTCTGTCCAACATCTACTGTTCTGAGGCTCTTTCACAGATTACCTCTGTCTGAAGGCTGTTACCACCTTATCATATGGCATGACTCTAATTTTTCCTATCCACACTTCTGCTGTAAGTCATCTCTCCTTCTGTCCCTTTTTGGTTATTTCTTAGGTCCTTACACATGCTCTTATCACCTTTGCCTTTTGTTCATTTCTTTTTTCTCCTGCTTCCTTCTTTTTTTCCTAATTATTTTGTATGTGTCTTGCTGCAGCTCTTTGTGGTGGGGAGGTAAAGAAAGATGCTGGTCATATCCAGTCCCCTAACTACCCAGATGATTACAGACCTAACAAGGCCTGTGTGTGGAGGTTGAGTGTGGCTGAGGGTTTCCATGTAGGTGTCTCATTCCAGTCCTTTGAGGTAAGATCAAAAAAGTAACAAAAATGCAGTTCACTACAAAGCAACACAATCTGTAAATAAGTGATAGTGTGTCTTTGCTCAGGGTAATAGTAGGGTGTGAGGGAAATGTAGTAAGGATGGGAAATAAATAAGTCTGCTGGAGTTGCTGATCTGTGAATATTTGTTAAATAGGCAGGAATGTTATGCTAATGCATTAGACAGCTGATATTCAACTCCTGGTTAGAAACCCAAAATTGAGTCTTTATTAGAGGTTCATCATATTGATCAGGTCCCAAAAAACCTCCCTTAATAAACCAATTCATGTATCAGGACTGCCTTCTCCAATGCTATTTATAACACTGGGTAGAGTCTAAAGAAGACATTGTATATTATATGAGTTGAAGATTGGGTTAATTCAAGGTTATGCCATGTGTGCAATTAGGATCCCTATCAAAATATATTAAAAACACTGCTTTAGACATTTTGTATCGCCATCATGTTCTGTTAGAATTTCAGTTGTGCTGCAATGTTCTATAGAGATGTAGTGGATAGTGGTGATATTGTGCTCTATTCCATACCTTCACACAGAGGAAGACACATTACTCCACACCTGATTACAGACACAGGCATAACAATTGTAAAGGAATATGTCTCTCTATTTCATGGCTAACATCTACTTTTCCCACAGATTGAGCGCCATGACAGCTGTGCTTATGATTACCTGGAGATCAGGGATGGCAGTACTGAATCCAGTACTTTAATTGGTCGATTCTGTGGCTATGACAAACCAGATGATATAAAGAGCTCGACCAATCAGTTGTGGATTAAATTTGTGTCTGATGGTTCCATAAACAAGGCTGGCTTCTCTCTTAACTATTTCAAAGGTTAGTAAACCACTCACCACATCAAATATTTGATAGAACACACATTCTAAAGACAACAGAGGTCAGCAAAATCCTCTGTAGGCAGAGTTTACAAAGTCAGCAAAGTTTTACCACTTCAAGGGTAAGCCGACATCACCAGACATTAGATCACCAGGGCAGACACCACACCAGAAGACTGCAAAGTGATCAAATCTAAGGTCAACCGGACACCCACAGCTTGCCAGCCATTCTTTCACTGCTAAGCTCTGTTCAGCCATAATTGTATCTAATGATACACGGTGTGTCCCAGATATATTGTATCCTCTTTGTGTTATTTTTTCTGGTGATTCCTTCAACTCTGAAACTTCTCCTAACTTTTATTTGTGTTCCCTCCACAGAGGTAGACGAGTGCTCACGCCCTAATAATGGTGGCTGTGAGCAGCGTTGTGTGAACACTTTGGGGAGCTACAAGTGTGCCTGTGACCCAGGATATGAGCTGGGACCAGACAAGAGGACATGTGAAGGTAAGAACAACTCATTACTGTTGTTTAATTAAGTTTACCCTATACATGTCATAATTATGAGAATACAAAATTATAAGATTCATGTCATAAATATACAATGCCACTTTGTTATCCCCATCCTGTACTTGAAGGTGAATTATTACTCTGTCGGCACATTCAATATACCAATCAGTCATAACGTTAAAACCATTGACAGGTGAAGTTAATAACTTTGATTATATCGTTACAACGGCATATGTCAAAGGGGGAGATAAATTAGGCAGCAAGTGAACAGTCAGTTCTTGAATTGCATGTGTTGGAAGCAGGAAAAATTGGCAAGTGAAAAGATCTATATGACTTTGACAAGGGCCAAATAGTGATGGCTAGATGGCTGGGTCAGAATATCTCGAAAATGGCAAGTCTTGTGGGGTGTTCCTGGTATGGTGCAAGGAAGGACAACTGGTGAACCGGCATCAGGGTCATAGGCGCTCAAGACTCATTGATGCACATGGGCAATGCAGGCTAGCCCGTCTGGTCCAGTCTCACAGAAGAGCTACTGTAGCACAAATTTCAGATGCCACAGGACACGTTCAGAGATGTCATTGAGACCATACCATGACACATCAGAGCTGTTCTGGCAGCACGAGGGGGACCTATATGATATTAGGCAGGTGGTTTTAATGCTGTGGCTCATCAGTGTATATCAGCAGTGCCTCTACCTCAGAACTGCATTGTTACTCTGTTAATTCATTCCCTTGCCATTCCTATCTTGCATATTAGAGTGCGGCCATAGGGATGTAGAACTTTATTTAACCCCTTGTGTGTTAGAATTGTTGGATTAGAATATTATTATCATCTACAGATCTGCCATCTATGCTTGATTAAACATATTGATAAGAGAATTTGTGGGGGGGTTTATAATGAGCATTCACCCTAGTGCTACATTATAAAATGTATTTCTTTATTCTTCCTGTGTGTTTTTTTCTAACAATGCCAATAGCATAGTTCCAATAAGTATCCAATTATTTTCAGCGGCTTGTGGCGGTTTCCTGACTAAGCTGAATGGCTCAATCACCAGTCCAGGATGGCCCAAGGAGTATCCCCCAAATAAAAATTGTGTCTGGCAGCTGGTTGCTCCAACACAATATCGAATCTCCCTAAGATTTGACCAATTTGAGACAGAAGGCAATGATGTGAGTACTTGCATATTGTACAGAACTCGTGAGTATGAAACATTATTTTGAAACAAGTTACAAACTTAAGGCTCTTTTGCAATCTTCTTGTAAAATATCCGCTGTACTGTTGTTATTACTAACAGCCAATAGATATTTGCAGCTAAAAATGCCAACTGGTTTCCATCTATGACAACCTTCAGTTCCATCTTGGTGAGATTTTAAAGAATGAAGAATGTAACCAGCTAACCAGTTAATAATGATAGTGACACCCATTTTAGCAATTAATGACTTGTTGACAAAATTTTGCTATTCCTCGTTTCCCTTTTCTCCCATTTTTCTCCTCACAATCTATTTCCTTCTTTGTTTTTCAGCCTATATATTCACATGTATTAAAGAGACACTCTAAAAATGAAAATCCAGCGCACTCGCTTATCTACTAAACAGTCATTTTAGTGCTGAACAATTTTTTGGTTTTATTAAAAACACCTAAACCAGGCAAAAAAAAGTAATGGTGGTTTAGTTACAGAATATGATCATACATTGCATAAGCCTGCCACAACGCCAATGTATCCCATCTTTGGCAGGTCCTACTCTGTCTGCTAAATGATCTACTCACTTGGGGAAATCCTTCCATCTCGAGTTCTCTGCAGTACAATGCTTAAATAGGATCCTGAGATGAGGCACCTGTAACAGGGAGGGGTGCAAAACCCTTGGTGCTGGCTAGACTCCTAAATATATACATATATGAGAAAATAAGGGTTTGGCTGCACTCACCTAAACATGCTAAATTAGGGTGCTGCTGGGGGCCAATAAGTACAGTAAAAATTAATATCCAGCGCACTAAACAGTCATTTTAGTGCTGAACAATTTTTTGGTTTTATTAAAAACACCTAAACTAGGCAAAAAAATAATGGGGGTTTAGTTACAGTATATGATCATATATTGCATAAGCCTGCCACAACGCCAATAAAAGGGACACTCTAGGCACCCAGACCACTTCAGCTCATTGAATTGGTCTGGGTGCAATGTCCCATGTCCCTTAACCCTACAGTAATAATTATTGCAGTTTCTAAGAAACTGCAATAATTACCTTGCAGGATTAAGTCCTCAAGACAGTCACCTTGCAGTGTTAAGTCTACAAGAGAGCCACTAGAGGGACTTCCGGGTGCTTAGACGACTTTTGCTCTGCATGAGGACTTTCAGCGTCACCGGAATCCCCATAGGAAAGCATTGAATAATGCTTTCCTATGGGGAAATCCTAATTTGAGCGCGCCATTGCCACGCATGCGCATTAGGTCTCCCCTGCCTGCTGACGTTGGTGGGGGAGGAGCATGGGCTGAGCCTGACCCAGCGCCGAGGGATGGGGGGCGAGAAGGAGGGGGCACTGTACGATTCTACAGTGCCAGGAAAACGGGTTTGTTTTCCTGGCACTAGAGAATCCCTTTAACATTTCTTGCCATATGTCATGATTTATGCTACATGCCATATTTCATTCTCCGTTTTCAATACCTAAAAGGACACTCCACTGCCAGAATATAAAATCACTATTTAGTAGATATACCAAAAACATGATTGCATTTAATTGTGCATTTTTTCATTGGGGTTATATCTAAAAAAAAGTATCTTGTCTGAAGCCTTTGCAAGCCCTCCCCTATCTTTCCCAGCCCAGACCTTCTGTGTCTGTCCAATCACAAACATCCCAGTTCACCTCAATGAACTTTGCAAGGCAGGTGCTCTGGGCAATTGCTGCCTCTTGAGTTTAGCTCCACTAAGCTAACAAAGCTAGGAAGTAACAGGACCTGTTGTCTGATTGAAAGCCAAAGGGGTGTAACCAGGTTCATTTATAAAAGTGTCACTCTCTGCTGAAATCTGCACTTTTTGTAAAATGAAAAATAGGACACACTCTTAGCTAAAGTGTGTTAGGTGTATGCATTGTCTCTTAAATTGTGTATGCAATATTTTATCCTATTTGTTACTTTTCATCTCTTATTTATTTTACCAAGAAACAGAGAGAAATGTCATTGCTCTCTCCTCTCAGTATGATTATTTTCTACAGTGCTGATAATGTTCTTAGAATTCTTTGAAAATAACCCAGGCAGCGATTTACAGATATGTACAAACTGCAATATCAATCTTGCTGGTTTTAATGAAAGTGTTGTACAGTCACCATCTGATAATTCATTCTGCCTGCCCTCAGGTGTGCAAATATGATTTTGTGGAGGTTCGCAGTGGGTTGACGTCAGACTCCAAGTTGCATGGAAAGTTCTGTGGCTCTGAACTCCCTTCAGTGATTACCTCTCAGTACAACAACATGCGCATTGAGTTCAAATCTGATAACACAGTTTCAAAGAAAGGTTTCCGGGCTAATTTCTTCTCAGGTGAGCTTTCGTTTGCATGCTGCCAGTCTTTCTCTCCTCTTGCATTTCCACTTAGGAGATGTTTGATTGTCTGATGCTTTCTGGGCAATATGGTGACATTTGTCATGGCATGATGACACTAAAGTCTTGGTCATATGCCTGCATTGCTTGGTGATGTCATCTTCTCCTCTTTCCCTCCGTAACGCAAAATTACATATAAGTATTTCAAAGAGATGGAGCAAAAAGTGACAATTCAAAACCACACTTCACAATTACACAACACGACTGTATATCATCCGAAAGATGGTATAAGGACACACACAAAAAAAATAGATATTATAATGAAACTTGTCAAAGATGCAATATTTATAATTGTGGAGACTTTAAAAGAAGTGTTTTCTAGCAGAGCTGCCACGGTTTGGATTGTGCTTGAGGCAGGTTGATGACCTGCCCTTGTTACCTCCCTGGACAGTTGTTAGGTGGGGAAAAATACAGAATATTTTCATTTCAATATACAAAATAATCAGTCACAACATTTCAGCATTAGAGGCCTGCCTCAATATCCAGCTTCTGAAATGTTTGGGATCCACATCTACTGTAAAACAGGTATTTTCCTAGTTCTTAAGAGAGATAAAAGACAGTTTAATTTGATTTATCTGACATTGTATCTGTACATTTATGCTGTTGTTGGTTAATGATGCTAGAAGTAATGGCTTGTTATTTACACCTGTCACATAATGGCTAGTGCAAGGATTTTTACTTCTCTGGGAAAATATCCCAATACCTACCTTCGCTTTCTGCTTTGCCTCTCTAGTTCCTTCCTCTATCAGCCTTACTCTTCTTTCATTCTCCCAGTCAGTCTTTTTCAAGTCTGTCTCACCCAGTGCTTGCCTGTATTCTGTAATCCCTACAAGCTTCAGATACAGAAATTCCAGTACATGGAGTCACACATTCCTTGCATCACACATATGCAGACCATTTTCTGTGCTCTGTTCTTGTACTTCTGCACAAATCTGAGCTCTTATAGAAAGTGCCAGTTTGTAAATAATCAGTGCCATTGATGTGTACCAAATAGAGGCTGTAGGCTGGTCACAGAGATGTATTGATGGCACCACCAGCCCGAAGGACTACAGAGTTTTCCTCTTAGGCCAGTGCACCAAACAAATGCTGCAGTGCTGTTATTTCATTTTGGGACTATTTTGTATATTGAAGTAAAATTACTGTGTTATTTTTTTTAATTTTTTTATTAATGTAGGTTTCATTTTTTATATCATTATAGTAGGTGACTCTAGAGGTCACTGTAGATGGCTGCACCCACCACTGTCTTTCACCATAGTCAATTTGTGTGTGCATCTATAATACTTTTTCTATTCATGGAGCAGGCCAGGAGAGAGGTATAATTTCCTATGAAAACCAAGCATATCTGCATATTTTATTTCCCAAAGAGCCTATGCAATATGCAGTTATAGCGGTGAGCATTAAGTTGTTGTTGTGCTCTTTAACAAACCTAGGATATGTGACAATGACAGAACTTGGGAATGAGTGTCTCTTACCAGGCAAACACAGTATGAGCTAAAGAGACATGTAGAAAGATATTTAATTATTGAAAGGCCATGGCCACTGTTTCACAGTAAGCTTTTAGAAACACTACTTCTCTCAGTACAAAATAATGACATTCCACCTGCAACAGCAGTGTGTAAAGCAGGGATGCATGGTGATATAATGACACAGATTTACACAGTGATTCAGGACTTCTGTAGTTTACATGGTGAACATATTAACATCACTAAGGTGGCAAATCAGACCCACAGAGACCGAATGGAGGCATTGGGTTTTACTTAGTGGTGAAAATGGGTTTTGGTGAGGTGAAATATATTATCTTAACAGCTCTGTCCTGCCTTTCGGTTTGGTTGCATGGGGTGCTTGGCATGTTCATTGCATGACAACCCTGCATCTACTATCCATGCACGATTTTAATATGGCTTCTGGCTCCCAGCTCTGCATTCTGGATTATCACAAGGAAACAGTTACCCCCCATCTCCCGCTCACTCCTTTCTCTGTCTGTCTGTTTCTCCCCATCCCTCAACCTACTTCTTTGTTTCTACTTATTTCCCCTCTTATCTATTCTGATTTCTTTTTTTTCTTGCCCTTCTCAATTCATACAACCTTCTTTTTCTTCTATGCCAACACATTTATAATCTATATCTGGTCTTTTTCATTTCCTTGTAATTTCCCTCACTTTTTACCATCCTTTATCTGTCTCCATCAAAACAATGCACTTAATTATTTTCTCCTAATTCATTTACCTCCACAATCACCTGTCCTCTACTTCAAATCATCTTGCATTGCTCTTTCTTCTCTAAATCTCATTTTAAATTGCTATTCCTCTATTTTCCTCAATTGGTTCTGCTCATCCTTTACTTACTCCACTTACGCCCCCTTATATTTCCTTTCAAACTGCATTTCTCTTCCTTTCTTACTTGGTACCCTCCATTATACATAACTTCATAAAAACTGCTTGGCTTTTACTTTTATTACTGTGTCCCATCACCCTCCCCATACTTTCCTTTCTCTTCTTCTCTCTTGCTTCCTTTCTCTCATCCTTAAATAAAATTAATCATCCATCTATGATTTCCTAAATCTCCCCAAACTGCTTGTTTTCTCTCTGTATTTGGCTGACTTCTTTGTTTCTCTTCATTCAAACTGTCCTACCTTTTTCCCTCTTAATTTCCCCTTCTTTGTCCATCATATTCTTCTCGTTCTCTCCTCCACGTCTCCTCTGTCCCACCCCATCTCTCATTACAGAGAAGAAGAACCTACAGAAGTTATTACAGTTGAACGAAGTGAACCAGAAGCAGAAGCAACAACCGGCTCCTCGTAGGAGCCGCCAACGAGTGAAAACCCGGACTACGAAAAAGAATCGCTCCCCTTAACGAAAGCTCCCAATGATATTTCCTTACCTTAAATATCCCCAATACTCATCTTTACTCTGCCCTACCCTCTTTCCTACCAAACCCCTTTTCCCCCATTTTTGTCTGTCCAGGCCTCTAAACTACAGAATACAATCTTATCCACTGGGGAATCTAGCCCTCCCAATTCAGAGACATTTGGGTTTGGGGAGACTGTTTTGGCAATCAATTGTTTCTTTTTCGTTTTTTTATTATTTTAGTTAATAAATATCTATTTTTATTGTTTTTTTTAACCTGCAGCATTAATATGTCAGTGATTATGCAAAGGTTAAGGGTATGAGGTATATAAAATGGTACATATTTTCCACCTCTCCCAACCCCTTTCTAAGTGGGGGCACATACTTGGCTTCTCAGGTAATGCTTATTATCCATACTCATAATTGGCAATGTGGTCACTGAATGTCATCCATGTTTGCACTCTGCATCTTCACTTTGCTCTCCTGGTCTATGTGGATTTCCCCTTCTGTCTCTCAGGTAATGGTGGTGGTCTCTGTGTGCCAGGGGGGTGGGGGTGGATGAGGATTCTGCCTTCACTTCACCTCACCAGTCTCTTCATGAGCTCTTCGCCTCCTTACCACATTGCTGACATACTCAGTTCCCTCTACATATATTTCAGATAAGGATGAATGCTCCCGTGATAATGGAGGTTGTCAGCATGAATGTACCAACACAATGGGCAGCTATTCCTGCCAGTGCCGCAGCGGGTTCACCCTGCACGAGAACAAACATGACTGCAAGGAGGGTAACTCCACTATATGTCTGCCCCAGAACTGTATCTGTATATATTTCTAATAGATGCATACTTCTACCATATGTAATAAGTATTATGTGCCTCTAATTTTAAATTACACTGACCTCCTCTTTATGTTTCACAATACAGTGTGCAAATATTATTCTGTTAAAGAACAATTTATGCGTGTCACATTCCATTATATAGATACCCTCCATATATATATATATATGTATATAGACATAGCAGAAATGACCGCACTCCAAGGACTTTATAGAGATTTTCAAATAAAATTTAGCTTTTATTCAATACATTTAAAAAGTCAACGTTTCAGCTCCCACATGGAGCTTTCATCAGGATGTTTTGTCCTGATGAAAGCTCCATGTGGGAGCTGAAACGTTGACTTTTTAAATGGATTGAATAAAAGCTAAATTTTATTTGAAAATCTCTATAAAGTCCTTGGAGTGCAGTCATTTCTGCTATGTCTACATGATCCTTGCCAGACCAGCACCGGGCACCACAGGATTACACCAGGAGTGCAAGCCCTCGCTATTTATATGTTATTTATATTTATATATATATATATACCAATACTTTATGCTTCTAGCGTTCTATGACATACATTCCCTTCATATTTACTCCAATACTCTGTGCACATAGCATTCTACCATACAGATTTCATATTCAGGGGCGTATTAGCCGCGAGGCAAACAAGGCATTTGCCTTGGGCGGCATTTTCCAGGGGGCGGCAAAAAACGCCGCCCCCCAAATGCCCAGGGCAAATGCCTTGTTAGCCTTGCGGCTAACAGGCATGCCGGGCAAGCGGGCGGCTGGCGAGGGAGCTCTTCCCTTGAGTTGACTGCTCAGCTCCCTCGCGCGCCGCAGAGTGAGGCTGGGAGCCGGAAGATGACGTCATCTTCCGGCTCCCAGCCTCACTCTGCGGCCCGAGGGAGCTGAGCAGACCGCTCAGGGGAAGAGCTCCCTCGCCAGCCGCCTGCCCAGCCCAGCCCGGCAACCACTGGACCACCAGGGAGGTAATGAACCCCCCCCCCCAGCACTCCCAAAAGGTAAGGAGGTTGGGGGGGGGGGTGAATAAAAAAAAATGTGTTAATGTGAGTGAGTGTTTGTCAGTGAGTGTGTGTCTGTTAATGTGTGTGAGTTTTGTTAGTGTGTGTGTCTGACTGTGTGAGTGAGTGTGTGAGTGAGTGAGTGTGTGCCTGTTAGTGTGTGTCTGACTGTGTGTGTCTGTTAGTGTGTATGTGTGTGTCTGACTGTGTGTCAGTGAGTGTGTGTTTGCCTGTGAGTGTGTATATGTGTCTGTTAGTGTGTGTGTGTCTGTTAGTGTGAGTGTGTTTGCCTGTGAGTGTGTTTCTGTTAATGTGTGTGTGTTTGTTAGTGTGTGTGAGTTTGTGTGTGTCTGCTAGTGTGTCTGCTAGTGAGTGTGTGTCTGTTAGTGTGTGTGTCTGACTGTGTTTGTCTGTTAGTCTGTGTGTGTCTGACTGTGTGTGAGTGTGTCTGCTAGTGAGTGTGTGTGTCAGTGAGTGTGTGTCTGTTAGTGAGTGTGAGTGTGTCTGTTAGTGTGTGTGTGTGTTTCTGTTAGCGAGTGTATGCGTATCTGTCAGTGAATGTGTGTGTGTATTTAGAAGGCGGGGGGGGGGAATGGTTGGGCGGGGGGTTGGTGGCGCGTCCTGAGTTTTGTCCTGCCTAGGGCAGCACAAAACCAGGATACACCACTGTTCATATTGACACAACTCTGTGTGTAGGTAGACTCCCATACTATGTGTGTATGTTTCTAGCTTATAATACTCAATCAAAATAACATAAGTACTATGTGCATATAGCCTGACCTGTCATACACACTCACTATGTATATATATTTATATATATATTTCCTAAAAAATGTTTCTCTGGCTTTCCTTATCAGCTGGTTGTGACCATAAACTGTCAGGCAGCACTGGGAATATCTCCAGCCCCAACTGGCCTGATAAATACCCCAGTAAGAAGGTCTGCACTTGGCAAGTTACAGCCACGCCGGGCCATCGTCCCAGATTGGTAAGAGTTACACCTGTTCCTTTCCATGTTACAATCAGCCAGGTAATGCTGATAAATGCAAACTTAGAATTCAATCAGATACATTTTGGATGATCAAGACGTCCCAGGCTCTTACAGGATTATTCAGTAAAGTCTAAATGCCCTCCCGTCCATATTAGAAAAAACATATTGGACCATCTGTGGTAATTCGTTCTGCAAATAGACGGACATTTTAATTTTAGGGGTGTTCAAGCGGGTGTTGCAAGGAGCGGGGCTGTTCTGAGAAATTACTTACTAATAACAATTTATGAAGCTAAATATAATTTAAAACAAGAACAATGCATCTTATTTACACAGACTGATTTATAAACACATTTATTTTAGTTTAAAGGGACACTACAGCCACCAAAACAACTTTAGCTTAACAAAGCCGTTTTTGTGTATAAATCATGTCCCTGCAGTCTCACTGCTGAATTCTCTGCCATTTAGAAGTTAAATGACTTTGTTTATGAACCCTAGTCACACCTCCCTGCATGTGACTTGCACAACCTTCCAAAACACTTCCGGTACAGAGTCATCTAAAGTTTATCCTTCCTTTATTGCAAGTTCTGTTTAATTTAGATTTTCTTATTCCCTGCTATGTTAATAGCTTGCTAGACCCTGCAAGAGCCTTCTGTATGTTAAATAAGAGATAGAATTATTTAAGGTAAATTACATCTGATTAAAAGTGAAACCAGTTTTTTTTCATGCAGGCTCTGTCAATCAGAGTCAGGGGAGGTGTGGCAAGGGCTGCATAAACAGAAACAAAGTGATTTAAATCCTAAATGGCAGTGAATTGAGCAGTGAAATTGCAGGGGAATGATCTATACACTAAAACTGCTTCATTAAGCTAAAGTTATTTAGGTGACTATAGTGTTCCTTTAAATACACATTACTTCCTCCTAAATAGGGACAATTGTTAGGTATGGAGTATGGCTATTGCTCTATAGTCGTTATCTCTAGCTTTATCCAAAGCTAAATAGATGTTTTTTACTGTACCCGCAGAATTATCAGCATGGGTATTTAATAATTATCTTAATTGGTGACATCCCTGAATATCTAAAAGCTTTCAGAATTACCATTAACACAGTCAATTTGTATTTTTTATGATTAATAAAATTGTAGTAAAATTAGGAACCAAGATGATCTGTTTAAAGGGAGTGCTGGAAAAAAATGTCAAATAGCTAAATCATTACTGCCCAGGCCTGTGTTGGCTCAATATCAGTTTTGGTAGCTTGTTCTTGATTTGCTTCTTTAAAAAATAAAGTTGAGGGACTCTTTGAGAGATTCTGTGTGCATGTGTTAACTCAGTGATATTTAACTTCTATTTTACTATTTGGCCTGCTCACTGCATGTCCTTACTTACCCATTCCGCCCCTCCCCCAACCTCCATTCTTTGGTGCTTAATTCATAATTTCTTCATTTTAATTACGACTCATACATTCCCAGATTGTGACAGAGCTGGACCTCGAGTCCCACCAGGAGTGTCTCTATGACCATGTTGAGGTCTACTCTGGTACTGATGCTCAGTTTCCTGTCCTTGAACGTTTTTGTGGAAGTAAAATCCCAGATCCCATCACCGCCCCCAACAACACTTTGTTCCTGAAATTTGTGTCCGACAACTCAGTTCAGAAAAAAGGATTCCTGGCAGAGCTGTCATCAGGTGACATACCCACTATACTAGTATATGATATTTCTAAAACATCTCTTCACATAGCCTTTTGGTCCACTCATTGTATGTGTTTTCTTATTAAAAACTTTCTCACCGCTATTATCTAGTGGAATGGAACACTGTTAGCTATGCACTTTCAACAACACATACCAGTTATTGGAATTACATTTGTACCCAGCATGACTGCACAATATTTGCGCAATTGCACTTTACCCTGTTGACTCCATTTACTACACCACCACATTATTTATACAGCTGCAGTGCTCAGTAACTAGTCTAATAGGTAAACAGAAGGGTCACGTCACATAATTGCACAACTTGCTCACATTCATACACAGCAATTCATTGGGTTTGGGGATCCACCTAAAAATTATCTCACAATTATCTCACATATTTACAAGAAACCAGCAATGAAAATTATGCAACAACTACCCATCTGTTTAAACACATTGAAAAAGACAGCACTTATATAATTAGTTACATGAACAATAAAAATAATGTCCAAGGGCACCTAAAAGATATGAGCACAATGAATTAATAATTAGTTAATGTGTCGATATGTTATTCCAACCTTTTCAATGTCAAGTGACTTTTGCCATACCCTATGTATACATGTATAAGTGAGACTTTTATTATGGGAAAAACATTCAGGTGTCCTGGGGACTTCATATTAAACATTGAGATGTCATTTTTTTCTCCTAATACACTATTTTACATTACATAATGTTTTAGAGTAAGTGCTAGGGTAGGGCTCCTTTAATGTTAAGGCAGCACTTGGACATATGTAGCACAGTCTGCCCAAAATTAGTGTGAGTAACAGTTCCAGGCAGCAGTTACTATTTGTTCCTGTCATTCAGCTTGTCCCGATAGTGACATATCAGAAGAAGATCTGCAAGACAGACAAAATTGTCCTGTTTTTGTCTCCTTCTGCAACATCATTATCTAGATGTGGCCTGTATTAAAATACTGGAAACTGCAGATAGCTAATGCCTGATGCTAATGCCTGAATGTAACTCACTCTGAACTTAGGCTTACTCAGAATGATTGTTCTGTCATTGTCCTGAGGTTTGGAGCCCTTCACACAGCAGGGTGTTAGTCAAACTGTGCATTTCAGAGAATAACTTACGGATGACATCATCCACCATTTGGAACAGGATATGAAAACATGATAACCAGCGGATCATATAAAATATATACATATATTACCATATATATATATACACAGTCTTATCAATGAGGAGAATAACAAACATGAGCATAACAATATACATAAAAAAATAGAATTAATAAGAACACTTACACAATTAAATACAGGGTTCTAGACTATAGACTCTATTTATTACCATAAATTCATTATTGCATTTTAACAAGAAATACGTCCCACACCTCTTTGTTATGCTTTTATGCTTCTGTGTAGCACATTTTATATTGGTTTACAGGACTGTGATGCTGTGTACGTGGATGTATTGTTGTGTACCATTGCGTTTCCCTCTCACAGTGTGTGGAGGGACTCTGTATGCAGAGGTTCGCACAAAGGATCTGTATTCTCATGCCAAATTCGGAGATGACACACATCCTACAGCTACCGAGTGTGTGTGGCATGTGGTGTCAGAACCTGGTTATGGAGTAGAGCTGGTCTTCCAGAGCTTTGAGTTGGAGGAAGAGCCAGATTGTGGATATGATTATATGGAGTTGTACGATGGGCCGGATGAAGGAGCCCCCCGGCTGGGGAGATACTGCGGGTCAGGGGTATGTACCATCTAAGGATTATATTGTATAATTTCTATATTCTTTCCTCTATTTTTTTTCCAGTGTCCTGATGACAATTCTATCACTATTATTTAGCAGAAAAGTAAATTTTGTATGTGTGTGTATGTATATATATATATATATGTGGAAGCTTGGCACTCTCCTTACCGGAATTTTAAATATAAGTGCCTGGGTGCTATCCGTGTATAGCTGTATAAAAGCATTGATTATTTGCTGTATATAACTTTTTTTTTATTAAATCACAATTTTTCCACTGAAAGACCTGTGAATGAATCCTGGATCATTACTTTTGTGTGTGTATATATATATAAATATATATTAAATATATATATATATATATGTGTGTGTGTGTCTATTTTATAGCATCAGATGATGTTAGTAACAATTATTCCCCTGTTATTATTGCTATTAGTAATTTATTTTTTATTATTGTGTTATTATTGAAAATTCAGTACATTTATGCATCATTTTTTTAATCTCACCTCCATATATAACTGTCCTAATGACTCTAGTCAGGTTAATTTGTGATGATGATTGGTCATTTTAGGAGTACCCTTTGCCACAGCCACTTATTCGGTTTCATTCTTCAAATGTACTGTAGAAGGTATGCCTTAGACAGCACCATCAACGTTATTCATAAAATTCTGAATTCACAGTAGCAAATTTGGATGAAATTATTTGAAGTCATTCAGTGGGATGATTTCTAAAGTCATTTACTCACTTTACTATCCTCCAAAATTTTCAGAACAACACATGAAGTGACCGAAATTAGCACCAAATTTGTAGACATTCCAAAATAAAACCAAAGAATAGTTTAATGGACACTCCACATCCCTGAAGCACTTTGGCTTACTGAAGTGCTTTATTTGTGAAGTTTACAAAAAGTGCAGATTTGAAAAAACATTGACACTTTTTAAATGACACTTTTTAAATGAACTTTGTTACACCCACTGGCTGTCAATCAGACCACCTGTTCTTTAACGTCCTGTCTGTTTAGCTCAGACAAGTCGAACTCAAGAAGCGGCAATTGCACAGCTCCTGCCTTGCAAAGACTTCTCATTGAGCTGCATTTTGAGGTCTGTGATTGGACAGCCACAGAAAGTCTGAGTGGGGTTACAGGCTTCAAAAGGCTGCAGTCAAGAGAGCTGCTGCTTTTGCCAGCTGTTTTAGATATATCCCTGATGGAAAAAAATGCATCACCCGGTGGGCATGTATAAGCAGGGGCTCGGACGCGTTATTAAAGGGCCAGAGCGTGCGACCTGGCCCCTGCTTACAAACGCAAGGGCCCCTTGCTTTCCTGTAGCTGGCTGGGCGGCGCCAGTGGCGTACACACCAGGGTCGCAGGGGTCGCGGCTGTGACCGGGCTCGGCCCACCAGGGGGCCCGGCCGCCCCTGCGACCCGGTATGTACCCACAGGGCCAGCCTCTTCCCCTGGGGGGCCCAGGAGCCGACCACCCCAGGACCCCCCAGGCTGGCCCTGCTGACACCCGGCAGGCGGGTGGCCGGTCGGGCAGGCGGGCGCGCGAGGGAGCACTCAGTGCTTCCTCTTCAGCTCCCTCGCGCACCGCACTGATACCGGAGCCGGAAGATGACGTCATCTTCCGGCTCCGGCATCCCTACGCGGCGTCCCTCCCTCAGGCGCCCACCTGCCCGACCGGCCACCCGCCAAGCAGCACCACTGGTCCCCAGGGAATCCCCCAGCACTCCAAAAGGTAAGGAGGCTGGGGGGATTACATTTTTTTTTTAAACGTGTGTGAGTGTTAGTGTGTGTTTTAGTGTTAGAGTGTTAGTATTAGAGTGAGTGTGAGTGTTAGAGTGTGTGTGAGTGTTAGAGTGTTAGTGTTAGAGTGTGTGTGAGTGTTAGTGTTAGAGTGTGTGTGAGTGTTAGTGTTAGAATGTGTGTTAGTGTTAGAATGTGTGTGAGTGTTAGAGTGTGTGTGAGTGTTAGTGTTAGAGTGTGTGTGAGTGTTAGTGTGTGTGAGTGTTAGTGTGTGTGAGTGTTAGAGTGAGTGTCAGTGAGTGTGTTACTGTGTGTGTGTCTTACTGAGTGTGTGTGTGTTAGTGAGTCTGTTTGTCTGTTAGTGAGTTTGTGTTTGTCAATGAGAGTGTATGTTTTGTAAGTGAGTGTGTATGTATGTCTGTCGCTGAGTGTGTCTCTGTCAGTAAATGTGTGTGTCTGTTAGCTAGTGTGTATGCGTCTGTAAGTGAGAGTGTGTGTGTCTTCAGCACTTACCTTTCTCCAGCGCCGGACTCCCTTGGCGCTGGTGATCCCTCAGCCTCGACCGCGCACGCATTCAAACCGCTCATAGGAAAGCATTACTCAATGCTTTCCTATGGATATTCAGTGTGCTCCTCTAGCGGCTGTCAGTTAGACAGCCACTAGAGGCTGGATTAACCCTCAGTGAAACATAGCAGTTTCTCTGAAACTGCTATGTTTTCAGCTGCAGGGTTAAAACTAGAGGGACCAGACAACTTCATTGAGCTGATGTGATCTGGGTGTCTGTAGTGGTCCTTTAAGTGTGTGTGCATCTGTATGCACTGGCGTACATACCAAGTGCCCACCGCCATGTGTTGCGGCCCGGCCCGCACGCGGGGGGCCACGGATCAATTTTCGCACCGGGGCCCCATGGGTCATGTGTACGCCACTGGGCGGCGCGTAGCTCTCTGTTCTCTATGGGAGGAAGCGACTTGCAGCTGTCACTTCCTCCCACAGGGAGCCGCATGGGAGACAGCAAGGAGGCAGAGAGGAGCGGGACTGAGCCAGGCAAGGTAGGAAACATGTACAAAAGTATACATTTTGTGTTTGTGTGTATGTCTGTCTGTCAATGTCTGTGTGTGTCAGCATGTCTGTCTGTCAGTGTCTGTGTGTGTGTGTGTGTGCAAGTATGTCTATCAGTGTATGTGTGTGTATGTCTGTCTGTCAGTGTCTGTGTGGGTCAGCATGTCTGTCTGTCAGTGTGTGTGTATGTCAGTATGTCTGTCAGTGTATGTGTCTGTGTGTGTGTGTGTCTGTATGTGTGTGTCAGTATGTCTGTCAGTGTATGTGTCTGTGTGTGTCAGCATGTCTGTCTGTCAGTGTCTGTGTGTGTGTGTCAGTATGTCTGTCAGTGTATGTGTCTGTGTGTGTGTGTCAGTATGTCTGTCAGTGTATGTGTCTGTCTGTTCCAGCATGTCCGTCTGTCAGTGTCTGTGTGTGTAAGTATGTCTATCAGTGTATGTGTGTGTATGTTTGTCAGTGTCTGTGTGTGTCAGCATGTCTGTCAATGTCTGTGTGTATGTCAGTATGTCTGTCAGTGTATGTGTCTGTGTGTGTCTGTGTGTGTGTCAGTATGTCTGTCAGTGTATATGTCTGTATGTGTCTGTGTGTGTCAATATGTCTGAATGTGTGTCAATATGTCTGTCAGTATTTATTTGTGTGTTAAGCAGGGCATCAGAAGCCATCAGGCAGGCTTCTGATGCTCTGCCTGTGCTGAGTGCCTCGAGCGGTCGAGGAACTCAGTGAAGATAATAAAAAAAAATTTTTAAAACATAAAAAAATGTAATAAATAAATGTATGCTATAACCCTCCCTTTCCCCCTCACCCTCTGCCATGTGGCTTCCAAGATGATGGTGCCTTTCTAAAGGCAGTGCATGATGGGGCTCCCTAGAGGCAGACTAGGGACATCCAATCAGAGCTTGCCCCTATAACAATGTTTATCCTAACTATGATCCCCATTTGTCTGATCAGGTCAATATTAGTAAATATCAGTATGGATCTCCCTCCCTCTCTTCACTTGTGTTATAGTGAGAGAGGGAGAGAGATCTGTGTTTTAGGTAGAGAGATTAAGCTAGTTTTAGGTAGGGATTTGTAAAATTGTGAGACCCAAAGGCTCTTTTCAGAGCCATTAACCCCTTTCTTGCCAGTTATCACTATAATCACTGGCACTTGTACAGCAGCACTTTTTTGCTGTCTGTGCATTTTCTTAGGGGTTCATTTTTTTGTGATTTATTTTTTTTGTGAGAACCAAAAGCTCTTTTCAGAGCTATTAACCCCTATCCTGCCAGTGATCACTGTATAAATCACCGGCTCTTGCACAGCAGCACTTATTTTGCTGTCTGCATTTTTTTAAGGGTTAATTTTTTAGAGTCTGAAGCGTCTATGTCTGACTCTGACCCTGATTTTGACCTTGCCAGATGCTCAGATACATCACTGGATACAGTGTGTGCTGCTAGTGATGTATCTAGTTATGATGTATCTGTGGCTGCTAGTCCACCTGCCAGAAGGAGACCTGCTGCTCCAGCTGGCTGTGCTGCTGAAGAGTGGGTAGTGCCTCATCGCCAGAGGCCAGATATCCCACCCTTCACTGCAACTCAGTGGCGGATCCAGAGCCTGATCTCGGGAGGGGCACTTGTAGATTATTTAAAGAAATAATCCAGACACAATAACTACTACAGCTCAGTGTAGTGGTTATGGTGTCAATAGTGCCGGGACCCCCTCCTAGAGTAAGTAGTCAAACCGTTTAAGAACAGTTTGACAACTTACCTGAGGTCTGCTGGGAAATGGGGCGGTAGTAGGGCATAGGAGCAGTGGTGTGTGTGAGTGGTGCAATGTGTAAGGGGTGCAGTGTGTGTGTGTGTAGGGGGACAGTGTGTGAGCAGTGTGTGTGTGTGTGTGTGTGTGTGAAGGTTGTAGTGTGTGAGTGGGGGGGCAGTGTATGTCAGGGATGCAGTGTATGTGTGGGACAGTATGTGTGTGTAACAGTTGCAGTGTGTGTGTGAATGTGGGCAAAGTGTGTGTATGGGGCGGCAGTGTATGGGGGCAGTGTGTGTGTATGGGGGGCAGTATGTGTGTATGAGGGCAGTATGTGTGCATGAGGGCAGTATGTGTGCATGGGGGGCAGTATGTATGCATGGGGGGCAGTATGAGTGTATGGGGGGCAGTATGTGTGTATGTTTGGCTGGGGGGCAGTATGTTGTGGCTGGGGGCAGTATTGCATGGGGGCAGTATGTGTGTATGGGGGCTATGGGGGCAGTATGTGTGTATGGGGGGATGTGGGTATGGGGGCAGCATGTGTGTATGGGGGGCAGCATGTGTGTGTATGGGGGTAGTATGTGGTATGGGGGGGGGCATGTATGTGTGGTGCAGTATGTGTGTATGTGGGGCAGTATGTGTGTATGGGAGGGCAGTATGTGTGTATGTGGTGTGTATGGGGCAGTATGTGTGTATGGGGGGCATGGGGGGCAGTATGTGTGTGTATGTGGGGGGCAGCATATGTGTGCATGGGGGCAGCATGTGTGTGTATGGGGCATGTGTGTGTATGGGGGCAGCATGGGGGCATTAATGTGGATATCCCATCAGTTCTGTGCTTATAAGTATAAGCCTGAGTATTTTTTGGCAAAGCAGCAATGGGCCCCCATCGATGTGCCAGAATCTAAAAAATTCTGGGCAATGACAATGCTGATGGGCATCATAAAGTAGCCTCATCTGCTTTACCCCCATTTACTCCCAGTGTATGTCGAGGAAGAGGTATGAAATGATTCTACATTTCATACACTTCAGCGACAACAGCCTGTGCCCCTCTAGGGAACATCCCCACTTTGACAGGCTGACTAACATGTATAAAATCCGCCACCTGATTACCCACTTTGCTGCCAGGTTTGCAGAGGCTTATACACCTGGAAGGAATATATGCGTGGATGAATCCCTGATGAAGTATAAGGGAAGGCTGGGATACAAGTAGTACATTCCTTCCAAGCGCTCTAGGTATGGTGTAAAGGTGTATAAGCTCTGTGATAGCGAGACTGGGAATACTCAGGCCTTCCTGGTGTACAAGGGAAAGGATAGCCACCTTGACCCTCCAGGTTGCCCAGAACATATGGGAACCAGTGCCAAGATTGTCTGGGACCTGATATTCCCCCTGATGAACAAAGGTTACCACTTGTATACAGACAATTTTTATACAAGTGTCCCTTTGTTCAAGCTACTGTATTGTTTTGAAACAGTAGCTTGCGGTACAATAAAAAATAACCAAGCAGGTTTGCCAGGACAACTTGCACGTACCCGAGAGGAGCTGTTGGCAGTTAAGTACAGAGACAAGAAGGATGTGTACCTTCTTACCACCATACACACTGAGAGGACTGTGGAGGTCTCTGTACGTGGCAGAGCTGAGAGCACAAGGAAGCCAGTGTTCATCAAGGCCTATAACCGGCATATGTGTAGGGTTGATCTGGCAGATCAGCTGCTGCAGTCCTCCATAATTATACGGAAGACAAGGGCCTGGTACAAAAAGGTTGCAATCTAGTTAATGCAGATTGCAAACCACAACACTTTTTTGTTGTGCACAAAAGCAAACCCAGGGACGCAACTGACTTTTTTACAATCTCAGGTCCAGATCATTTCGGGGATTTTGTACCGTGATGCACCAGCTACCAGGGCGGCGATGTGAGAGAGTAGAGTTGGGGCAGAACCCCCAAAAAAGATGCTGAGTCTGTTTTAAGAGAGGGCAGAGAAAATATACTCTATATTACTGTCGTGATTGCCCTGAACAGCCTGGACTCTGCATTGGGGACTGCTTCAAATGATAACACACACTGGTCCATTTAAAAAAAAAATTTAACATTTGCCATTCAGTTTTTTTGGGGGTTTTTTTGGTTACGTTTACCCTATGTATGGGGGGTATGGGTGTACTCAGGAGGCCTTGCAGAAAACAACCTGCAGTGTTTTCTTGCAATAACCAACAACAGGCTCTCCTAAATCACAGTCAAAAAGCAATGTGTGTGTAAAAATGAAAACTGAAAAATTACCACCACACACTTTCTCCAAATTTTTGGGCTAAAATGGTTGCATCAAAGCACTCCATATACAATACCTCGGGGTGTCTACATTTCAAATATATACACTTTCATGGCAATAAATAAAACTGGGGTACGTGATAAGCCCAAAACTAAAGATAGGTCTGTCAGAGGAAATACTCTCAATTTCAACTCAAATTACAAATCATACAATTGTAATTGAACCTTTGCCCAAAATCCTGGCAAACCTCTGCATGGGGGGCAGGGGTGTACTCAGGAGGCCTTGCAGAAAACAGCCTGGAGTGTTTTCTTGTAATAACCAACAAAAGGCTCTCCAAAATCACAGTCAAAAAGCAATGTGTGTGTAAAAATGAAAACTGAAAAATTACCACCACACACTTTCTCCAATTTTGTGGGCTAAAACGGTTGCATCAAAGGCATCAAAGCACTCCTTATACAATACCTCGGGGTGTCTACGTTTCAAATATATACACTTTCATGGCAATAAATAAAACTGGGGTACGTGACAAGCCCCAAACAGGCATCCCTAAATTACAGTCAAAAAGCAATGTGTGTGTAAAAATGAAAATTGAAAAATTACCACCACACATTTTCTCCAATTTTTTTTAACTAAAATGATTGCATACAATGCCATGGGGTGTCAACCTTTCAAATATATACACGCTTATGGCAAGAAAATAAATTGGGATATCTAAAAATCCCCCCAAAAAGAAGATAGGCATAGAAGATGTCAAATTTGAAAAAAACACATGTCAGAATTGGCATTACACCCCACAAACAACCCAACAAATCTATGCATAGATGGTATCACAGTACTGTTGCTGAACACATATTGGGGTGTTCTTTGGTAGTAATACATAACAGAAGCTGAGAACCCATGCCTAAAGTAGAATGTGTGTGTAAAAATAACACAAAAAAATGACTACCCAAAAGTTTTACAAAGACTGGTGGTAGAATTAGTGAATGGAAAGTGTTAAAATACCACCATTTGAAATACGCTAGGGTGTCTACTTTTCAAAAATATATGGTTTGATGGGGGTAAATTACATTGGCCGGCTTCAAAAATGTCCCAAATGGGACATGGGTGCATGATAACCAGATAAATAAGGTATTTTAGCCCCCAGAGAACCCGATAAACCTGTACATGGGTGGTATCACTGTACTCACGAGATGTTGCTGAACACATATTGGGGTGTTCTTTGGCAGTAACCCTTAAAGTTCTCAGTACATGTATTCTTAAATTGCTATGTGTGTAAAAAAAAAAATCACCAATTATAATATTTTTTTTAATTTGGCATAGATTGGTGGTAAAATGGTTGCATGGAAAGAGTCAAAATACCCCAAGTTTAATACCTTAGGTTGTCTTCTTTTAAAAAATATATACATGTGAAGGGTTATTCAGGGATTCCTGACAGATATCAGTGTTACAATGTAACGCATTAAAGGACCACTGTAGGCACCCAGACCACTTCAGCTTAATGAAGTGGTCTGGGTGCCAGGTCCAGCTAGGGTTAACCCATTTTTTTATAAACATAGCAGTTTCAGAGAAACTGCTATGTTTATAAATGGGTTAATCCTTCCTCCAATTCCTCTAGTGGCTGTCTCTTGACAGCCGCTAGAGGCGCTTGCGTGATTCTCACTGTGAAAATCATTGTAAATGCTTTCCTATGAGACCGGCTGAATGCGCGCGCAGCTCTTGCCGCGCGTGCGCATTCAGCCGAATGGGAGGAGAGGAGGAGGGTTGGAGGCGGAGAGCTCCCCGCCCGGCGCTGGAAATAAAGGTAAGTTTTAACCCTTTCCTCTCCCCAGAGCCGGGCGATATAAAACGAGTATATTATCCTGGCACTATAGTGGTCCTTTAATTTTGAAAAAAAATGGTTTGGAAATAGCAAAGTGCTGCTTGTACTTATTGCCCTATAACTTGCAAAACAAAGCTAAGAACATGTTAACATTGGGTATTTCTAAAATCAGGACAAAATTTAAAAACTATGTAGCATGGGTGTTTTTTGGCGGTTGTAGATGCGCAACAGATTTTGGGGGTCATAGTTCCAAAAAGTGTGTTTTTTAAAAAAATGTTCATCATATTTTGTAATTATTTTTAAAGTAAATTATATGATATGATGAAAATAATGTTATCTTTAGAAAGACCATTTAATGGTGAGAACAACGGTATATAATATGTGTGGGTACAGTAAATGAGTAAGAGGAAAATTACAGCTACCACAGAAATGTAAAAAGAGCCCTGGTCCCAAATGGTAAGAAATTTGAAAAGTGATCTGGTCACTAAGGGGTGAAACAGTGATTTTTATTTATTTATTTTTATAATGGCAGTGGAGTGTAAAACAACCATAAACTTTTTGTTGGAGGAGTAAGTTCACCAATTAATAGTAAACCCTAGCCAGTTTCACTATTGCATTATTTGACCCTTGCAAATGTTGTGATTTTCTGCTTTTTCACCTGGAAAACGCACAAATGTCTGAATATGCCTCCTAATGTGACAAGTGCGTATTAAATCTAGAGGACGCTGAATTGGCCTAAGTTTGAATAAGCTTGTTACAGTCTCCCTAATTTACGTGCAGTGAATTTAGGGTAAAACTTAGTGATGTTCAATAATGGCTTAGTAAAAAAACCTCATATGATGATTTTGCCAGGAAAACATGGTTTTAATGCTAATGCTTGACATGCCCATGGTGTGGGTAGGAGTTAAGTGCATTAAACTGTCATATTAAAACCACTTGAGAGTGTGTTTTCCATACATTACTTTCTAATAGTTTGCAATTGAGGCAGTTTAAATAAGATGTAAGAGACACATAGCAACCTAAACTGCTCACTAAGCATCATATGAGTTGTAGTGAGCTGCCTGACTGCTTATATGTATTTGTCGAACTGCATGGTAAAGAAGACCATTATGTAAATGAAATGCATTTGGATGAAGGATCAGTTTGTAGTGTAGAAATGGTAACCTAGAAGGCTGATATTCCAAATAAAATTACTGCCATAACTTGTATCAATGCCTTGATTAACTTCACTCATCCAGTGGTATAACCTCGTGAAATTATCTATCGACATTTCTATGATATAGCACCTCTGTTTTACTCTCAACTTGCTTAATAGATTTGTGTTCCTGATGTTTTCTCTTATTTAAATGTAAAATAGTGCAGTGACCTTGACATCTTGACATTGCATGTACCACCCACAACTCTTTCATTGTCATTTATACTCTTGTGTAATGTCTCTGCATGCTTGTTTGGGATTCTATGCACTGCAAAAATAAACAATGTGAAAAAAAAACTATTGGCATAAAGGAAGAGGAATTTCACTGGCTGGATCAAAAAAACAGTCTCATTGGTCAGTTGCAGCTAGCTACTGCAGATATATATAAACCCAGTGCAATTCTTAATTTTGAAGTAAACTATTGGGCAGTAGGAGTAGCTGGAAGGTTGGGACATTAATAATGTGTCATTTTATTAACAGCTTTGTTTATTTACATGCTATGGAGCTGATACATGATGGAGGCATGATACTGGATGGGAGTTTGAGGCTTCCTTCTTGTGTATAGGATAGGGGGGACTTTGGACCTAAAAATTTAAAGAAACACTATAGTAACCAGAACAACTACAGCTAAATAGTCAGTCACTGCAGCCTTTTTGCCTGTTTAGGGGTACCTCCACTGGCCACTCCTCAGATAGCCATATTGCACTGACATTCAGTGTCTACACCCTCTCCATGGAGATTCTGAACTTTCCTCATAGAGATACATTCATTTAATGCATCTCTATGAGGAGATGCTCCAGCTCACCTCTTTGGCTTAGATCATGAGAATTGACAATAGCAGCCAACCCAATGCTTTCCTATGGGATTATGAGATTAATCGGCTGAGATCATCACTTCTGATAATATCAGCCAAGGAGGCAGAGTCAGCAGCAGCAAATTGGAATAAAGATAAGATGTTACTATATTTATGGGGGCAAGAGGGGCTAGATAGTGTTTTTAATACTACAGGGAGTGCAGAATTATTAGGCAAATGAGTATTTTGACCACATCATCCTCTTTATGCATGTTGTCTTACTCCAAGCTGTATAGGCTCGAAAGCCTACTACCAATTAAGCATATTAGGTGATGTGCATCTCTGTAATGAGAAGGGGTGTGGTCTAATGACATCAACACCCTATATCAGGTGTGCATAATTATTAGGCAACTTCCTTTCCTTTGGCAAAATGGGTCAAAAGAAGGACTTGACAGGCTCAGAAAAGTCAAAAATAGTGAGATATCTTGCAGAGGGATGCAGCACTCTTAAAATTGCAAAGCTTCTGAAGCGTGATCATCGAACAATCAAGCGTTTCATTCAAAATAGTCAACAGGGTCGCAAGAAGCGTGTGGAAAAACCAAGGCGCAAAATAACTGCCCATGAACTGAGAAAAGTCAAGCGTGCAGCTGCCACGATGCCACTTGCCACCAGTTTGGCCATATTTCAGAGCTGCAACATCACTGGAGTGCCCAAAAGCACAAGGTGTGCAATACTCAGAGACATGGCCAAGGTAAGAAAGGCTGAAAGACGACCACCACTGAACAAGACACACAAGCTGAAACGTCAAGACTGGGCCAAGAAATATCTCAAGACTGATTTTTCTAAGGTTTTATGGACTGATGAAATGAGAGTGAGTCTTGATGGGCCAGATGGATGGGCCCGTGGCTGGATTGGTAAAGGGCAGAGAGCTCCAGTCCGACTCAGACGCCAGCAAGGTGGAGGTGGAGTACTGGTTTGGGCTGGTATCATCAAAGATGAGCTTGTGGGGCCTTTTCGGGTTGAGGATGGAGTCAAGCTCAACTCCCAGTCCTACTGCCAGTTCCTGGAAGACACCTTCTTCAAGCAGTGGTACAGGAAGAAGTCTGCATCCTTCAAGAAAAACATGATTTTCATGCAGGACAATGCTCCATCACACGCGTCCAAGTACTCCACAGCGTGGCTGGCAAGAAAGGGTATAAAAGAAGAAAATCTAATGACATGGCCTCCTTGTTCACCTGATCTGAACCCCATTGAGAACCTGTGGTCCATCATCAAATGTGAGATTTACAAGGAGGGAAAACAGTACACCTCTCTGAACAGTGTCTGGGAGGCTGTGGTTGCTGCTGCACGCAATGTTGATGGTGAACAGATCAAAACACTGACAGAATCCATGGATGGCAGGCTTTTGAGTGTCCTTGCAAAGAAAGGTGGCTATATTGGTCACTGATTTGTTTTTGTTTTGTTTTTGAATGTCAGAAATGTATATTTGTGAATGTTGAGATGTTATATTGGTTTCACTGGTAATAATAAATAATTGAAATGGGTATATATTTGTTTTTTGTTAAGTTGCCTAATAATTATGCACAGTAATAGTCACCTGCACACACAGATATCCCCCTAACATAGCTAAAACTAAAAACAAACTAAAAACTACTTCCAAAAATATTCAGCTTTGATATTAATGAGTTTTTTGGGTTCATTGAGAACATGGTTGTTGTTCAATAATAAAATTAATCCTCAAAAATACAACTTGCCTAATAATTCTGCACTCCCTGTATAGGGCAAGGAATACATGTTTGTGTTCCTGACCCTACAGTGTTTATTTTATTTATTAGTCTCTTACCCATGTTGCATAGCTCTGACTTGTTCAGCCAATGGGCATTTAGTTATTGGGGAACATCTTTTTTTGGTAGATGTATTGCTGCAAAGCTAATTTAAGGGCTTTTCACATGTGTTAAAGGACCTCTCTAGGCACCCAGACCACTTCAGCTTAATGAAGTGGTCTGGGTGCCAGGTCCCTCTAGGATTAACCCTTTTTTTTTAATAAACATAGCAGTTTCAGAGAAACTGCTATGTTTATAATAGGGTTAATCCAGCCTCTAAAGCCTCTAGTGGCTGTCTCATTGAGAGCCGCTAGAGGCGTTTGCGTGCTTCTCACTGTGAAAATCACAGTGAGAAGACGCCAGCGTCCATAGGAAAGCATTGTAAATGCTTTCCTATGAGACTGGCTGAATGCGCGCGCAGCTCCTGCTGCGCATGCGCATTCAGTCGAAGAGGAGGATCGGAGGTGGAGAGTAGGAGGAGAGCTCCCCGCCCGGTGCTGGAAAAAGGTACGTTTAACCCCTTTCCTCGCCATCCAGCCCGGCGGGAGGGGGACCCTGAGGGTGGGGGCACCCTCAACGAGTATGTTTTCCTGGCACTATAGTGGTCCTTTAAGTCTTTAGGCCTGCTTTTCAATTGACTTTGGCACCTGTAAAATAATTTGCATTAGATATTTAATTTTCACAGACACTTGACCTTATCATCTGCAATTTAGCTAACCCAATTTATCTCACTTTGAATAGTTCTGATGCGGAAAATGACAAGCATTAAACCAAAGTTTAAATATGCTAAGAAGCCTTTTTTTCAGAGACAAAAATATCAAACAGTCAAAAAGTAATAACTTCAGGAATTGTAGTAGAATTTGTCTTTAATTATCTTGTAAAACACATTTGATTCTTGTGTCTTTTATTCAGCAGTGCTTTGTTATTTCTGTATTTCTGTTTCCCAACGGGCATGCACGTGTGTGCGTGTATATATAAAATCACTTAATATATATCACTTATTTTCTGATCTTATGTAGTATTTTCTCCTTATGTCTTTATCTCCTTTCTTGTCTCTCATCAAGAATTGTCTTATCCAAATCATTCTTTTGTTCCTAGCTACCACCACCTAGTGGTCAAAAAATGTGTACCCCTCATCAATGTTTACACATTGTCTATAACCTCTGCCTAACAGATTCTGTTGGAACTATTTTTCAGTATCTCTACTAAGTGAGCTAAAATCTCTTTCTGATTCATTTTTTCAGCCCCCCGAGGAGGTGTATTCTGCAGGTGACTCCCTAACTATCAAATTTCACTCTGATGACACTATTAACAAGAAGGGATTTCATGTGCGATACACCAGCACCAAATTTCAGGACACGCTGCACAATCGGAAGTGATATCGTTATCTTCTGTCAGCCGACTCATGTGTATCTGGGACCATAACTGTATAAGGAGACAACTTCTGAACTGCCAGACCCCAAAACCTGTTCAATGGACATGGGCTAAGGGACATGCAAGAGTCTCAGGGATGATCAAGGATGCAGACATACGTTGGCAATTTCAGATGCTACCAGATACCCACTCTACAAAAAAGCAAATAATCCTGATATACATAAATTCACACACTAACATGTATGGCACAAACCGGGTCCTTAATTACACATCAATGCCAGAACAAATAGTACTGATACACAAGTACTGCATGAATAGCTCACACTGAGTCTGTGCCAAATGCTGGCTAAATATATGATAATCCTCCTGCTTTTAAACTCTGACTTTTTGCTCCATTAATAATTTTGCTTCACATTTAACTAATAAGGGCACAAGTGCTATATGGGAACCCTCACTTAAATATTCTTTCATGCCTGTCCTCTTGATTTGACCTTTTATTTCAAACTAATCCTTGATAATAGAATATTATTTTCAAAGCTACATTAATGCCATTCTCTCTGTTTGCAGTCCTAAAATTGGTTCTCTTCCATGCCCACTGACCTCAATCTAATGAATATGTCTGATCGCCTTTAAAACTGACTGCTGATGTTTTAATACCACTATACAGAGAAGAAAGTAACCCCTTTTTCTTCTTTTTTCTGCCAAAAGACCTTGCCTTTATCCCTGATCCTTCCCATTTAAAAGGCAATGTTCTGTCTGAAGAGGTCTCCGAAATATCAAAGGTTTAGCTTTTCAATGAATGCACAATTCTCAGTGACCATGTCCGCCAGGATTGTGTAAAATATGGACTCATTAAAGATGACCACCACTGTGAATCTGAGTGTTGGGAGTGGTGTTGTGACTGCATCAAGCTTTCCTGGGTCACTGTTGTGGTGCTGTGACAGTGGGGTTTCCTCGCTCATTATGTTAACAATGATAGCCAGATCTGTGAATTCAAGAGTCTCTGTGATGCTGTGATTACAAAGGTTTATCTAAGCCATTAATAATTAGCCCTATGATTCTGAGTGCTAGGGATGGGTTGATTAATATACTAGTGCTATGAAACAGAGCGTTGGGAGTGATGCTATGATTACACTGGTTTCCATGCGTCAGTATGGTGAGATTAATAACTTGCACTATGAATCTAAGTTATGACACTTCATGAACTCTAGAAGAAGGATGGCCAGAGAGCCTTAGGATGTCAAATGCTACATTTAACCTAGCACATCACCTTGAAATGTACTCATTTGTGTGTGCTCATCCACCCTTATATATTTGACTTAATGGCATCTTGTTATACTAGCATGCAAGTAGACTTTGATAGTGTATATTATTATCCTTACTTGCATTACCTGCCTAGATGATAACCTATCATGGACTATAGGTACGGTATATAAAGTCTCTACTAAAACTAACATTGCAAAAAAACAAAAAAAAGAACCCAGGGCAATAACTTGAATTGCCTGGGGCAGGTGGTCAAGTTTTAAAGGACCACTATAGTGCCAGGAAAACAAACTCGTTTTCCTCGCACTATAGTGCCCTGAGGGTGCCCCCACCCTCAGGGTCCCACTCCCATGGCGCTGAAGGGGGAGGAAGGGGTTAAACCCTTACCTCTTTTCCAGCGCCGGGCTCCCTCGGCGCTGGGACTCTCCTCCCTCTTCTTCCATCATCGGCTGAATGCGCATGCGCGGCAAGAGCCGCACGCGCATTCAGCCAGTCTCATAGAAAAGCATTCTCAATGCTTTCCTATGGACGCTGGCGTCTTCTCACTGTGAAAATCACAGTGAGAAGCGCGGAAGCGCGTCTAGCGGCTGTCAATGAGACAGCCACTAGAGGCTGGATTAACCCATAGGTAAACATAGCAGTTTCTCTGAAACTTCTATGTTTACAGCAAAAAGGGTTAAACCTAGATGGACCTGGCACCCAGACCACTTTATTAAGCTGAAGTGGTCTGGGTGCCTATAGTGGTCCTTTAAGATGGTGGTGAAATTATGAAATTTAACTTGACTAAACCTCCTGATATGTTATTCTCATTAAATGTCAAATGGCTGTTAAAATAATAGTTTTTAGAAAAAGCTTTAGTGTACTTGTTTAACCCTTTGAGTGCCAGACAAAAGGCCAGCACAGTACAAAGCAATGTGTGCGCACATGTCTGGCACTCATAAGGTTATAAAACATTGAAATTATTGATGAATCAGAATACTGGAAACTGCTTAGAATTATAAGTTAAACCATTTCTCCTCTGATACAATAAATTATGGTCAAATATTCAATTATTATAATTGTCAGCATAAAAAAAAAATCCAGTTTAAAATAAAAAGACGAAGATACAGGAGAAGACAATAAGAAGTTAAAACGTTGGACATGCAGGCAGCATGCTTCAACAAACACATATAGTGCTTGGATTGGGGGATACATTTTCAGCAGACTTGCAATACTGGTAATGTAACAGAACTTTACAACTACATGCTTGCCCTTAGCCTAGTGGTTAAAAAGAAAGTGTCACTTCCAGAAACGTGGCAATTCCAAATTGTGCTATTTGGCTGTGCCAAAAGCTAGAAAGTGACAGTTACTCTTTCAATGTTTTGCTTTTCAGCCTGGCAACTGGCGTTCAGTTCCTTGAAGAGGCATAAAACATTTTTTATTTTTTATTAACATTAGTTTTGTTAAATTAAAGGACCACTATAGGCACCCAGACCACTTCAGTTCAACTTCAGTTCTCACTGACAGCCACTAGAGGCCACTTCCGCGCTAAAGCATTGAGTAATGCTTTCCTATGGGCGGTTTGAATGCGTGCGTGGCTCTTGCAGCGCATTCGACGCTGACGTCGACAGGAGGAGGAGAGGTCACCAGCGCAGAGGGAGCCTGGTGCTGGAGAAAGGTAAGTGGATGAAGGGGTTTTAACGCCTTCAGCCCAGCGGGAGGAGGGCCATGAGGGTGGGGGGGACCTAAGGACTACAGAGTGCCAAGAAAACAAGTTTGTTTTCCTGGCACTATAGAGGTCCTTTAAAGAAAAATAAACCTAGTTTGAGATGCCAAATGCAGTGAATATATTGTTGTACAAGAACTATCACATAAATAAGTAGACTTTTTCATTCACCCCACAGAAAATCAGTAATGCAACTGCGGTTTGTCCAAGTTTCAATAATTTCATTCACAAAATAAATGAAGACAATATTGAGAGTTATTTCAATAAACAAATTTGCTAATTACAATACACCTGGAATAAAATAAAGATCTAAAATTAGAAATATGTAGGATTGAACTGATGAATTTCATATTACAAACCTTATTCTCTACTACGAGACTACTTTTGATGTAACAAATTGATACGTAAGATGGTAAGACCTGTGAACTGTGATATAGTGGACTTCCTCGGTTACATCCCTACTGGAGAATAAATGTAGCAGACTGAGTTTAGCAGAAGTGCATTTAGCCAATATCAGTAAATCACTCTGTGCTCTGGTGGATGAAATGTTGGGTGCAATTTAGTATTGTTTGGTGTATGCTAACCATTTATTATGGACATCTGCAAATTAAGCCCTTCTCCCTCAGGGGTACAATGTCTGTAGTTTACACTTTTACCACTTGCAATATAAATATATATATATATTTTTATTATGACAACAATTATGTTGTGGAGCATGGCCCTAAGCTCCCCTATGGAAGAGACCCACAGTACGCAGGTACTGTATATCTATAGGAAATGTCTATTCCTATATCTGAGAGTCTGCAAATCTTGCACCACTGACCGTGTGCATGCTGTATTGGCATAGGTAGCTTGAGTACATTAATTACATGTATGCAGCGTTTAACATCATTGTGCATTGTAAACAATTCTGTGTATGTGAATATTTGGTTATAGAAGCACACATAATACTAGAAATAAGTACCGGTAAATCCATGGCGACCATTAGGGCATTAAAGGCTCTCTGCTGTGGGTCAGTTCAAGTAATAGTGCCCTCTAGGGACTCATTATTTATATGCGCTTGTGGCAAAGTTGCCTCTACCACTAGCTCCTGGAGGCGCCTGCTGGCCAGCCTCCTGCCCAAGGACTATGGGCCATGTAAAAGACTTTTTAAAAGACTTGGTTTGTGCGGTTTCCCTTTGTTGTTCGGGAACCGAACAAATCCACAAACTAAGGACCACCCGGATGCTTATTAACCCCTACTGACACATTGCTAACGATTCACACCTCAGTGTTCTAGTGTTCGGCTGGGTGGCCGGCGATCGTAAGCACGAACAGCCATCTTGTTCGCACAAGCGCAGGCAGCGCTGTTTGGTCATCGAGTGCATGGAACTGAAATCGGACACTCGACCTCACGAACACCTCTGAACGTCCATCATCACCTGTGTTCGTTTCTTTACATCCTAGAAGGGCACTGTTCGGTGTAATCGTTCACATGGATTAAGGGAACAAGCTCCCCATTACAACAAACTTCGTTTGTTTGGTTTTGGACTCCTGAAATTAACAGACTGCTACCACTTTTCTTATGGAACTATTTTGGGCAGAAGCCATGTGTGTGGTCGGTCAAAAGTTGACCTTCATGGAAAATCTGAACCACTGAACAGATCTGAGTGATTTGATATGTTGGTCACTCAAATTGGGGCTATCCGAGGATGTAACTCTTGTGGGGTTTCCATGGATTTTGGGGGTACTTTTGGGGTGTTTTAAAATTGTATGTGTTTCTGTACCTGGAGATAATTGAGTTTGTACAGTTCCTGACACAATTATCTCTCAGGCACAGGGGAGGAGTTTACTTTTTGTATAAATTCTGTGACTGTGCCTGCATTAACCCTCTGCTCATGTGTGTGGGGAAATGCTTTACCTACTCTAATTACTACTATACTGCTATACTCTCTGGATGAGAGCTCTAACCACTGGGAGCTGGATCCAGGACTCGGATCCAGGGTGGGAAAAGGAGGCGAGACCCCAGCCAAGCTGCGGTAGCTAAGGGGCTGAAAGTGCTTATGTTATCCCAGCGATAACTAGGAAGCATATTTGGCGGAGGTACCCAGTCGGGGTAAATTGGGGTCACAGCGCTGAAATTGGGGAAATAGAAATACCTTTCCAAATTGGACAGCACACCATATCAGTGTGTGACATGTATCTGTGTGTGGCACAGTATGGCTAGGAATGTATATATAAATCTTTGTATGTGTCTGACGTGTTTGCATCACTGCAAATGTATTTTTCTGAATTTGTTTAGAAATATTGTGTGTGAAAGAGAATAACCATGTGTGTATGTCTGGGAATGTGAATGTGAAATTGTATGTGTGAGGCTTTGTAAGGGGGACCGCAATTGCTGATGAGTTCCTTCAGTAAATTGGTGCATTTTATTTATTGTGTAATACAGATCACATATAGCTACATCAATCACACAACATCAACTTATCATAACACACCCTTATTAACTTATTTACAACTCTTAGTTTTTCTTGGTTAAATGCACATTAATACCTTCTCTACTTCCTATTTAGATGGCACTTACCATGTAAGGTAGTATTTGACGGTTTTCACTGTGGATCTTACTACTAAGAAGCCATGGGGTTAAATTTACCACAGGCAGAAAAAAATGCAAGACAATTATTGGGGGTTTGCAATTAGACACTACCCACAAAAACATACAATGGCTACCATGCTGTCTTACTGCAGGGAACACTTGTTAGGTGAGGGAGATAGAACCCAGGAGGCTGTGTTCCTCCTGTGGAAAGGCAGGTCAGAGCATTACCATGACAATGCTCCGACCCGGCATATGGGTTTTATTTTTATTTTTTAAAAATAAAATTATAATAAATTATAATAAATATAAATTTTCTCCCTCTCCCTCACACACACTTTGCACCCCACACAAGCACGAACTTCACCCCTCACACACACACTGCACCCCTCACTGTGTGTGTGTGTTCAGCAGTCAGGGTGTATGTATTATATGTATGTATTGCATTTGTTGAAGGTACCAATAAATATAAGCTTGTACTTATCGATAATTACAATTTTTATTCCTGATAGTGGTTGTGTTGGTAGGGCCCCAGAGCACTGCTTTGCCAGGGGGCTTAAAATGTTGTCCCTGATGGCTGCTAAATATTATACTCACAAAAATCATACTGGACCAAATAAAACACACTTTGCAGAGCAACATGGTACTTGTAATTCTTTAATAGCTACACTTTCACAGGTTATCTGTCCAGGTCCATTGTATGCAAAACAGAATGTTCTCTAGAGATGCAGCCTTACATTTGTGTAATATATTTTAGATATTTATGGACATTTTGGTATGGCCTTGTTATGTCAGATTACTGAATTAGCGCTTACCTATTGATGCTGGCAATTCTACTGATATTACCTCCTACAGACACTTCTGACTATGTCAGTCAACATGTCCTCTCACTTACTGTTCATGGGGAGAAAGGTTGTTACCAGTGGCCGTTGCTGGAGCAGACTCCTTACTTGCTCATCCTCCTGCAGCCAGCCATATTCAATATGTTATCTACATTGTAGGTCTTACAAGGTTTACAGCAACCACAACTTGCCATTAATCATACCTTCTGCTCACTGCCTTGTCAGTCGGTATGCTTCTTCTAACCATAAACTTAACCACCTTCAGTCAGCTCACCTTGTGAGCAGGCTGACCTTTGGGTAATTGTGACCCTTTCTGTTCTGTTTCTAACTCTGACTGTATGTGAATTTACCTCCATCCCACTTTATATGTCACCCTGTGCCTGCCTGCAGTCTACCTGTCTCAGTTGTCCTCCTAGGTCTTCATTTCCACCTTCCAGCATCAGTTCTCTTTACAGACGTCCTCCACTTTCATCCCTGCCCCTACCACCTCACCCTCTCACTCATTGTTTGTCTGCCATCTTATCTCATCCACATTCAACCCATACTCAGTCTCTATGCACACACTATGCACACACACAAACAAGCCCTATCACTCACAAATGATGTATACAAATAATATAGTTAACGTGTAGAGTTGGAAAAATGTATGTTGATGAATGTGTGGGGTATGTGGATAAATGTATCTTGCTATTTTCCTTTTGGTGATGTCACATTACTTTGCTCAGCCCATTGGTTTGAGATATTATATAAAAAAACAAAACACTAATCCCTCAGTGAATAGTATTCTAGCAATCCCCTTACCTTCTGTGTCACCAGGGCTGGACTGACCCACCGTGATACCGGGAAATTTCCCGGTGGGCCGCAGCACTTGGGGCCAGGGAGAAAGCCCTAATACCTATAACTTATACAATTTGGTAAGTTTCCCCTCAGACTGTGAGAGTCCGAGGGGATATTGGAGGGAGGAGTTTGGTGCTGGTGCAGCTGCATTGAGGATGCGGTGGCCAGAGGGAGCACTGCAGGGAGGGAGCTTTCTGCCACTCAAGCTCTGCCTCCAATTACATACTCCGCTCCCAGGCTCGACCTCTGCCCCCGATCTAAAGCTGCTGACCTCAGGGCAGGAAGAGGCCAGGAAATGGAGTCCTCACCTCTTAGGACTTCCACAGCAGCAGCCTGCAGTGTCAGGTAGGCTTCAAATACACTGCAGCTTGTGAGAGTGGACTTTTGTGTGTGTGTGTGTGTGTGTGTGTGCGTGTGTGCATGCCTGCAGTGAGCATGTATGTAAGGGTCAGTGAGCATGTCTGTAGTAAGCATGTATGTCTGTGTCAGTCAGCATGTCTGTAGTAAGCATGTTTGGGTCAGTGAGCTTGTAATGAGCATGTGTTTGTTAGTGAGCATGTTTGTGTCAGTAAGCTTGTGTGTCAATGAGCTTGTCTGTAGTGACATTTGTGTGTGTCAGTGAGCTTGTCTGTAGTAAGTATCTTTGTGCATACCAGTGAGTTTGTAGTAAGCATGTGTGTGTGTCAGAGAGTTTGTCTGTACTAAGTTTGTATGTACTGTATTTATATTTGTGTTTTTTAAGTGGTTTTTTAAACACTGTGGAGTTGCACTTATATTCCAGCTACCACCCCCACACTTTGTGTGATTTGCACTTTATTGTGTAGAATTGTTTGTATTGTATGTACTGTAAGCTTGTCTGTGTTTGTCAATGATCTTGTGTGTGTCAGTGAGATTGCCTGTCTGTAAGACTGTGTACCAGTGAACTTGTAAGCTTGTGTCAATGAGATAGTCTGTGCCTGCATGTGAGTATGCTTACTGTATAATTTAATTTTTTACCCTGAATTACTAATAGTTATAATTAAAAAAAGAACATACCAATAATAAAAGTATATATTTATTTATATATCCTTTAGTGATAATGTTAAAAATCCCTTTATAACATTTAAAATATAGCTACGTCTTGCAACCTCAGATTGAGTAATTCTAATTCATAAACATAGATTTTACATATATATATATATAAAATCTATGGGGAAAAAATTTATGCTAGCCCTATAAGGTCATTGTGCCATGGTAGTGTTTGTGTATATATACAGTGGGACCTCAGTTTACGAATCTAATGCGTTCTACTGGGACGTTTCTTATTGCGAAACATTTGTAAACCGAAACGTGGTTTCCCATAGGAATGCATTGAAAACCAATAAATCCGTTTTGGAGGTCAGAAAAAAGTCAAAATGAGCTGGCATGGAAACCAACCCACAATGCAGAACACACAATAAAAGGCATGCAAATGATCATAGGCGTGCGTAGCCTATTGCATTAGGGTGTGCACCCTAAAGCACAAGCACACGCCGCGTATATATATGTATGTATATATATATATATAAATATATACACACACACACATACACTACTGTGTGTGTGTGCTGTGTGAGGGTGCTGGTAGTGTGCTATGTGGGTGAGGGTGTTTGTGTGTGGGCGCTTGTGAGGGTGCTGTTAATGTACTGTGTGTAAGGGTGCTGTTTGTGTGTGAGGGTACTGGTAGTGTGCTGTGTGTGGGTGCTGTTTGTGTTTGTGAGGGTACTGTTAGTGTGCTGTGTGTGTTTGTGAGGGTGCTGTATGTGTTTGTGAGGGTGCTGTATGTGTGTGTGTGGGTGCTGTATGTGTGTGTATGGGTGCTGTGTTTTGGGTGATGTGTGTTCTGTTTGTGTGCTGTATGTGTGAAGATGCTGTGTGTGTGTGGGTGATGTGTGTTCTGGTTGTGTGCTGTATGCTGGGTGGGTGATGTTTGTTTGCTGTGTGTGTGCTGTATGTATGTGTGTGTACTGTGTGTGTGTGTGTGTGTGCTGTTTGTGTGTGTGTGTGTGCTGTATGTGTGTGTGTGCTGTTTGTGTGCTGTATGTGTGTGTGCTGTATGTGTGTGTGTGCTGTATGTGTATGTGTGCTGTATGTGTATGTGTGCTGTATGTGTGTGTGCTGTTTGTTTGCTGTATGTGTGTGTGTGTGCTGTATGTATGTGTATGCTGTATGTTTGGGTAATTTATGGGGGTGGAGGTGAGGGCAGATTAGTTAATAAATATCCCCCCTCCCTTCTTACCTTATGTAGGGAGGGGGGACCGTGCTGCTGCCTTCCCTGGTGGTCCAGTGGAGGTGGGGGCAGATTGCTTAATATCCCCCCTCCCTTGTTACCCTATGCCAGGGAGGGGGATCCTTTCTGCCTTCCCTGGTGGTCCTAGTGGTGAGAGTGAACTCTAGCCTGCAGGGCTAGAGTTCACTCTCGCGAGATCTGAGCGTTGCCGGATAGCGCCGGCTCTGAGATCTCCCCTGATGGTCTCAATACATAGGCGTGCCGCGGGGATTAGGGTGTGCCCAGGCACAGCCCGTGCGCACGCCTATGCAAATGATGAAGCTCGGCTCCCTACCTTTCCCCAGCTTCAGAAATGCACCAAAAAGCCCTAAAACAACTGCAAACAATTTCCAGAATGGCTCAAAAACTCTATGCAAAAACCTCTCTACCACCTTCACACTCGACGCCACGTGCTACCCACAAGCTCCGGCATGCAGGGGGCGGTGCTATAAACCTCCCAGGTGCAATGCATCCTAGGGAAACTTGCTTTGTATTGCGAAAAAAAAATGTAAACCGAGGCATTATTTTCAATGGATTTTCATTTGTAAACCGAAAATTATGTTAAACGGGGCGTTTGTAAACCGAGGTCCCACTGTATGTATATATATATATATATATATATATATATATATATATATATATATACACATATATACACACACACACTACCGTCGCAGAATGGCTGGCATACATATTTTTCCAGGGCTGCTTTGCATTCCCAGTCCAGCCCTGTGTGTCACTATACCCCACTCCCTCTAGAATGTGAGCTTGTTTGAGCAGGTCCATCAATACCCTCCCACAGATGTCCCTGTGCGTCCATCTTGTCTAGTTACATATGCATGTATGTTAATCCACCCATTGTACAGCACTGTGGAATTTCTTGGCCTTTTATAAATCACATATATATATATATATATATATATATTTGTGGTCAGGGCAATATTGCTGTGATGGTGAGGTAACATAATTCATAAACAACAAACATATTTAAATAACACCAGTCGGTCCTGTAATAAAGAGGGCAAAAAGAAGTGTACGATACAAAAAGTTATTCATATTACAAAACATTATTTGGACAAATCACGAAAAGCTTGCTGTAACTCTTTAACTGGGTTTGGTATGTATAGAATGTAAGCAGAAGATTTCCAGCGTCTCATAGCTTTGATTATATGAGTTGGAATGTGGTTGGAGGAAGCAGATGATGCCGCCCCTATGTGGAAGGAGTGTCCTGAGTAATAATTTGCATTTAGGCCAAGTATAGTCAACAGCATACGGACATAGAGAATAAAATTAGCAGTAGTGAGAATGGAGCCGTGTAGTTCTAATAGTGGTTGGTGTGGTTGTTTATGGAAAGTTTTGAAATAGGTGTCCAAAACCTTAACGGGGCACCATTTATTATACTTAGGGAAAAGCGATATGTCAACCGTGTGTCCCATCTGGCTCGTTTTAGAGTGATGAAATGCCAGAATGTAATGGTCTAAGGATTTGTTGATATCGGTTATTTTAATGTAGTCTGTGGCTGTTACATTAGTGGTGGTGAATTCCTTTGGACGTAAAAATCCATAAAAGACTAGATAGATGGATGTTTTAATTACCATATTGGTTATATGTTCGAATGGAGCTGTATCTAACAAGTTGGATAATGATTGGAAAATTTTATTGTGGATGTGTAGTCTTTGAGGGGGTAGATGTGTATCTGTCTTTTGGATTCCCTGCAGTAAAGCCTTTATCTGGTATGATGAAAGGAATCCTGTTTTATTAGGATGTTGTAATAGCATGTGGTGTTGGATGCCCTTTAGATAAAGTTTGATCGTGTTAAAAGATAATTTTAAGTTAAGGTGGCAAAAAGAAGTGAACCCCCATATAGTTTCCAAAGCAAACATGTCCTGAACTTGAAATTCCGCTATGAACTTTGTGAAAATGTGAAAGGCCCTATCCTAGATTTTGCTAGAGTTGGTGCAAGGTGGGAAAGATTACGTGATCTAATCCAGGAGCAGCCAGGAAGCGGTGGGCAGAGTCTGGAGGAAGGCCTGAAATTGAAACAAATGATCAGCTTATATACTTGTGACACCCAGAACGTGAATGCAGTTGATGAAAAATTTGCAAGTGGTCGCTACCCATGTGAGTTTCCTTAAAAACCTCATAATTACCAAAGATAATGACAGGCCTTTAATAATGTGGCAAGTGGCTAGGTTGTCAAAAAAACATCTGACTGAGTGACCAGCCCAGTCTGGACCCCAGGCAATTGCAGCGGCCACGATTGGGTATAATTCAAACATGGCCGATGTAGTGGAGAAGCTAGGTAGGGACTTAACTTCTCTTGGCCATAGACCCCAAAGCTATTTATTTCCACAGATGGCAGCAAAGCCAGTATTGGCTGCAGCACCTGTCCAGAGTGTAGGTGAATTGTCGGAAAGAGGGGGGATGAACATGGCTTGCCCATTCCAAGATGTGAGAAAAATGCGCCACATAAGTGAGTCAGCTGTTGCGTGAGTGTCTAAAGTGATGCGTGATTTGTCTGAGGTGAGGTCAGACAAAGAAAGTAGACAGGAAATGAAAGCTCTACCCTGGGGAATGATCCTCATGGCAAAATTGAGCGACCCAAGCAGAGATTGAATTTCTTTCAAGTTACAAGAACCTAGCTGTAAGTACAGCTCGATACCCGCTAGGTTGCACTCAATCTTATCCTGGGGAAGACTTGCCTGCATGTGAATTGAGTCTAATTGAATCCCCAGAAAATACATAACTGTGTCCTGACCTACCGTTTTTTATGGGAGACCGGTATGCCCAGGGACTCAAAAAGAGCCAACATGTGTTTAAGGCTGCTAAGGGGTAGTGAGTTGTTTTCAATCATGAGAAAGTCATCTAAATAGTGAATTACAATTGGACATCTGCACACATTCAGTAGCTACCAACACAAGGTTTCAGCAAAGATATCAAATATTTTGGGGCTGCTCTTGGAGCCGAACGTGAGCCGGGAGAAGAAATAATATAAACCCTGCCACTTAATGCCATGCAGATGCCAAAGTGATGGGTGAATGGGAAGTAACTTGAAAGTGTTGACAATTAGAGTTGAGCGAACTCGGACTGTAAAGTTCAGGTTCGTACCGAACATTATGTTTTTTGGACCCCGGACCCAAACATTGGCATATCACTGTATGTTCGGGTTGGAGTTTGGTGTTCGGCGATTTAATGACGCATTTTGATAGGCTGCAGGGCAGCCAATCAACAAGCGTTTGACTCGTTTGCCCTTAGAAGCCATGCCTACTAATGGCATGGCTGTGATTGACCAGTACAGCATGTGACCCAGCCTCTATATAAGCTGGTTACTTAGTATTATTAAATTATGCCCCTACTCGCTATACCGCGAGTAGGGGCATGACTATTAAAGAGTGAGCAACCTGTGGCTGCTCACTTTAAAAAAAAAAAAATTCCCCCCTCCTGAGCGGCGGGTGGGGGCCCTAAATAACAATAGGGGGGGACCTACTGTCCTACCCCCTGGCCCCCACACCTGCGCAGCTGGTGGGGGCCCTAAATAACAATAAATAACAATACTTTCCTCCCCCCTGGCGCCCACCCCTGAGCGGTGGGTGGAGGCCATAAATAAAAATTGTGGGGGGACCTACTGTCCTCCCCCCTGGCCCCCACCCCTGAGCGGTGGGTGGAG
The DNA here is from genome assembly GCA_933207985.1 of Pelobates cultripes. Taxonomy (NCBI): domain Eukaryota; kingdom Metazoa; phylum Chordata; class Amphibia; order Anura; family Pelobatidae; genus Pelobates; species Pelobates cultripes. The sequence continues at coordinate 134,996,056 of OW240914.1, read as the reverse complement.
GCCATAAATAAAAATTGTGGGGGGACCTACTGTCCTCCTCCCCCGGCCCCCACCCCTGAGCGGTGGGTGGGGGCCAAAAATAAATATATAAAAATTGGAGGTGGGGACCTACTGAACTCCCCCCCCTGCTCCCATCCCTGAGCGGTGGGTGGTGGCCCTAAATAACAATAAGGGGGGGGGACCTACTGTCCTCCCCCCCGGCCCCCACCTCTGAGCGGCGGGTGGGGGCCATAAATAAGAATTGGGGGGGGACCTACTGTCCTCCCCCCCGGCCCCCACCCCTGAGTGGTGGGTGGGGGCCATAAATAAAAATTGGGGGGGACACCTACTATCCTCCACCCCAGCCCCTACCCCTGAGCAGTGGGTGGGAGCCATAAATAAAAATTGTGGGGGGACGACCTGTCCTCCCCCACGGGCCCCCACCCCTGCGTGGCGGTGGGGGCCCTAAATAACAATAAGGGGGGCCCTACTATCCTCCCCCCCAGGCCCCCACCCCTGAGAGGCGGGTGGGGGCCCTAAATAAAAATTTAACCCACCCCCGGTGACTAGGGGTCCCCAAGCCCCTAGTCACCCATCTCCCCCCCAAAAAATAACCCCTACCTACCCCCCTCATCCTAAAAATAATACCTGTCAGTCGCTTCATTTACCTGCCAGAGCACTCTGATTGGATGGCTTAAACCCACCAATCAGAGTGCTCTGAGCCTAATTGCAGGGCGGGACAAGGCTTTACAAGCTCAGTCTGCGCAGAGCCCTCCATGGGTGAAAATGTTTTTTTTGTTTATTATAATTTTTTATGGATTTATGGATTTTTATTCGGCCTTTTTTGGGGCTGAAAAAAGAAGAACTTAGAAGAAAGAAGACATCAAATGGTAAGTCTATTTTTTTTTTTTACAGGTATTTAGATAAGGGTCCCCCCTCATTATTTTTAGGATGATGGGGTAGGTAGGGGTTATTTTTTGGGGGGGTCCCCAAACCCCTAGTCACCTGGGGGGGGTTTAATTTTTTATTTAGGGCCCCCACCCACCACTCAGGGGTGGGGGCAGGGGGGAGGACAGTAGGTCCCCCCCACATTCCTCTTTATGGCCCCCACCCACCGCTCAGGGGTGGGGGCCAGGGGGGAGGACAGTAGGTCCCCCCCTTTATTGTTATGTCCATCCGCCGCTCACATTCTTATTTAGGGCCCCCACCCGTCGCACAGGGGTGGGGGCAATAGGTTGTTTTTTTACAGTGAGCAGCCACTGTCTGCTCACTGTTTACTAGACACGCCCCTACTCGCGGTATAGCGAGTAGGGGCTGAATTTACTAATACTAAGTAATCTTTACTTAGTATTAGTAAATTTGGCTGAAAGACCAATTTAGGTCTTTCAGCCTTTTGGTAGATAGCTCCCTAATACTGTGGGAATTAGGGCGTTATCTACTAAGTGGCTGCTTATTTTATGTATTTGTTTGCAGGGCATTTGTCCTACTCTTACCCCCATTTTACTTCCTTTTGCAGCCCTCTGCCCCCTTTCCAGGACTTTTTTAGAGGCATTTTTGTGCCCATAAGTTCTGGTCCCCATTGACTCCAATGGGGTTCGGGGTCAAGTTCGAGCCTGAACCCGGACTTTTTTTCAAAGTTCGGCCGAACCCGCCGGACCCAAACATCCGCTCAACTCTATTGACAATGTCCGTTTTACTGAGCCATGCTCCTGTCCCAGCAGCCAAAATGGCCCAGATGGCATTGTCAATAGTGGCATATTGCAGAGAGAATTTGACAGAGGGTATGAGGGAATTGAGACTGGGGATAGTGGAGGAATGTGGTGCTGATAAATCAGTGATCAGTCTGGGTTTATGTGAAGTTTTACCCGTGATGACCCCAATAGGATTAGTTCTCCATGAAGTGAAAGATGGGGAAGCAAATGGTCCTAACACAAAACCCTGTTCCAATTCAATTTTAATAAGATCACTCACTAACTCTGGATCTGTCATTGCTGTTTGTAGATTATTGCATTCCAGTGTACCAGATGGCAAATGTATGATACCCGTGTGAAACCCTTCAGTGAAAAATGTAACCAAGTTTTGTGAGTGGTGGTGCCGTAATAAAACAGCAAATAACGTGAAGTTGATGCAAGTGGGGTACGGTTTAGGAAACATTTTATTAAGGCACATGGTTTTTGCGTGAGCCAGGAAACAGTGAGCACAAACGTGTAACAGCCTACAGGAACTAAAACCACAAGTACCTGCATTAAAATTGTTACATATTTGGGATTTGCCCAGGAAGACGATGTCCCTACCCAGCTTATCCTTCAAAACTCTGGTTGGTCTTGCAGAGTTAGGGCCTAAGTGACCCTGCTCAACTTCCGCTGTATTAGGGCATGGGTTGGTATGGTGTGCTGTGGATGCACAAACTGCACAAGCTGGAGTCCTGAGGCCTGCAAAATGCCTGCAGAATAACTCAGTATCTAACTTACTCCAATTTATGCTGTAGTTAAACTGAGTAAGAGCTGCTGCCACTTTTGCAGAAGGAACGGTGGTAGTCATAGAAGGCTGTACCACCGTATGTGTGCCCAGTGGTGTATCCTGGTTTTGTGCTGCCCTAGGCAGGACAAACACACACACACACACACACACAGTCAGACACAAACACACAGTCAGACACAAACACACACACAGTCAGACACACACACACAGACACACACACAGTCAGACACAAACACACACACACACACAGTCAGACACAAACACACACACAGACACAAACACACACACACAGTCAGACACAAACACACACACACTCCTTACCTTTGGGAGTGCTGGGGGGAGAGGGGTTCTCTTTCTCCCTGGGGGGTCCAGAGGCTGATGGGCTGGCTGCTGGGCGGGCGGCACTGGCGAGGGAGCTCTTCCTCTGAGTACTCTGCTCAGCTTCCTCGCGCGCCGCAGAGTAAGACTGGGAGCCGGAATATGACGCCATCTTCCGGCTCCCAGCCTCACTCTGCGGCGCGCGAGGGAGCTGAGCAGAGTGCTCAGAGGAAGAGCTCCCTCGCCAGCCGCCTGCCAGCGCCGCCCAGTGCCCGGCATGTCAGTTAGCCACGAGGCTAACTAGGCATTTGCCCTGGGCATTTGGGGGCGGCTTTTTTTGCCGCCCCCTGGAAAATGCCGCCCAAGGCAAATGCTTTGTTTGCCTCGTGGCTAATACGTCCCTGTGTGTGCCCCAGATCCACTAGCTTGTGCATTTATACGTCCAACTCTTCCCTTTTCTCAGGATATACAGAGCAAATAATCCCTAAAAATCCCAAAACCTAACACAAATTCAGGTATAGACAGTTTTTTGTTCAGCCTAGGATCTCTAGCACCACTGAAATATCCCCATATGCAAAAGTCCTGTTCTCAAGGACATCCTGGGAGGCAATGAGGAGCGAGATACTTTTTGAGACATTTGCGATGGGTTGATACTCTCGGGGACCTTAAATGTGGCAAGAGAGTTACTGGGCATGACAGCGGAGCCTGCGGAATCAGGAATAGCAGGCCCTGCAGGTACATTGGAGGAACAGACTGATTCTAATTTCTCCAGTTTATCACTTATAATTCCAATAGAAGACATCAACATGGTCATCATAGCATTAACAGCTGGCATCTGAGTCCCACTAGGCCCTTCCCCTGCATCTGAGTTGTGGGTGTTAGTATTGAGCAGTCTGAATAACTCCGCTTTCCTGGCAGTAGCTGGGAAAGGAATACATCTTCTACAGAGCTCTGCTGTGAGGCGTGGAATAGTCCATGATCTAAGTGAAGATGTACTAGTCACATCAGCTCCGTGGGCAGGGGTATAGGACCTAGCGGGGGTGCTAGGAAGGGACAGTTCTTCTGGTACTTCAGGAATTTGAGACATACTGAGATAAATATATATATATATATACTGTAATTACCATGAGTGAGACAACGTAGCCTGGTACTGGCGAAGCGGCAAAAAATTATACTATCACAAAGTGATAGGTGAAGCCCTGCTAGTTGCCAAGCGTCATGAGAGGCTCTAACTATGCATTGGCCCGAGGGGATTTGAGGCCACCGAATGGTGTGGCGGGGTGTTGTCCTCTCGGTGATAACTAAAGCATAAGATAGTACGGGAGTGACATGTGAGGCCCTCTCTATGCAATCATGCAAGGCAAATAGCTATGCTTTAAGCTGATGGGCGTATACCTCGGAGTATGAGGATGGGTGTTGGCCTCGCAGGACCACTAGCCTATTGCTTAAGACCAGAAAACATAACCTATTTGGACACCTAAATCCCTGATAGCCAGTACTACCTGCTAACAGGAGTAAGGTATAGGAATTGTAAATGTCTGACGGGAAGGGTCTGACTTACGGTTGACAACGAGCCGCACCAAGACCAGTCTCTGAGCAAGCCGGAGGAGGCAGCGTGCTTGTAGCGTTTGGTGAGCAGTAGGGTAAGTAGAACAGAAACAGGAGCCAGGAACCAGGACCACGAGGGAAAACAGGTAAGAGACCGCAAAATGACAACTTGACCAGAAGTAACCCCTCAACTCGCCAGACCAACAACAGTAAAGTGGGAGAGGATTGGCAGCCCTTTTAAGATTGGCAGCCCTTTTAAAGGGGATCCAAGCCCCTCCCACAACTACAGGCCCAGCCTTAAATATATATACACGTGGATCTAGCACTCACTCTCCCGGTCTTGTCCTTGCCTGGGTGCAAATCACCTATGCCAAAATATAAGTATCAAGGAAGGTGCACTCACAGGACTTTGTGGATAATTCGTGTTTTATTGTGCAATTATACACCAAGACCGTCTTGAGAAAAGTCCCAGAGAGGACTGAAACTTCAACACATTTATAATTTATGTATAAGGCTTATGCAATGTATGATCATATACTGTAACTAAACCCCCATTATTTTTGCCTATTACATTTTGTGAGCCTTGAAATTGATGTTTAATGAATGAGTGAATGTGTTGGATCTTGCATGTTTTATATATACAGTAAATATAGATATATATATATGAAACCAGGGGGCTGCACTCACCTGAACATGCATAAATGGGGTGTTGCTGAGGGCCAGATCCAGTGCACTCACACATCCACTAAACAGCAATGTCAAAACATTTTATTAGTTTTTTTTTTTTAAATACATCTAATCTAGTCAAAAAAACTGGGGGTTTAGTTACAGTATATGATAATACAATGCATAAACCTGCCACAATGTCAATGTACTCCATCTTTGGCTGGTCCTACTCTAACAGCCTAATGCCTGTCCTTATGAGATTCTATCTGGGGCTCTCTGCAGTACAAGGCTAAAGAGGCACCTGTGACAGGGAGGAGCACCCCTCCGACTCCGACCACAATAACTATTTATGCTTTTAGAAGTGGCCATGATGGTAGAAATCTGTATGTGCAGCGTTTCTGATTTAAACACTGCACACAACATAGAGTTATTTGCACTTTTATTCCGGGAGTAAGTTGCAAACCCGGCACACGTGACTTAGGCAGACCAGAACTGTTCCATTCATCGTAATGTCAATTCTGTGTAAAAATTATGTCTGTCGCCAGTGTGCTAGTGACAGACATCACAATCTTCCGTCCTTATGTGCACTCCTTCCCTGCATTGACAGCTCAGTTCTCAGTTTTTTTGTGTGTTTCTTTTTAAATAATATCCTTGCTTGTCCACCACTGGCTCAGAGTGTGCAAATGAACTCTGAGCAGTGAAAATGGTCCAATAAAATGCTTCTCTATATGGAGGTGCACCCCTCTCTTTTACAGGTGCCTCATTCCAGGGCCCTATTTAGCCTATGTTTCCCAAGTAAGTGGATTATTCTCATAAGAGCAGACATTAGGCTCTTAGGACCTGCCAAAGATGGGGTATATTGACGTTGTGGCAGGCTTATGCAATGTATGATCATATACTGTAACTAAATCCCCATTATTTTTGCCTAGATTCGGTGTTTTAAAAAAACAAACAAATAAAATCTGTGAGCTTTGAAGTTGCTGTTTAGTGGATGCGTGAGTGCGCTGGATCTTGTGTATTATATAAATATATATATATTATACATACACACATGATCATATGTGTATGTATATATATATATATATATATATATATATATATATATATATAAAATTGTGCTGGAAAACAAAATTTACAGGGCAAGCTGCTACTTTGCTGTCCTGTACATGGCTAGGATGTTTAAATGTTGCATGTTTGTGATCACATTGTGTGCTAGCTGTGTTTCTTTGATTGTATCGACATTATTTACTAGCAGCAGTTTAGAGAATCAAACAATTAACACTTACAAAATTCTACTTTCCTTTTGTGGTTTTAGTGCTAAAGAAACTGTGTGGCGGAATTATATGTGCAATAATCTAAAATAATTACAGGAGGCTCAAGAAAAACCACTGGCATTTTAAAAAGAAAAAAAAATACTTTATTAGTTTATATATAAAACTTACAAGATCCAGCGCACTCTCTCATTCACTAAACAGCATTTTTTAGGTCTCATACCTCTCCCAGGCATAAAATAATGGGGGTTTAGTTACAGTATATCATCATACATTGCATAGGCCTGCCACAACGCCAATGTACCCCATTTTTATATACGTATATCAATTCCTCCAACACAAAAAGAACAAGCCAAAAATGAGACATAATAGGGTAGGATAAAACATTTGCCCTGATTTTTTTTTTTTTTTAAGTGTTCGGTTTGTATCTTATATTATTAATCCCTCTGCAAATAGAACAGCCTACTAATTCGTAAAAGCCAAGCAAATTTTCAAAGCTGGGACTGGGAACTAAAACAGCTTAAAATTGTGAGTGTATGTAGAAATGTGTAACAGTTGGCATGCACGTACACAGTGTGCTCGCAGAAGAAAAAGCGAGTTATGCCAAGTCTCTCCCATCATGTCAGAATCTGGCTGCTATGTGGGATGTCGTTTACTTTTTCATTGCAGTCCATATGATTCTTGTACTTAACCCCTTCAGGAACAAATGCATTTTTGCAGACATTATAATCTGGACCCTTAAGAACTTACACTATCATGGACTGTTTTAGGTAAAGGGAAACAAAGTTGTTTTCCTGGCATTATAGCTCCCTATAGTGCCTCCCTCCCCCATGTGGTGCAGAAAGGGTTAAAAATCCCTTCTGTTACTTAGCTGATTTCAACGCCGATGTGCCTCGGCGCTGGTTCAGGCTCTGCTTCTTGCTCTCATTAGGACTTCCCCATAGGAAAGCATTGTATAATGCTTTCCTATGGGGTTTTAGGTGATGCTGGATGTTCTCATGCATAGTGTGAGGACATCCAGCGCCAGGCGACCAAAAGTTGCCTAACCACCCAGAAGTGCCTCTAGTGGGTGTATGGTAGACAGCCACTAGAGGCTGAAGTTAACACTGCAAGGCAATTATTGCATTTTATCAAAAGCTGCAATAATTACCACTGCAGGATGGAAGCAGCAGGATTTGGCGATTGATTGGGCATGAGGGGTGACGGAGAGGTCGGAGTCAAAGAGAACATCTAGGCAGCGAGTCTTAGAGGTAGAGCAGATGGTAGCGCCATTGACTTGGAGGGACACAGACAAGAGAATAGCAACACTTGAGGGAGGGAAGACCAGAAGTTCTGTTTTGGACAGGTTCAGTTAAAGGAAATGAGCAGCCATCCAGTTGGAAATAGCAGAGAGGCAGTCAGAGACACAAGTCAAGAGCGGTGGTGAGAAATCAAGGGAGAACAGATAAATTTGCGTGTCATCCGCATAGAAATTATACTGGAAGCCGAAGGAGCTGATGAGTTTACCAAGGGAGGCAGTGTAGATTGAGGACAATGGGGGACCAAGGACAGACCCTTGAGGAGCACCAACAGAGAGGGATTGGGGAGAAGAGGCAGAGCCAAAGAAAGAAACACTAAATGAGCACTGGGAGAGGTAGGAAGAGCACCAGGAGAGAGCAGTATCTCGTAGACAGAGATCACAAAGGATGGGAAGAAGCTGTGATGATCAATAGTGTCAAAAGCAGTAGAGAGGTCGAGGACAATTAGGATAGAATAGTGGCCATGGGATTTAGCAGTGATGAGATCATTGTATACTTTGGTCACAGCTGTTTCAACAGAGTGACAAGCACGGAATCCAGATTGAAGCGGGTCAAACAGAGAGTTGGATTCGAGGACGTCTGTCAATCTCGCTTACACAACTCACTCAAGGATCTAGGAGACAAATTGCAATAGCGAGATGGGGTGGTAGTTGGACGGGAAATTAGGGTCAAGGTTGGGCTTATTCAGAATTGGGGTTATGGTTGCATGTTTGAAGGGTAGAGAGAATGTGCCAAAGGAGAGGGAGAGATTGAAAATTTTAGTGAGAGGCAGTATAAGAGAAGGAGATAAAGTGCGGACGAGATACAAGGGAACAGAATCGAGGGAACAGGTGGGGCGGGAGGAACGGAGCAGAGCAGAAACCTCTTCTGCTGTAACGGGTGCAAATGAGTGTAGGACAGCTGAGGGAGTGTGGTTAGCGGAAAAGTTTGTAGTGGATGGAGAGAGATGAGAGATCTCTTCCCTGATTGTAGAAATCTTCTCAATGAAGTGAGTTGCAAAGTTTGTGGGCGTCAAGCTGGTAGGACTAGGAGGCACGACAGGGTGAAGAAGAGCGTTAAAAGCATGAAACAGTCATTTGGGCTTGCGGGAGAGTGTGGTTATGAGTGTATTGAAGTAGTTTTTTTTTGAAGAGGAAAGAGCCAGACTGTAGGAGCGCAGCATAAATTTAAAGTGCAGGGCTGTAACTGGGGACACTTAGTGGGTTTAAGTGTAGGAGGTGCCATGATAGCTAGTTGAGAGGAGAGAGTGTTGTAGAGGGAGGTTGCAGTGTTATGGCAGGTGAGATTTGAGATTGGTGAAGGGAGACTTTGGAGGTTGGTGGAGAATTGCTGTAGGTCAAGACAATGGAGGTTTTTGCGAGACTGATGTGGTGAGGTTGAGGTACTTTGGGTACGGGGTATGTGGATGTCAATGGACAGCTCATGGTGGTCAGATAGAGGAAATGGAACATTGAAGAGATTAGAGGTGGTACAGTGATTGGTGAAGATGAGGTCAAGAGTGTTTCCTGCTCTATGAGTTGATGAATTTAGACCACTGTGTGAGTCCAACGGTGGAGGTTATAGAGAGCAGACGAGAGGCATCAGGGCAGTTAGTGTTGTTGATTGAGATATTAAAGTCCCCAAGAATGAGGGAAGGAGTGCAAGAGGAGAGGAAATGGGGTAGCCAGGAAGAAAAGTGTTCAATAAATAGCCTAGGATGACCGGGGGGGGAGGGGGGGGTGATAAATTAGGGCAATTCATGTGTATATTTTGATTGTGTTGGAAAATTCCAAAACAGACAACGTTAATTTTCACAAATAACCTATATACATGACAGCGCCACTTTAAAAGTCTTTATTTGTTCAAAGACATCACAAGGATGGAATTTTGTTTTTTTTTGCCCCTTTTGTTCATTTCATATGTAAATCTTTCTTTAGCAGAGGATCCACTTTCCAAGTCTCTCACATCCTTACTTTTCATATAGAGCAGTAGATCTTATTTACCAGATTTATCCTCAGGATATACCCAGACACACATTTATACAATATCCTTGCATGAGCACATAGGGATAAAGAAATGTGACTAAACAACCATCTGACCCCTTGCCCTCAAGCAGGGTTATTCGTAAAACATTTATTTGTTCTGTGCCTTTGGGATAGACGTTTAGATAATATTACTTTTTACATGACCACATTTTATATGAATACATATACACATACTATATTCAATTTCAGGTGCTTTATGAGAAAATGTTGCCTTTCAATCTCACACTTAATAACCTGCTGTGTTATTTTGTCCTCTGTCTATTCCCTAAAATAGTAATGGCTTGCCTTTACAGCTCAGCCATGCAAACAGTCCTACAGGTCACCACAGTTATTATGGATGTAAACAGCCAAATAAAGTAGTAGACACATACTAACAAAATATAAGTGTACACTCTGTCAGGAATACAAGGCATAAAGGATTGGTTGGACAATCCTGCACTAGGATTTAACTCTTCCACGCTCCCGTAACCAACAAGAGATTTTTCTAAATTAATCTGTAAATACATTTCACAAGTAACATAAATCTCCAGTGTCCCTAATGCCCTCCACTGATATTGCACACTTTACAACTGGGGTCCTTCTTGGCATTGGTAGTGGAGAGGCTCATTAGTTGATGCCCCTTGATTTCCGCTAATTGCCCCAACCTCAGAGGCACTGGCTCTGTGTATATTACTTCCAGAATCAGATCTTGTGCGTGCCAGTATTTGCCTTGCTCCCCACGAGTCAGGAACGGGTTGCTGTGAGGGTCAAGCAGTGGCAGACGGGCGCTGCAGTAGGCATCTCCTTGAGACCCTCGAGGTGCCAACACCAAGACAACATAATGGTAGGCGGTATACATGCAATAGAAATCTGCAAAGTAGAGGTGTGTGCCTTCATTGAAGAGGTTTTCAGCTGGTACAGTCACCCTCCACCTTCCATATGGTGAATCATGAGGAGGAAGACCTGTGTTGAATTCGGTATTGCAACTGAAAAACACACCATTAAGTGTACCACTGATGGGTGATCCATGGCTGCCACTCTGATCTTTTAGAGACGGGAACATCACACCACCCCACTTTTCTCTGGGCAAATAAGGAAGAAAGCAATACTTCAACAATACTTCAAAGAAGAAAACAAAACTTTTAATGAATAATTATACTCATTAAAATGGACATTGTGATAAAATGACTGGGGAAACGCACATTTTAGTTCAAAATGGCCAAACTGGAAAATTCTTAATTAAAATTAGCTATAATAATTTCTCATATTTGCAGCTCCTTTGTCAATTCTCCACAATTATCAATTTAATCAACAGCAATACTACATATGTATAGGATTACGTATTGATCCTATATTAGGTGTGTGTGTATATTATTGGACGCTAATAATCTTCACAGTGCATAAAAATAAAGGATTGTCTACCTTGTATGCTATATTTGAAATAATAGTATGCTTTTTTTTTTTTTTTTTTTGACTAGCCTAATGCCTATTACACACATAATTTTAATCATTTTATGTTGTCATAAAAACCAGATCCTTAGAGACTCTATTATTTATTTATAAAGCTGCTGATAGCATGTAAATGGTATATTCCATACTGATATAGGGTCTCCTGACAATGTGAAGGAGGTGGCATGGCTTACCAGGAACTATAACTACTAACATCTGCTGTTGTGGTTATGGTGCTTGGTGTGCTCCTTTAGACAATTCATGACAAAGCATCTCTCATAACAGTCCTGAAAGGTGAAATGTACTAGTTTGTGATTTATTCAAAATAAAGGCTGTGAAATAGCAGGTGTATTGGCGCTTCGTCAACAAGATCACTAATTTGGTGTGTAAAGGTGTATCCCTAAACACCTTAAAATGCATAAAATAAAATTACAGACAATAGTATACCCAATATAACCAGTATCGTACACCACTTAGTGATCAATATACTTTCCAAGAGTATTGGATATCCAACTGGATAATGCAGTACTTGACCCAACAAGAATCTATAAAATAATACAGAAATACACAGTGCAATCTGCAAATATGTTTATAGAGAAAACACTCCCAGGCTCTATATAGAGAGCTTCTGGGTGCCAATTCTGACTTAGGATATACATCAACGATGCTTAATGCTTTGCAAAGTTATATTTGCTATTAAAAGGTATTACATATATAAAATAGGACTTTTAAAAGCAGTGTGTAAAATAACAACAAAAAATTATATACACTACCACCACCACAATAAGTCCTTCAGTAAAAAATGATGCAGCAAACGCGTTTCAACTGATTCCCAGTCTTCTTCAGTGCCTAAATGTATTTCTGTATTATTTTATAGATTCTTGTTGGGTCAAGTACTGCATAATCCAGTTGGATATCCAATACTCTTGGGAAGTATATTGATCACTAAGTGGTGTATGATACTGGTTATAGTGGGTATAACTATTGTCTGTTATTTTAGTTTGTGATTTAGATAGATAATCTATCTATCTATCTATCTAAATGCCCACCAAAGGGGTTTCTATTGTTACTAAAATTATACCCTACAATTTTGCTCTATTTGTGATAGAATAGTGAATGAACTGAATATATTGACACTGCAAACATGGAGACTTTATGCACCTGACGTGTTGAAAGTATTCTTCAGTCTGGTTTCTGTAGAAGACTTGGAATGGTAACATGCGCCCAGCGATTCCTTCTGCCTTCTCCTGTAGCTGCTTCACTTGTTCAATTGCATAATCTGAAAATGATAAAGACGTCACTTATATTGTATGTTTTGGGATTATCTGCATAACTTTCCATCTGTTTTTGTGGAATTTCATGAGCCTGTACCGGGTATCACAATTATTTCCCGCGGTTACTAAATTCATTTCTGTGCTGTTGTGATATTATGGATGACACATTTTTCTAGATTCTGATCATGTATTTAAAAACTGGCTTTACAGTCATGTACAGAGAGGTTTGTACTTATAATCTCTTACTACAGATTCTAATATACTGTCGAACTATACACATATATCAAGGCTCATAATTTCCACTTGTTACTAGCCAGTGGCAAGAACAAATATAGCCCTTGTGAGTAGAAATTAACTTTAGTTGTGAGTAACTTTAGTCCTGACTTATAACATAGGACTTGAATTTTTTTTTTCAATTTATTTAAGAGACAAGCCACATAGATACAATGACAATATAGTGATTAAGTACAATCAGGGCCGGATCAGCATAGGGGCTGATGGAGCTGCAGCTCCAGGCCCAGGCCCATGGAATAGGCCCATTTTTTTTACACACACTACTCTTAGGTTTGCCACCTGACTGGTATTTTACTGGCACAGCCGGTATTTGAGGCTGCCTGGCGTGCCAGTATTGCAGTAATACCGGCAATACAAATGCAGGTCATTTTCTCAGAATAAATGGAAATTACTCTGCAATATCAGCACCGGCCAGTAGGGGTCACTGTGTGTGGAGAGAGGCAGGGATAGGAAGTTACAGAATATCCCTGCCTCTCTCTACTACTCACTCATCCACGGGGGAGCAGCTACACAGCACAGAGTCCAGACAGCAGCTCTACAGCTCAGGTAAGTGAGAGATGGGGGGAAAGGCAGCAGGGACACATGGGGACACTGAGACACTAGGGGACACATGGTGACACGGACACTAGGGGACACTGAGACACTAAGACACAGACACTGGGAGACCTGGGAACACTGAGACACTGGAAAACATGGGGACACTGAGACACTAGGGGACACTGAGACACTAGGGGACATACAGGGACACTGAGACACTAGGGGACACTGAGACACTAGGACACATGGGGACACAGACACTGGGAGACCTGGGGACACTTGGGGACACTGGAAAACATGGGGACAGTGTCCAAATGTTTCAGTGTCCCCATGTCTCCCAGTGTCTGTGTTCCTAGTGTCTCAGTGTGCCTGGTGTCCCCATGTCTCCCAGTGTCCCTATATGTCCCAGTGTCCCCATGTCTATGTCCACAACTGTCCCCATGTCTCCCAGTGTCCCTAAGTGTCTGTCTCCCAGTGTCCCCTAGTGTCCCAGTGTCTGTGTTCCCATGTCTCTGTGTCCCTAGTGTCTTAGTGTCCCCAAATGTTTCAGTGTCCCCATCTCTCCCAGTGTCTGTGTCCCTAATGTCTCAGTGTCCCCATGTCTCTGTGTCCCCATGTCTCTGTGTCCCCGGGTCTCTCAGTGTCCCCATGTCTCTCAGTGTCCCCAGTATCCTAGTGACATGGGGACACACTGAGACATTGGGACACTGGGAGAAATAGGGACACAGACACTGGGAGACTAGGGGACTGGGCAACATGGGGACACTGACACTGTGATACATAGGGACACTGAGACACTGGGTGACTTGCGAGACTGAGACACTGGGAGACAGGGAGACACTGGGAGCAATCCATCTATACAGCAGCATCAAACTGTGAGTAGTTTGTGATTTTACAGAATTTTCTCTGCTGTCACTCCTTGTGATTTACATCATGTGATGTCACACATAACTAATTATACAAATGATTAAGGCTGGTGTTTTTTTCCAAGAAAGGTTGCAACCTTAACTACTCTTCACATACTCATGCTTAAAGGAGCACTATAGAGTCAGTAACACAATCACCTGACCCTATTGTGTTAAAACCACCATCTAGCCCCTCTGGTTCCTTTGCCTCCCTAAATATAGTAAAATATTACTTGTATTCAAGTCTGCAGCTGCTGGCTCAGAAGTGGTGGTCTGAGCAAATTACAATACTTCCCCATAGGATTGGCTGAGACTGTCAACTAGACAGATCAGGGGCAGAGCCAGCACAAGTCCAACATAGCCCTGGTCAATCAGCATCTCCTCATAAAGATAAATTGAATCAATGCATATCTATGAGGAAAGTTCAGTATCTGCATGCAGAGTGTGGAGACACTGAATGGCAGTGCTGCACACTAGGCAGTACTGCCCCAGGAAGCACCTCTAGCAGCCATCTCAGGAGCGGCCAGTGGAGTTATTTTCTCTGAAAAGACAGTGTTTACTGCAAAAAGCCTGAATGGAATGATTCTGCTTACCAGAACAAATACAATAAGCTGTAGTTGTTCTGGTGACTATAGTGTCCCTTTAAGTTTGGAAGAGGGATGTATGGGAACAAAACTTGTGTGGACTGGCTGACATTAAAATTAGTTTAGGTAATGCAGACATTGGTCTTTCTAACACTGTGGCATGTCCCCTTTCTTCTACACTCACTACATACACCTTTACTCTGTCTCAGACTATATACCAGGAACTTCTGCCTGCTAGTAAGAAGGTAAGGAGACAAGTGGACCAGCGAGTGCTAGGCGAAAGTCCTTAGAAAGCATGGAGTGAGCGCATTATTAGACGCATTTATGTCAAGCTCAAGGTGCTGCCTGCATAGTATGCCCTTAGTTGGACAGCCTGCAAGATTGGAAGGCAGCCTGACATGCCTTTTTGGGCATGTTCACCCCTTTTGGCAGGTCTTGTCACGTGATTCGCGCCAGTGGCACACCCTTTTACCCCGCCCATTGACTTCCTGCTTCACTGGACACTGCTGTTAGGGGTTATGGATTTACTTGAAAGATGAAAGCATAAATTAGAGAGAAATTAGCATAGAGTATGTGTTTTCTTATAGCTGCATTCTATGAGTTTCCCTCCAGCACCATCTCCATCAGATGACGCTTGGGAGGTATGACTGTTTTAGTGTTTTTGGTCGATAATATTCCGTAATTCGGGCCATCATAATTGTCAGCACCAGGCTCACTGTGCTCTTAATCCGGCCCTGAGTACAATGCAGACTTGACCCCAAGTTTACAAAGATAAGTGAACAAAGCCAAACTAGAAGAGGAAAGAGAAATAAAGAGAAAAATGTAGGATAAAATAAGGCGAAACAGAGGAAGGAAGGGGGTGGGGGGGGGAGAAGCTCCTGCAGTGAAGATGGGAGAAAACAAAAAGAGGTAATTCCCAGGCGCAGCTCTAGTGGGCCTGGTCATATCTGAGCCACAGAGCCCACATTTTATGAAAGGAGGAGAGGGCCTAAGACTTGAAATTTGAAAATATATATATATATATATATATATATATATATATATATATACACACACACACTAATGTAAGGATATCAGACATGCATGCAATATGTATCTTACCCCCTGTACAGAAGCTCACTGTTTCACTCCAGCCAGAAACACTATATTCCCCATCACTGCGTTTCACTGCAGTCTGTACAGCAAGTGTGTATTCAGTACGTGGACTCAGGAACCAGTGACCACGGACTGTCATGGGTAAAGCCACCGCCTTCGCAACCAGTTTGGTTGGTACGTCCTTTGTGGAAGGGGATACTCCGGATCAGACAGATCCCCAGCTATAAAACCCACATTGCATGGTAGTTGCATTGAGAAATGAGATTACCATTACACCCTAGACCATCCATAGTGTTAGGGAACTAAGATACTGATTGTATGAATTACAGGTACAATGCCAAAACAGCGCAAACATACATACCAAAGATATAAAGACTAAATAGGTTACACCTGCTACTAATCACAGGTAATGTATATAGTTGCAATAGTCTACTATTAGTCATTTTATTGCAAATAAGTGTACCCCATAACTCACCCTATGTTTGAACTTGTTTTCCTTCTGACCGCCTGTCTTGTTCAGATCAATGAAGTAGTGAGTTATTCTCTGGATGTCATAAGGTGGCATCTCCCAGGACACACGGAAAGAGTCACAGGTTATATCATTGATTTGGATCCCATGAGGAGCAGAAAGAGGGGATTCCATAACCTGTTGGATAGATTTAAACTTTGTCAGTAGTGCTGTGTGCATTGCCCTGACTGCTTTCGTTTCTCCTATGTTGTGTGCCACACTGCATTTGTTTGCTTATTTTTGATCTTCTCTGTAGGCACTAAAAAAAACATGTGAGAATGACTTAAACATCTAATTTCCTGATTCACTGTCACCAAGACAACTGCTTAATCCTGCCCCTACCTTCTCAAAGCTCAGCTGCTGGTTTCCCTTTGGTACGATTTTATATCCTCAAATTCCCATAGCTTCTTAATACAATTCCTATTAGCCTCTCTGTCCTGTGTTCCACACCAATTTTTATGCAATTTTTTTTAAATTCGCTACAGTCTTTGTTCCCTGTACCATGATAATTGATTCATGTCATTGAGTACACCTGTTTGAAATCAAATCCCATTCCTTAAATCTGCTCTGGTTACTTTGATAAGGATTATTCCCCCCTCCTTCCCTGTTGCCAACTTTTACTGATGGCTTTATCCTGTTTACAGCTCAAGGTTTAATTACTAATCACAGAATTGTAGACAAACAAACTCTGGATGGCACTATTCAGGTTAAAATAGAAGAATAAGATGTGTTAGATGTCTTGAAAACCTGACGCCAGTTATTTTCACCCTATATATGGCATAATGGATATACAGGTGTCTAGGCTGGGTGCCAGTAAACCTAGTTGTATTGCATTCTGCTATGTAAGAGAGCAAAAGGTTAGTCTTGCATCACTGCCTCCCACTCTATGCAATGGAGATTGGTACTACCACTGTCTTTAATGGTTGTACAGATTGAGACCGCAATTGTCCTAGTTTGGTAGATGAGAAGACTGACATTCCTGCCCTGTGTAATAGAAATCTGTACTTTGCTGTCATATGGTGTCAAGAGTAGTGTTACTGCTTCCAACCAATAGTAAGGAAGACAGGCACTACTAGTGCCCTATGTGTAAATAAAGGAGACTGGACTGTTTAAGATTGGTGTGTGTGATGGATGTGTTGGGATAAGGAAGTAACCACTTGAGGAATAAAGCTGAAATGTAAATTGAGGGTATGTTTGGAGAAGGAGTGCCACCCACTATAAAAATGATGAGACACTTATGAGAGCATTTTTGTAAGGAGTGTAATTTTTGATATGTGCGATAAGTTTTACAAGGCTATGTGGAGAATGAAAACACTGAAATTAGCATGCATTGTAAAAGATCTATTACCTAACTCTAACTCCATGCCAAAAAACATGCCCTCTGTGAGGAATAAAAGCTTCTCTGATCTGTGGCTTACCTGGTAGGTTCCTTTCTATGCACCTCTCTGTGAGTGTTATCATCCCGATATCCCTCCGTATCGTCTGCTGTACCATTGATCCCATTGATCTTCTCTAAGCAATACAGTCTGTGGGAGGATGGTATATGCTAATCCCTCTCTATCTCAGCTTGCAAACCACCCACACGTGTCTGATACAGCTGGCCTAGATTCATGCCCTGCATGCCCTGTATAATACCAATGCCACTTCCTTTCGGAAACAGCACTGCACCTCCACACTACCTGGCACTCCCGCTATTTAACAGCAGATCCCACATTACTGTACAGAATCACTCAAAAAAATTGATGGCATTTCACGAACTACCTGCAAGGCTTCAATCATAAATCTCTGCATCCTATAATCAAAGAGCATTAAAAGCAATAAAACAGCAAATCATCATTTAGATATGTTCTATGAGACCTGCTGAGCTTGATAACATTCTCAGGAAAAGCACCATGCCAAAAACTTGTAGAGCATTATCAAAAGCCAAAGTTCTGAAGCAGGACCATGCTGTGCAATATGAATTTTATAGGTCACATAGAACATTCATTGTAAATTGTTATACATTGTAAAGAGCATCACACCCTCTGCATACTAAGGCTTTCTACTGATTGTGAGTTTTAACATTGTTAGGAAATAGACAGACATGGGATTAAAGAAATAAAAATTAGGACACAGCTGTCCTGCCATAGAAAGGTGATGCAGGTGAGACATACCTTTATAGATAAGCTTGGAACCTCAAAGAGCAAAGACAGAGCGAAAGAATGAAATGGGAGATTGCAGGAAGAAAAGAAAATAGCAAGGGTGAGAGGAAAAAAAGATTGAGTAGGAGGGAAACAGCAAAGCTGTTAGAGAGAAAGAGAGAGAGAGGGTAAAGCTTGGGGGAGGCAGGAATGAGAGAATACAGATTTAGAAATAACAGAGATAATGGATGGTAAAAAAATAAATAAATGAAACAGGACAAATAGTAAAGGAAGAGAGGATGGCTAACAGCCCAGGACACCAAACACCCCCAGTAATTTAAAATACTGGCCTTATCCTTGCCCGGTGAAGGTAGCATTCCAGCAGTGAAGGAGTTATGGATTCTGTTGCCAACATGACTTAACTTGTGCATCATGCCAATAATGTTGTTTTCTTCTTTCTTGCTGGTATAAATTAAACGAGCTTTCAGGGCCCACCACATTGTAGCCTATTAAATAACACAAAAAACAAGAGTTGGATACTTTAATCACATTCACCCCCAATCACGCTTCAGTAAACCAAGATAAAGAAAATCTACATTACTTACTATCTATTGTATGAATTAGCTCAGTCCATTTTATTGAATAGAATTTAATCATTCTAGACTTTTCTAACGACCATGGCAAGTCTTAGCATTCGAATGTTCAATGTTCAAGTCTTTAGCAAGTAAATTAATGCAATTTAATTTCTGCTTTGTCTGACTAGGCAGTGTGCACAAAAGCACATGAGGACTATATCTGGCCAATAGGTGTTAGGGCAGCCCAAAATGTATCTACTAACTGCTGTGAAGCTATCAAAAATGTTATGGTTATATCCAAACCTCTATTTTAATTGCACCATTATAGACTAAATGTCTATCTACTTCTCTGTTCTTTTGACAGTCCCAAAAAAAAAACAATGGCATAAATTTACAATATAGCTAAGGTGGTCAAAGACAAAGGACACAGACATGGACAGAGTTAGTTGGCATGAGTGAACAGAACTACCTGCTTCTTGCCCTGACTACATAGCCCAACACTGTCTTGATACCGGAGAAACTGACGGAAGCAAAGCACAGAGGGATGGACACAGGTTTCTTCAGGAAGGAAGAGATTCTTTATTGGATCACCGATCGGGACTCAGAGGGACTAATGTCACCAAAAATACAGCAAGTTCTGAGCCCTGAACAATAGTGCAGGCTCCCTATATAGGCACATAACTCCTCCCATATTAAGCTCCACCCGCACATTCTCTTGACCAATCATTACAAATAAGAATTAACTTCCTGCTTGACCGCATGGCTTGTCCAGCACAATGGAGGAGGGGAATACTACATCCTGTATTCTTGCACATGCTCCGTACACTACTGATCGTATCTTGCCTCGTGCAACCAACTGATCGATACGTCAGCATATGCACGTACACATGCCACGTGGTAATCTCGGCCTACTAAATTTATTTTTACCGAGATTCCACCACAGTCTTAGGTCATGACTCTCTCCCAGTATGGGTGGCCCTGTTTACCTCAGTGGACCTAACCTGATTGTCCTTGTGGCAAGTCCAAAAGCAGGGGCTGGTGCTGCTGCTTCCTGCTTAGACCCAGGTAAGTTATCAAACCATTTTATAAAGGTAAAACAAATTACTATAGGAGGGCACTAGGGCACTCCTGGCAACATATTTTCTACCTAAAGGGTAGATTAAAATTCTCCACTAACATGAGTGAAAGGTGAGAGGCTATGGAGAGTAATGTGGTTAAAGGGGATTGAATAGGCATGTAGAATTTAAATGGACACTATAGTCACCAAAACAACTTTAGCTTAATGAAGCAGTTTTGGTGTATAGATCTTCCCCCGCAGTCTCACTGCTCAATTATCTGCCATTTATGAGTTAAATCACTTTGTTTATGGGGCGGGGCCTGACCTTCATGGAGAGAAGTCGCATGTCGGCTGAGCTCCGAGCTGAAAGCGGCAAATAACCTAGCTAACGACTACAAAATAGACGGTGCACCGCCGAAAACTAAGCATACCCCTGCACAACAATATGGGGAAACGATCAAAGAAGCTGAAAGCATCCTCGGACGACGGCACGCGTCGAATAGGAGACATATTCCTGGCGAGGCCTAAAACCAAAATGGCGGCAGCGCCAGACTCCCCAGGCCTATCCTCGGACGAAGACCCACTGGACTCCCCAGATGCCATACCTGAGGCAGATGACCCTTTCTCCACCGTGCAATTAGGGGACCTGGGGGCTCCCGCAACGAAGGGAGACATCCTGGGCCTTCTGAAACACCTGCGCACATGGTTCCGCACGGATATGGCGCTGCTCCGTGAGGAGGTAACAGCCGTGACGGACAGGGTGAAGGCCACAGAGGAGGATATCACCTCCATGGCACAATGCCAGACAGACGCAACAGAGCGACTACAACAACTCCAAGGCTCACACCAGGCCCTGCAGGCCAGAGTCAATGCGATGGACGACTCTAGGAGACGAATCAACATAAAAGTAAGAGGCATCACAGAAGCTGTCAACGACACGGAGCTACCCCACTTTATTAGGCGCCTCCTGTCGGAGACCCTGCACCCCAAACAGGCGAAGAACCTGCAACTAGATGGAATACTCAGACTCCCCAAGTCCGCAAGGGCTCCAGCAGACGCTCCCCGCGATGTCCTCCTGAGATTCCAGTCCCTACGCGACAAACAAGCACTGATGGACGCCATCAAGAACAAGAGCCCGCTCAAATTTGAGGGCTCCCAACTAACCTTTCTCCAGGATCTCTGCAGGGCAACGTTGGAGTGGAGACGTTCTATCAGCCAGGTCACCAAGACCCTTCGAGAAGCAGGCATCCAGTACAGATGGGGCCCTTCCCACACACTCGTAGCCACACAGGGCGAGACCACCCGCCGACTCACCTCAGCTGCTGACGCCGACCCATTCCTCCACAGCCTGGGGCTCAACCGGCACAAGCCCGACACTGCCAAACCTGGACATTCCTGGGACATATCCAACATAGTCCCCTTTGTACCTCGCAATGAAGCCGACACAGGATGAGACGCCCCAACCAGACCCGGGCTCACAATACCCCTCTGGTAGAGGGAAGTGCCGAAGGACTGGCAGGCGATAATACCTCTTAATGTTGACATAGTCATAAAGTTAAAATTTTATGTAGGCATGTTCAGTCAAAGCCATCCGGCTACTATAACCTACTAACGTCCCCACACCACTTCTTGCCAGACACACCACCCGACTACCCCCCCACCAACTCAGGGGCCCTAGAGCGATTCAATAGCTACTCCACCCAAACGGGAACGATAAACCAGCTCCCAAATCCAAGCAGCACACCCCCCCTTCACAGCAATAGTCACAGCACACGAACCAGCATGCATCCTCACCAAACATCTATAACACAACGCTGCTATCACGGCACACCAAGAGGGCTACTCTCTAGGTGACACACTCGAAAGCTGCGACAACCTACCTGCTGGAGTACTAGCCCAATAGAACCTAATGCCTGCAGTAGCCCGCACCTTGGGACAATTGACTAGCTAGCTAACTCCCTGCCCCCCCCCGCCACACCGACCGGCCATACACATATATTGTGCCCCAGTGGCATACCGAATATGTACCCGTAACTCCACCTGATAGGGCTAGGAACGCACCGCGCAACACACGGTGAACAAACTAAATCTAACCTATCCAAGGGACAAGACGGATAGCCTACTCACTTACACATTGGACCACCCACCTCAAAACCACAGTACACTTATATTACAGTCAGTGTGGACTAACAACAGGGCATAGCTGAGCACACTCCAATCACACCACATATTCTAGCAACTGTAGGCCTAGACTGTTTTTTCTTGTTCTGCAATGAAGTAATTTTAACAAAAATGTGCAGTAATATCACGTGCCATTCATATGTATATTAATGTTTTAATCTGTTTGCCCAAGCTGTTGTGGCACGGCAAGCTTGATTGTCAAATTCATGCACAATAAAATAAAGAATTATAAAAAAAAAAAAATCACTTTGTTTATGCAGCTCTAATCATACCTCCGTTCATGTGACTTACCCAGCCTTCCTAAACACCTCCTGTAAAGAGTCATCTAATGTTTATACTTCCTTTATTGCAAATTCTGTTTTATTTAGAATTTCTCATCTCCTGCTCTCTTACTAGAAGTTACATTTACAGAACAGGAAATAAAAACTGTTAAAGTAAGTTAACATCTGATTGAAAACAAACTTTTTTATGTAGGTTCTGTCAGTCACATCCAGGGAAGGTGTGGCTAGGGCCGCATAAACAGAAACAAAAGGGATTTAACTCCTAAATGGCAGAGAATTTAGCAGTGAAACTTCAGCGGCATGATCTATACACAAAAACTGCTTCATTAAGCTAAAGTTGGTTTGGTGACTATAGTGTCCTTTTAACACAGCATTTTGACTTATTCAGATATCCCAAGGAGTTATTAACATCTTAGTGGTAGGAAATACAGTACAAATAGGTTTTCTGATGTTCTTGGGGGAACAAACATGAATATAAGGAAAAAAATTTGTGTTTGTTTGGTTTTTGTGGTGTCGCTATTGTTTTATCAATATTTACATCACCATTTTTCTTCAAAAGTGCTGTTTCACTGATCTTTTTTTCTGCCAAATTTGCTGGTCTTTGGCACATAAAAGAGTAAAATCTTAGAGTATAGAAGGTCTTGTTTCACAATAATAAATAAGTGTGACACCGCTTCCATACTCCGAATGAGTCTTCTTGGACAGACTGGGTGTTCAGAAGACAGCTTCTCAGGGATGGCACTATTGTAGGGATGTGGGCACGGGAACCCCAGTTATTGTAGGTTTTTTTACCGCTGAGCCAAGGTGTCTAGCTACTAATTAAATTATTTGTTCTGGTACAAACACCAAGGCCCCAGGATGCCGCAAATCCTTTGCTCTCCCTCGGGGCCTCCTGTTTAGAGGCCCCAAGTAAAAAAAGTGGGATCTGTATGACAATGAGCCAGTTTTCTTCACCCTTCACTAAGTCTCGGTTAGTGTTTGAGTGAGACAGCTATATCACAGCAGCAAGGAGCTTTAATCACTCTGAGTTATAAACACAAGGGAAAGGGGACTTGACGGTGACAACCGAGTCACTCGTGGTTATACCATGTCCTTGATATTGTTGATGTGTCTGTATATACACCAGAGCATCACTATAATAATACGCACAGCAATGTGTCTTTAAACACCTCTAAAATTAAAGTGTCCCTCTTTGTCCATTTGAAATGTTAAGAGGTACGCATACTGGATGTGTGCAGTAATTGCCATACTCAATTAATTGGATGCTTGTCATAGAGAAAGCATTCACAGCATTCTGTAGCACCATGTTTAGTGCGATGACACTGAATGTGAAGACTTTCAATTATTTAAAGTCTTAAGTACAATGCGCCACTAGCGGCTGTCAGTCTAACAGTCACTAGTGGCATGGTTGTAGCTAAATGTAAACACTGCCAATATGTTCACATTGCCGCACAAAAGGACATGGCATAGGCAATAAAACCACTTCACTAAGATGAATTTTTTTTTGTGCTTAGAGTATCTCTTTATTCTTACCCATTTCAGACAAGAAAAATATTTAACCCCTTATTGACAAAGGGTGTCCTATGCCGTCCTCCAAAATGTGGTCTTTAACGCCATGGAGCAGCATAGAACGCCATTTTCCCAGATACTGACAATCGAGGCAGTCGATCTGCAGCAAATCCCACCCATCTGCATCATGTTACCGCAATGACACCGCAATCACACGACTCGGATCAGCTTGATTTGCAGATTTACTGCAGAAGGACTGCTGGAGTTGTCAGGCAGATCTACCAACTTATAATTAATTTTAAAAAAATAATGTAATTATACATAATTTATAATTACATTTTGAATCAAAACATATATAATTTCATTCTAAGTGTATTTTGATATTAATACATACAATTATATATATGAATAAATATACCTCTTAAATATGCCTTATTGGCTGGGCAGAGTGAGCCCATAATGGTATCAATGTGACCATTAATTTTTAAATAATGCTGCTCTGCTTTAATATCATCAATAATATATTTTTGACACAGGATGTTTTTGTTAAGCAGCCATATATCGGTACCACTCTACGGAAAATATTCAAGCATCTTAAAGAGGATTGAAGCATGGTCCCCCTGTAATCTGGCCTGTGAATGTAAGACTTACTCTTTGTAGGGTGATTGTTACCACTAAGAAGATGTAAATTCTTATGTAAGAATTATGCATTTGAGAGTGTAAAGGGTAATGCACATCACTCTCCACACTTTAATCAAATGATATGGCAAGAGCGTTTACTAGAAGCATACCCGTGCAAACATTTCTGCCACGTTCTTTTATACTGTTACTTGTGCATTGCTCAATTTGCCTTATCTTTTCCACATCTTAAATATATAAAATGAGGTGTAGATATATTACATGACATTGTGTGTTGTCTAGTAATGTATCTGACTATATTATGGCTGCTTGTATACGACACTGTGACATATCCAATATTTGCCTTGACTCTCATATATTGTGATGAGTTGTTTGAGCGTTGCATAACCTCAATAAAACACAAAACAAAAAAAACATAGAGAAAAGAAGGCTCACGGCAATAAAGGGGCGGACAATACGGCCTAATATCATCTGTGGGTATTCTTTTTACATAACCCACTAAACTGCTCCACTAATTCCTAGGACTCATCTTTGGTAGCGTATACAGGATATACTGCACTGGTGTCTGGTTACTATATGATATTCTATTTATGTAGTCCTCTGGCACTACTCCTATTATTAATTACTGTATAGAGGACAATGAATAGCCATATCCTGTGAGACTTCAATGAAGACACCAACAAGATAATTCTTGACAACTCAGACTGTTTATTGTACAAAACAGCCATCTTTCATAGACTACAGCATACAGTAAAAAAACATTGCATAGACAGCCCTTTGCTGTGGCAGATTGCTTGTAGACTTGCTGGCTCCCACAGCAGGTAGTCACTTGCAGTACAGGATTTAGCGTAATCAATGTACAAAATACATTTCACACTAGCTGCATATACAGACACACACATTGCTCTTGTATAATACAATAAAATATAATATAGCTACACAATACAGAGATGCCTATGTACATAGAAAACAGTCACAAAAATGGTGCTGCAAGCAAATCAAGGGTTTCAGGACATCCATCACATCAGCTTTTCAGGTAGTTAAATATTATGGGTAGTTGTTACTATTGATGAGGGGTGTCGCAATAAGCTTTGGAAGTGATTTTGTTCAGGAATTGTATGGCAAATAAGTATATTTTTTGCAAATAATGCAAGTTTGTTGTCAAATCCTGCTATCTGCTATGCTAAGGCCTGTAATATCCAGAATGGTTTTTAATTTATGCACCTAAAGCTAAAATAAAAATGTGGGGTCATTCATAAATTATACTAGTTTCCTTCCTCTTTAAAGGAACACTACAAGTACCATAACCATTATGATGCCAGGAGTGCCCTTGTGCCACCCAACATAAATAGTTAAACTGTTGTAAAATGATTTTACTTCATATCAGGGGTCTAACTGTAGCTGCAGGGCTTATCTAATTGGCTAAAAGCAATCAAAGGACCACTATAGGCACCCAGACCACTTCAGCTCAATGAAGTGGTCTTGGGTGCCAGGTCCATCTAGGGTTAAGAGAAACTGCTATGTTTACTAGTAATGTCCCGAACGGTTCGCCGAACGGTTCCGCGGATGGCGAACATATGCGGTAAACTTTGACCCTGTACCTCACAGTCAGCAGACACATTCCAGCCAATCAGCAGCAGACCCTCCCACCTCCTGGACAGCATCCATTTTACATTCATTGTGAAGCTGCATTATTAGTGAGCTGTCCAGGAGGTGGGAGGGTCTGCTAATGTTTACAATAGGGTTAATCCAGCCTCTAGTGGCTGTCTCACTGACAGCCACTAGAGGCGCTTCCCACGGTGAAAATCACAGTGAGAAGACGCTGACGTCCATAGGAAAGCATTGAGAAATGCTTTCCTATGGACCAATTTAATGCGCGTGCGGCTCTTCATTCAGTGCTGACGTCGAAAGAGGGAGGAGAGTTCCCCAGAGCAGAGGGAGTCCAGCACTGGAGAAAGGTAAGTGTTTAACCCCTTCCTCCCCCTTAAGCCCGGCAAGAGTGGGACCCTGAGGTTGGGGGGGACCTAAAGACGTTATAGTGCCATATGCACGTTTGTTTTCCTGGCACTATAGTGGTCCTTTAAAGGACCACTATAGGCACCCAGACCACTTCAGCTTAATGAAGTGGTCTGGGTGCCAGGTCCATCTAGGTTTACCCTTTTTGCTGTAAACATATCAGTTTCAGATAAACTACTATGTTTACCTATGGCTTAATCCAGCCTCTAGTGGTTGTCTCACTGTGACATTCACAGTGAGAAGATGCCAGCGTTCATAGGAAAGCATTGAGAATGCTTTCCTATGGACTGGCTGAATGCGCGCACGGCTCTTGCTGCGCATGCGCATTCAGCCGATGACAGCGAAAAGAAGGAGGAGAGTTCCCCGCGCCGAGGGAGCCCGGCGGGGGAAAAAGGTAAGGGTTTAACCCCTTCTACCCTCTAGAGCCCAGCAGGAGGGGGACCCAGAGGGTGGGGAGGACCTAGAGACCCTATAGTGCCAGGAAAACGAGTATGTCTTCCTGGCACTATAGTGGTTCTTTAACTGATGCGCTCAGTCAATAGGTTGATCCTGAACTGCAAGGCTTAACTCGGGAGAGGTAATGGAAGCTCCGAGTAGGAGCTTCCGACTCTCACAGTTGAAAGGACAAGGCGAGCAGTGGTGCCTGACATACCTCAGGTAAGAAGTAAAACTCTACTTACATAGGTTTAACTTACATTAGTTAAACTAAGAATTGTGCAGAGTGCTCCAGAATGTTTTAATGCTGCAAGATGGAATTAAAAATGTAATTGTATTGATATTTGTTTTACATAACAGACATTCATTGATTGCATATGGTCCTTAAACCTGTTATGAAACTCCTAAATAAGCTCTGGAGCAAACTTTCCTTCAGACGTCACATCATAAGTTAGACAGAGCCCACCTGTGTGCTAAGATGATCTCAAAATAAACATATCTATTTCAGGAAGACCCCATAATATATATCTCACATCTTCACCACCCAAGTGTTGGGTATAATAGAAACACGAAAGACTTATGTTTAAATATACAGCTTTTCATGGGGATTTCAAAGATGATGTCCCCCTCAAAACAGCCAATATCTAATATATTCAATGGAGATACAATTGTAACTCTATAGAAAGAAAGATTAACAATATAGTGCAATTATAGTATATGTATGTAAACTGTGCTACTCGGAATGCACCCACTGAATAAGATGGTAATAAAGTACCAAGACCCCAGAATGTAGTAGAAAGGTGATTTGAAGAAACAGCACCACAAAGTCCAAGGACCTAAAAAAACACTTTGGGACAAAGATCTGGAAGTTTCAAAAAAATATCACAAACTTTGAACATTCCCATGAACACCAAAGCTTTATAAAATGGTTTTGGTGTATAGATCCACACCTCCCCTGGCTATAAACCACACATTCTTTCTTCATACTTCCTCAGGGGTGGACTGACCACTTGGGCACATCGGTCATGGACCGAGGACCCGAGACAGCCAGGGGCCCGGCCGCACAGCCATGCTCCAGCTGGAGAGATCAGAGATCTCTCCAACTGGAACGGCAAAATTAAAAAAAAAAAACTTCTTCCATCGATAGGTTGTGGGGCCTCTGAGGAAGCGCAGGGTCCCAGCAATCTACCGTTCTGCACAATTTCCCCCTCCTCCCTCCAATTAAATGAGACCTGGCAGCTATATCTGCTCTCTGCCAGGTCTCCTTCTTCCTGTCCCACGTGGCGCTCTGTGCATGGAGAGGCGGGGCTAGGAAGTGGCTGTACTCTTCTCACACACAGTGCCCTCTCACAGCCAGTGAGGGAAAGGAGCAGCAGCCTGCCACAGGGAGCAGGAGAAAGGTAGGAAATAAAAAAGGGGGAAATGGGGAGAGACAACAGGAAGCAGGAGAGAGATAGGAAATAAAAATGGGAAGATGGGGAGATACATCAGGGAGCAGAGAGAGGTAAAAAGAGTAATGGGGGCGGAGCTTGAACGCTGAGCTGAGCAGACGCATGTAGACACAGCTCCCGCTCAGCTTGACTAATACAGTGGAAAAACGGCACAGCTTAGCCCAGAAAACGCTACAAAAGGGCTACCAGTAGACAGGTGAAGGCCACTGAATCTTTTGGTGCCACACAAGCAACTATTATTGCTGATTACCGCGATATGCGTCTGAGGCCTAGCAAGGATAGTGACCTGGATGCCGGGGGAGGCGGCCGATCTCCCAACACGGGGTCCGCACCGCACAGCGGCTCTCCTGTTCTCCCGCTACCCCCCCTATGGACCGGTGGGGGATATCCCAGTCCCCGCTGGAAGGTCATACTCACTTGCAACAAGGGAAAATCTTGCCTTGCAGCAGATCCCACGAAGCACCTAAGATGGCCGCCACGCTGCACTCCCAGCAAAATAAAGAGGGCCCAGAGCTCCAGCAATGGAGACTGCACTTTGAGATCCAGTTTGAGCAAATCTGCCAAGCATTTTGGAGGTGCTTACAGCACAGACTTCCCTTTCAAGTCTCACCTACGACACCGGAAAACAAAGCAGCAGCGGCAGCCCAGCCACTCAAGTAACCGGAAGGCTCTCCGTAAACCACAGAGCCCCGGGATCCAAGCTCACATTGAGCGGAGCAATGCCAAGCCACAGCCTGCTAGGCAGAACCCTACCACACGGCAGAAAGTTAAGAAGCGGAGGAGGGCTGTCAGGTGCCGTCATCATGGTCCAGCTGTGAGCCTTCACCGTCGGCACAACCCACGCCCTGAGAGGGATCTTATCCATCGCATGGTAGAGCAACATGGAAGGGGAACCGCAACCTCCAGTGATGAGGCGAGCTACACGACGTGCAGGCGCCTACCCGGGCCCATCAGGGACAGATAAGGCCTTGCAGGCTGTCACTGCAGCTCACACTCCGACCCTGTCTCTTATGCCTGATCGGGCACTCCACTGACAGGAACTTTATACCGCCACCGATGGAAATTGGTTAGCTGGGGTTGCAGGACCTTACTCAGCCATGGGTCTCCCTCTACGCCAGGACACACACTGCAGTGTCCAAATCAGCCTGTCTAATACGACCCACATTGCATAGTATTTAACCTGCCTAACTCCCCCACACTCCCATTACATACAACCAGGAGAAATCATGGTGTAGATAGCGGGTCCTAAGGTTCTCCTGAGTATAATTCCCACCTAAATACTCAATGGGTTCTGTGCCTCAACTCCTTTTGTTTATGCCTTTGTTTTTCATTTACTTTACCACGCTTACCTTACATACCTAAGTCTTGGCAGGGCGGTATGGGTGCCAGTGGTTTGTTACCCTCTTCCTACCTAGCAAATGTGTTTAAATTAGCCCGCAGTTTGTATAATTAATGTGTACGCTACCTAACACATATCAGACTACTCGTGATCTACTTAAATAATACTTAACGTCAGCTCAACTTATTTAGCACATCACACTAAAACCTACTATCCAGCCTAACTATCCTCTACTTAATACTAAAAAACGTGCCTAATTTTAAAACGTTACAATCTTTCATGCATATTGTATTCCTTTATACCTTGATACTGCTATTGTGGTGTACCGAGGCTGTTTGTTCATTTTGTGCACAACAAAAAAAAAAGGGGGAGAGAAAAGTTGGGGAAAGCAGGATAAAAATAGAAGCGAGGCAAGGAGTGTCATGGAAAGAGAAAAACAATGTAAGGAGCAGATCATGGAAGAGATTTAGGGGAGCAATCAGAGGGAGAAAATTATGGTAAAAGGATTATATGGGTACAGCAATAGAAAAAAGAAAGAAATGATTGAAAAGCAGGGGGATGGTTAATAGGGGATGGAAACACGGAGAAACATGTGGAATTAATGGGTGGAGCAGAGGCACACATGGCCTCTCTCTCTGTGTGTATACAGACATGTGAGGTTAAAGAAAGGGGGCAGAAGATTACATTTTTTGGTTAGAAAATTGTCAGGGATGGGAAAGAAATGTGGGGAAGACACAAGTGGAGTGCTTTGTAAAAAGGAGTATGATATGTTACAGTTGTGAAGGTCACAGTAGAGAGTCACAGGAGGGTGATGGAGAGGCAAAGTGTGACAGACAATAGAGGAGATAATGTGGAAACAAGGAGGTGGGTGCTGTAAATACAAAATTGGTGGAGCATGGTGAAAAGAGCACCAAAGGAGGTGGGGGAATTCAAACAGATGCACAAAAAACACTTGCATCATATAAATAAACTTCTCATACACTTTGCTAATTTTTTTCATTACATTCCTCATTCACATACACCCTGAGACAAATTTCTAATACACTCACAGGTTTATACTCTACGCACATACACCCCTGCCTTACACTCACACGGACACCCCTCACAATTGCACTCCTAAAGTCACACACACACTGCTCAGATGAACACTCCATAAAACTCTAACCTTACAAGCGGCAGGGATACCAGCGGAAAGTGTTGGTGCGGTGGAAGAACTATCTTCTTGCACCTAGAGTCGGCTGGGGTCTCAGTACACCAACGTTGTGATAATTGCGGTTGCCGAAGTGAGAACAAGGGTCAAAAGGGTCAATGAGCAACACACGACTCCTCTGGGTGGTCTGGACATTTGGCAGTTTATTCGGTATGTGAACTACATGGGTCCCAGGTGTTCAGTGAATCCCATACACCGAACCACCCTGTGTAACAAATAAGTCAAAATTAAAAGGATGACAATCCAGGGATAGGGGAATCCATCACAGTGCTCCCTCCTTGTGGAACACTCCGGCAGACCCGGTTTGACCTTTTTCGGGTCAACTTGGGGATGACCGTGGTTTAGTCAGTTGGTGAGCTCTGTTTGACGGGACAACCCATCGGCGTTGCCATTTTGCTTCCCGGGCCGGTAGTGTATGGTATAGTTGTAGGTTTGCAGGGCCAAACTACACTGTAGTAATCGGCCATTGTCCCCTGCGAACCGGTTAAGCCATATCAATGGGTTGTGGTCAGTAATCAAGGTGAATTCTTGTCCGTACAAGTAAGGAGTCAATTTCTTTAAAGCCTAAACCAATGCCAAGCACTCTTTTTCCACTGCCGCGTAGCTCACCTCCCTGGGTAACAATTTCCTGCTGAGATTCGCGACAGGGTGTTCTCCTCCATCTTAACTTAGAACTGCCCCCAGTCCGAACATGGAAGCGTCCGTGTGCACAATAAAACATTTGTTAGGGACTGGGGCAGCCAAGACAGCAGCATCCACTAGAGCTTGTTTAAAAGACTGGAAAGTGGGAGACCACAGGACCTGCCTAGGTAAACTCTTTTTCGTCAGGTCAGTCAGGGGTTTGGCTAGAGTACTGTAGTCTGGTACGAAGCGTCTGTAATACCCAGCGATCCCTAAGAAGGCCAACACCTGGGTCTTGGTGCGGGCCAGTTAGCGACCGCTTCTATCTTAGTGGGTTCTGGCTGCTGCTTCCCACACTCCACCCGGTGTCCCAAATATTGAACCTCTGCCATACCCAGGTGGCCCGAATCTTTTGCAGTACTACCCCTACATGAACCATGTGTTACTCCCAGGACTCACTGTAGATCGCAATGTCATCCATGTGCGCACAGGCGAAATCCTGGAAGCCATCGAAGAGCCTATCCACCATACGCTGGAAGGTGGCCAGGGCGTTCTTCATCCCGAATGACATGACCCTAATTTAGTACATGCCAAACGGGGTGACGAAGGCCGACTTGAGGATAGCCTCCTTGGCAAGGGGAATCTGCCAATAGCCTTTGCATAAGTCGATGGTGGTCAGATAACGTCCCCTGGCTATACGATCTAACAGTTCATCTAAAAGGGGCATTGGATATGCATCAGTGGTGGTCCGCTCATTCAGTCACCTGTAGTCCACGTAGAACCAGATGGTCCCATCTTTCTTTGGTACGAGGACCACAGGCAAAGCCCAGGGGCTATCAGAGTGCTTGATAACCCCTAGGTGTAGCATCTCATGTATCTCCTTCCACATTCCTTCTCAGACTGGCTTTTGCACAAGTACCTTTTGTCCCACCTGGAACGTACGCTGCCAGGCCCCTCTATCGTACCAGGCTTTCTGTCACCCCTGGCCGCCTAGAGGTTCTCCCTTACCATCCTGGCCAACTGCTCCATGCGGTCCCGGAATGACAGAACATACAGTTACGATGGGTGTCCCCTCGTGTTCCGTCTCCACTTCCCAGTGCTCTCTAATGAGATCAAGGGGACAGCGTAATCTTCTCCCATAGAGCAATTTGGAAAGGTGAAAGCCCAGTAGATTCCTGTGGCACCTCTCGGTATGCAAAGAGAAGGTGCGGTAGAAATCTCTCCCAGTCTCTGTGATTGTCAGCGAAGGTTCTCAACATCTGTTTGAGAGTGCTGTTGAACTGCTCACAGAGACAGTTAGTATGGGGGTGGTAGGGGGCACTTTGGATGGGCTTGATGCCGCATACGATCAACAGTTGGTTGGTCAGATGCGCAGTAAATTGGGTTCCTTGGTCAGAGAGGATTTCCTTGGGGAAGCCTGGCAAATATCCTTACCAGTGCATCGGCACCAGTGTCTGCCTGGATATGTGTGAGAGTGACTGCTTCTGGATAGTGGGTAGCATAGTCCACCATGGTAAGTATATATTTCTTACCAGATGGACTGGGTCTCTGTAGGGGCCCCACCAGGTCGACAGCTTTGGGGTGATCCCCGCTCTTCCCTACTCGCTGACAGGTATTGCAAGTTTTGCTGTACCGATGTACATCCTTTGATACTCCCGGCGAAGGTGTCCGGCTAAAGGGATGTCATGCCCGATCCCTCCGGTATTTCCTAGGAACTTTAAGTTGTTGCTTCTGGGATGGGGCTGCCCCTTTACTGTGGGTCTCGATTAACCTGTATAACTGATCCTGCTCCCAGATAAATCTCTCTCCCTCTAACCCCCATTGTTCAGTGTCGGCCTTAGCCCTATACTTGTGAAGGGTAGGGTCTTCCCGGGTTTCCCTCCCAAACTCCTCTGGGGTGTCCAATTCTAACGGGGTCAGGTCTACCGTCACAGTCGGGGGTTCGCTTCTTACCTGAGTCTTTGCAGCATGTGGGCCAGTTCCTGCCGTTCAAGCTTGCAGACGTGTGGTCACAGGTTTGGCTTCTGCTGGTTCCCTGGGGACATAGGCTTAGGTTAAGGGTCCCAAGTTGTTTCCTAGTAATACTGCCACAGGTAAATCCTTCATTATCCCCACATTCACCATGCCAGATGTGGCAGGCTGCTGCTCCTTCCCCCCGCTGGCTGTGAGAGGGCTCTGCGTGTGAGGAGAGTACAGGCACTTCCTAGCCCCGCCTCTCCAATCATACAGAGTGCCGCATGGGACAGGAAGAAGGAGACCTGGCAGAGAGCAGGTAATGCTACTAGGTCTCATTTAATGGGAGGGAGGAGAGGGTAATGTGCAGAACAGTAGGTTGCTGGGGAAGAGTTTTTTTTTTAGTTTGCCATTCCAGTTGGAGAGATCTCTGTTCTCTCTAGCTAGAGCATGGCTGTGCGGCCGGGCCCCTAGCTGTCTCGGGTCCTTGGTCCATGACCGATGTGCTCGAGTGGTCAGTCCGCCCCTGAGTACTGGTAATAGGAGTGTAGGCCACGATGCTAGGTAAGCTCTGCAAGGATAGTTTGCATAGCGCCGGCTCCGTCCAGTGGGGACCAGAATAACGACCGCTGGTCCATGGGATGGGAAGGGATCCGAGGCTTGTGAGGAGTGTCACAGGGCTGTTGAGTGGCAGCCACGCATAAGAACAGGGCAGCAGCCGTCTGCCCCTCTCCTCTCCCAAGTACGCCACATGCTCCAAACTTCGTATAAAAACTCCCGATCGTAGAGTCCACGGTAGTGCCAACAGCTGCCTGCACACTTGGCTAAAGTACACTATTTGAGTGTTAGCCATGAGTCCAGAATTTCAGCTGAAAAGGCCAAACTCAGCAGGAGCCTCTCCAGCATGCGACCGGTCAGCATAGCTGTCAGGCTCCGCCCCCCCCAACTGCTCCATCTTTAAATTATATTGTTTTATATTTTCAATATAAACAGATCAAAAGGCTGAATCTGTTTTACTTATACACTTTTTATTCACTAATTGTGATACTAGGATGTTTATTCATTAAATTCAGAACTGGGGGATTTGACAAGGAAATTGCAAATGTATTCCAAGATGGTGGAGCTAGAAAACATACCGCTGAGTTGAGTATGTTCTTGTAACTGCTTCTACCTTTATGCACAGACTTGCAGTACACTATATTTGCCCCAAAATCCCCTGTTTAGTTAATAACCCCCTTTGTGTTCATCTTTTGTTTCCATTCACCCATGCCAGTTGATGTTAATTGCCTCGAATTCTGAGCTGTGGCTACAGATGCAATAAATTACTCAGTCATTAGCCTTTATAGGGTTAACGTTAATTACTATCTCAGTTCTTAGCAGTACATCACAGAACCTTAAATAAGGGTTATGTGCCACATAGAATCGCAATTATGAAGTACCAGCTCCACAGGATGAAGCAGACTTTGTGGAAAATGGATGGACTTTTTATTTATTTTTTGCTTGAAAGCTTTTTCATCTAATTCAAGAATATTTTCTTTTTACCTAAAGCTTGCAATTCCCTTCTTACTATTCTACAAATCCTGCTTTAGTGAATAAAACCCTATGTTTTAAACTATTACCGCATAAAAAATAAACATTTTAACGGTTTCATTCATTTTTTATTTTTTATTCAGCTTAGTAAATGAGCAAAAACATAATTTTGGCCAAAGAAGACACCCACATCCAGCAGAAATTAAGTCTAGTTAAATATGGCGTTTGTAGTTTAAATGGGAAAGCTCACTTCACACAGAATATTTTTTAAAAATCAAGTCAATCCAAACTTGATTACTAACCTGGTAATTGACTATTGTATAAATTACATTTATTCATTGCTAATCACAACAGTGTGTTCACTACAGGGTGGGATATAGCAAGTGCAGTGGTTAGGTGAGAACGAGTCGGGTTGGATTATGGTTAGGTACCCCTATCGGTCCAAAGTAATCTAGATATTAGAGAATGCAACTACCCCAAAACTTCCCATTAGACTGTCTTCTAAACCACGTAACTCTATAAATCCAAGCATTAGATGTTGTGACCTGGAATACTCTCCATAACATCTTGAATGCTAGTGCGTCTAAGCCTAAACCTATTTGGATTGCTGGTGAAATCACAACTATTAGCTTTGCCGCAGTTTACCATACTATACCTGCCTCAATCTCATTCATATTGTCCACATGCTGCTCAAGCTAATACAGAATCTTAATAAACAAAAAATGGAGGCAGGGGTATGGGGATTATATAGTGGGATATCACAATATTGTTATACTCTGGGTGACATCAGTGAACACTCTACTAGCTGTAAGGGGGAGGGCACCTAATACACTATCGGATATTATAAATTTAAAAAAGAAAAGTTATAGGGACACTCCAGTACCATAAAGCACTTTAGCTTGCTGAAATGCTTTATGTGTGAAGAGTGTGTCTTATTTCTTTAATTTTACAAAAAGTGCAGATTTCAATAGAAATTTACCTGTTTCGAAATTAACCTAGTTACACCCCCAGCTGTCAATGAGACAAACTTCTCATTGAGCTGCATTGGGAAGTCTGTTATTGGACGGTCACAGAATGTATGGGCAGGGTTAGAAGGGGAGGGCTTACAAAGGCAGCAGACAAGCAGATCTTTTTTTGCAGGCAGTTTTTTTTATATACACACAATGAACAAATTCATAAATAAATACATGCAAGTTTTCATTTGGATAACTAAACAGTGATTTTTGGGGGTGGAGAGGGGAAGTGGAATGTCCTTTTAAAAAGGTGTGAACTAACCATTAAAGGGAAACTCCTCCTGGCACTGCAGGTCCCCTCTCTCTCCCACCTCCCAATCCCTGGTTGCTGAAGGGGTGAAAATTCCTTCATGTCACTTACCTGAGACCTTGCCGATGTCCCTCGGCGGTGGTTTCTTCTCGCCGCCGCTCCTCCCAGTCTTTGCATTGGCCGGTGGGCGAGACTGATCCCGCCCACGGGCCGGGGAGACCTAATGCGCATGAGCGGCATTTGCGCATGCTCCCCATAGGAAAGCATTGAAAATGCTTTTCAATGCTTTCCTATGGGGAATTGAGCAACGCTGGAGGTGCGTGCTATAGAGCAGGAAGTGCCCTCTAGTGGCTGTCTAGTAGACGGCCTATGGGGAATTGAGCGACGCTGGAGGTGCTTTTCTGTGCTATAGAGCAGGAAGTGCCCTCTAGTGGCTGTCTAGTAGACGGCCACTAGAGGTGGAGTTAACCCTGCAAGGTAATTATTGCAGTTTATAAAAAACTGCAATAATTACACTTGCAGGGTTAAGGGTAGTGGGAGTTGGCACCCAGACCACTCCAATGGGTAGAAGTGGTCTAGGTGCCTGGAGTGTCCCTTTAACCCCTTAAGGACACATGACATGTGTGCCATGTCATGATTCCCTTTTATTCCAGAAGTTTGGTCCTTAAGGGGTTAAACGCGAGATTTAGGCTAAAACTGTCAAGATGGAGAAGTAGCTGAATTTAGCCTAGATTTTACAATTCAGTTTTTTTTTAATTTACCACAGTTCACTGTTTAGGTTATAAACCCCTCTATATGACCTAATCAGCAAGCACACTACATCAGTCTTCGAGGTTGCTAGTGCACATTTAGCACTGTATCCATAACTATGTAAATACATCCCAAAATAGCACAAATGGAAAAAAACAGAGTTACAGAATATATTGCAATTAAAAAGCGCGTTATACTCAATTAAAAACCCAAATCAGACCCTTCTGAACGAATAATATACTAGTTCCAACCATGAACAAGACACAGTTCTATTTTTCCACCTGCCTCTTCTTTGCCAGTCTATACACCTTCCTGCCGCTAAGTGGCTGGGTTACAGCAACAGAACAGAGAACTACAACTCCCGGCATCCTCTGGTGCGCAAGGAAGTGATGTCATCACTGGTGACCATCGTGTTGGACTGCGACATGTGGCTTTGATAAAGTTTAGGTGAGTTATATTGTTTTGTACACAAATAGGGTTAATGGGAAAGG
The DNA here is from genome assembly GCA_933207985.1 of Pelobates cultripes. Taxonomy (NCBI): domain Eukaryota; kingdom Metazoa; phylum Chordata; class Amphibia; order Anura; family Pelobatidae; genus Pelobates; species Pelobates cultripes. The sequence goes on along the minus strand of OW240914.1, from coordinate 134,958,425 downwards.
AAAGGTCATGTGGCTACATACGATTTAGAGAGAATGTTTGGTGGCACATTTTTATTTATTTATTTAAATACAGGATTCCGGTTACAGCTATGAATACAAGAGAGACAACAAAAAAAGATAATTATTGTGGCATGGGCATAAATCATTTGGTAAGCAATATGCTATGTTTAAATAATTGAGAGATTATGTAGTTACAGGAGTAAGAACATTGGTTTACTTTATAGAATGTCTTTAACATTTTCTAATGGAATAAATATATAAACATATTTTCAGCAAGAGCCTTTTCTATCAACATTTCCTCTGAAAATTTCCCCATAATCCCTCTGAAGGTACACTGAAACTAGGACTAGGCTAAACATTTTTTTTTTAAATTCGTACCTGGTTTTCCCACATATCTTAAAGGGATACTATAGGTACCCAGACCACTTAAGCTGAAGTGTTCTGGGTGCAGTCTCCCTTTAGTCCTTCAATTTAAATCATTGAAGTTTTTGAGAAACTGCAATGACAACATTGCAGGACTAAGACTGAGGACGCGAGATACAGGAGACCAGAGGAAACTATAGTGTAAGGAATACAGATTTGTATCCCTTACATTATAGAATCCCTTTACCAAGCTGTACATTTACTTACATCGTTTCCTGTCTGGTGTTTGTACACCTGTGACTTATGTTTTGCATTTTGTTCTCTTCCTGTTTTTGCAGGGACACATCTTATAACCACTCTGCAGGATGTCTGAAGGAGATGCAAGGAATGATTCTGCTCATGGGACACCTCGTACCCCTATAGGTGGAGGACGGGGATTGGTTGGACGCAGGCCATCTGCTTCCCTAACTCCTGGACGTCTTCCCTCTATTCGCTCCCGCGATCTTACGCTTGGAGGTGTCCGGAAAGTGAGTTTTAAATTTTAATATCCATTTCATTGCATGCTAAGGTTTGGGTATCTATGCCAATAGTAGGAAGATTTAAGTTACAGAAGCCTGATGGATATACAGCAAAATATTCCAGCAATGGTTCTGTAATATACTGTCAGGATCAAAAGCTTCTAAAAATGTTTCCTTTCAGTCTAAAAATAAAGCTGATAAATCAGTGCCTGCAAAGGGAAGCATTTTTTCTCCCCTCACACCTTCCTTGTAAAATTGCTCTTTTAAAAAACATAACTCACCTCCTTCCTTGTCACACACCCTCTCCCCCTCCCATAGCAAGTTTAAATTGCGTGCAGTCACTCAATGAAAAGCCCGTGTTTGGACTGCATGAGACATGAAAGACAGTGCTGGAAGCTTTGCCCGGCACTGGATTCCAGGTAAATGTCTTTTGTTTTACAGGTTCTACTACAAAGGGGGAAGACGTAATTAGTAGTACTCAGTAAGTGTTCTTACATAGAAATGGTCCCATCTCCAAAGTAACTCTTTAATAATGCAGCGACTTCCGTGGGCGTACAGGAAATAAATTTAGGAGATACGATCCTGATGTGTCCTTCAGGTACCATTTTAAGTTCTCCAAGTTGGAGTAGCTGCTAGTAAGTTGTGAGCTGATCTCAGATAGCTCTAGTGTGCTAAATGGGAGCTTGTCTGTAAAGTAACACAGAATTCAGGATGTTAATGACCTATTTTTGTATCTTCTCTTTTTCTTTTCCAGAAAACATTTGCTCCCAATATTATAAGCAGAAAAATAAAGGAAGAGTAAGAATTTTGCTGCTCACTTTCTGTTGCTGTGTCTGTTTTGATTGTCTGTATACCTCCTGTCACCTATTCCATCCCTCTGTTGATGTATTGTTTGATTGTCACCATGTTTCCTTTGTTTTGTTTACACGTGTCTAAATTACTATATATTTTGTTTCATCCTTAACTTACATTAGATATCAAGTTGCATCCCACTCCAACCTTTCTTATTTTTTTTCTGTCCCCAGACAGAAAGAAGAGGTGGCTGTAAAGGTAGAACGGACAGAGCGAGGGAGGGATCGTCGTGGAGATGGACCAGGAAGAGGACGCGGGAGACCTCAAGTTATACAGAGCCATTCGATCTTTGAACAGGGGCCAGCAGAACAGCTCAAGAAGAAAAGTAAGAATTAGCATAATTTCATTGTGTAATAATTTGTTACACTTGGGCTTGAATAAGCATTATAAGGCACACATTTATTTTGTGTATTAAATTTTAGGCTAAAATAGTTAAATTAGACAAATGGACGTAGTTACATTTTCACAACTATAGGTTCCCTTTTGTCCGATCCCCTTCGCTGCTGCGGGCACAATGTTTTACATTGCAGGGTTAAAATGTCAGGAACAATGCTCTCAGAACACTTCCTTGAGATGCAGGGGTCTGAGTGATCTTTTTACACTAATGTTGGCAATTCTTAGGTTAATTTCTGAGCATTTTAAGGAATAACCTTGTGTATGCTTAAAGTGTTGTTTAATGATACCTGCAGCTTACATTTAACCATGTCGTGATTTTTACCTAGCTGGATGGGATGGCCCCTCGGAATCTGCTGACCTTGGTCCATCTCACATTATAAACATAAAACGAGAAAAACGAGAAACAGAAGAGGAAACAAAGCAGATCCTGCGCATGCTGGAGAATGACAAGGTATATCACAAAGATCCTTTTTCATTTTGTGCTTGCCTTTTTTATTCTCTCCCTTAATTCTGGTTGATTTGTTTTTTCTTTCTTATTTAAGTTCCTCGATGACCCTGGGCTAAAGAATGACTCTCAGAATCAGCCTGTGCAGCTTCCACTAGCACACTCTGGGTGGCTGTTTAGAGAAGATGATGATGATGATGATGAAGAAGAGGAGGAAAAAAAGCCTCTGCCTGGGATTCTCAAGGAGGAACAGATGGAGGTGGATCCTGGAAAGGTCAAAGGTTAGCAACCTTAAAATTTGTTGTATCTGCCCAGAGATTCTGATGCCACAATGTTGACTAAATTATTACTGAACATTTTCTGTGTATTGGATAAATTTAGAATATATGAAATTATAGTAATTCATAGTCTGTATTAATAGTGGAAGGTATTCTAAGAAATACTTCTGGATTGTCATAGAATATGCTTGTTTGCCCCAGTCAAGGAAGAGCCAATGGAAGATGAAGATGCAGGGTGGAAGCCAAGTCTTCCCCCTTGTAAAGCTCCAGTGGTAAAGAAGCCTCCAGAGAGGAAAGATGTGCCCCTTCCTGACTTACTGGAATCCCTGAAGGTTTCAGGAGAGGAGAGTCTCTTCTTCCTTCAACTTCCTGACACTCTTCCAGGGCAGCGGCTCACTCAGGAGGCACGGCCAATAAAGACTGAAGTAAAGAGTGAGGATGGTCACCAGCTATTGGTTAAGGACAAAGGCCAGGTATGTTGCATTACTTTTGTAATTAGCATAGTGAAACATCTGTGTTACTCTAGGTTACAAATCCGTCTTATACCTTTCACGTTTGTTCTGGTAGAGGGGGATTGTATTATACTGCTGTTGTTACTGTTGCCTTATATTTGAGAAGCTCATATGATAAAAATTTTAGTCAATATATGGTTAGAAGGGGGGGCGGGGCCTAGCATCCAAACGGAACGGTTGTGCCGCACTTCGGCTCCTGCTCACAACGACACAAATTGGGGAATTAACCCCCCAAAAACGGCACAAGAGCATGCAGGAGAGGAGCCATTAAGTAGGGAACACCCGGGTGAACCCTTGGGTGCCAAACTCAAACGTGTAACCCACCGAGACCCTGCATTACCACCCGAGGCCTACCAGAGATCGGGCAGTGGAGAGACGGCCGCTCACCACGCTGCAGACCTGAGTATGGACCTCCAGGGGTTCCCAACTCCTACCCCCCCCCCCTTTGGACCGATGGGGGTCATCTCGGTCCATCATGGGCAACCAGAGAGACAGACGCCGCCTGAAACCGCAGATCACAGAAAAGCAACAGAAGGGCTACCAAGCACATGGCCTGCATAAGATGGCGGCGACAAGTATGAGAAACCACACACAAGGGACAGAGAACTGCAGCGACACTCAGCAGCGCCTGGATGCAGCCTTTGACCAATTCTGGACAAAGCTATTAGACCTGATGCAAATGCCTCAGGTAAAACCGCAAGCACCGCCACCCCAGGGCATGCGGAACCAAGGGCATGGGGAGCAGAAAGACACACCTTTGAAATACACGAGAACGAAAGGGCGGCATGTAGGTGAGCCACAACACGCACCACCTGATGCCATACACCCCAAGCAATACTCAGCCTCACTGAGAACCCACACCCATAAGCGCCCCAGACAAACTTCCCTGGTCCCCCACCCGCACAAAAGCAATGGATGCCCGACCGCACAAAAACAAGCTCCCTATCCAGGTGCCTGGAGAGCATGGCGCCTACGCAAATCCGCCTACTCAGCTCACCATGACCTCACCACAACCCGACCGGGCAGAGACCGACCCCTTGCGACTAACTCGCCATGGAGGAAGAAACACGCACCACAGAGCCAACCACAGGCACCGAAAGGACCCAGGGGCTCAGACCCGAGCCGGAGATTAAAATACCTGACGCCGGTGCATCGATGCAGAGAACTCCGGGTCTGGCAGCACACACGCTCTCTTAAAGGAGCACTCTCGGCCTGGAGCGGCGGCCTGCCAGCCGTGGGCATCGGCTGACCAACTTACAATACAGACTGGCAGGGACTCACTATGGCTCAACAGTCAGTCAACCTGTAAAACTAGCTAAAAAGGAGTCAATATAATCTAAGGGCCTGAGTCTCTTAGGCTAGATATGTATGCATTGTTTCATTCAGTAAAGGAACCAGCCTAGAACTTAGATATGTTTAAGTCATGTTAAAGTTTGCATGTTTCAACTGGTCAGTGGTACACTTAAGCATCTCAGCATGTTATTCAAAGCTGCTAACAGCTTGACATATGCCCTCTCTGACCAACCCCTGATGTTATCCTTTGTGAGACAGCGATAGTGCAGTTTCATTGGCGGAGTTTAAGCTGTATGTGTTCATCAGTATGCATAACACGTAGGCCAATGTAAACAACGTTAGGCATTGATTAATCTATTTTATCTTCTTCTAGTTAATCATATTTTGACCTACAAGATCGGAGCTTCAAATCAAAAAACATAACCATTTAGTTCAGCACGATATAAAATATAAAAATGTGCAAATTACTATGCCACTACCAAACTACTGTCAATCTTGAAATACGTTGTTGTGGCGTTCGTTGATATCCTGTAATCACCTGCACAACCAAAATAAAGAATTAAAAAAAAAAAAATATATATATATATATATATATATATATATATATATATATATATATATATATATATATATATATATATATATATATATATATATATATATATATATATATATATATAGTTAGAAGCATGGATATGTTGTTTATTGAAATAAGTCACAGGTCTATTTTTTTTTTTTTTTTATTGGAAACAAACTGATTCACTAGGTGGCTTAAATAACTGCACCACTTCTGAATTCAGAGCTCGGACAGGAGTGTCAGAAAATAATCTAGAAAAAAAATTAAATGATATGAAGTCGACATCACAAGAAAAACGTTAAAAAAAATATTTATCTTGACTTGATTGAAGATCTTGTTTCTTTAGATACAAAGATAAAATATCCTCATTCACAGCTGAACAAAAAGTGAAGTCTAGAATGCTGAAATTAACTGGATATTGGTTAAAAGCATTTGCATTTTTACACTTATCTCAAAACCAAACAGTAAAAGAGGCAAAGTGAGTACAAAAGCTATTGAAGCTTTTCTCTGACTGAAAGTTAGCTCAGAGATAACCCCGTCAGTATAGGCTTTATTAGAAATGGCCAAAGTATGTGGGGATCTCAAATGGTTAACTTATGATCCAATTAACAAAAAACAGAGAGAAATTTTAATTTCTGTTGCAAAGATTCACTCCAGTATCTAAATGTTAGTGGAGGCTAGCTAATAAAGGTGATAGGTAATTAATATTTAACCACTTAGCTATATTAGCAGTTTTTCCTCAAATAGTTAATACTATTATACTGAGAGTATATATATTTTTATTGATCACATGGCCTAATTTACCGGGGGAACAGCAGAGCGCCAGTCGGGGAACGTCTGCGATCGAGTGAGTAAGTAATAAGGACAGCGGGACGTTCTATGCCGCCCGCCGGCGTTGAGAGCCACCCTAAAAGGACGTCATAGAACGCCCTTAGGGGGTTAAGGCCTAACTGCCGTGTCGCCCTTGTTTTAACCCTGCAGCTGAAAACATTGCTGTCTGCAGAATGGCAATGTTTTCATTGCAAAGTTTAAATGCCTCTAGTGGCTATCATTTAGACACCCACTAGAAGCGTTTTTAATGAAATAGCAGAGTAAAACTCTATTTCTATATGATGGTCTCAGAGACATTAAATGCACTGACAGGCTTTTTGAAAGCATTACAGAAAATGTATTCATACTTACCGTAATTTTCTTTTCTTGGCTATTATTCATGGCAGCATTTAACATATGAGTTTAGCTCCTCCCACAACCCCCAGGACAGGAAACACAAACAATTAAGCATACCTTCCCCTGGTATAATAGGGACACCAGTAGCTTCCACTCCTCAGTCAAGTAACAAGAAAACCAAGAGAGGGTGGGAAAACCAAATGCTGCCATGAATAATAGCCAGGAAAGAAAATTACGTTAAGTATGATTACATTTTCCGTATTCATGGCTAATCATGGCAGCATTTAACATATGGGATTCCCCAAGCAATAATAACACAGGGAGGGTGAAACATGCTACAAAAAAATATTTTAATACATCATATTTGAGGATTATAGGAGTTCAGAACAGACAGGCTGAACTCATAATCCGAGCGAGAAGACACATCAACCTTGTAGTGTTTCACAAAGGTATTTAGTGATGACCGATAGGCAGCATTACAGATGCTCTCTGGAGGAACTCCCGACTCTGCAGCCCATGACATAGCAATGGACCTTGTAGAATGCGCCCTGATGTCTTTGGGAATAGGTACATCTTTTGCCTTATATGCCTTAGAAATAGCTGAAATCGTCCAGGAACAGAGAGTGGAAACTGCAGCAGCTTCACATTTGCGAGAACCCCATGGGATCACAAACCGTTAAGAAGATCGTCTCCAATCAGCTAAACGCTCATTATACGTAGATAAACACCTCCTAAGGTCTAGCTTGTAACACCTTAGTTCTTCAGGAGTAGAAGGATTCTGAAAATAGGCAGGCAGGACAATTTCCTGATTAAGGTGAAAGGAGGTAACTGTAGCAGAGCTCCAGTTACCTAGCTGGAACAGGGGAACGGATAGGGGAACTAGCTCTCTGCGCTCCCAGGGGCCGGACAGCACTCAGTCCTGGGAGCTCCCCGCTGCATCTTCCACCAGCTATGACAAGCTGGCCCAGGGATTAACCCTTTCTCCCCCTCCTCCCCCCAGTAACTGGACAAGACCTAGTTCTGGTGGTTACAACACTGACAATGCTTTATTGAAACACACAGCTTTTATGCATAGCCCCATGCAAGGAGTTTCCAACACAACTTTACTGGGTCATCCCTCCCATGATCCTCTGTGTCTGAGAGAGTATTCAGTCCTCTCTCAGGTACATAAAATCTACAGTTTCCAAACCCCCACACACCTTTTAATATTTCAAAAAAGGTTAATTGATTGCATGGAATGTCCTAGCTTACTAGAGTAGTTGAAGCTTAGACCACAGCAGAGTTTTTCTGCAGGGTGTGGGAAGTCACACAGCAGTGTCCTTGAAGTCTGAGCTCACATCTGCCATATGTCTGGCTTGCCTCTAAGACAGGAAGTCATTTGATATAGTAATGATCAAGCCTTCCAGTAACAGGAGACCCTTGATTTAATACCATATCCAAAAGAGACATTTGCTTAACCCAATTATCCCCCAGGCACTAGAGTTACAGATCATAAAACATAAACTATTGAATCTACATCCCACACATATAAGAACCCTAAAAATAAATCAGGGAAATCACACAAACTGAGTCTTTTTACATGGTTTTTACAGGGCCCATATGTAGGCATGGCACTTGGTGACGGCGTTAAGTCACAGTAACTACTCTGGTCTTGGACGCAGAGCAACCCTATCATCGAAGAAGGTAGTGTAAGGTTCTTCTGATGATAGTGCTCTGATGTCAGACATCCTTCTAGCTGAGACCAATGCCTGTAACAACAGGGTCTTCTGAGAAAGGACCTGCATATGAATTTCACCAATAGGCTCAAAGGGAGGATCCGTCAAAGCCTGTAGCACCAGAGGTAAACTCCATGGAGCAGTGGATTTTCTAATAGGCGGTCTAATTCGTATTACAGAAGAAGTGAGCCACCATAGGATGCGTGGCCTATCGAATTCAAGAAAGTGCAGAAATGGCTGAACATTTAAGGGTGTTAAGCTTAAGACCCTTCTCCAAGCCTGCTTGTAGGAAACCCAGAACTTGAGATATGGTAGGAACACCTAAATCCGGGGCCGTGGAGTTTCTCCATAAAGCAAAAGCCTCCCAGATCTCTTGATAAGTAGAGGACGTAGAAATTTTCCTGGAACATAAAAGGGTTTAGACCACCTGATCCGATAAGCCTTGTTCAATTAGGAATTGCCTTTCAATAGCCATGCCTAGAGCCTGAATTTGTGAGGTTCCCGATACAACACAGGGTCTTGAGTCAGCAGATCCTTGGAGACTTGCTAGTCTTTACAGAAGGGGAAACCAAGGTCGACGTGGCCATAAGGGGATTACTGCTATCACCTTGCAACGTTCCCTGGAAATCTTCCTCACAACAGTGTGAATTAGAGGAATGGGAGGAAAAATGTAAGCCAGATGAAAAGATAATTTGATTTATAGGGCATTCTGACCTATCACCTTCGCATAGTAACTCCTTGACACAAAGCACGGAACCTGTGCGCTCTGAGCAGTCACCATGAGATCCACTTGGGGAAGTCCCCACCTCTGGACCAATTGCTGGAAGACTGTCTTCGAAAGTTGCCATTCTGTTGCCTCTATCTGGTGTCTGCTGAGAAAGTCTGCTAAAACATTCTCCTTTCCCAGAAGATAGATTGCACACAAGCCTTCTACATGTAACTGGATCCAGTTCATGATGGCAGTCACTTCTCTCATTAGAGATACACTCCTGGTCCCTCCTTGATGATTGATAGAAGCAACAGCCGCCTTGTTATCTACCCTCAATTTGATCCAGGAATTCCAGATAAGGTGTTGGAAGTGGAGTAGTGCCAGAAATGTTGCTCTCAGTTCCCTTATGTTTTAAGGCAGGTTCTGAGTCCTTGAAGGCCATCTTGCTCGGAAGAATAATTTTCCCAGATGTGCTCCCCATCCGTACTGACTGGCATCTGTTGTGATGAACACACAATCTATTTCACTCAAAGGAAAACTCCTGGAAATGTTTTTCCCAAGATAGCCACCAAATAAGCTTCTTTTTCAGATGGAGAGGAATGCGGATCAACCTTTCCCAGTCACTCGAGCTGGTTCGGAAATTCTTCAGGAAAAAGTGTTGAAGAGGACAAAGATGCCATTGCGCCCATCTGACAAGGTCTCTTGTTGAGGAAAAAGTACCTAGAAGCATCATAAATTCTCTCGCAGGTGCTGAAGTTTTTTGATTTGAAGCTCCGATCTTGTAGGACAATTTTCCTGTCGTGTGCGAGAGATACTATCGCTGTGCTGGTATTGAAGTTTGCTCCCAAGAATACCAGTTCTCTTCTCGGATGTAATTGACTCTTCTCGTGGTTGAACCACCCGAACTGAGAGAATGTCTCTAGGACTAGATGTCGGTGCGGAAGCATGGTCTTGAAGTCTGGTGCAACTACTAAGATGTCGTTGAGGTAGTTAAAAACTGCAACATCTTTCCTTCTGAGAAGAGCAATAACGGTGACCAGAATCTTCGAGAATGTCCTTGAGGCTGTACTTATCCCTAAGGGAGAAGCCTGAAACTTGAAGTGGTCTCTCTTGACACAAAGTCGGAGAAACTTCTGATGTTTGGCAGTGATGGGAACATGGAAATATGCATCCCTTAGATCGACAGATATTAACCAATTCCTGTGGTGAACCACTGGAATGATGGCACGGATGGATTCCATGCGAAACCTTCTTACCTTTTAAGGAAAGGTTGAGCTGATGGAGATCCAGGATATGTCTCCATTTCCTTCCTGGTTTCTTGACCAAAAACAGGGGATAATATAACCCTTGGAACCTATCTTGCACAGGTACAGGAATAATGACTTCAAGACCTCTTTTTTCTGTCTGTTGGTAGGAAGCCTTGTCCTGAGGAACCTTGGTGGAGGAGAAGAATCCTCGAACTCCAGACAATAACCTCCGGTGATTTATGGATTTTACCCATTCATCTGGAATAACTCCCCAAGCCCCCTGGAAGAACGAAAGACGTGCTCCTACATCAGGTACTTGGTGTAAGCCACATTCAGAATTGCTTGTTGGGGCGAAAGGAAGAGGTCTGAGTCTTGTTTCTGGAAGACTTAGAGTTCTGACCGCTCTTCCAATTGGAGTGTCGAGTATATTCTCTGCCGGTCTCTATGTTTTGGTTTCTCTATAACCACCTTGAAGCCTGTAAGGTCGATGATCCTGTTGCGGTCTCTTTGGTCGTCTGTCTTGCGGAAGCATGACCTGTTTTACCTCAGCTGCTTTTGTAATAGCCTCTTCCAGTGATAAGCCAAAAAATACCTCTCCCAAAAATGGCAGGGTACGTAAATTTGTTTTTGGAGTGGAGGTCTGCACCCCCAGGACCTTAACCACAGTGCCCTTCTGGCAATAATGGAGTGTGCCATGACTTTTGAAAGGATTCTTATGAGATCCGTGGAAGATTCCAATAGCAAGTCGCTGGCCAGCTTGATATCCCTTAAGGATTCTGCCATCTGACGTCTACTCACTCGCTTCTCCATATCTTCTTCCAAATTAAGAATCCAGGAACGCAACGCTCTGGATAAAGCTGCAGCTGGATGGCATCCTAGACCTGCTGTCATGAAGACTTTAGAAAGGTCTGCGTCTATTATTTTATCCACGGGTTCCTTTAGTGAAGCATTGCTGTCAATAGGAAGCGTGGATCTATTAGCTATCTTAATAATTGGAACATCAATCTTTGGGACAGCTGTCCACATTCTTGAATCTTCCACCTTTATTGGGTACAATTTGGAAAGTCTACCGTGACTGGTAATCCCTTTTTCCCGGATTATTCCATTCTGAGCATATCAGATCCTTAATAGATATTTTGGATTTACTAGAAGAAGTCAAAGAATGTTCAGCTTCTGACAGGCACTTTGGAGACTTACATAAGAGATCTTCTCTTGTGTAAGTCTCCAAAGTGCCTGTCAGAAGCTGAAAATTCTTTGACTTCTTCTGGTATGTCCAAAGTTCTCCTGACAGCCATAATCAAATGCTCTATAGCTTTTGAGTCTAAAGACCATGGCTGTTCCATGAACTCTTCCTCACTAGATGAGGTGGGTTCAAATTCCAGAGAGCCAGCGGTGTGTCTGAAGTCATCGTCAGACTGGTCTGAATCCCGGACAAAGCTCTTACATCTGGGCCTTTTACCTTTGCTGATTCTGAGGTCCCTTCTACCACTGCTTGCTTCATCCAGTAAACTATGTCTTGGGCTGAAGAGGTAGAAGCTTGAGGAGTTTTCTGATGTTCCGACTCTCCTGCAATTATTGATAAACATTTACGGCATAGCCTGCAGTTATCCAAGGGTCTTGCACCACATCCTGGGCAGGCCGCCGGTTTACCCCTTCTCCTAGATGGAGATCTCGGGCCAGACAGGTCTTGAGTGCTGCAAGACACAGAAGTCATATGACTGTACACGCCATGCACTCTTTTTGTAGAACAGTAAATTTATTAAAAAAAACTAAATGCTCACCTGTGACCTATTATAGATCTTGCTGACTTTGAAGATGGAGATGCTGGTTCCATACTAGAAGCAGGGCTAAATAAAAAGGCAAGTGTACCTTTAGCAATTTCTGTGCTGTCAAATGTATTATTCTTTCAAAGGTATAATCCATACCTGCAGATTTTGTAAGTAGCACTAGAGAGCACTGTAACTTTAAGGGAAAAGAAACAAGGGTTTTCTTTAGTATTCCCGCCGTTTCAAATTTCCCACTCTGTGCCTTTAAGGAAGCGCGCCTGCGCTGATTGGCCGCAACTCTGCCATTTGGGAAAAGGGCAAAAAGTCTTGAAATCCGGCCTCGTCTAGTGCGCATGCACCGGTGTCTTACCAGAGTGCTGATCGTCTGGATGTTCCGTCCTGGAAAACCCAGGCTCCAGATGCCAGGGGAACTTACTGGTTAGAGAGATCTCCCTTATAGAGTAGCGATGTCAAAGTGTCAAGTAGGCAGGGCAACTTCTACCTGGGCTGCTCTCTAACCACTTTCCACATCTAATTGCCATAGTGCATTGCACTTTAATTCTTTCTATTCAATTATCTTGAATGTGTATCAACACATCTAGTTTACTTGTGTCTATCGCTGATGTTAACAAGTGGGTTGGTAAAATTGCACTATGGGCCACTAAATAGATTTCCCCCTAGGGTGTACATGTGTGACTGTGTCAAGGTGCTTGTATGTGCGTGCATGACAGGGGGAGGGGCAGTATTTAAATCTTGGGCCGGCCCTGTGTGGAGCCGCAAACATATAAAAAGTTGGAACTGCTTATTAAACTTTTTGCATCCCATTACTGACACTAGTGTTCCTTTTAATGAGCCTTCCTATCATTAATGTGCTATACAAATTTCTGTTCACACTTATTCTGTAATTTGCTGCCTGCCAGCTTTGTCTTGCTTATTCATAATACATACAGTATGTATTTTTCTTTTTTCTCTTGTGAAAATAAAAAATCTGTATAAAATAAATGGCTCCTAAAAGTGGTTCCCAAACTAGTCCCTAATCCTTAAATCCTGGACTGTTAGTGGTTCCTTGAGGAGTGGTTTGGGAACCACTGGCTTATGCCAATGCTGGTGGACCCAACAATGTTTTAAACCCACTATTGTGGGGTTTGGAGACAGTACTCATTCAAGATGAGCGTGTCTGATTCAACCTCTGCGCTTTATGCCTAATTATAGACTGTAAAAGTGTCTCAAATGGCTACAGATTCATCAGTTAATACCTTGCAGAAAAACTATGCAGCATTAACCTCATATGTGGTTACATTGTAAGACAGAACCAGAGTCCACAATATCCTGATTAGAGTGGTACCTGAGAGCATTCTCAATGAAGACTGCCTACACTATCTCTGCTGCTGGTTTTTTAAAATGTATTTTTTTTATTTCTTCATGCTTTTACCGCCCAAATAGGCTAAGCTACTTTTGCTGGAAAGTTGTTTCAGGATGACCAAAAGGCCAAGGGCACCTCGGGAGGCTTTCAGAGATGTACTTGCTATATTCCTGAAAGACTCTGAGAGGGCAATGCTAATGAGTGCCACTTTATTTAAAGGGTCACAACTCCCCTTCTTCAGGGACTTATCTAGACAGTCATGTGACGACAGTCCATCCGTTTGCTTACTAGGGATCCCAGGGGCTGCTGATAGAATGGTAAAATATACAACTCCTCTCAAACCAACAGCACATGGAGAGACAAAATAGTATAAGAACAGCCAGGTGCAAACCATATAAACACTCCCTCAAGTGCTTTAAATATTCAAATGTATATAGAATATAGAATGCACACTATAACAATCTCAAAAAAACTTAGCTTTATTATGTACAAAAAAGTACCAGAGTGAAAACATATAAGAAAAGATAAACAAAGTGACAGAAGCAAGGGCAAACACAATAAAACAATAATAAATTACCACAAAAATTCTTACAAACCTTAAGACAGAAACATGAGTCACCAAACCCCCCAATGTTTCGGCACCAACTGGCTGCCTTTATCAAGGGTACCTGATTGTTATAGTGTGCAAAATATACAACTCCTACCTTTTATTCATGGATTGGGACTTTCGGCGGACCTGCTTTTGCCATGTGATCACCAATGGAATATCTGCTCTAATGTGCACGTTGTACCAGGTTCCAGCATGTCCACGCCAGAGAAGCTTCGTTCGTGATACGGTTTAGCACTGTTCTGTATACTTGTATCACCGCCTGGTTCTGAAAGCTACACTCTCTCCTTGATTCTACAAACTCTACCATAAGTGCGATATGACAATTTTACCTTTCTTCTAGGCCAGTGATGGATAACCTTGACACCAATAATTGTTTCTGGACTACATTTCCCATGATGCTCAGTTAGCTTTTAGACTCTAAAAGCTGGCTGAGCATCATGGGAAATGTAGTCCAGAAATCATTTATGGTGGCAAGGTTAGCCATTACTGTTCTAGGCACAACATTCTGGCTGACCTCTTATTTCTTCTGTTTATTTCCACAACTTAACATAAGTTTAGGCCTGCTATATTCTGTATACTTAAATGGCTATTTTCAATTTCTTTGCCGTTCTGTTATGCAGCCATTATTTCTTGTTTCAAAAATTGTGGTTTCTACAGCAATTTTTTTTTAATTTTTTTACCTTTTGAAACACTATTGCACTCAAGTACCAAGTTCTTAATCTTTAAGTTCACCACGCCCCTTATTCTTTTCCCTTAGTTGGCTTGGGCAAGCTTCCCACAAGTTCTGTGTTTCGGATGGACATGGTGATGTAATGATGGGGTCACTGATGCGTTTTGCCCACTAGTAGAGCTTTGTCAAACCGATGACCTGCTCCTCCTTTGTATCTATTTATATACAACAATGTACTTGTAGCGGAGAGCTAGTGATAGCAGGGCTTCTTCTCCGCTGGTTACTCTAGCAGCTACTCGGGAACAAACAGGATGATTCAAAAAGGCAGGCATAAGCATAATATAATCCATGAATATCCCATCACCCTTCCCAGTAACTGGACGACACTCAGTATTAGGAGCAGAACTGCACCTCTAATGGCCAGGCTGGCCTTTTATGCAGGTTTTTCCCAAAAGGCCATCACCCAGGTGGACCTTGCTGGGCACAGGTAAAAACAGAAAACAACCAATAAACACGGAGTCAGGTAAAAAGTCACTCCCATACATTTCACACAATCCCTCCCCTCTGCTTAGGAGATAATTGAGTTAATTACTGTACTGTTTTAAATAAGAGCCAGCACAGAGTCTCAGCAAAAACATATATACATTTGAGACTTCCTTTTGTTCAAAGAGTGAGTCTGGTAGCAAAATAGTACTGGCCCTTCTACCTTACGTCATGCAAGTGACATAGTAAAAGATGAATAAAAGTAATTTAAAAGCATTGCAAATATGTCTTCCTGAGCTAAGCACCTAACCCTGCATTCAATGTATTAGAGGGAGAATTCTTCTGACGGAATCAGAGAATTAATACTGGGAGCAGAGGAAGAATGCAGAGCATAGAGCTAAATCATCAATCCTTTTTTATTGTTGAATTGACCAATGGCCACCACTGTCGGGTGATTGCTCTTGAAAATAAACTTTGATGAAAGAGGCCTATTGTGAATCCAATATCAGTTTATTTAGCAATCAAGGTATCTAAAACTGCACCTGCCTGCATTGATGTTGTTGCACACCTTGGCTTGACCTATGAATATTTTGTTTATCCCTCAGTTCAGTTTGTTTAGGCTTGACCAATGATGAAGGTGAAACTTGACTAGTGGTTG
The DNA here is from genome assembly GCA_933207985.1 of Pelobates cultripes. Taxonomy (NCBI): domain Eukaryota; kingdom Metazoa; phylum Chordata; class Amphibia; order Anura; family Pelobatidae; genus Pelobates; species Pelobates cultripes. Next base: position 134,942,803 of record OW240914.1, on the reverse strand, counting down.
GGAGACTGAGCTTATTGGGTTACAGATTACTTGTATTTGTGGTAGATGCGCAAATTGTGCTTGCTGGAGCCTTAAGTCTTGGGACGTGCCTGCAAAAAGTTCTTTGTCCACCTGATTTCAATGTATTTAATATTAAACTGGACCAGACCTTACCCATTACTAACACCCCCTATGAGCCAGACAAATAATGTCTAGAAGACCCCAAGAGATATGTCCATGCATCCCTATAGTAACATACATAATGAAACCTGATACATAAATACCTAGGACAAGGAACCCGTCTTAGAAATTAGTAGTACATATTTTAAATATTTTTAAAAGTTTGTTCAATAGGTATGATTCTTTCTGTTGTTTTCCTACAGTTTCCTTTTTAACAGTAATGGCTCGGGCCTAAGTACCGTATATACTCGAGTATAAGCCGACCCGAATATAAGCCGAGGCCCCTAATTTTACCCCAAAAAACTGGGAAAACGTATTGACTCGAGTATAAGCCTAGGGTGGGAAATGCAGCAGCTACTGGTAAATTTCTAAATAAAATTAGATTCTAAATAAAATTATATTAATTGAATATTTATTTACAGTGTGTGTATATGATGAATGCAGTGTGTGTGTATGAGTGCGCAGTGTGTGTATAAATGCAGTGTGTGTGTATGAGTGCAGTGTGTGTGTATGAGTGCAGTGTGTGTGTATGAGTGCAGTGTGTGTGTATGAGTGCAGTGTGTGTGTGATGCAGTGTGTGTGTGATGCAGTGTGTGTTTGTGTTGCAGAGCCTTGGTGGGGGGGTGGGCATTTTTATAAAAAATAAATAAATTATTATTTTAATTTTTTTTGTTATATTATTATTTTTTAAATTATTTTTTATTATTATTATTTTTATTATTATTTATATATTATTAATGTATTTATTTTTTGTCCCCCCTCCCTGCTTGATACATGGCAGGGAGGGGGGCTCTCCTTCCCTGGTGGTCCAGTGGCATTGGCAGTTCAGTGGGAGGAGGAGGGGGGCTGGCAGAGCTGTTACTTACCTCTCCTGCAGCTCCTGTCAGCTCCCTCCTCCTCCGCGCCGGTCCGTGCAGCACCTCTGTCAGTTCACACTGTAACTCTCGCGAGAGCCGCACTATGACCCCGCGGCTCTCGTGAGACTTACACTGGGAGCTGACCGAGGTGCTGCACGGACCGGCGCGGAGGAGGAGAGAGAGGAGAGAGCTGACAGGAGCTGCAGCAGGGGTAAGTAACAGCTCTGCCAGCCCCCAGTCTGTATTATGGCAATGTAAATTGCCATAATACAGACTGACTCGAGTATAAGCCGAGTTGGGGTTTTTCAGCACAAAAAATGTGCCGAAAAACTCGGCTTATACTCGAGTATATACGGTAGCTCCAAAGGTATCCCGCAAGAACACACGATCATACATCTACGCAATGTTCTTTAGTAAGATGTAGAGTAGACGCTTCTGGTTACCTCTAAGGGCCCTACACCGATCCTGGCCGTTTCTACCTCATGACTGTACAAAGTACAATGTTAATTTGACGGTTTTTTAATGACGTATGTATCCCTCGTTGGGGCGCTTTCTACTTTAGATATGTAATTGGCCATGTACCGTTACCTTCCCTACTGTTCATCCATTGGGTGCGCCTGTACTTCCAGCAAGCATGCATTGTTTGGGCACGATTATATGTTAAGTAGTGGGGACATACTGTCTTATCCTGTCGCTGATATGTCAAACACAAATAAAGAATAAAAAAATTAAAAAAAAACAGTAATGGCTCATGTGTGTTGGATCAAATGTTTGTTTCTTGGGAAGCAGGTTTGATATTTCTCTTGTCCCTAGAATGGAGACATTTATGATTTTTGGAATTGGTTACTGAACTGTAATTGTTTATTGTATTGTAGGAAACACAGGAGGCGGATGACAGCTGCTCTCTTCGGGATGTGTCTGAGGGCCAAATTGGAAAGCTAGTTGTACGCAAATCTGGCAAGATACAGCTTGTATTGGGCAAGGTCACCCTTGATGTCACAATGGGGACAACCTGTTCTTTTCTGCAGGTAAGTTAATTCTCTCTTTTAGACTAGGTTTGTCTTTTCTATCACTTTACTCCTGTCTGGAAACTTTATCTGTGTCATTCTCTTTCACCATGCATTTGGCCCTTTAATGCATTCCTTGTTATTAGCAAACAAACAAAAGTGTAGCACAAGAAAATAACACTAGAAGTCAAATACCTGCCCTTTGGTGGGTCCCAGCTCAGTTCTCAAATTAGTTTTAGCTCACTCTGAGATTACCTGAACCACTTTGTTATTAAATTGATATGCTCCCTCAAATGATACACTGCATCCCCAGATGATTGTTTCAGGATAATGATTACAGTAGTAAATCATTAGTTACAGTTTATTTTATTTTGTTATGGCAAATTGTAGCTGTAGTTTTGTGACCAGGGTTCTGCATAATAAATATGATTTTTCAACAATGCTGACTCATAAGTTCTTGAAATAATACGTAAATCCATAAAATACGGTCTTGTGTAGCTTCCATTGTTTCTATTATAGTGAAGCTGACATTGTGATATATTAGTGCTAGTTAATAGACAAAACTTTTTTCTTTTTTGACATAAGATTAGTAGTGTTTTAGTGAAGACAATGCCAACCATCTTTTCCATTTATAAATCACGTTTTATAAGATTTGTTCATGAAAATGTTTTCCAGCCTACTCTGCTTGAGAAGATTTCTGTATTCTTGCATGACTTAGATATATGTTACATCTGTTTTTTTCCCTCTGGCAGGAGCTGGTGTCAGTTAGTGTGGGTGAAGCTCGAAGTGGAGAGATGATGGTTTTGGGCCATGTTCAGCACAAGCTTGTATGTTCCCCAGACTTTGCGTCTTTACTAGAAGGAAGGCATCGTTGAGTCCTTACTTTTCACCACAGTGATGGATTATGTCTGTCTGTTGCTCCAGTTATATCAGAAGCACTGCTACATTACTTTTATTAGCATGGCCTCTGGGCCTGTACAATTGTTTACTTTGGCATAGCATGTGACTTATGATTCTGTGTGTGGAAGAGGCTGATTCATCTGTGTAATTAGACTCTTGTTGACACGTGCTGCTCCTTATCTTCTAGCATGTACTACTGGACTTTTCACTATGATCTAAATCACACTTTGTATAATTGTAAATACTGGATATGAAATACAGAAATAATAATTTAAGCAGAGTCCCACGTCTTAAAGCTGAAAATGTTACCATATAATATTTAAATTTAACCAATGTAATAATTAACTATAATATGTATGTCAAATTTATATTATGTTGACTGTTCACCAGGTTCCTGTTGAAGAAACCAAGTCAAGATATATTTTATTTTTTAATTGGATAACAACCTATTCTGTAAAGCTGTACAATTTAAGTATTAGTTAATTGACACCTATCGTTTAAGTCATATTTCTATATACCAATAAAGGAGGAGTTGGAGATACTTCAAGTGAGTTTACAGTAAAGGTCATCATCTACTTATAAAAGTATGTGTGTAGAATATATATGGTTAGATGAACACTCCAAGCCCCATAACCACAGCATGGGGCCATCCCAACGTAATTAGTCTTGCCATTTAAGATTGAGTGCTGCTGGACACCTGTTGCAGCCTCCAATGGTGCCTTTAGGTCCGCTAAGCTAAGCTCTACAGTGCAGGGCTGGCTCATTGCCTGAGGCTATAGTCGTCATGATGCTTGGAGTATTCCTTCCACCTGCAACAAAAATTAAAAAGAGATTTACTCAGTCAAATGTTGAGCACACAGTGAATTAACAAGCAAGTTTCAAGACTGTAATCTAAAATGAAGAAAATTGTTAGAGGATTTTCCAGCTCTGCTTTTCTGGTGTTGGGTACCTTACCACAACTTTATTTTGTGAAAAAGCCCTAAATACCTCATTAGCAAAATCCAGAAATAATAATGTTACACATAACGTATTTTCATATAAAACAAAAAGTATATAGGATTTTAAGATTCCTCTGCGTGTTTTTTTTTTGTTTTTATGATAAACTACCTTTCTCAAAAGTGTGTAATATACTTTACTTTCAAACCGTGCATGACATATGGTTTTTATTTTTATGTAATAACCTTTATGTATGTTCCACTAATTTCAAGTCCTGGATAACTGATGTAAAAAGAGTTGTTTTTCCATTTGATTTATTTTTATTGCTTGAATTTGCCGCTAGTTTGCCAGGCATATGAGCCAAATGCATATATTAAAAAGTTCTTTAAACGTAAATTCACCTAATGCCTTTTGTTGATATTGTGCTATTTAACAATGTATGTCCCTTTTTCTTTGTGACAATCTATGCAACTGTACAGTGTCATTAAATAAACCAAGCTCATCTGTAATAACTACTGTGCAGACATCTGCCATATAAATGCACAGCACTAACGTTATGCTGTAATTTACTTTCCCCATTTATGATGGTGTACACTGACATTTTTCATCTGTTAGTAGTTCTATCTTTTAGCTCTGAAAATTCTGGTGCTTCAAAAATAGTGAATGTTATATTTTTGGCACATTAGCGAGAGACTGAAAAAATGCACCAAGGTAGAAATGTCAGAATAACCATTTTAGAAATGGAATCAAGGCAGAGCTTAGGCGATGGAATGACTGCGAGCAGCAAGGAAATCATCTAGCACGAGTATGTGACCAGAGAGACGATTTACGGGTACAAGGAGAACGAAGCAGTGTGCGAAGAGGGAACGGATGTTATTATACTTGAGTGGTTATTGCTTCAGGTAGAGCTGAGCTCAAACATTCTCACAATATAAGCGAATTCTTGCCAGCAGAAGCCTACAGCAATCAAGTTGCTCTTCAAAGATAAGTACATACAAGAGATTAATTGTTTCAAAAACACTAAATGGCTGTTCAATGTTAGTTTGGCAGGAATACAGTAAGGGTAAGGATTGCAAAGGGTGGGGGGGAATGAAAAATTTTTTTGCACGTGAACAATTGTTTTAAAAATGTTATTTGGCTGTTTATCATTTCTTCAGCAAGATTGCAGCAAATACTGCAAAGGGAAAAAAGGGTCAGTGGCAAGAGCTTAACTGTTTTAAAACAACTTAATTGATGTCCAATGGCAGTTTTGGCTAGATTGTAGCAAGTAGTGCAAAGGAAAAGCAGAAGCTGCAAGAGATTAATTGTTTTTAAACAAACTGAAATGGTGGTTCCTGGTTAGTCTGGCAAGATTGTAGTGAACAACTGGAAGAAGAAAAAGGACAAGCAGATAGGAGATGGAAGAGAAATAAAGTGGGAAAAAAGTTAACACACTATTACATAGTTTCACAATCTTGAGAGAAGTAAACTTGATCAGTAAAAGGACGAAATTGTGAAAAATATTACAATAAATAAGGGTAGACATACTAAACAAGCTACTCAAGATTGTTACCTCCTGCTTGGCTTTCATCACTTGACTTCAACAGAAAGATCTATCAACTAAATTTACAGAGAAGATGCCTGCAAAAAAAGGAACAAAAATCTGAAAAAGAACCCTCAAGTTTTTTTTCACTAGTAAGTAAACTGACAAAAGAAAAAAACAAGACAATATCTCTCTCTCTTCATCAAGATGCGAAAAATCAATAAGAAAGTTCTTCTAGAGAAACCGAAAATTATATTACAGCAGACTTCCTGAAAAACTGTTTAGAAACGCAACTTGAAGCAATAACCAAATTAATAAAAATTCTGAAGAGCTTAAAAATCAGCTAAAAGATATATCCACAAGACTACAAGTAAATAAAGAAAAGATTACAACTTTAGGGGGCGGGGCCGAGCGGAGCGGCAGCCATCTTCCTCCGCTCCGGTCCCCGCTCTCTAAAGATGGTGATTTACTGCCAAAAGTGTCCAGCAGACTACTAACCATCGCTACCTATACCTGTGGGAACCCACCAGAGATTAGGTGATCCTGGCTGGGGCCCTGTAACACAGAAATACCAAGCCTGCCGACGTCTCAGGCCTACCTCCGGGCTCCACTCCGAGGCCCTGATAAACAGCAACGGTGGGACATGACTGCCTACTCCTAAATGTGCCTGTGGCTGCTCCCGATAGCCCTGTGGGACATGAAGCTGACAGCAAGTAACGGCCCGGTCCCGCTCCCCCCCCTGTAATGGTGGGGGTTGTCCCGCAACCTAAGTTTCAGCCAAAGATGGCGATCCTCCGGCCAGACCTTAAGGGGCGTGAACACCCATCACACTATGCCCAGGAATGGCGGTACAAGACGACACACTCATGTTCGACATGTTGCAGCCCTTTACGGCACATAAGCCCTGGGGACTGCGGACCTGTGGAAGGAGCCACCCGGAACGTCCACCCACCGGAGGCCTGTTGTCCTTAGCCTCTGGGTTTGGGGGGGGGCTGGAGAGATTTGTCCCCAGCACCGCGAGCCCTGTGGAACCAGAAAGTGTGGAGCAGCGGTGTACCGGCGAAGCACAACAGAATCAAGTGTGTGGCCGGAGCTGGGAGAGACATCTCAGGGGACGACACCTCACAGAGTCCCTGAAGATGCAGGGAAGGTATAGGAGATGAATGGACTGTGGACCCTGGGGGGGGGCCCACGGACTGTTTCACTCTCCGAGTGCCCAATTCGTCACAGACCACTCTGGTGGAAGGATGGAACTGAAAGGGCATCTGGAAGGGGGCCAAAGACCCTCTGGGAGCCAAAGCTACCATATTGCAGGCAGCCTGCCAAGGTTTGCTATTACCAGACTATAACTGTATGGGAGGGAGGGGGGGAGCCTGTTTACTGTCTGCATCCCCTTTGTGATCTTAATTTTATTTAAATTGTTTATCACCCTTTATTATTTTAGTTCAGGGTGTCCTGATATGCCCGGCTGCGCGTGCATGGCACAAGGCCCCTTGGGGCAGAGGGGCACTATCCCACTGGCGCTTAACAGGGGACCTCACGTAGGCCCTTTTTCCTAACCCATGTTTCCCCTTCCTAGAAGGCTGAAACAAAAAGTTGTTTTTCTAAAAACATCTATATATATATATATATATATATATATATATATATAAAACCTTCTTTTTGATCCCTGCACACACTTTTTTAAATTATATAAATGCCGGGTGCATTCTAGCCAAAGTCAAATATCACAGAAATAGTAAATGAAGGCTTGCATGCACGGTCTTTTTCTTGTATAAAAATTTTCTTCCTTTATTTCAAGTTTCTTAAAACATAGTCTCCAATAGAATCAACGTTTCAGCCATCACCCGTGGCTTTCATCAGGATCAATTCAGCAAAAAATACATTTACAGCATATTACATTTATATAGCCAAACAAACCAATTATTTAATCATACTATCACTCACCACCTGTATCGCTGCTTCCCTGGCGTCTCTCCATCCCTTCTGCGCATGTGCAACCACATCGCAACCCGGAAGTGGCGTGTTGACGTCACTGCCTGTTGCTAGGGTTACCCGAAATGTTTACCAGCGTCATATCAACTAAACCTGCTCATGCACCGAGGAGAGTTACGCCCGAGCATGCTTACAGACTCCAAATTAAAAACATGTTACAAATTAAAAAAGACATATCATATTAATTCTTACATCTAAGCACATAACTTATTTCCATGTCTATACAACCTATAGTACTTAAAGGTACTTATACCATTTATATTTATCATTTACTCTTCAATTATGTTATAAAGCTATCTTATTAGATTGCTACTATTAAGCACAAATATTAATCAATACAATAGAGACTATATCATCACATAATACCCTTACATGCCACTAATATTTATGTTTATATATATAACCTGACGTAACTCACAATACGCTTAGCCCAGCTCTATGCCATTACTGGCGAGCCGAATAAGCTGCACTATATATCACACCAGTGTGCAAGTAGTGTTGCACCTAATGGTTTAACTAACACTGGCAACCTGTATACACACCCAGTGGGCGATCTCGGCTATAATTTCCAATTTTCTCATTTTTATGCAGACACAGGATTTAAGTCAATACACCTAACTATAAAGTTTTATCAACCTGTGTTACTACCATAATCACCACCTTAGACACGCATACATGCATCTCCTATTTGATTACCATGTAGAATGTTATCAATACCATACGTTTAACCAGTTTTGATATACTAACTGTAAGCACCTGTTACTGTCCATTTCTTGTTGTCTATGCGCATATACTAATAATAGGATGTTAGGAAATATGACATTATAAATGAACATCTATTGTAATCATAAATTTTGTGTTACTTTAGGCACCAACTTATGCCATGCTATACGTTATCTGATATTCAGTTCTAGAAGCAGCATGTACTCTTTGAATATATATAAAAAATTGTGCAGTAATCTTTGCAATGTATGGAGAAATGTTGACACTTTTTGATGCTATTCTTTGACTTGTCTTCTCTTACCTGTTGTACTTGCAAGGCACAACAAAAATAAAGAATTATATAACTCAAAAAAAAATTACAACTTTAGAATATAACAAAAAATATTGAAAGATCGAAATGAACAGTTGAATGGTCAATTGAGAATTATGGAAGGTAAAATAGGAGACTTAGAAGATCGCACAAAACGCAATAACCTCAGACTCCGAAATGTTCCAGAGACGGTTACACAAGAACAAATTCCAGAGTTCTTAGATAAGCTATGGTTAGCACTGAAGATAGAAGTAACAAAATATAATACTAATATAGAAAGATACCATTGGTTATTTAAACCGAAAGCTATATCACAACTACCAAGAGACATAATAAATCTGTAATCATTCCAGTTTAAAGAAGCAATATTACGTGCTATTCGAGCCAAAATAACTTTGTAAGATAAGTTTAAAAATATAAATATATTCCAAGACTTATCATTTTTTACAAGGTCACAGAGAAGAAAATTCACCACGGTAACAAGTTCTTAAAGATATTTAAACATAAAATATTCCTGGAGCTACCCTAACAAGTTAAAGATAAATTTTTTTTTTTTAAATTCTACTCAAAGATTTATAGTATTCCTCTTGTATTTTTATTGAGACAATGTGATTTATGATACAGCATTCCAACAGGAATAAAGGAATTAGTTCATACGGTAAGATTGGTAACATACAGTCGGTAGCTAAATTCCTGGTAATCTGTCTCATATTTTATATATAGTAAACATGCTAGTCAAACTAAGAACAACTGGCTATGCTATATAACGATGTGTAACCGTGAGGAGACAGTGTCAGCGCAGCTTAAACTGTGAAATAAAAGGATGATGGTCACTTATTACAGACTGAGTCAGAGGTTGCGCTATGCGATATACTGGCTCTATGTGTTGTGTGTAGCCGTTTCCCTGCAAGTTGTGGGTAGATATGGGCAATATCAGCGTAAAACATTGGAATGAAGCTTAACTCAAAAAAGATAGTTAACGACATCTAGAGTGTATCAGAGCATGCTGGCCTCAGTCGGCAGTGCAAGCTATATATGTTCCACTGGTGTCTGGTCCCACAGTCAAGATTAGTGGAGTAGCAGGGCAGAGTTATAAGTAGGCTAGGAGAGATACAGCAAAAAAAATATATAGAGAAGAAATGTATATATGGCATCAGCATTGAAGGGTCTCTTATCGGGTATGTCCAATTACTCAGCTTCCCCTTTAAGTGACTAGGCGTCCCGGTTGCGGGTTTGGATACCCGATAAGCCGATTCCCACCAGCGGTAGAGGTAGTGTAAGCTTGGGGACATCCCAGTGAGCATCAACCGAGCTGTAGAAGGGTTGGTTTCTCCTCCAACCCCCGACTTGTGTGAGGGTAAGTGTTGCTAGTCCGCGGGCTTGGGTGCTCTATAGTGACAGGCCCTTCCCCTGTCTCAGGTATGCAATTGATTGTGGTGGCACGCTTCGTCCATGGCGGGTGTTACTCTGTTTGTACGGCAGATGCAGGGAGGCAGTACCTTTAGGGGCCTTCAACCCGGGTGGGCGAACAGCATGGTGAGTGAGCTGTTGTGCGGGTCGATTGCCAAGGTCAGTCGGGGGGAAGACCGGGTTGAGATTCTTTACCCCAGGCCTTTATGAGAGCCGACATCCTCTGTCCACGGACTCTGTACCTGATTGCAGCCAAGTCTTGGCCCCCCGAGGGGCAGTTGTAAGAACGAGGTAGTATCTGCCGCCAGCGGCATGTGATCTTCCCCCATAGTGGTCGATGTCCCTAGGTCTTGCCTCTGGTGGCTCCCAGCCCAGTCGGGTGGTCGTTGGTACCATGAGGCTTTGGGGTAAGTGTGTTGCCCGGAGGAGTCCCCTCGCCCTCCTTTGTCAGTTTTCCTTTTTCTGGTTGGGCCGGTCTGCTGTGATACGTGCCTGCAGCTCTTTTTAGGAGAATTAAAGTTGACAGAAAAAATACATAAAATATAAATAGAATGCATAAAACAGTGTATCTGTAGAGTTAAATAAAACCAATTATAGAAGAAACTATAATGCAACATGGAGACTTGATGATACTTCACTACAAAAGAAAGAATATAAAGACTATTTAGATACAATGACAACGGTTTATTTCCAAGAAAATAAAAATGGACAGGTAGAGGACGATACCCTATGGTGCTCTTATAAAGCTGTAATTAGAGGCCATTGTATTAAGCTAAAGAAATTAAGACATAAGAGGATTGGGGCAAGTTTAACCCCTTCGCGACCGCGCATGGTTCAGGACCGTCATCAGTATTTTACCGTTGAGGACCGGTGATGGTAAGATTTACTAACCCGATCGCCGTCATTCCCCCGGCGGTGATCGACGTTGCTCCCGGTGTGGGGAGACTCCCTGCAGCCCAGGCAGTCTCCCCGCGGCGAATTAGGACCCCGGGAGCCATGTGAGCTCTCAACAGAGCGATCACATGGTCACAATAGGTGTTATTATTATTATGATGTTATTTATATAGCGCCATCAAATTCCGCAGCACTTTACAATGGGTGGACAAACAGACATGTAGTTGTAACCAGACAAGTTGGACACACAGGAACAGAGGGGTTGAGGGCCCTGCTCAATAAGCTTACATGCTAGAGGGAGTGGGGTAAAATGACACAAAAAAGTAAGGATAGTATTAGACTAGTGACAGTTGCAGAAGAGGAATCAGTCGGGAGCTATTAACAGTTTAATTGATACACTTTTATGAAGAAGTGTGTTTTTAACGATTTTTTGAAGGATTGGAGACTGGGTGAGCATCTAACAGAGGAGGGAAGCGAGTTCCACAGGAACGGTGCAGCCCTAGAGAAATCTTGAAAGCGAGCATTAGAGGTGGGAGTACGGACAGAAGATAGACGTAAGTCTTCAGCAGATCGTAAGGGCCTAGACGGGACATACTTGTGTATAATGGAGTATACATAGGTGGGAGCACCATTATATAGCGATTTGAAAGCAAAAAACAGAATTTTAAATTGAGCTCTATATTTTATAGGAAGCCAATGTAGGGACTGACAGAAGGGTGAGGCATGGGAGGTGCAGCCGGACAGGAAGATGAGCCTCGCTGCCGCATTCATTATGGACTGTAACGGCGCAAGTTGGGAGCCCATAAGACCACTGAGAAGCGGGTTACAGTAGTCAAGGCGAGAAAGGACAGTGGAATGGACCAACACCTTAGTCGCATCTGGTGTTGAGTAGGGGCGGATGCGTGCAATGTTTTTGAGATGGAAATTACAGGATTTGGCGATAGACTGAAGATGAGGCTTGAAGGAGAGGTCGGAGTCAAAGAGAACACCTAGGCAGTGAGCCTGCGTGGTGGAGCTGATGGTAGTACCGTTGACTTGGAATGAGACAGACGCAGGAGTAACAACACTTGAGGGAGGCAAGACCAGAATTTCAGTTTTGGTCAAGTTTAGTTTAAGGAAGTGGGCAGCCATCCAGTAAGAAATAGCAGAGAGGCAGTCAGAGACACTAGTCAAGACGGACGGGGAGAGATCAGGAGAGGACAGATTTGTGTGTCATCTGCATAGAAATGATATTGGAAGCCAAAGGAGCTAATGAGTTTACCAAGGGAGGCAGTATAGATGGAGAACAGTAGGGGACCAAGGACTGAACCTTGGGGGACACCAACAGAGAGGAGTTGGGGAGAAGAAGCAGAGCCAGAGAAAGAAACACTGAAAGAGCGCTGGGAGAGGTAGGAGGAGAACCAGGAGAGAGCAATATCTTGTAGACAGATATTGCGGAGGATAAGAAGAAGCCGTTGATGATCAACAGTGTCAAAAGCCGCAGACAGGTCAAGGAGAATTAGGATAGAGTAGTGACCATGAGATTTTGCAGCGAGTAGATCAATGGATACTTTGGTCAGTGCCGTTTCCACAGAGTGCTTAGCGCGGAAACCAGACTGAAGCAGGTCTAGCAGAGAGTTGGACTCGAGGAAGTCTGTCACTCTCGCATACACAATTCTTTCAAGGATCTTGGATGCAAAAGTGTAACTGTATTTTGATATTAATATGAGTTTTTCTATTGATTGTGATGGTATATATGGTTATTCTGTGTACAGTACTTTGTTGTCTTGTTGTTTTTTGACCCTGAGGAAGGTCCCAAGCGGGGACCAAAACGTTGGTCGTTATTTTTAATATTACTTAATAAATTTTCGTTTTAAAGTCCGGAGAGCAGCCTGCCTTGTTGGATTCTTTATCTATTGGAGCTCTGGTAATGGGCCCGGTATTGGAACATTTTTCAAGCGTGAGTGCAGGGGATACATTTTTGTATTTTTCTGGGAGTGTAGGGCTCTACCTACCTTTGTGCACCAGCCTACAGTGCAATTTGTGTTGCACTTTAGTTATATTAAATTGAGCATATTTAGCTCTTACACACTTGGCAATATACTATCATTTATTTGCCTGGTCACTATTTAACATGGATACATTTTTAGTGCTAGCTGGAACCCATGCAGAACATGCTGAAATATTGCAGTTTACACCTGAAGATACAGCTCATATCCTATGGGAACAGACTAGCCAAGAATTACCCAGTCAAACCACATCAAGAGATGTTTATTTTAAATTATTAGTTTGCATAAAAAAAGTGTAGATCTGGATTTACATGGCTTGTTTTTGTTGGACTACTTTAAAGCCAAAATGATCCCATGTGGTTTCAGGTTATTGAATATACCAACCATTGGGAGACAGAAAGCAACTGTATGTAGGGATTGAACGCATTTCCTGAACAAAGCCTCGTTCGATCTGATGCTCATAACTATTAAAGACGTGAAGACTGATTTAATGTAAGTCAAACAGCAAATCTTAACATTGGAAACTGAACAAGTAGTCTTGTTAGCCTCTGCTGATGTACTAAAACTACAACAACAACTTAAGGTTGAGCTTCTGAAATATAAGTATACGAGTTGGTGAAATATACGAGTTGGTGAGATTTAAAAAACAAAAATATGAAATGATCCAACAGGACTATAAGGACCACCGGGTATACAGGTGGCTATCAGTAGACCGCCCACCAAGACCCAGGCGATTTCATAAAAGAATAGGTCGCCCAAAGGTTACAACGATTGATGTAGCCTCCGGGGAATCGATGTCTGAGAACGAGACCCCTAGTGAAGCTCCACCTTTTTTAGGCCAGGCGGAACTGGGCACCGTCACCAGGAGCAAGGTCAGAGGCGAAGACAATATAGAAACAGGAGAGGGCGCAAAGGCAAAAACAGTGCCAGGGGGCAAACCGCCCCAGTGGAGGTAACTCCCATCTTTAATCTCTGCCACAGACGACTCAGTGAAGCAGAAGTAAACATCCTCAGTAAAGGACTATCATATGTCCCTACCAGTTATGCTAACTCCTTTAAGTGGAGCACAGAGATGTTTTAAAATGGGAAGAAACATGAGGCTTAAAGAGTTTTTTCATACAATGCACAAAGATAAAACACAGCAAACCTGTACAGGGTCAGATAAATTTAGAGTGAAATCCACTTTTGATCCGCAAACCACCAAAGCTTCAATTAAGACTTTCTTGACAACTACCTCTAAGATGACGCAGGATGCTCTTTCTAAACTACGGGATAAGCCACATAATAGCCACATAAGAAGGAACGACTGCTGCTTGAGAGCCTAGCCAAGGATCATACTATAGTTATCCACTCGGCGGACAAAGGAGGAGGAATTGTCCTTATGAACTACACTGATTACGCGGAGGATCTTAAACAGCAACTTCAGGACTCAAATACATATTGTCCCCTACCGAGTGATCCCACTCTGGATATTCAAAGAAAAATTGTTGATGTATTGGAGATGGCCTTAGAGCTGGTTACATCAGTCTTGATTTGTATAATTTTTTGAATAAGCAATATCCCCGCACTCCGATCATTTATAGTATCCTGAAAATCCATAAGGATATGAATAGACCTCCCGGCCGCCCAATTGACTCGGCTATAGACGGGATCCTAGAGCCCATAGCACAATGGTTGGATTTTATTTTTAAGGGACCGGTCGAGCAATTACATACATGTATTAAAGATATGCAAACTCTTTTATATAGAATTAAAGCTTTGAAGTTTGATGATATAGTTCCAATTTTTATTACCATGGATGTCAAAAGCTTATACACAGTCATTCCTCATATAGGGGGCATTGAGGCAAGTGTTATGTGGATCCTCCATCTATCAGGGGCCACCTGTTGAGTTCGTATAGGAACTTTTGTCTTTAATTCTTCACAATAACCACTTTAGATTTGAAGATGAGTGGTATTGACAAGTGGCTGGGACATGTATGGGGTCGGCGATGGCCCCGATGTACACTAATGCGTACATGTACATGTATGAAACAACTCATATATTGATCCCTTATCAAGACCAGATCATCGGGTACTACCGTTATATAGATGACCTTCTAATCATCTGGCGAGGCTCACTAACGGAAGCAGATACCATGGTCAATGAGTTAAACCTTCTCCCATCACCTATAAAATTCACAGCAAACATCAGTGAGGACAGTGTCCAATATCTGGATTTAGAACTTTCCTTTGGGGTTAATGGAGTCCAGTATACTTTATTTTCTAAGCCAACGGACCGCAACACCTTGTTGCACGCAAACAGTGCACACCCCATTGCTTTGAAAAAGTCGATTCCAAAGGCTCAATTCCAGAGAGTGATCCATAACAACTGATGCAAACAAGGCTGAGATGCAACTAAAAACTATGACTCAGAAGTTTTTGGAGAGGGGCTATGAAGTTCAGGCATTGGATGATGCACTGTTGAAAGCTGGATTAGCTCCGGTGCGCCCAAAGACAGATCCTGTACAAAGAATAGTATTCCCGATGACATTCCATAACTCATCTAATCTGGTATCCGCCATTGTCAAAGACAACTGGAAGATGATTACTGCGGACGACACGTTGCCAAATATCTTCAAGGAAAACCCACTAATTTGCTACAAGAAGAACAAAAGTCTTAGAGACATGTTGGTACACACAGATTCTGTAGAGAGCTATTCTGAGATGGCTAAATACAAGGTAACGTGCGATGCTTGGGGTGTGTGACTTGTGGACATATTATTCCAGCAAAAAGATTTAACCACCACACACCAATAAAGTATACGATATAAGACATACCATTGTTGTAGAATTATTAGGCCTCTATAAATCTGTAAGGCCCCTTTAAATCCTCTTGCTATACCTCTAAGAGGCCCCCATAGTTTTACAAGAAAGCTCTGTCTATAGAACATAGAATTTGCATGCCAGCAAGAAATAGCTTTGATAAAATGTGTATTTACTAAAAGCCTTGAAACCTAACCTTGAGAAACTAACCGTGCCAGCTACACTCTAAATGGATGGCTGCCAAAGCACCCCTCCCATCGAGTGAACACCTCGTGCTAACAAGATGGCGCCTACATCTTGTGTCCACTCCCGTGTCAAGGATGACATCACCTCTTGATAGGAGGGTACCTAACTAACCACTTAACACCTGGACCAATCAATAGTGTCTATTTGCTGTTATCTTGAATTCTTCAGTGATGTAATAATGCCTTTAAAAGGGTCTGCGCACCCATTTTCTGTCAGAAGCCATTAAACTTCTCCGAAGTTTTTTTCATTAACTCTGTGTCTCAGTGTGAATTTACTTCTGCGTGCACGCAACTTTATTATCTTTAATTTGGACAGGAACAGATAGTCATTCAAACTAATTGGTTTGCAGTAAATTATCTACTACAAATTGGCGCTTCCAACGTGGGGCTCTGGGCTATGTCCTGCCTGGGCAGCTGTCCAAGAAGACGCTGGGGGGGCTGAATCCTGGGGGAAGGAAAAGAGCCTGATCACCTCTGAGTACACGGTAGAGATTGCTGCAGCACCTAGCCGGTATGCTCCTGCCCCTGTGATTGACCTATCCCAGTGTCTGTGACTGCTGCCGAGAGGACATCAAAGTCAGGTAATAACTTGCCCAGAGTCTTTGTATTGTTAATGATACTTAATTTACCTGCATGTTGACTATCTGTTGCCTGGGTGTGTTTGTATTGGTTTGTGTTTAACTTAGTACCCGGGGAGTGTAAGTGCCTGTTTAACTCTTTTAGGAGCCACGTGGCTGTGGCTGTAAGGAAAAAGAGTAGGGGGAATCTGTGGAGGGGTGTAGACTCATTGCTTCCTGGGGGTTCCCCATAGTGCCACTTCTTCTTGGTAAAATTCCAGCCTCGAGCGCTGAGGCAGGTAAGATTCCAATTCTTTAGGCTATACAGGATTCGGGTTGGAAGCTGTTGCTGTTTCCTGTGGCTGCTGGTAGTGAGACTTGCGGGTGGGTCCGCAACAGGGACACTACGAGGTTGAGGGAGGTGGCTTTTGGCCACACGAGTAAAGGCAAGGGATAAAACTGTTGAACTTATTTGAACTGTGATGCATGCACTGTATTTACACTGAAATGTTATTGTCTTAATTGTCTGTCACACAGATTCCTGTGTTTACTTCTATCTTACTCACTGTACTATTTACACTTTCCCCTCCTATTTCTCTTTCTCTGTTGAGAGAAGTGATTGGTCACACACTTCTCGCCACGCTCCAATCCGCGGCTACCACGGGTAGGCGGAATCAGTGACTAGTCTACGTTTTGGGAAGACGTACTTAAAGAGCTTGCTCTTAAAGTAGCAGTCGAGCACGGTAGACGTTCTGTTCCTTTCTCTCTCTATATCTGGGACGCCTTATATAGGGAGGATGGGACAGAAGTTAGATAAACCCAGTAAGGGTTGGTTAGCATGTGATCTAGTGGAAGACAGAGAAGGAGAAGAGATGGTTAAGAAAGTGAGTAAGATTGCTAAAGTATGTGGAATTACCGTACCTCTGTGCGGCAGATTGTAGCCAGAGAGCTGGCGTAAGTTACTGACAGAGAATAAAGGGAAGCTGTCGGACCACGATTTGGTTTGTACAGCAGAAGCCTGGTACCGAGTAGCAAGAGCTATTCAGCAAAAGGGATAGGTTGAGGAAGAAATTGATCACAAAGGTTTAAGATTGTTTGTGTATTATAATAATTGTGTTACTGGATGCTGATGGATCCCTATTCCCCCCCCCATCAGTCCTACAGATCTCGTCACCCTCATCCTCTCTCTGCAGCTCCCTGCACCTCCAGTCCGTTTCTCCCGTCAAAGATTTCTGGTTTCCAAACGTATAAGTCTCTGTCCTTCTGTCTTGTTACTTTCCAGCACTCACATGGTTAATCTTCATGCCTGCAGCTTCACTCCCTTTTTTGCACTGTCTAACTTTCTCCCCCCCTCTCCTCCCCGCTTGCCTGCATTTCTACTGATAAGAGTTAGAGACAGGATTTTTGCTGGAAAATATTCTAATTCAAAGGTTATGGTGTTATAATTGTGTAATAATATTATTATTGTTGCCGTTTGCCGTTTATATATATATATATATATATATATATATATATGTGGATTGTGGGAGTGACGAGCTCACAAGATTGCATTCAGTGTTGAATACGGGATTTAGGAAGGTGTAGAGGGAATATGCGATGTTGTTAAGTCAGTATAAGAGGAGGAAAGTGATTAATGGTTTGAGGAAGATAAGGGAATTTGGTTGAATTCCGCGAGTTTATTTTGCATCATTTTATTATTTTAAAGTTATTTTAAAGTACATGTTTCTAGAAACAGCTGTATGGGCTGTTAAATGCATAATGTTCTCAACTGTCTTATTTAACCTGCCAGGTCTGTTCATAGTTTAATATTTCATTTTGCAGAACAGAATGTTGCTTCTCTGACTTATTTTAATAGTTTTAATATAGTGTATTGTTGAAAGTGCATCAGCCACCACCCTAAAGATGGCGCCTAGTACAGAAGGAGGTTGACCCTGCCAGTCCCGTGACCTATCTACAGTCACGGTTGCTTCTAAAGTAACGTCACTTCCGCCCTTACCATGCCCACACCTCCTGTCTTCCTTTCCCACACCTATCATGGACGTCATCTCACTTCCTCCCTTGCTGTCATTTCCTTCCCCGCCCCTGTCATGGCTGCCTCCATCATGAGGCCTACCCCTATTATGCTCGTCCTATTTAGAGACATGTTGTTTTCCTTACACTCTACATATTATGAACAGAAACATTATAATTACTAAAACAATCATGCCATTTGTTTCCCTGTATCAACAATGTGTCCGTGATATAAAAAAAAGAAGGTTGCTAAAATGTAATTTGCAACTGTGGTGTGACCTACAAATGAGATCTGTTGGACACGAATATAAGAGCATAACAGCTGATTATCCAGATTAATCTTGCAACAAGGGAAATAGCCAAATAATGCAAGTTATTTTAAACATTGTATCTTTACTTAATCGAATCTTGCTAGTTACAGATCGTAGGTTTACAGTAACATCCTTTACGTTAAATGATGGTTTAGCATTAGAAGGGTTTGTGACATGTTTTATTAACCCAGCCACTACTGGTTGTTTATTTTAGTTACAGGGTGGTATAATTGTTGTAGTCTAATTGATATAAATGATAGTACCGCAATAGTTAATGTTTTATCCAAAGACATATAGGAACTTTACTTCACTTACTATTAACCATTATTTATAATGATAGACATGTTCAGACTGCAAAAAGCTATGGCTAATGACATAGAAAGGGGTTTGAGTCAGTAACACAGCCCATACGGAGGAGAGCAAACCCGCTGATGCTTAATGCCCCTGCCATGGCAGTGTCTACAGGGAACAAGGGGGGCCACTAGCCACTGTAACTTTCCCTATTGACGGTCACCCTACTACTTTCCTGGTTAACACAGGTGCAACCCGCAGTGTTCTTAGAGAACAAGACCTGCCTGACTCATCGTTCCTGCCTGACACCGATGTCTCTTGTGTTGGTGCTGATGTCCTATCCCGCCTCCAAGCATCCATCACCCTCACTGCAGACGGCCAGGTTCAATTAAATACACCTTTGTCACGAAAAGACACTACAGTTCTTTGTTCCCTTCCCATTTTACTGTGGAGATGATCTACCCACAACAGAACAATGCTCAATTAATCTTCTTTGCTACCTAGCAGAACAAGGATGTAAAGCTTCACGTCTCAAGCTGCAATTCTGCCAATCTACTGTTATCTTCCTTGGCCATTGTCTGTCTCAGGGAACCAGACATCTTACCCGTGACCGAGTTAGAGCAGTACTGGACATTCCACCTCCAAGGACCTCGAAGTCACTACACGCCTTCCTGGGCCTCATTTCCTATTGCCGAGCATGGATCCCAGAAGCCTCGCTCCTTATGCAACCTCTTTATGATGCTCTCAAGTCAGACCCATTTTGCTTGTCCACGGAAGCCCTTGACAACTTCTGTTCTCTCAAACGTGCTATTGCTTCTGCTCCTGCTCTTGGCCTACCAGACTATACCAAACCCTTCAAATTGTTTGTTTCTGAAAGACAAGGCCATGCAACAGGAGTACTCACTCAGGCCCATGGTCCTGGAGGTCGCCAAAGGCCTATTGTATTTTTCTCCTGCCAACTGGATATTGTGGCCAGAGGACGTCCCTCTTGCCTTCGGGCCGTCTTTGCTGCCAGAGAGCTCATTGAAAGAACTGGAGATCTTGTCCTTGGCCACCCCCTGGTTGTCTTGGCCCTTCATGACATTTCTGCCATAGTCAACCAGGTCCAACTTAAGCATGTTACTCCTGCTAGGCATCTTCGCCTTCAATGTCATCTTTTGTTGCCTGACAACATTACCCTTCAAAGATGTCAAGTTCTCAATCCGTCCACTCTTCTGCCACTCCCTGAGGGGGGTGTATCCTACGGATTCATCATGGACGAAACTTATGTTTCATCATGGACGAAACTTATGTTTCATCATGGACGAAACTTATGTTTTTCTTCTCACTGGCACCATCAAGAAGGAAATGCATCCCAACCTATCCTTTCATGATGGACAAGCACTCCTTCATGACGGAGCAGGATATGCCTTCTGTACCATGTGGTACAAATCAAACATCACTCCTGAACCCTGCTATGAAGATGAACTCTATCATCTGGTCGAAGTAAAACTCACTGCACAAGACTTCTACTGTGATTCTGAAGGCAACAGTATGGTCTTGATTCACCTACCTCCGGAACTCAAGCATTTGTACCGTCATTGGGACACTGCCATTCCACATTTCCCTGTGACCAAGTTGAAAACAATATCATGGAATGATCTTGGGCCTATGGCAAAAGCATGGGCCACTATGGACGAATCACAGCTACAGGAAAATGGTGTTGTCAAATATCCAACAACTGACCACCTAAAAGCATGGCCGCGTCATTTCCTGGAGAATGAGTTCCAAGATTTAACCATAGTGAATGACTACGACCCAGATACACCTCATGACTGTTTTGAACAGATGAAAATGGAAACAACACATCTACCAACTGTGCATGAAGACCCATTGGTAGATCCCGATCTCACCCTGTTTGTGGACGGCTCAAGATATGCTGATGAAGAAGGAAGATACCATACAGGATATGCCGTAACCACAACAGATGAAATTGTCAAATCATCATCTTTACCATCAACTATGTCTGCACAAGAAGCTGAATTGCAAGCCCTGACTTCAGCATGCAAGATCCCTGAAGGAAAGCGCGCCAATATCTACACGGATTCAAGATATGCACTGGGCGTGGCTCACGACTTCGGATTAATTTGGAAAACAAGAGGATTTCTTACTACCGCCGGTACACCAATCAAGCACGGTTCCACAATCAAGGAGCTGATGGACGCCCTCCTACTCCCAGAAGAAGTGGCTATTTTGAAGGTAAAAGCACATGGGAAGTTGGACTCAGATGAAGCAAAGGGCAACCATCTAGCTGATCAAGCTGCAAAACAAGCTGCAAGAGAACTACAGGAAGTGGACAGAAGTGTGTCCGGAAACGAAGAAACTCCCACATTTACCTTGCAGACACTTCCAACTGATCTAAAAACCCTACGGGAACAACAGGCTGCAGTTGCCCCTGAAGAAATACAGAAGTGGAAACAGAAAGGGGCATTTCTGAAGGATGGAGTGTACTCCAACAACCTCAATTTCTGCCTCCCTAAGAATTTGTACCCAGCAGTCGTACAATGGGCACACAGACCTGCACATTTATCAAAGGATCTAATGAATGCTCTTGTACAAAAATACTACCTCACTGTCCCCATATGAGATTCTATTTGGGACTGCACCTAGGCTAGGTTGCTATTTTCCCCAACAACTACAACTTCAAACTGATGTTTTAGTAGATTATGTAACTGAACTCGCAAATGCTTTGAACAAAATCCATGCCCAAGTTTTCTCTTCAATTCCAGATCCTGATTCTGACACAGGCAACCACAGTCTGCTCCCCGGTGACTGGGTTCTGGTCAAGAAATTTGTGCGAAAACACACCCTGGAACCAAGATTTGACGGACCGCTCCAAGTTCTCCTGATCTCCCCTACCTCTGTCAAATTGGCCGGAAGGCCTAACTGGATCCACGCTTCCCATTGCAAGAAGACACCTGCCCCAGAGGAAGCTAACTCTATGCAACCATGTGCCTCTGGTACATTATCTCCTTAGTTGGCCTCCTTAAAGCCCAGCAGGTGGCCATCACCAAAGATGCTAGTGGGTACACTTTCTGGTATAATTCATCATGTACCCATGTGGCTACATTCACTTTTGATTACTGTGATATTGTAGAATGCCCATTCCCTAAGTCACAGATTCAAGCCATTTATAAAGATATACCACAAGCAAAAGACCCTTACGCTTGTGTAGTAGATGAACAATGGGGTTATGACTGTAACTACTGGGGGGCTGCGGGATGGAATACTGGGCCTGCCTGGGGTTATAAACCCAAAAGTGCTTTATCTAAGATAGACAATCAGGGTAGATCCCTCCTTCAAAGAATGACTTTAAGAAAGCCTGGAGGAAGTACCCCTATGAAATTAATGTTAAATATTGAACATCCTGGCCCCGAGGATGCAGACCGATATGTAATGGGAATGTATTGGAAGAAAGGTTCCTACAACAAATTAGGTCATTTCTACCTCAGAGATATGTACCACTCTCCAGAGTGGCAAGGGGCTGATCATATGGTCCCAAATCCGCTAAAACCACATATCCAGTCCTTTAAAGATATGATGGCCATCGCTAACCCCACTTTTGAAGATACCATGGCCGCTGAAACTGGATTCAATGACATTAATTTGTGGTTAGAATGGATGAGGTATAATGCCAACAAACATAATAAAACAGCATGTTATGTATGTGGCGGTGCCCGACCCCACCTTGGCACCGTCCCCCTAACTCTCCCTTTAGAGATAGAAGATTGCTTCTTAAGCCTTTTGCCTACCAATATGACTTTAATAGGTCCCTCTGCATGGCATGGACGGCAGAATACCCTCTCTTAGTTGAAAATGTTAAGCCACCAGATGGAATCACAGTCTATAGAGGTAATTACACTTGTTATGCCATGTATGACGGGATTGGTAAATTCATGGTTAATTTTTCTAAAGGTTATTGCGCCACTTACAGAACTGTTCCTATACGCCTGTTGCAACACCATACCAGGTCATTGGGGGATGTTTACTGGTTATGTGGGGATCTACAGTTAAGATCTAGGCTGGAAACTGAGTGGTGGGGTGAGTGTACCCTAGCCAAAGTTATCATGCCCATTCATATTATTTCTGATAATCATCATGACACATACGACCCTCCACATACCCCAGCCAGAGTGAGGCGCGAAACCCCAGTAAAAGGCAGTTTTGACCCCCACATTTACATAGATGCCATTGGGGTGCCTAGGGGGGTACCTAATGAATTTAAAGCTAGAGATGAAGTAGCTGCAGGTTTTGAATCACTGTTCACTATAGTCACTGCCAACAAAAACCTTAATTGGATTAACTACATTTATTACAACCAACAGCGTTTTGTCAACTACACCAGGGATGCCCTCCAGGGCCTGGCCGAGCAGTTGCAGGCCACATCCCAAATGACCTTCCAGAACAGACTGGCCTTAGACATGATTCTAGCTGAAAAGGGGGGTGTATGTAAAATACTACCTGACACCATGACTTGTTGCACTTATATCCCAGAAAACACAGGTCCAAATGGTAAAGTCGCTATGGCCATAGCGAAGTTAGAGAAACTCTCAGAAGAGTTGAAAAGGAATTCTGGGGTAACAGATCCCTGGGAAAGGTGGTTTGGTTGGATGTCAGGTTGGCAGAAAGCTTTAGTCCATATTGGTATGGCTCTACTAATTTTCCTTTTTGTTCTCGCTCTTCTCGTTTGTTGTGTCCTCCCATGCCTTAGAAAATTCTTACAGAAGACTACAGACCAAGCAACACTAACTCTCACTCATCTGACAATCGATGATCAAGATCTCACCTCACCCTGTATTCCGCTACAAACTCTCCCTTATACTGATAAAGTGCAGAATTTCTAGGAAGGGAACCAGTGCAGGGACAGCGTCTGTCTCTACAGGCGAGTCTCACGTGCGGAGATGTGGTGGACTAGCCACTGCGGGTTACCCACGTGAAGTGTTCGATGCTTGTTAAGACAGATGAGCTGCAGCCCGTTAGGGTCAGATAGGGGTAGACATGCACTTTGCACTAACACCAAGCTAGCGACCATGGGTTTTCTGTGTCTTTGGGCTAACAAGTCTTCTGGTATTAAAAAATAAAGCTTATCTTTTAGTAACTAACATTTTAAAGGGGGACTGTTGTAGAATTCTTGAAATTATCTAAGCTAATGCTTTGGCAGGAAGAAATGTGCTGAATAATAAAATGTGTATTTACTAAAAGAACCTTGAAACTAACAATACTAACTATTCAAAATGGCTGCCAAAGCACCCCTCCCATCGAGTGAACACCTCGTGCTAACAAGATGGCGCCTACATCTTGTGTCCACTCCCGTGTCAAGGATGACATCACCTCTTGATAGGAGGGTACCTAACTAACCACTTAACACCTGGACCAATCAATAGTGTCTATTTACTGTTATCTTGAATTCTTCAGTGATGTAATAATGCCTTTAAAAGGGTCTGCGCACCCATTTTCTGTCAGAAGCCATTAAACTTCTCCGAAGTTTTTTCATTAACCTGAACTCTGTGTCTCAGTGTGAATTTACTTCTGCGTGCACTCAACTTTATTATCTTTAATTTGGACAGGAACAGATAGTCATTCAAACTAATTGGTTTGCAGTAAATTATCTACTACACCATCACCTGCAAAACCCAGTTTGTTGTTTATAAACTAGTTTGCCCGTGTGGACTATGTGGGGAAGACGGAGACGCAGTTATGCGTTCGAGCATTAGATTAGCATACAGGGATGGGCTATCAGATAAGCCAGTTGCCCAACATTTTCTAGACAAAAAGCATCCGTTGGGATCTTTAAAATTTGTGGGTATAGACCACATCCCTCCTCCCCATAGAGGGGGTGATAGAGGAAAAATGTTGCTCCAAAAGGAGGCTTTTTGGATACATCAATTAAACACAGTGTCTCCCAGGGGGCTAAATGAGAATGTCACATACCATTCTTTTATATAGGGGTTATTAGCTATCTATTATGGTTTTAATTTAATGTAAATACTTACTCCAGTAAAATAGAAACAGGAGTAGTTGTTATGTATATATTGTTTGAATGTGTTATATGTATAATATGTAAGTGAGGTTTTTTTGTATTATGCACTTTATATTTCATGCACGCTATCACTTTAAGAAGTTTTGCACTTTTTTCTATCAGCATGCACTTTACTAGATACAAATATGTTCCACATCTTATATACATTTAAAACATGCTTTAACTCTTAGCTTATCACATTTACGTGTTACTAATTCATTGGATTGGATATACCAATGATAAGTCCTTGAGTTAGTATACATATTATTTTGTCTATAGTTGCTTTCAGCTCTATTCTCACTCCAGTCTTATATAGGCTTTTTGCATAATGTATAATCATTCTTATTGCACCCAAGTCACAGTGTATTTCCTTCTCATATTGATCACTACTCTCTTATACACGAGAGGCAATGTTGTTTACAGCATTGTCCTGGTGAGTGGCCGTCTAATACGTAGGTACGCAGGGTGACCTGACGGGGGCAGGGCATGAATTATGGTGTGCGCGCATAACCGGAAGTTCACTTGGCGCCGGCGGGAAGAGGGAGTAGAACAACTGGGTGAGTTTTTCTATTGATTGTGATGGTATATATAGTCATTCTGTGTACAGTACTTTGTTGTCTTGTTGTTTTTTTACCCTGAGGAAGGTCCCGAGCGTGGACCGAAACGTTGGTCATTATTTTTAATATTACTTAATACATTTTCGTTTTAAAGTCCGGAGAGCAGCCTGCCTTGTTGGATTCCATATAATATATATAGTTATCTTATACTTATATTTTGCATTTTCCACACACAAACAAATTTGAACGCTAATTTTCGCCAGCGTTTGTGACTAAGTGGCTATTAAAAAAGACTGGACATACCCCATTGGTAATACCATGGGTTGTCTACTTTTGCAAATGGTATGCCATCATGGGGGTAATTCTTATTCCTGGGCTACCATACGCTCTTAAAGACAACATAACCAGTCTGGCTAATTTCAATGTGAATAAACTGAAAAAGGTGACGTGTTATATTTGACCCTGTAACTTCCCAAAACACCATAAGACCTGTACATGGGGGTACTGTTTTACTTGTGAGACATTGCTAAATACAAATATGTGTACTTTTGTTATGGACAAATTAAAATAAAATGGCTATTTACTAATGTCTATTTATTCTGTGTTCACTATGTTAAAACTGGCTGCTAGAGTAAATATTCCCTTCCCCCCTAAAATGTGTTCAGTCACTATTTTCTCTGCAAATTCCTCCCATCCTGCTAGCCTCGCCCCTTCCCATCAGCAAGCCTTGTGTAACAAATTCCTGTGTTAAAGGAACAGCTTCCTTTACTAACTCCTCCCCCACTTCCTTTGTGCAACTAAAGCTCTATAGAAACATGCCACATGTAGTAAAATGGAGCTGGAATGGGGCTGGGATACAAAGAAATGTCATGTGATGATGCTGGGGTCACGCCCAGTAGGGTGGGTTTAGATAAGACCCCTTAGACGGTTAACCAATTGATGAATGTATACTGTATGCTAACTGTGACTCTGTACATTACGTATTTCTGCTTTAAAAGGGAATTGCACCCCCTGGAATAAAGGCCACTCTGGAGTTCTTCATAAACCTGCAATGTGTCCGGTGTGATTTACTTCCAGAAGACATGCGCACAATCAATTTAGAAAGGAGTAGATAGACAAATAATCAAAATTTTCTTTGATCTGAAACACTTTATTACAGTAACAGCAAACAGTATTATGACTTTCACAGTTAAAATTCCATGCAGATACTAAAAAATAACATTTCTGAATTTCTCCCATTTTAAAAATATTTTAATTATATTAAATTATGTTTCATAGCTAAATATTTCATGTTAAATAAAAACCCTGTTTTTCCTGATTAAAATTATATATAAGTGTGGGTGCATTTAATATGAAAGAGGTGAATTATGGTTGAACAGACATATAGCGCAAATTTCAAGTTTTGTTTACAACTTGTACAATTGGCTCCGTACTTAAGGGGACGCTCTCAATCAAGCAGCGGCGCCTCTCTCGGAGGCTTCCTGTTTCAAGAAGGACGGGGAGCACAGCTAAAAGGCCCTGGATTCAAGACTTTGGGCTTAAACCGCTTGTTTCTGGGGTGCTCCTTTAACATAACAAATGATGTATACTGATTTTATTTAAGAAACTATTGGTCAGATAACAGCAGAGTCTGACCCTACAGGGCTTCTCAGCCAAGTGAAACTAGTGACATTTTCTTAAAAAAATAAAAATATAGGATAGAGTGGGTGTCAGACTGCCATTAGTATCAGTGAGTTTGTAAATCTCTATTTATGTGTAGTGGATTAGGTGTATTCCCATGATGCCCAGCACGCCATTGAAGAGAGGATAGATATTACTCGTAGGCAATGGCAGACCGACGGTCCTTGTCCAATGCCCTGTTAAACTGGAAAGATCCAGCTCAAACCCAGTAAAGCTCTACCCCCACCGAGAGCTATGCTGGGTATGAGCTGGATCTTTCTAGATTAATGGCGATTTCCCGCTCTGCACCCCGCGCGCCAAGACGTTTAAATGCAGTCACGCGGCCTCGAGATCAGTACTCCGTGCAGGAACTAGCTAACCGCCCCCGCGTGCCAATGAAAAGAGCCGATATTGCTGTGCAGGCCTCGTGTTCGGAGAGGGCGTGGCCTGAGGTGGGTTTCGTGTGAGGAAATCAGATTTGTTAAAGAAGATCTCGGTGTGGCAGGTACTGGTTGTGACGGAGCATCCGCTTGTGTCCAGAGGGGTCTTATAGTTCGGGGGTTGGTCAGCCTGAGGGGTCCCCCCGGTGTATGCATGTATCTCTGCCCCCAGGGCTGATAATGATCAATGTTATCGCTGTTTACTAATGAGGCACACGTAACATGCTGCAAAACAACACAAGGCCTAATTATAACCATAGGGCCTGCTCTGTGCTGGCCAAGACTGGATAGGGCCTGTTCTGTGTCGGCCAAGACTGGATAGGGCCTGCTCTGTGTCGGCCAAGACTGGATAGGGCCTGCTCTGTGTCGGCCAAGACTGGATAGGGCCTGCTCTGTGTTGGCCAAGACTGGATAGGGCCTGCTCTGTGTCGGCCAAGACTGGATAGGGCCTGCTCTGTGCTGGCCAAGACTGGATAGGGCCTGCTCTGTGTTGGCCAAGACTGGATAGGGCCTGCTCTGTGTTGGCTAGGACAATACTGTGAAAAATACTTGGGCAGTGGAGCGCTGGACAAGTGTCAGAGATCAAGCAAGAGGGTATATATAATAGGGGACCTAGCAACCTTTTAACAAAATACACACAATGATAATACAAATACCCTAACTCTAGCTTAGATGGCTTTAAGTGCAGTGGTACTTATACAATTATCTATACAGAATATTCAAGCAATCACGTGCGATAATTAAAAGGAAAATTAACAAACATATTGGATGCAACAGACTGACTAATAAACAGTCCAATATTTAATTATTTAACTGTATTGTATATAGCTTGATGAATTGTCTCTGGAACCTCATTTGTATATATTGCTGGGCAACACTGAGCGTGTGCTGCCATGCAACATTTATTAATATGTATCCCAAAAAACATGGCAGCACTAATCATAATGAACCACTGATGCATATAATGTGCAACTTGTGGAAAAATAATTATACAGAGGCACTGCCTTGATTTGAATAAAGGGACCCCGACTCCCCAATATGTTTTAGTGCAGACAGCACTCAGTAGTACTATGTACTACTTTTAGCTATCTGTATATGGAGGATGAGTCCAGGAATCTTGATGATCTCCGCCTGTGTGGCAACATATCAAAATTATAACCTTTTCAAAATAGAACAAAAATGGGCAAGATCTGGTCAGTAACCTAAATAAAGAGGACTAAACTGATGAGTAATCTGCTGACTAGGTTCAATTTAGGAACAAAATATACACAGAGGAATGGGAATATTGGGATGGGGGGTGGACCTCGACCTGACCATAGGACTAAAGAGGTAGTCCATTCTACTTGTTCTGACAAAATAATTTTAAATTAGAAAGATTGGCTCCACTGCCGAAAGCATTATTCACCAAACTCTGAAACTTCACACATTTTAAACTGGGAAAAAAAAAGTCAAAAACAGCTAATCTGGACTCATCCAGCTCGTCTATAATCATAACTTTGTGCCTCAATTTTGCTAGTACAATTTAATTTGTAAAACATTTAGAGTTTAGAAAATAACCTTGAATGTTTCAATCTCTGCCCCCATCATGACCCCTTCCACTTGCGTGATATTTACTGGCTGTGTGCAATGTGTGTCTGAGCTGTAGCAGTTCTGATGGTCAGAGCACAGGCTGAGAATACTGATGAATACTGACGACTTTCACCTGACTCACTAGTGAACAATTGGGCTAAAGATGATAAAAAAAATAAAATAAAAAAAACAGCCCCATTATAAATGTAATCATAGACTCACAAATTAATCAGCCCCACGTTG
>OW240914.1:134901727-134913258 GCA_933207985.1 Pelobates cultripes | reverse complement strand
GAAATAGAAAAAAAAATGAATAAAAACAAGTGAAATTGGATAATTGGAAGCATAACATCCAGATATACACGTCAAAATAACACCACAACAGTAACATAGTACAATCCATGCATATAATGAAATCACAGGTAATGTCTCAGAACACCAACAGACAAAACTCAAGTCTCAATCTCCAAGCCTTTGAGGAGCTGTTGCTCTGAAGACGTTGAAAGTGTCTGGCGTGGATGTTCCTGTACATGGACAGAGTGGAACTTGATCACATACAATCAGACAGTGTGAAGGATCCAAGCGTCTGAAGTTATCGCCATCCAGTCTTGGTGAAATAAAGAAAGTCTGCTTGTGGCGAACAGATGAGAAGAAACCGGTGAAAAACTCACCAATAGAAAATAAGGCTCGGCATCGATGGAGGCTTGGACTGTGGTCTCTGGGGAAAAAGGAAGTGGGTTGACCAATTCTGGGACTATCCATTCCAAAACCAACTCTGGGAAGCGTGGCTCTAAATACCGTTCTGGGTGATGTTTGAGCCTTCGTGAGGGTAGTGAATAGATTCATGTGTTTTTATAACTCGTTAAGGAAAGGTTCAATGAATAAAAGGCATTTGACTTTGTGGTCCTTCATTCTCATATAGATAAATCAATGCATGAGACAGCCTACCCAGGAGAGATTGAAACTATTTTTTGTATGTAACAATAAGGCACCATCGTACCAGCACCCAGAGGGTCACCAAATCTGAATGCAAAACTGGACCTCACCAAGAACAGGCCCTGCTCAAACCTACTGGCAGGTTCCTTAAGGAGGCTAAAAGCTCTGATGAGACGAGCAACAACAGCATTTTATTTGGATATGGGTTGTTTTAGGATTATTGAGTATTGGTTTAACTAACAGGGTTATTCTCGAAAGTAAGAATCCAAATGTAAAGGAACTGTATAGACAAAAAAACGCATATCCTTCCTGCCCCCGCCCCCAACAGAAAACCTACTGTCACTAAATGCTTTTTTCCCTAAGTATGTAAAAATTAGGCAAATTATATGTGTGTGGTATAAAACCCACCCACAGACGATACGGCAATTTCAAGTAAAATGTCTTAAATGTCAGGTAAAACAATCCTGAGATCAAGGCCTTCATAGGGTTTATTCCGGTGCTGGGCTATCCCACATATGTAGCAAGTAACACAGTGTTACCTAAAATTGGAGTTTGGGTAAGCTTCATTATCACACATATACTAATTTTTGTGTCACTTGCACGTATAGTAATGGTAACCAAGTCCTTATATGGCTGCAATTCATTTCAAGAGCAGTGGAGCAATCTTCACTATGCAAAGATCACAACAGATCTTAAACCTGTGATGTGACATGCAAGTCAGAACATGTGTAAACCTGTTTGGAGTAATGAAGTTACTGTAAATGGAAATTTGTGTTCTACTGAATCCAACATCTGATCCCATTAGCATCCCATCTTCAAATTTGGTAGAGTTAAAGAGTAATATTATATACACAACATTGTATTATTATATTTTATTTCTTTTTTTAATTAAAAGACCTATTTTTGAGAAAATGACCCTCACAATGTTGATTACTCGTCTAATCTTTTCGAAGACACCTGAATCACTTCAATAGATGCCCTGGTTACCATAAAATTTAATTTTAAAGTTAAGCTGGTGATAATAAAATGGTCAAAATAGCGAAGATTGTGCCCCTAACTTTGTAAAGATATGGTCCTAAAATTTTGTTATTATTATTGGTATTTATATAGCACCAGCATATTCCTTAGCGCTTTACAATATTACGGCTCATATATCAGGTGGCCTTTT
Organism: Pelobates cultripes; assembly: GCA_933207985.1. Taxonomy (NCBI): domain Eukaryota; kingdom Metazoa; phylum Chordata; class Amphibia; order Anura; family Pelobatidae; genus Pelobates; species Pelobates cultripes. The sequence goes on along the minus strand of OW240914.1, from coordinate 134,911,448 downwards.
CAGTAAGCACCTTATTGATTGGATGTGGAATGGTCTAAAATAGTCTTAGATCAATTATATTTTTACACCAATATGGGGGCTCACCTGCTTTTAGTAGCATATCATATAGCATATAGCAATGGAAGCCTACATGAGGGGGAGGTCACACCTGGGCTCAGTGTGTACAGAATCCAATAGCAGACTTCAACAATAATAATTAAAGCAGTAGCAAGCCAGAATGCACCAGTACCTGGAAGAAAACATTGAAAAAACAGTGAGGTAGCGCTGTGGAAGAGAGAACAGAGGCATTCGCATAGCTCCAGACGTCTAATCCGTCCGATCAGGCCCAAAACAAAGATGGCAAAGTGTGAATCCTGTGATCGAGCAAAATTATAGATGTCCACAGCATACAAAGTAAGCCTGAAGGAGACATCCTCCACCAGACCGAGCAGTGTGAGAAAACACAAAACAAAGGTCCTACTAGCTCCCAAGACACCTCACACCCCAGAATAAGTAAAAACACTTAACAAAATAGTAAGCACCAATCTTGGTAAGCAGGAGATGGGAGTCAATGAGCAGTAGACACAATAAATAAATAAATCATGGAAAAGATGGAAAGGGCACTGAAGAAAAGCAGACAATGAGAGAAACAAGAAGCAACAAGAGCAGTAGAGACCCAGAATATTGTCACAAAATATACAACGCTGATGCAGGAACAGCGATGAAAGAGGACGTTTTTTTACTGTCAGTTTGTTTATTTTATTACCTTCTAGTAGTTTTTGATTGGTTATTGTGTTTTGTTTTGATTTGTGCTGCTATGGAGTACAGTAAAAAAGGTTTAGCAAAATATGAAGCTTCCTGTCATGTAGTAAAATTCTACTCAATTGACCGGTAAATGCCTCAACCTTCACATTTAACAACCACATTATAAGCACATTTGAATGTCTCTTCTAATATCCACGGCATGGGGGAAAAAATTAAACACTTGTGTACGCATACTACAGCAACCCCCAAACATTGGATCACTGGCTCCTCTTAAAGAGATGGGTTCATCTGAATTACTGGCAGGTCAGCCTGATGTGAATGCACTCCAGATTGCATCCCAGTTAGTCCACTGCACTAAGACAAGCATGGGCGTAGGAACCCAAAAAAATCTGGGGGGATAGCATTTTTACTCGCCGGGTATATTCTTATTCCGTAAACTATGAGTTGTTTATCCCATTGCACAGCGCTACGGAATTTGCAGTTGCTATATAAATGATTAAATAATAACTTTAAAGGGTCACTACAGGGAAAGGATTTTACTTACCTGGAAACAGCGCCGGGATCCTCCTGATGCTGCGCTCCCTATTTCGTCAAAATAACTAAATAGGAGGGTGCGAGCAGGGAGCAATAAAACGCTTCTATTCAGAAGCGTCATTGCTCTCTGGTGCGCATGCGCAGCTTTGCCGCACATGCGCAGATACTTCATAGGGCGGCATTCATGTCTCGACTAGGAAGCACCTCTAGTGGCCATCTGAGTGTCCACTGGAGGTATTCCTCATCAGTAATGTAAATACTGCCTTTTTACGTAATGGCTGTGCTTACATTAAAAAGCCTGCAAAGACTACTACGTTTAGCTGTTGTGGTTCTGGTGACTATAGTGTCCCTTGAATATAGAGAGGAAAAAAGAATCATCACAAATGTAAGAAATAAAATGTCTGTATCACTATTCTAAAAATTATTTTAAAAAAATAAAAAAATTATGCACATTCCTAGCTTAATTTTTAGCACAACATATGACACAAACATTTTGTACTTTGCATATTACTTTTTATATTTTTTTATACATACAGATTGTGTAATACTGCCCCTGACTTAGGGTGACCACATTTTCTAACTGCCATTCAGTGACACTTTCAGAAATGCATTCCATGCATTTTACTACCCGTCTCTACCCCTTCTGTGGTGGAATCTCGGTAAAAATAAATTTAGTAGGCCGAGATTACCACATGGCATGTGTACGTGCATATGCTGACGTATCGATCAGTTGGTTGCACGAGGCAAGATACGATCAGTAGTGTACGGAGCATGTGCAAGAATACAGGATGTAGTATTCCCCTCCTCCATTGTGCTGGACAAGCCATGTGGTCAAGCAGGAAGTTAATTCTTATTTGTAATGATTGGTCAAGAGAATGTGCGGGTGGAGCTTAATATGGGAGGAGTTATGTGCCTATATAGGAAGCCTGCACTATTGTTCAGGGCTCAGAACTTGCTGTATTTTTGGTGACATTAGTCCCTCTGAGTCCCGATCGGTGATCCAATAAAGAATCTCTTCCTTCCTGAAGAAACCTGTGTCCATCCCTCTGTGCTTTGCTTCCGTCAGTTTCTCCGGTATCATTTGGTGCATTGGCCGGGAATCTCATCGTTCAACGGTAGCTGAGAGGCAGAGGCGTGAGACGGTCTATCTTTGCCCACGTTCTCTACGGCTGCACCCCTGAACTTCTGCGTGGACCTCCCTTCGTCTCGGCGCCACTGGTCTGTTGTCCAGGAGATCATCGGCCTCTACGTAAGAAGTGCTGGGGTGTCCCCGTCGATGAGTGTGAACTCAGGTTCAGGAACGAGGAGGTAAGACAACTGCTGTTTTAGACGGCAGACCCACTAGGGGTATACCGATTGTGCGGTAGGCCCAAAAGGGGTTTAAATCTGTGTATGGAATCTGCCCCCTCTGTCGGAGGGAAGGAGCGAAGGCGCACCGCTCGATCGAACGCTCTTTAGTAAGACCGTTTGATCTGGTTAGTCAGGCGGGGTCCTGTGTAAATAGCCCTAGCCGGACACCGGTGTCTTGTCTAGACTAGCGTTCTAGGGTGTATATTACGTTCGCTAGGTCGGAGGGACCGGGAGACTAAGCGGCGCCTGTGTAAATTCGGTTCGCTAGCTCTCAACCTATCTTGGCTAAGTGGGAAGGCGTGTAAATTTGGAACCCACTAGACTTTTGATAGAGTAAATAGACTAGAAGGGCAATTTTGTAAATTCGCCCTCTAGTTCGCTATATGTGGTGCTTGGGCAGTGTGGCTAACCAAAACGGGTGTATATAGTTTTAGGTAGTCCATTCAAGGTACTGGCCAATAGTTTAGTTGGGATTGTAAATGTGTTAAAGATTGTTAGTAAAGTGTATATCTTGTTAGATAGCGCGAGCTCAGCCGTCTAGCGAGAGTGTTAATAGTGTGTTGCTGTATCATAGTGCACGGTACCATAACCCTGTATATTTACTGACACTGTATATAAGTACTAATCATTGTCGTCTATTGCATGTTTAACACCATAACCACTAGTAATTGTATTGTGACCTTAAATTGTGCTTTGACCTATGCTAACCGTACTGTAACCGATACTAGTAAAAGACGATGTTACTGGGGTGTGTTATAGACGGGTAATTCATATATAGAGAATTATAGCGTGGGTGACTGTATAGTTTCGCCAAAGGGCATAATATTGATTATTTAGTGACTGGTGTAACAGCTGTGTGTGTACGGGAATTCCCTGAGTGATTATTGTGTTATTGTGTACGCTTCACTCGGTAACTGTACCACGTGGTGCTGTTGCCAGAGGAAACGGGTGTGACTGTTGAATAAGAACGCGTGCATAGTATTCGTTGTCAACGACGTTCCATTGATAAGTATGGGCGCGTCAGAGTCAGCGATTTCGGATCCCTTAGGTTGTATGGTAAAGAATTTTAAAAAGGGATTCAAAATATGTGATTTTGGGGTTAAAATGTCTCCTGTTCGTTTGGTCACTTTGTGCACTAGGGAGTGGCCTACTTTGGTTGCGGCATGGCCGCCGCGTGGCAGTTTGGATCCAACCCTGGTACAGCGTGTACACGTGGCTGTGTCAGGTAGGCCTGAACTTTACGGACAGTTTCCATACATTGATTGTTGGAGGCAGGCCGTAAACGACTCGCCAAAATGGATCCGGATATGCCACGAGGAGCAATGTCGCCTCATGGTGGCCAGGACTTATTTGTCCACTAGGACCGGTGTTAGGCCCATTTTGGACACGCCCCCTGAGTCCGAGATCCCTTTGCCGCCCCCTTACTTCCCTTTAAGAGGAAGTGACGCGAATGCAGGAAGTTCTGCACCCCTTCCCCTATTGCCCCCATCCACTTCCGCTTCCTCCTCCAGTACAGAATCCACCCCCCCTCGTATTAAAACTCCCCTTCCTGAACCAGGACCAACCCCCATTAGATCTGAATATCCTGATTTGGCGCCACTTCAAACTTCCGGTCAAGCTTCTTCTAGCTCGGCTCAGAGTATACTATTCACTAATTTTTCACAAAATCAAGTTCCCACATCCTCATGCCCTATTACCTCTCGACCGGAACCTTTAACTGACGCCCCTCCACGTAGCCCCATACTAACCCGACAACTGACCGGTACCCAACAATTAAAACATTATCAGATGCCTCTTCGTCTGAATCCTGGGTCAGCCTATATCGATGCCGCAGGTCAAATGGCACATGCTGACCCAGTCTTCGTATATGTCCCGTTCACGACTACCGATCTCTTGAATTGGAAGACCCACAATTCCTCGTACACTGAGAAACCACAAGCTATGACCGATCTGTTCACCTCGATAGTTCAGACACATAACCCGACATGGGCTGATTGCCAGCAGTTATTAATGACATTGTTCAATAATGAGGAAAGGACAAGGATTAACCAAGCGGCCATTAAGGCGCTAGAGGAGAGAGCCCGTGCTTTAAATCAAGCCAATCCGGCAGCATGGGCCGCAACACATTACCCTAACACCGATCCTGACTGGAATGTAAATGGCGCAGATATGGCTCAACTTAAAGCCTATAGAGACGCTATAATTGCTGGCATGAAAGCCGGAGGGAAGAAAGCTATTAACATGTCAAAGACAGTTGAGGTGATTCAGAAAAGTGATGAAGCGCCCAGTGTCTTTTATGACCGATTACTGGAGGCATACCGCTTGTATACCCCCTTTAATCCGGAAGACGCTGATAATTTCCGAATGGTAAACTCCGCCTTTGTCAGCCAAGCTTACGGAGATATTAAGCGCAAGCTACAGAAATTAGAAGGGTTTGCAGGTATGTCTATCACCCAACTAATGGAGGTAGCGAACAAAGTATATATGAATAGGGAAACAGAAAGTAAGAAAGAGGAAGAGCGCAAGATGCGTAGAAAGGCAGATATGTTAGCGGTAGCGATCGCAGGCGTAGATAGACGGGGCTCCGATAGAGGCGATGGTAGATGGAATAGGGAGCCTTTGAGTAGGAATCAGTGCGCGTACTGCAAGGAAGAAGGGCATTGGAGGAATGAGTGTCCGCAAAGAGAGCAGTATGAGAGAGACTTACCCAGGGCAGGTTATGGAAACTTTAGAGGCAGAGCGAGAGGTAGAGGAGGCCCCGGAGGGAGTAATGGTAATAGAGGGAGTAATGGGAACAGAGGAAGTGTAAGGGAAGATAGGTACTATCCAGCAGCGCAAAGGTCCGCGATAGAGAAGGTAGGGACTTTGTGGGATTGGCTGACACGGTCATGGAGGACTATTGATACCGACCGGGCTCCATCCCCCTTGGTCGAGCGGAGCCTATGGTCGATGTATCAATAGGGGGAAAAAGGAGTGCGTTCATGATCGACACTGGTGCTGAACATTCGGTGGTGACTAATCAAGTTGCTCCTCCATCTGGAAGAACTATTACTGTAATAGGAGCAACTGGAAGAAGTGCTGAAAAACCGGTTCTTAAAAGTCGACTCTGTACATTGGGAGGCCACGTAGTAAAACATCAATTCCTTTATATGCCTGAGTGTCCAGTCCAATTGCTGGGACGTGATATGCTATCCAAATTACAAGCGCAGATTACGCTCCTACCAAATGGAACAACATCCTTAAAGTTTAATGGACCCTCAGGTATTATGACATTGTCCGTACCAAAGGAAGAAGAGTGGCGACTTTATACAGTGTTGACTAGCCAAAACCCGAGGAGTGATGAATCCTTATTTAACATACCAGGAGTTTGGGCAGAGAACAACCCACCAGGACTGGCCCGCAATATTCCACCTATTAAAATCGAACTAAAACTTGGGGTTTATCCAGTAAGCCTGAGACAATATCATATTCCGCAGAAGGCTAAGAAGAACATCCAATCTTATCTGGATAAGTTCATACGGTATGGTATCCTAAAATTCTGTACTTCCCCCTGGAACACCCCATTGCTGCCTGTTCAAAAGCCCGGTACAGATGAGTATCGACCTGTGCAGGACTTGAGAGCAGTCAATGATGCGGTTGTTAGTCGTGCCCAATCCGTATAACCTGCTTGCTTTAATTCCGGGCGGGGCTACTTACTTTACAGTCTTAGATCTCAAAGATGCCTTCTTTTGCCTCCGAATTGCCGTAGAGAGCCAATGTATCTTTGCTTTCCAATGGGAAAATGCTGTAACGGGCTCGAAACGCCAAACGACCTGGACAAGATTGCCCCAGGGGTTTAAAAATTCACCTACCCTATTTGGTTCAGCTCTAAGCCAAGATCTACTAGATTTTGAGTCTATCCCAGGAGAGTGTGTATTATTACAATATGTAGATGACTTGTTGATAGCAGCAGTTACAAAGGAAGTATGTCAGCAAGCAACGCATGATCTACTACACATCCTCTGGAAGGCAGGATACAAGGTGTCAAGAAGGAAGGCTCAGTTGTGTTTGCCAACTGTCAAATATCTGGGATTCCATATCTCTGAAGGTCAAAGAATTATGGGGCCAGAGAGAAAAGAAGCTGTGTGCCAAATACCGATACCCAGGAATAGAAGACAAGTGCGAGAATTCTTGGGGGCAGCAGGCTTCTGTAGGATATGGATTCCCAGCTACGCGATACTGGCAAAACCTCTGTATGCAGCTATCAAAGGTACAGAGCACGACCCCTTCTTATGGACTCAAGAACAGCAAACGGCATTCGAAGATGTGAAGAGGGCTTTGATGAGTGCCCCAGCATTAGGTCTACCTGACCACACACGCCATTCTACCTGTATGTACATGAGCAAAGAAGAATGGCTGTGGGAGTATTGACACAGTACTTGGGATCATGGCAAAGACCTGTTGCCTACATGTCTAAGCAACTGGATGCAGTGGCCAGCGGACTTCCACCTTGTCTAAGAGCTGTAGCTGCAGCCGCCCTGCTAGTAGCTGAAGCCGATAAACTCACTCTGGGTCAAGAACTTTATGTACGAGTTCCACATGCAGTACAGACGTTGTTGGATTACAAAGGAAATCATTGGTTTAGTAACAGCCGTATGACCAAGTATCAAGCAATGTTGTGTGAAAACCCAAGAGTGCATTTAGAGACTGTAAATACCTTAAATCCAGCTACCCTTTTGCCACAACCTACTGAAAGTCAACATGATTGTTTGGAAGTAATGGATGAAGTATTTTCAAGTAGACCAGATCTTCGTGATTTTCCCAACCAGAACCCTGATGTTCAATATTACACCGACGGCAGTAGTTATGTAAAAGAAGGGATCCGCTATGCAGGATATGCAGTAACAACGATAGACAAGGTGATAGAAGCTTGGCCACTGGCGAAAGGAACATCAGCACAAAAGGCAGAATTGATAGCACTGACACGAGCGTTACAATTGGCTGAAGGTTTAAGAGTGAACATCTACACGGACTCCAAGTATGCGTTTTTAACCACTCATGCCCACGGAGCTTTGTAAAAAGAAAGAGGACTATTGAATTCAGAAGGCAAAGAAATCAAATACGCAGCTGAGATCCTACAACTATTGGAAGCAGTGTGGGAGCCGAAAGAAGTCGGTATTATACATCGCATCTGAGAGGAGATGGTGATGTAACCAAAGGGAATCGGATGGCAGATAGTGCAGCTAAGCGTGCTGCTGAATCAGGAAGACAGGAATATGTGGGGTATATAGCTGCTCTTATACCAACTCCACTGTCTCAATGGACTCCAATTTATACAGCTCAAGAAGAGGAGTGGTTAAGGACTGAACCTGGAAAGTATTTGGAGAACAAATGGTATCAGTTAGAAGATGGAAGAATAGTTATTCCAGCATCACTAGCGGCAGAAATTGTCCAAAACTATCATAACGGGACACATTCTGGGAGAGACAGTACAGAAGAATCTCTCAGAAAACATTTCTACATACCAAGATTGTCCAACTTGACTCAGGCCATTGTACGTAGATGTGTAGCGTGTGCTAAAAATAATGCAAGACAAGGACCAGTAAAGTCACCAGGAGTCCAGTTTATGGGGGGACTTCCCATGTCCGATTTACAAATTGACTATACAGTGATGCCTAAATCGGGTGGACATCGCTACCTGCTGGTAGTGGTGTGCACCTATTCAGGCTGGGTAGAAGCATGTCCTACTCGTACAGAGAAAGCAGGAGAAGTCGTGAGATTCCTGCTACGAGAAATAATACCCCGACATGGACTACCCTGCTCTATAGGATCGGACAATGGTCCAGCTTTTGTTCATCAGTGCCTACAACAATTGACTCATATGCTTGGTATAAAGTGGAGGCTTCATACGGCATATAGACCCTAGAGTTCTGGTAAGGTAGAGAGAATGAATAGAACTATTAAGAATCAGTTGGCTAAAATGTGTCAGGAAACCCAACTTAAGTGGAACGTTCTCTTGCCCATAGCTCTATTGCGAATCCGGAGTACACCTACCAGAAGGATGGGCCTCTCTCCTTTTGAAATCATGTACGGGCGACCACCTCCCGTGCTTGGTAACTTAAGGGGGGATTTGAGTCAGTTGGGAGAAGGAATTACCCGGCAGCAGGCTGTGGAGTTGGGTAAGACTATGGAGGAGGTACAGAAATGGGTACAAGATAGATTACCTGTGAATATTTATCCCCCAATTCATAGTTACCACCCAGGCGACCAAGTGTGGATTAAAGAGTGGAATAATGTGCCATTAGGGCCCAAGTGGAGAGGTCCTTATGTTGTTCTTCTGTCTACCCCTACAGCGATAAAAGTAGCCGAAGTGGCTCCGTGGATACATCACTCTAGGGTTAAACCAGCAGCAGCCGATTCCTGGCAAGTTACAGCAAATCCAGAGAATCCCTGCAAAATCCGGTTAAAACGCACGACTCAGTCGGAGTGACGAGGAACCTTGTGGATCACAAATTTTATTGTTTCAGAGACTTGGTAGGTGAGTGAGAAGGCCATAATAAAGCCTGTCCACTCACCAACGAGTGTATAAGTCAGGGAAAGTCTTGAGGGGACCCCTGTGAAGACGAGCAGAACTCCATTCCCTGCAGCCCCTACATCCTGGAAGCTGAGGTGCCTTCGCACGGACGAAGACTGAGGATGACGACGAAAGATGTATTTTTAATAATGTTTATTTATGTGTATTTTTATATTCAGGAAGGTAGAGGTACCAACACTCCTAGCTGTGAGGTATGCATTAAGACTACAAGAACAGGTAACCATATATCCTAGACCCTAATTTGGCATTCGCAATATGAGTGTAAAGGAGATGTATCAAGATGTAGATACTTAAATATAGAATATAGTGTGTGTCATTTAGGAGTAGGAGAACCTAAGTGCTTCAGTCCTGAGTATCAACCCTGTACAATTTGGTTGACTCTCAGAAATGGAGATCCTCAGGGGACCCTAATTAATAAGACGGTATTAGAATCCGTATATTCTTCAGGTGCTCTGCTATTTGATGCGTGTAAAGCAATATCAAGTGGTAGAAAGCCGTGGAATGTATGTGGGGATCTTA
>OW240914.1:134881671-134901627 GCA_933207985.1 Pelobates cultripes | reverse complement strand
GGGGGGAGAAAGAGAAATTGGGAGGAGGAGAAGGAAATTGGAGCGTGAGGAGAGATTGACATTCATCACATACACACAATGCACCCCTTGCACACAGAAAAACACACAATGCATTACACACACAGACACACATACACAAACAATGCAACCGTTACACACAATGCATCCCTTACACACACAGAAACACACAATGCATTCATTACACACACTCAATGCACCCCTTACACACATTCAATGCATCCCATACATACACAGAAACACACCTTGCAGCCCTTACACATACAAACACAATTTCACGCAATGCATTCCTTAAACACATATCAGGACATCCCTTACACACTCCACCCCCTGTGAACAAACTCATTGGTGGAACATGAAGGTGGACCCCTGGACCCAGACCTTGAGCTGTGTAAAGGACCCCCCAAAAAATGGAGCTGCTTCCCGTTCTCCCAGAACATTGATTTTTGTGACCACAGTTACAAACCGCCTCCAGAGAGCCTGTTCTGCACCAGGCCAGTGGAGCCAGACTGCAGCTAGAGCCCATCATCATCCTCATCTGGTTGTAAGTAGGCAATCTAGTATATTATTCGTGGCACTAAGCTCTAATTTACCTCACATTAAAGAAGCACTATAGTCCCCAGAACCACTTCAGCTTAATGTAGTGGTTCTGGTGTCTATAGCCTGTCCCTGCAGGCCTTTTAATGTAAACACGGCGGCACTGCAGCACTATGAATTGAATTAACATAAACTTGAAAATCATATAGGTGGGGCATTGTGATGCTTAACATGGGGCTGACAAACTTTACTTGTAAAAAAAGAAAGAAAACCTTTAACATTTTTTTAAAAGGGGGTGCCAAGCACAGGATCCGCCCCGGTGCCAAATGCTCTAGGTACGCCCCTGGGACCGGACCCTTGTAATATGGGGGTTGGCTGAATACAAACACACAGCTAGCCCCCTCACACACTGCCCTGTGATCCCTTTTCTTCTTCGTGGCATGCTGGGAGGAAGTGAGGTCAGATCACTTCCTCCTCAGTGCCGCTGGGGAGGAGGCACACACCACACGGAGGAGGATGCAAGCATTGTTGGGGAGAGGGACTGAGAAAGCTGATGGCAGACTCCCATCAGCCTGGGCCAACAAGCTCCCACTGGACCCCAGGGAAGCCACCTTTCTGTACCCAAAAGGTAAGGAGACAGGAGGGTGGCTAAATATGTTTTGTTTTTTTGTTTTGCTTATTTCTGATATCACTTTTATTCAAGTGTTGGTGTTTGTAATGTAACACACAGGGAATAAGTACATGTTAAAAATCCTAGAAGAACCTGACAGTTCCCTATTAAATATAAATCAAAGGCTGTATACCATTTCCAAATGTCACTTTTGCCAAATTCTGGACCAGGGTATGTAAGAACAGAGTTGAGACATTATTATGGCCAAGGTTGCTGGGAGTTGCTGTCCAAGAGCTGCTAGAAGGCAGAGATTAAAATATGTAAATGTACACATGTATGTGTGTGTGTATCTGGCTGTGTTTATGTCCTTGTGTGTATCTGGCTGTGTTTGTGTCAGTGTGTGTATCTTGCTGTGTTTGTGTCAGTGTTTGTATCTGGCTGTGTTTGTCTGTGTTTCTGTGTGTATGTATACCTGTGTATGTGTACTTGTGTGTCACTGTGTATGTGTACCTTTGTGTGTGTGTGTGTGTGTGTGTATGTATGTATGTATGTGTCAGTGTGTGTCAGTGTGCATCTGAGTGTGTGGTAATGCATACATCCCAGCATTTTAATGCCAACACAAATACACTCCATCTCTAGCACTGTACACATATAAACCCCTGCATTTATACCTTTATGTATGTGTGTATCTGAGTGTGTGTGTACATACCTGTGTCAGTGTGTGTGTGTACCTCTGTGTCTGGATGTGCCAGTGTGTGTGTGTATCAAAGTGCTTGTATCTGTGTGTCAAAGGGTGTGTATCTGAGTGTGTGTGTGTATGTGCCAGTATGTGTCAAGGTGTGAGCATGTGTCAGTGTGCCTATGTGTGTATCTGCGTGTTAATGTGTATGTGTATATGTGTTATAGAAATCACACAACATGCAAACAGAGCCCTGCAAACACAAACATTACATACAAACACACCAGTTTGCTGAAACACCAATACTACACACAAATGTACACAACACTACATCCAAACAACCCCCTGCATGCAAATACAAACATTACATACAAACACATTCCTGTATTAAAACGCTAAAATTATATACAAACACCAACTCTACACACAAAAATACACCTGCATTTAAAAGCCAACACTACAGACAATCACACATTACTGCATTCAAACGCAAACACTACACACAAGTACACCACTGCATTCCAATGGTAACAGTACATACAAATACACCCCTACATGCACACATACACTCTATACAATAACATGCTGACATTCAATTGCACAAACACTGCTCAAAAATACAACCCTGCAAGGATGGTAGATCCCCACCTGGCATAGCATCACAGGAGTTGTATGACAGATGGGGATCTATCTTTTCTTTACTCTTGTGCTACAGGGCAGGCCTGAATTATTATTATTTTTTGCACCAAGGCACTCTCTACATTAGTTTCGCCTCTAGGTTGGGGTGGAGGGAGTGATTGCATGCCCAGGGGGCCCAAGCAGATGCTTGCCCAGGGTCCAATCAATATTAAAGACGACCCTGGATCTAAGACTATATTAGACCATTCCACATCCAATCAACAAGGTGCTTACTGAAAAGGCCACCTGATATATGAGCCGTAATATTGTAAAGCGCTAAGGAATATGCTGGTGCTATATAAATACCAATAATAATAACAAAATTTTAGGACCATATCTTTACAAAGTTAGGGGCACAATCTTCGCTATTTTGACCATTTTATTATCACCAGCTTAACTTTAAAATTACATTTTATGGTAACCAGGGCATCTATTGAAGTGATTCAGGTGTCTTTGAAAAGATTAGACGAGTAATCAACATTGTGAGGGTCATTTTCTCAAAAATAGGTCTTTTAATTAAAAAAAAGAAATAAAATATAATAATACAATGTTGTGTATATGATATTACTCTTTAACTCTACCAAATCTGAAGATGGGATGCTAATGGGATCAGATGTTGGATTCAGTAGAACACAAATTTCCATTTACAGTAACTTCATTACTCCAAACAGGTTTATACATGTTCTGACTTGTATGTCACATCACAGGTTTAAGATCTGTTGTGATCTTTGCATAGTGAAGATTGCTCCACTGCTCTTGAAATGAATTGCAGCCATATAAGGACTTGGTTACCATTACTATACGTGCAAGTGACACAAAAATTAGTATATGTGTGATAATGAAGCTTACCCAAACTCCAATTTTAGGTAACACTGTGTTACTTGCTACATATGTGGGATAGCCCAGCACCGGAATGAACCCTATGAAGGCCTTGATCTCAGGATTGTTTTACCTGACATTTAAGACATTTTACTTGGAATTGCCGTATCGTCTGTGGCTGGGTTTTATACCACACACATATATTTTGCCTAATTTTTACATACTTAGGGAAAAAAGCATTTAGTGACAGTAGGTTTTCTGTTGGGGGCGGGGGCGGGGGCAGGGGGGGGGAAGGATATGCGTTTTTTTGTCTGTACAGTTCCTTTACATTTGGATTCTTACTTTCGAGAATAACCCTGTTAGTTAAGCCAATACTCAATAATCCTAAAACACCCCATATCCAAATAAAATGCTGTTGTTGCTCATCTCATCAGAGCTTTTTTGCCTCCTTAAGGAACCTGCCAGTAGGTTTGAGCAGGGCCTGTTCTTGGTGAGGTCCAGTTTTGCATTCAGATTTGGTGACCCTCTGGGTGCTGGTACGATGGTGCCTTATTGTTACATACAAAAAATAGTTTCAATCTCTCCTGGGTAGGCTGTCTCATGCATTGATTTATCTATATGAGAATGAAGGACCACAAAGTCAAATGCCTTTTATTCATTGAACCTTTCCTTAACGAGTTATAAAAACACATGAATCTATTCACTACCCTCACGAAGGCTCAAACATCACCCAGAACGGTGTTTAGAGCCACCCTTCCCAGAGTTGGTTTTGGAATGGATAGTCCCAGAATTGGTCAACCCACTTCCTTTTTCCCCAGAGACCACAGTCCAAGCCTCCCTCGATGCCGAGCCTTATTTTCTATTGGTGAGTTTTCCACCGGTTTCTTCTCATCTGTTCGCCGCAAGCAGACTTTCTTTATTTCACCAAGACTGGATGGCGATAACTTCAGACGCGTGGATCCATCACACTGTCTGATTGTATGTGATCAAGTTCCACTCTGTCCATGTACAGGAACATCCACGCCAGACACTTTCAACGTCTTCGGAGCAACAGCTCCTCAAAGGCTTGGAGATTGAGACTTGAGTTTTGTCTGTTGGTGTTCTGAGACATTACCTGTGATTTCATTATATGCATGGATTGTACTATGTTACTGTTGTGGTGTTATTTTTTTTCAATTTGACAATTTTTATTTTCACTTACGAAGCAAACTTGGGATACAGAAGGAAGAAAGGGGGGGGGGAGGGAACATCCCACATCTCGTTTTACATAACTTCCAGTTTAACATAGTACATAACATCGTGTATAACATCATATGCAGCATCACATGTAAAATCTTATGTAGCTTCCTATGTGACTTCGCCTATATTCCTCTGTTTCACAGCGGACTAGCCTGCCCTTTGTCTGCATTCGCCTCGTCCTCCTGTCTCTGCTTAGGGACCTGCTTAGTCGCCCCGCTATCTATCATCTCTGTTTAGGTTTCCCTGAAGCGATCCTTTGTACTCTCTGGAAGTTTGCCTTTGAACTAGCTTGCCGTTCCCTGCATAGGGGGGGGGGGAAGTGGGCTGTGGGGGGGGGGGGTTTAGGGGGGGGAAAGACTGTGATATGCCCTCTTTCCCTACCGGTTTTGCTCTACTCTATACTCGCCATATTCATATCATTTCCCTGCCCTTCTCTGGTGTGTCTGGTGATTCCTGTCTGTTCTCGCTCTTCCCCTGGGGGTCCAATTCCCTGGACTCCCCTCAGTCTTGAGGGATTCTCGTACGCTTGCTATGTAAATTCTACGTGTCGGGCTGGGTCTGTGACATTGGGCTAGTCTCCGTCTCTGTCTCCTATCTCCTGGGGCGCGTTTTTGTCCTCCCACCTAATGTACGCGTCCTCAAACTTGCGCTTGTTACCCAAATTTTTCCTGGCTGTGAGTTCGTAGTGTAAGTTGGTGGAGATCTGTCTCGTTAGGGCTATTTTCGTCGGTGCCTTGTCTGACTTCCATTCTCTGGCTATAAGAGTCAGTGTCGCTATTAGGATGTGAAAGACCAGAATTGTCTCACTGCCCTGGAATCTATCCATGTTCATGAACAGTAGGCCCATTTCTGGGGTGAGTGTAATATTATCCTCTAGTATCTCATTAAGTAACCTTTCAACCATCTCCCAATAAAGTCTAAGTGTTTCACAAGTCCACCATATGTGGTACATCGAACCTTCTGGTTCCCCACATCTCCAGCACTCGGCTGAGGTTCCTGGGTAGATTTTTGCCAGTTTTACTGGCACCATGTACCACCTGTAATATACCTTGCGCATTAATTCTAGATGTGACGTGCATGTGGTCCTTCCTTTGTGTGCCGTGGTGGCGCGTCTCCATTGGGTTGCCTCGAAGTGCTTCCCGATGTCTGCCTGCCACGCTGCACTAAATCTGTCTTTGTGTACTGGATCGCCTACATTTAGGAGTGTATAGCACAAGGAAATCAGGCCCCTCTTCTGCTTTGGGTTTAAACAAGTCCTTTCAAACTCCGTGAGTGTGGTCTCCCCCTCCACTGTGGACTTTTGGGCCCCTAGCATGGATTTTAGTTGAAGATACGGGAATATCGATCTGGGGGGCAGTTCGAATCTCTCCTGAATGATGGGGAATGAGATTATCTGTTGTGCTTCCAGTAAGTCCCTCACATGTGTGCAGCCTCTCCTCGTCCATTCCCTATGGTCAAATGTGTTGTTTGCCACATGTAGGCATGATAGAGGTGTTGCCGGTGACCACGGTGACGCAGAGAGCAGTGATTTGTGTGTTCTGTCCCAAGTCCTCAGTAATGTTTTCGTGGTGGGTAATATATTGGGTTGGTGGGAGCGTAGTGTTTTAGGTACCCACAACAAGCTGCGGAGGTCCGTCCCTTGAAGCCAATGGTTTTCTATTTCCAGCCAATGCGGGACATGTGTTGGGGATTGGAACCCTAGCACTGGGGCTAGTAACGACGCCTGATAATAGATTTTGATATTTGGTAGGGCTAGGCCCCCTTGGTGAGTGGGTCTATACAGGTGTTTGGCAGCTATTCTCACTCGTTTATGTGCCCATACGAATTTAGTAAGTATCGCCTGTGTTTTGGTTAAGTAGGAGGTTGGAAGATCGATTTGCAGAGTTCGAAATAAATATTGTAATTTGGGGAGGATAGACATTTTAAATGCTGCCATCCTGCCCAGCCAGGAGAGGTATTTATCTCCCCATGAGGCCAAACTGGCCTCTATCTCTTTTTGTAGGGCTTCGTAGTTGGCCTTAAATAGTCCCCCCATTGTCTTTGTTAATTTAAGTCCCAGGAAAGAGACGCTGTCTGCCCTCCAGTCCATTACAAACTTCTCCCGCAATACCTGTAGGACGGCATCAGGCATCCCAATCCCCATGGCCTGGGTTTTTGTCACGTTTAGTTTGTAATAGGAGCTGTCTCCATATTCTTTTATGACAGTCAGTAGGTTTGGCAGTGAAATCAGTGGTTGTGTTAGGGTCAGGAGCACGTCATCCGCGAATAAGTTGGCTTTATATTCCTTTTCCCCAATCCATACCCCGTGGATAGAGTCATGTTGCCTAATCTTTATTGCCAGTGGCTCTAAGGCCAGAACGTATAACAAGGGAGACAGGGGACATCCCTGTCTCGTGCCATTTGAGATACTAAACGGGTTAGAAAGAAAACCTGCGTTAAGTACCTGGGCTGTCGGAGCGCTATATAACACTTTGACCGCTGCTCTAAATTCTCCTGGTATTCCAAATTTTGTCAGGACTGCCTCCAGGAACACCCAGTGCAGGCGGTCGAATGCCTTTTTGGCATCTAGGGAGATGACAATCCCTCCACCCTTGTGTAATTTGGGTAAACTGTGCAGTATATTCAGGACCTTGCGTGTGTTGTCCGCTCCCTGTCTCCCTAACACAAACCCAACTTGGTCTTTGTGGATTATCTGAGGTAGAAGAGTGCTCAATCTCATCGCAAATAGTTTGGCAAATATTTTCGCGTCGGTGTTAAGCAGGGATATGGGTCTGAAATTTTGTGGGATGGTGGGAGGCTTCCCTGGTTTCTGTAACGTTATGATGTGGGCCAAGAGCGTGTCTGGTGGTAATTTCTGTACAGCCGTCGCCTCCGTGAATGTGCGCACCAGGTGGGGTGTCAGTATGTGGTGGAATTGTTTGTAGTATGTATTGTCAAGCCCATCCGGGCCTGGGGCTTTGCCGTTCGGTAGCTGTTTTATGATGGTATGGAGTTCTTCCTCTGTGATGGGTCTAATGAGATCGGTCGCCTGTTGGGTCGTGATTCTTAGGAGGTCAATCGTGTCCAAGTACTTATTTATGTGTTCCGTCGTGGGCTGGAATGTGGTGTCATGTTTGTTGATGTTGTACAAGTCGGCGTAATAGTTGGCAAATTCATTGCATATGTCTCTGGGTATCATTTTCTTCTCTCCCTTATGGGATATAAGAAAAGCTATTTTTTGGCTCGCCCTTCGTTCTTGCAGTCTCCTAGCTAATAGTCTACTAGCTTTGTTCCCTTGCGTGTATTGATTAATTTTCAACCTCTGTAGCATATATCCTGTTTGTTCTATTGCTTTTTGGTGTAGCTTGTTTATAATAGTGGTGATTTGTAATTTTAGCTCAGCAGAAGAGGAGATTTGGTTTTGTGTGTTTAATTGATACAATTCCTTCTGCCATTGCGTGGTCTGGGCCGAGGATTTCCTGCGTAAGTAGGACGCCCTCCTGATAAAGATACCCCTGACTACAGATTTGTGTGCCGCCCATAGAGTGCCCTGGGATATATCTGGGGTAGCGTTCTCAGTGAAGTAGTTAGTCAAAGTCTCCTCTACCTCTTTCTTGAATGACGGGTCATTCAGCAGGGAGGCATTCAGCCTCCATGGGCTGCAGTGTTTATAGTCATATTGGTCTCTTACTGACAGTGTAACCGGTGCGTGGTCCGACCATGTAATCTGTCCTATGACACAGTCTGTGATTTGGTTTAGGCCTTGGCCATGTATGAGAAACCCATCTATCCTCGAGTACGTGAGTGTACGTACGTTCCGAAGCGTGGGATATCCGCCAGGTATCATAATAGTGGTGTAGGGAGAGGATCTTCTGTAGCTTTTTACACTGTCTATGCAGTATTTTATATCGTGGGCTGTGTTGGGAAATGTTAGTGTCTAGTTTTGGGTCCCAAACATGATTAAAGTCTCCACAGATAACTGACACTCCTTCGCGGATCGATTCAGTTCCCTGTAGCACTTGTCTCAGAAACGTTCCCTGTAATGTATTGGGTGCGTATATATTGGTGATTGTATATATCGTGTTGTTAATTGAGCATTTCAGTATTATGTATCTCCCATTGGTGTCTACCTCTACGGAGATCATAGTAAATGCTACTTGCTTAGAGATTAGTATGTCCCTTTGGACTTTGTGGGGGACGTCGCGTGGTATTGGTGTGGGTAGTCCGAAGTCGTCGGTGGGATATAACCGTCAGTTCTGTAGTGTGTCTCTTGGAGACAGATAACGTCCGCATCTGTCCTCTTGAGTTCTCTATATAGCTGGTGTCTCTTAACCGGTAGGTTTAACCCTCTTACATTGAGAGAGAAAATTTTCATGGGGGTTTATACCCAATGGCTTTTATAAGGGTCATCCGTGGAATTAAAGACCAGTGCGGGGGGTTCGCTCGTCCCAGCAGCATCAAGTCGAGCGACCTTCCCTTAAGTGAGGGTAGGAATCGGGCATATTTCACTCGCTGGGTTAGGGATGGGTAGGTGGGCAGGGGTACCTTTGCAGGATCTGAGGTCCAGTGTGTTGGATCATCTGTGTGGACTCCCTGTAGATATTGGGGGCTGGACATGGGATGACAAGTCTCAACGAGACCGGAGTGGGGGGTGGGACAAGGTAATAACTGGGAAAACATATAATACATATACATAATAAACAGGTGTGCCATTATCGGCCTAGGTACTCCTGGTACCTGTGGAGGCGGAAGTCCGAACTTCCTTCCTGTGGGGTGTGGACCCCGAGTCGACCCACTCTATGGCTTGCTAATTGGTCTGTGAGTATTGGCGCATAGCCGGGTATTATTGCCCACTGTATGGTGCAGTGAAGCATTGTGTGACCTTCATACCCACGTAGGTATAAATGCATGTTTATAAACGCATATAAGTAAAATATATATATATATATATATTTTTTTATTTTTTTTATTTTTTTTTCTCTCCTCAATTTCTACATATGCCTAACATGTCTAGATGTGACATTAACATTTAACATAGGTTATAACAATTATACGATACCCCCAGTTGACTTCATGGTCCATTTATCAGGACCGGCCACACAACCAGCTCCTGCGGACGCTCGTATATCTGATTTAGTTGTGGTGTAGTCTTTTATGTCAGTCTCTTGGACTTTCTCCAGTCTTTGGAGGCGTTTTGCGTCCTCTTTGGGCTTCGTTGCTGGTTTGGTTCAGTGAGACCCCATCTTTGTAGCAGTAGGGCTCCTTCTTCTGGCGTGTTGATAGCTGACACTTTTCCTCCTCTGGACACCAGGATCTTCACCGGGTATCCCCAGCGATATGGCAGCTTGTGGCGTCGGAGCTGTTCTGTGACTTCTCTAAATTCTCTCCTTCGTTTCAACGTGTATGTTGATACGTCTGCAAACACTAACAGTCCCCCATGCGGTTCTGGAAGCGTCTTCTTCGCTCTGCTTGCTTGTAGCACTAATTCTTTCACGTGGTAGTAGTGCATTCTGATGAGAATGTCTCGTGGGGTGTCTGGAGGTAGAAAGCTGGGTTTGGCAGTTCGATGGTATCTATCCATGAGCAGCAGGTCTAGCGGTATGTCTGGCGCCAGCGCTTTCATCAGATTTGTCAGATAGGCCGCCAACTCTGCGGGTCCCACCTCCTCGCTCACTCCGCGAATTCGCAGGTTGTTGTGGCGAGCTCTGTCCTCAATGTCTGCCAGCTTTATCTCATACTGCTGCATACGGTTTTGTATCCCTGCCATTTCTTCTTCCATTCCCCTGCGTGCCTCCTCTAGCTCTGCCACTTTATTTTCAGTCCCAGCAGTTCTCACCTCCAGTTCTTTTAGGTCATCATGTAGTGCTCCAATTGTGGATTTGAAGCTATTCTCCAATCTTGCAGACATTTGTTCCAGCATTGTCTGCATCACCTCTTGTGTGAGGGGGCCAGCTGCAACTGTGTCTGTGTGCAGTGATTCACCAGCCTCCTCGGCGCCATCTTGGCCCTCGTCCTGCATCAAGGCCTGTCTCCCCTGGTGTGTCCGTGCGGCAAAAAATGCACTCCGGTCTGTTTTCTCCGCCTGCCTTTTCCCCTTGCTTTGCTACATGATCGTTGGGGTATATGGTGCCCCGTTTTTTCGTGGCTAGCAGCCAAATTACTCCTCTGTGGGTGCCGTCGGAGCGGAGCGCTCAGCACATGCGACCGCTCAGTACCGCCGCCAGGACACGCCCCCGTTGTGATGTTATTTTGATGTGTATATCTGGATGTTATGCTTCCAATTATCCAATTTCACTTGTTTTTATTAATTTTTTTTCTATTTCTGTTTTATACAGTTTCAAGATGTTGTGTGACTTCAATAGACGTGCAGCTTATTCGCTTCCTGTGGTTGATGGTTGGTTGTTTTCTTTTTTACTTTATGTTTCTTGTTGTTTTCCTTCTTGTATCTATGTATTATTACTTGCACCAAAAAGAGGAGATGACTTTACGGTTGTGCTTATATTATCTTTGATTCAAACATGAGGCCCCACTAATACCCATAGTGGGGGGAAAAAAGGGGTTGAATTGTGTGTGTGTGTGAGGAACTGCAGTTATATCGAAGGGCAAGTTTGCAGCGCATTGTAAGCTCTGTGATTGGAGATATGGCATAAAACAACATCACTTTTGAATAAACAAATTTAATCTGCAATTATGCTAATCACTTATATACAACTGCAGGGTATGGTTGCATAGCCTGGCACTCGTGTATACATAAGTGCTGAAGTGAAGGATATATTGGAAGCAAAAATAAAAATTTTGGTAGGGCAAAAAAAACTTTAAAAAAATGATTTACCAAATAATAAAATAATAAACCAAATAATAAAATCACAGATAAGAAAACGGTGCCATAGGCATTTTCCCCACATATTTTACAGACTGATCCTTTCACAACCATATATATATATATTGTTTATGTATGTATACTATATATGTTGCCACTTTACATTTGCATTGACCATACCACCCTCACATTGCAACCATAGACACACACATTTATACATGCACATATATACACACTAATGCATACACTATATGGACAAAAGTATTGACAGGTGACCATTACACCAACTAGAACTTTTATGGCATCACATTATAATACATAGACATTTACATGTAGTTGTTCTGCCCTTTGCAGCTATAACAGCTTCCACTCTTCTGGGAAAGGTATCAACGAGATTTTGGAGTGTTTCTGTGGGATATTTTGCCCATTTATCCATTAGGGTATTTTTGAGGTCAGGCACTCATGAGAAGGCCTGATTCACAATTTCCAGTTCATCCCAAAGGTGTCCAATGGGTTTGAGTTCTTCCACACCAAACTCATCCAAAAATGTCTTTATGGTCCTTGCTTTGTCCATTGGGGCACAATCAGGCTGGAATAGAAAAGGGCCTTTCCCAACATGTTCCTACAGCGTTGGAAGCATAGCACTGTCCAGAATGTCTTGATATGCAGAAGCATTAAGATTCACTAGAAGTAAGGGACCTAGCCCAACCCCTGAAAAACAGCCCCATACCATTATTCCTTCTCTACCCAACTTTACAGTTCGTACAATACTGTAGGGCAGGTAACATTGTCCTGACATCCGCCAAACCCAAACTCACCCATGAGACTGCTAAATAGAAAATCTTGGTTCGTCCCTCCACAGGACATGTTTCCACTGATTCAGAGTTCAGTGGCAGTGTGCCTTACACCACTTGATCCAAAACCTGGCATTGTACTTGGTGATGGGAGTCTTGCATGCAGCTGCTTGGCCATGGAAACCCATTCCATGAAACTCACTTTTTGTGCTGATATTAATGCCAGTGGAAGTTTGGAACTCTTCAGCTATGAAATCAGCAGAGCGTTTGTGACTTTTACACACCATCTGCCTCAGCACTCTGTGAATTTACATAGTCTTACGCTTCATGGCTTTCCAATAATACCACTTACAGTGGACTGTGGCATATCTAGCAGATTTATTGCAAAGGTAGCATCCTATCACAGTATCACGCTTGGATTCAATGAGCCCTTCAGAAGGACCCATTTTTTTCACAAATGCTTGTAAATGCAGACTGCATGGCTAGATGCTTGATTTCATACACCTGTGGTAATGGGTCTGATTAAAAAACCCTAAATTCAATAAGTAAGAGGTGTGCCCCAATACTTGTGTCCATATAGTGTGTACACACTCTGATACACGTCCATGCATACACACACACTGATGCACAGAGAAACACACTTTGACAAATAAAAACATGCAGTAAAAATGTGTGTCTGGCATTGTCTACCTTTGTATGTGCCTGAGAGTGTATGTCTGGCATTGAGTATTCTTGTGTGTGAATGTATGTCTCTATGAACATGTGCATGTTTTTGTCTGGGATTGTATGTGTGTAGTGCATCTGCTTGCAGCGTGTTGTGTGTATGGGGAGCTGCCTATGGCCTTTGTGCATTGTGTTTATGGCAAAGTTATGTTTCTATACTGTGTGTATAATGACCGTCTTTAGAGGGTCACTGTGAAAAGGTGAGTAAAGGAGTAACTTTGGCAGGGTGAGTATGACAGGGCATGAGGGGTGAATGAGACAGGGTTGTGGTTAAAGTGTGGCAGGATTAAGGGGAGTTAATATGATCGGATGAGTGTGTCAGAGTGAGTGGGATGAGTGTGACAGGATTAGAGGCGTTAATGTTAAAGGGTGTATGTGGCATGGTTGGAGGAGGAAGTGTGATATGGCAAGGGAGGTGTGTGACAGGATTAAGGGGGGTTAATGTTACAGCGTGAGTGTGGCACGGTTGCAATATGACAGGGCAAGGAGAGGTGAGAGTGACAGCATTGGAGGGAGTGTAGCATGGTTGGAGGGTATGAGTCTGACAGGATTAATAGGTGTTAATATGATACAGTGAGTGTGGCAGGGGGAAGGAAGCGAGTGTGACAGAATGATAGAGGATGAGAGTGACAGTGCAAAAGAGTGTGGGAGGGCGAGTGTGTTGGGCGTTACAGTGTGTGGGTGGTGACAGGGTGTGGGCAGGTGTTTTAATGACCAGCCTCCCCTTATTGAAATAACTTTTTTTTTTTTATGCAGTAATCCAATTCCCTGGTGGTGAAGTGGGCTACCTATCGGGTCTGAAGCTCCACTGGGTGAAGAGTTACAAACCATGTGGTAGATGTCTCACAAGCTCCGGCAAGGGTCAGAGTGTTGCCATGGTATCCCAGAGTAACATTTTAATTGGCCGGAGCTTGATTGACACCTACTTCATGGTCTGCAACTCTTTTCCTGGCAGAGCTACAGATCGGACGCTGCTGGGCTCTCTCTCCCCCAAGCAGAATGGGTTGAGGAGACCTCAGCAGCATACAGGGAAAGCCATTGGTCCCCCCTTATTGTCTCCAGATTAGTCCCTAAGGCGAGGTCCTAGAGAGCGCAAGGCCTTAGGAGACTGCCTAGCTCTCCTAAATAGAAAGCCGCCTTGGTTTTCTTTTGTTCTGCAATAGAGTTTAGTCAAGAAATTAAAGGGACACTATAGTCACAAAAACAACTTTATCTTAATGAAACAGTTTAAGTATATAGATTATGCCTCTGAAATCTCACTGCTCAATTCTCTAATATTTAGGAGTTAAATAACTTTTGTTTCTGTCCATGCAACTTTAATCCACCTCCCCAGGCTGTGACTCACACAGCCGGCATGAAAAAAAGTTTCATTTTTAATCCGATGTTCATTTATTTTATAAGTTTTTATCGTGTGCTCTGTAATTAAGCTTTAATCACATATAGGAGGCTCCTGCAAGGTCTGGGATGCTCTTTACAGTGCAGGAGATAAGAAATTCTATCTAAACAGACAGCGCAATAAAATGTAAGCATTAGATGTCTCTTTACAGGCAGTATTTAGGAAGGCGCAAGTCACATGCAGGGAGTTGTGGCTTGGGCTGCATACACAAAATCACTGAACTCTAAAATAGCAGAGAATGTAACAGTGAGACTGTAGGGGCATGATCTATATACCAAAACAGTAATAATCTGCAATTATACATATGCTTAATAAATACAAGCAGCGCTTGCTAGCAAAAGTAGAAATTGCCAAAGTGTGTTACCAATGCACGCACCCACAGTACTTCCTGTCTCTATTTTAGAGACCTAACATTTAAGGGTAGCAGAATCCAATCAAGGCCACAAAACAACAATTTAGGTTATTGGAAGAAATATAAGCTAGGATAAGGCCCTGGGGAGATAGCGCAACTAAGCGGACAAGGCACATGTATGAGTGTGGGGATAAATGTGTGTGATTGGTTGTGTATGAAAGTGTGGATGGGATTATGTGTTGTGTGAGTTAGTGGGGGGTGGTCTTACCTCAGTGCCACTTGGGATTCGGGCCAGCAAACAGCTTCCTGTCCTCCTGCTCCTGTTTGTCCTGGGCCGGTCGGTTTACCAGCTTGAGGGATGGATGTTGAGGTAATTTTGGCTTCCCTTAGGGCTGCTGCAGTGCTGGATGGTGGCCGGCAACTCTGTGAGCAATTTGCTCACCTTAATCCGGATATGGCTGCCAGTGTGGGTCCCCCCCGCGGCCTACCTCCTCCTGGAGCACCCCCTGCGCACCACACTAGCGCCGGCTGGTGTTCTCGCCCGCCGGCTAGGCTCTCACCTGACACTACTTCTCAGGCCCGGTTAAGGAGTAGGAGCCCGGGCCCGAAGCATCGCCAGGACCACGTATCTGGGGCTCCACACACGGCGTATTACTTCTGGAAAGGATGTGCGACCTTCTACTGCCGCGCGGGTGGCGCCTGACAGCCAGCATCCTCAGCTCAGCCGCCCAGGCCACCGGCGGTGGATCGCGGGCCGGGGGTGGAGGACAGTGGGCTGCACCTTACCAGCTGCACCTTACCAGCCGGCGGGGCTGAGTCTAGGGCCCCAGTGGTATGTAGGCCCATGAGGGCCGCGCGGGGTACCGGGTACAACTGTACCTCTTTTGGGAGTCGGGGGGGGGGGGTCCCCTAGTGTGTCGGGAGCCTCCTCTTCTGGTGAGGAAGGCTCCCGTGGGTCTGTCTCCCCTGTCTCCTCTCCTCCCTCTTTTGATGCTGGGCTTGCTTTGTCTTCCAGGGGGCCCACCTTACCTCTAGCAGGGCCCCCTGGTCCTTCTCCTTTCGGTCCCTCTCCCTCTTCCCCCCTCCCCATCTCTTCTGGGTTTGGCCCCCCACCTATCTTCCTTCCCACCTTCCTTTTCTGCCTTCCCCCCGGTCCTATCTCTGTCCTTTCTGGGTCCCTTCTGTCCTCTACTCTTCCTGGGCCCCCACACCCCCCTGCTGGTCACTTACCTCGGCCACCTCCTGTGGGGTGTGGGCTCACCACCTCTCCACTGCTCTCTTCTCAGGACCCGGCTGCTGTTACTGGATCCGTCAAGCAGGTGGCGCCTGGAACACATTTGAGGACTTCCGTGGATGCTGGAATCCCTGTTTCTTTGCCTCAACCTTCTGTGAGTGCAGTACCGAGGTTGGACCGCCAGGCTGCAACCGGTGAATACGATGCTCCCTCCTCTTTTAGTCCTTCAGGTCCCGCACTGATGGGGGTTCCTCTCGGGTCTTTGGGGGCTTTTAGATCAGTGGGAGCGGGGGGACGGCATTAGCAGGGACACCTCTATTGATGGTCAGCTTCAGTCGGTTTGGTCCCCAGCCCAGCTCCCTCCTGCGGTTCAGTCCTCGTGCCTCCCTGGGTCCTTGTCCCTGGTGGGTAGTGGTCCATTGCCCTCGGCGCCGATGGAACCCCTTTACCTGCGGTGTCTGGTGCTGTTGCCAGCGTGGGCAATGCTTCTCTCGAGGAGGGTGTTTTAGACGTGGCGTGTGGCGCAGTTTACATGTGCTGGTCTGGCCCCCTGGGCTTGCAATTGAAACAAGAGATGAGGGAAAAAAATTTGGAAAGTGGAGTTCTCCGGTGGTGAAAAGGACAGTAAGGAGTCCGAAAAGGATAGGGAAAAGTACCGCTATCGAAAGATTCCCAAGACATCTGGGAATTGGATTCGGGCATTTTCTATTTTGGCCAGCGTTGTGGGGGAGAAGTCTCCCCAGAAGTGCTCCGCGCTGTTCTGTTATCAAGACACGATTTGGAACGCTTGTCACACCTATGGGGGGCTGGGTTGGTGGAGGTACGATGAGCAGTTTCGTCAGCGGCTGGCAGTGCGTCCCTCGCTGTCATATTGGCGTCCCGTTTCAGGCGCTCTATTGGCTAGTATGTGTGATACCTTACATAGGCCGTCTCTTTCGGCTGGCCTTTTCCCTGGCGTTTTTTGGTGCCATGCGAATTGGGAAGCTGGTGTGCCCCAGTCGTCAGCAGATGGGGTGGAGGGGTGCTATTTGGGGGATGTTACTTGTACAGCGGATCAGATTTCCTTCAGAATTCGCCGCTCGAAGACTGATGTCTTTGTGAGGGGTAAGTGGGTCCGACTGGGGGCTGTGCCGGGTTCCGGCATTTGTCCCGTTTTTTCCTTAGAGAGTATTGCCCTCCCCCTTTTGGTGCATGAGGATGGAAGCTTTCTCTCTCACTTTCAGTTTATTAGGGTGTTCCATTTGGGGCTCGAATTTTTGGGTATTGATGGCAGGGAGTTCGGGGGGCATTTGTTTCAGATTTGGTATCTGCCGTTAAACGCGACTTGGCGCGCATTTTAAATCTATTTCCAGACGTATGCCTGGTTTGGTCCGAGGTTATTGCTCGTAACTTCTGGCAGCGCGCCCGGAACCGTAAGTTGAATAAGCGGGTTTCTCGGTTTGCTTTGGGTGTTCTGGGGATTCCAGTTCGCCATATGGTTTTTGAGCGGGATGCGACCAATCTATTTCAAGGGGATGGAGTGCACTTGACGGAGGTCGGGCTCGACCTCTTTAATCTCGCCCTGCAGGAAGCGGTGTAACAGGCCATGGGTGGTCTTGGTGGGGTCCCCCACTGATTTTAGGTGGAAAACAGCGGGGTTGTGGCGGGGGGTATGTCATTGCCAACTAAGTTTGAGGTGGTTATGTTTAAGTATATGGAATGAAATCAGCAAGTTTTGAGGTCTCAACCTCCCCTTCTCTAAAGGGTTAACCTTAGGTTACCTGTTATGTCGTGCCCACTTAGCGAGGAAAAGGTCGGCTGGTGGTAAGAATTGGAAGGAAAAGGAGTTTATGCCGAGGGGGTAATAGTGCTAATAGTGAAACAATAATAGTGCTTATTGTATAAAAGCCAGAGGTGAAATAATAAAATACCAAGTTGTTACTCACATTTTATTGAGCAGGCAGACTGCTCAATGGATAAAGCTTGAGTGTTATAATCCCCACCATGTATTCTTTGGAGTAAAATTCTCACTAGAACAATAAAAACTCTGGTGCCAGGTAAAAATAAAAGAGGAAAATGGCGGACTCAAAAATTGAAAGTGGCCACCCCGCTTACACTAATATTCTTACTACTACCGCGCCCCCTTTTGAAACCACAACGACTCCTACTCACCCACCTCATCACCGCTGCCAACCTACTCATACCAGTCAAGTGGAAAAATTCCGCAGCTCCATCAATCAGGGAATGGATCGCTAAGGTAGAATCAATTAGGGTCATGGAGGAGATACACGCATCCCTCTCTCACAAACACGCACTCTTCAGAGAAATTTGGGAGCCATGGGAGGAATTCATGAATAACTCATAGATGCAGACACGAGAACCGCACAAACGAAGACAAGCATCGCTAGTGCCTGACCCCCTCTACCCGTAGCTCTACACAAGCTCTCCAAAGCAGCCACAGACGCCTTGTACCCCCCCTCCTACAACCCACCCCCTCTCCTGCGATAGCTGCTATCGCTACCCAAGTGCTTTGCTCCTTATCTATATTCAGTCGTGACACTGTATTCATAAATGTATAACTTGTAACTTGTACCGTTACTTTTACACAATAAAGTATTAAAAAAAAAAAAAAACAATGCAATCTCACCAAGTTTATAAAGGTTTCTTGCATGCCTTCCAAAGTTGTTCCTGCTTCATTTTGGTTTGTATATTTAAGTGTTTAAAAAATAATGATCAAGTGATGCATGCCCCCTCAAGCATTTGCTAACAAAGACTTTTTGGTGTTATAATAAATATTTTCTGACATTGCTAAAAAAAAAAAAAAAAAAATTGAAAGTGGCCAAAATACCTTTAATAAAATACAGCAATTAAAATACCACAATGCGTTTCTCCCCTTAGGGCTTTCTCAAGTGGATAAAAACATGTACCTGACAACTTTGGCTTTATATAGGCCTCAGATTACTTGATTTTGGCGTCAGAATAACGTCACGGTCACATGACCTTTTATTTATTTGTTTAAATAACTATTATAGTATATTAATATGGCTGAAATATGTTTCAGCCATATTAGGGAGGGCAATGAAAGAAAGTTTTTTGTTTTGTCTACTCTATAGGGTCTGTGAGGGAGCCCTATTTTTCAGGTGTGCTGCCTTATATTTATCTCTGTAAGATCTAGTACAGGGGTAGCAACCTTTTAGCAGCACTGTGCCGATATAGGATTGAGATGTCCCTTAGCGTGCCGGTCCTATTTTTTTTAAATTGAGGTGTGTATGCTGCCGTATTCTGCTTGTGTTATTTATACTGTAATTGCTTTGTATTGTTGTATTTGTGCGTATATGAGCTATTATATTGTATATGTTCAGGAGTAGTTTGTGGTATCGTGTATGATACCTCGGAATGTGGGCTGTGTATGGGGGCTGTTTGTGGAATTGTGTGTGTGTGGATGGATATGTCACATTGTGTGTTTGGTAGTGTGTGTATGTGTGGGGGCTGTTTGGGGTATTGCATGTGAGAGGCTGCATGTGGGGTTGTGTACATGTATGTGGATTGTTAGCAGGTTACGTTTGTGCAGATTGCTTGTATGTTTGTTTGTGGGCTGTTCGTATTATTTGTATGAGGGGAGGGTTATTGTGCATTTCTGTGTATATCTAGCAGTGTGGGTGGCTTCCCTGGGTTCCAGTGGGGACCAGGCTGGCCAGGTACAGATCGAGGACAGAAGCTGCAACAGCAGCTGCAGGCTGCTCTACTTCAGTGTTGATTCCCATTCATAAGTACTGGGAGGAAGTAATCTGAGATCACTCACTCTATGTGCTGCAATGCATAAATTGAGAATTGTCCTTCACCACCTTTTGGTATTAGCAGATATCTGAAGTTTCACTGGGACTCCTGATAGGCCAGAGCCTGTTTGGCTCTAGCATCCTTGAGTGCCGTGCATGGCACTAGTGCCATAGGTTGCCTACCCCTGATCTAGTATATTAGCGCTGATCCTTTGTACATATACCCAGCAAACCAATCTGGCAAACTGAAATGGGCAAGCCCTCTACTGACCCTGTCTCTTACCAAGACACCCTAAAACATGTACATGAGGGTATTGTTATAC
>OW240914.1:134858958-134872565 GCA_933207985.1 Pelobates cultripes | reverse complement strand
CAGACCACTTCATGTAAATGAAGTGGTCTGGGTGCAATGCACCCCCATTTTCACCATGCATCTGAAAAGATTGCTGTTATGCAGGAAAGACAATGTTAACCAGTTTCTAGTGGTGGTTGTACTTACAGCCGCAAGAGGTGTTACCATGGAAACAGGGGAGGGCTGGCAGCCTTAGGCCTTGGGGGGAAACCCAGTCAAGTGGCCCATTGCACCACCGAATCATGCCCACCTTTTCCTGGTTTTATAATGCAGCCAGTCACACCAAGTCTCTCCCTCCACTGGTGCTGCCTAATGCCTATCCTCTGCCTCCAATCTCCAAGAAGATTGTCTGTGCGAGGACTGGGAGTTGTAGTTTCCTGCTGAGCTAAAGATGGGTTCTCCCCGCCCCCTGGGAGCGTGAGTGAGCCCCTAGCAGGGACTGCAACTCCCGGAATGCATCAGCTCTCACTCCCTGTCAGCCAGTGAGCGGCCGTTCCATTCCCCCTCCCTCTGACTCCACAGCCAAGAGATCCCGTCTCTGCCTCTGTGGAAGGCAAGCAGGCAGAGATAGCCAGGGCCGGACTGGGGATACACAGCAGCCCTGTAAAAAAAAATAAAAAATCTATGCCAGCCCTATAAGTCATTGTGCCTGCCCCATAGTAACTGGAGCAGGATAGTGGAGTGCAGGGGAATGTTGGTGTGTGAATGAAGATTAGAAGGGGTTAAGTTGCCAGCCAGGTGTGAAACGTTATGAGCCATCTCAAATGCTTGTGCACAGTATTTATTTATTTTTTTAAATTATTTTATTTATTCAGGTATGTACACAACTTCAATTTGTGTGTATGCAGGGGCATATTTGTATTGATAGTTTTATGTGTGTGTGTAAATGTAGGGCCATATTTGTGCATAGTTTGTGTGGATACAGGTGCATATATAAATGGAGCAGGTCAATGTGTTTGAATGTAGGGACGTGTGTGTGTGTGTGTGTGTATGTGTGTGTGTTTGTGGAGACTCTGTGTGTGAATACAGGGACGTGTCTGGAGGTTTGATGAGCGTAAAGGTGCATAAGTGTGTAGTGGGTCAAGGTGTTTTTGTGTATGGTGGGCACTGTCTGTCTTTTTTGTTTTACATAAGCTTTCAATCTTTTACTGGTAGATCGTTAAGAATAGTACCCAAGTCCCATTCCCCCATAGAGTGCCCCAATTCCCATTCCCCCATAGAGTGCCCCAATTCCTCTCCTCATAGAGAGTGCCCCAATTCCCCTCCTCATAGAGAGTGCCCCAATTCCCCTCCTCATAGAGAGTGCCCCCAATCCCCCTCATCACAGAGAGTGCCCCCAATCCTCCTCATCACAGAGAGTGCCCCAATCCCCTTTATCAAAGAGTGCCCCAATCCCCTTTATCAAAGAGTGCCCCAATCCCCTTTATCAGAGTGCCCCAATCCCCTTTATCAAAGAGAGTTTCCCAATCCCCCTCATCACAGAGAGTGCCCCAATCCCCCTCATCACAGAGAGTGCCCCAATCCCCCTCATCACAGAGAGTGCCCCAATCCCCCTCATCACAGAGAGTGCCCCAATCCCTCCCCCATATATAGTGCCCCAATCCCTCCCTCATATATAATGTCTCAATCTCCTCCTCATATATAGAGCCCCAATCCCTCCCCCATATATAGTGCCTCAATCCCCTCCTCATAAATAGTGCCCCATTCCCCCTCCCCCATAGATAGTAAACTAATCCCCTCTAAACCCACTCCTTTGGAGAGGTATTCTCCTAATTTCCCCCACTCCAGCCCTATCCTAGACATTGCTAACGAGGACCTCCCCTACCTGATGTAGAGATTCATCAGTGTGCTGCCTGTACTGCTCATCATGGCAGCTCAGCGCGGCTCATGCTGCCCTTTGACTCATGACATCACTTCCCCCGGAACGAGCCGCACGGAGCTGTTTTGATTAGTATATCAGGCAGCATGCATGGGAGTCCGACTGCGTACTCCCTCCCTACAGAGGCTCTGCTCATAGTGCCTCTGTTGGCTTTATTACAGTCAAGGCTCCCTTTGGCACTTGGGATCTGTGAGCTGTGTCAGACACTCTGTGCACTCAGTGCACTGAGTGGCCGGCACAGCTCACAGTTCCCCAACGGACAGCGGCCATTTTCAGCATGATTTAGGGCGGCCTGGGAGGCAATTGCCTCCCTGCCCCCCATGCCAGCCCGCCCCTGGATTATACTCACCAGAACAAATACAATAAGGTGTAGTTGTTCTGGTGACTGTAGTGTCCCTTTAAGAAAAAAAGTATATAGGGAATAAATTCCTTCTGACTGTTCTTCTGGGTACCTGTGTGTTCTGGGCAAACATATTGACAGGAGACTTGTAATAACTGTTTTCCGTTTGCATAATGCAGTTGATTTTTATGATTGTTTCATAAATAGATTACTCTATTTTTATACATATTTGCTGTGCCACAAACCCTTACTATTTAGATTTTATCATAATGCACTCACACTACATGCCATTCTCATTTGAAGCACTTGTTCTAAAAAGCAGTGGTTCTAAAAACAAGGCTATAAAGTAGTGCTCAAAACATACACTTGTCCCTAGCCTATTGGTAAGTACAAATTCATCCCTGGTGCGTATGCTATGCACACACCAGCCTTTTAAGCCCTGAAAGGCTTGTATGGGATATGTATCTTATTAATTACCCTAGGGCAAGTCTAGTATGGAAATCTGCTTATACATTGAACTCGGATGCAACATTTTAATTAAATAGTATAGTAGAATTGGAAGTCTGTAGAGCAATTTTTTTGACTCTCTGTATTCCTCACCTCTCGCGTTAGCACCTTTTTCTTGTTCACTTTTAAACTCTGACTCCTCTGGAGAGGTTTTGAAGGGAGATTCCCTCGTGTCCTTGCTGCACTCCTTGAATCTGGCACCTCTGAGTCTGACCACCGTTCATCCATGGAATCACTGTCATTCTGGGAAGGTGGAGGGTAAGCTAAAGGGGTTTAGAAGACATAGTTTAATATAGCCACACCCATACATTGTTATTAAACATCAATGTTTATTACTTTAACACTTTCCCAATGCTAGGACTTGTCATCATGTCTTAATTATACTGGGATTTAAAGCCTAACATTTTGGTGTGAGCAGGGTTAAATCGCTGTGTACACCAAGGAGTTCCAGGTGTCAATCAATACCTGTGGCACGTTTTGGTAGCCCCAGAGTGCAGATGAGTTTTATGCAGTGCTTAAATTGAGCGGGGCACACAGCTCTTTGGCATTTAAAGTCATTTTGGTGTAATTGAGTGGAAGCAAGGCTAAATTGATAATCACACCAGGAAGACCCAGGCATCAATGGATACCTGGGGCTCCCCTCTGTCACCTGTGGCCATTTAGTGATGCCCCCAGACTGACCAATGAGCCACAAACAGTACTGAAAGTCAACTCTGCATACAGCCTTTTATATAATTAAGAAACCCCGCGGCTAAGCGATTGCTGTGATTCTACAGCTGCAGGCTGCTGAAGGGAGACCCCCAAGGTCTGGACAGAAATTAACAGGGTCTCCCTTCATCTGGCTGTGATTGGAGCATGCTCTATTACAGGAAAATGTTCCTATAATACTGAAAAAAGGGAGTACGACCACATACCACTCTACTGTTTTAACTAGGATACCCACCTGCTGATATTGGTATGGATATTAGCAGAGAGTTTCCCTAGTGCTTGGGGTAGTGTTAGGGAAAAGGGCAATGCTTGGCTTTTGTTAACGCTGTTTTAGGGTTAGGGATAGTGTAGGGTTTAAGGTAAAGTACATGATTATTGGTAGTGTAAGCATAGAATAAGTGGCATAGTTAATATAGTGTTGAGGGGCTGGCTGGTATAGGTTTAGCCTTGACTACCAAAAATGAATTTATATCTTAGACATTATAGGCATTTAACCATCACGACTGATATGTAAATCTATTTTTAGCTTTTTATTTAGTTGCACTGGATGTGTAAAACGGTGAAAAAGATTTTACCCCTCACCCCCTTCATTTTTAACAATTTATTCACACTTAAATGTTGTGTTAGGGACACATATAGAATATTAAAAGAGAGCCTTTAAAAAATCGATATATTTACAATATATATATCGGCACTAAAAGAGAAACCCTTAAATTATGGTGGAACAAACCAGAGCAAATTATTGGTTTTGTTTTGGTTCAAAACTTTGACAATTGGCTCTGTCCTTTCAGAGTTAAAGTTTCATAGTTTGGTCAAAGCATGTCTTGTTTTAATTGGTTTAACATGCCATAAACATAAATGACTAAATACATTTAAAAAAAATCTAAATCAGAAACTGTGAATTTTAAACAAATCATTGATTGAATGAGTTACTCTTGGCCTATCCCTCATTTTGATCTCTCTCTTCCCCAAAAACGAATTACCAATTGGTCGGCGGTGCAAATCAGAATCATCTGGATACAAGGGATCTCTGTAGTGTACAGGGGCATCATCAGGAAGTGCCCGTAAATCCTGCATACTGAAACTGCGGAGTCGTCCCACTAGTGCTCCTTGACTCTGTTGGGAAAGCATATCCATTAGTTATGTATACCACAGAAAACATGCCCCAAATTCACTCTTATCAGCTTAAAGGAACACTCTGTGCACCATAACCACCTTATCTCATCCAAATGGTTATGATGGCTGGAGTGGCTTGGTGCCATTCCTAGGTTCACTGGTAAACTGTTTACTTACCTCCTCACTACTTCCACTCAGAAAAAACATTTCTTGTTAACCTGGGCAGCCATTAAGGGCAATGTTAGACAGAGAGCATCACGTCAGCATTCTCAGCCTATCCCTGCACATACAGACTGATGAACTCAAGTGACACTCTCAGTTTATCATATATGCCCATCGCCATTCAAGTAAACATGAAAGGGTCTAACAGCCAGCTTATTTGCATAAATTTAATTCATATAATTTACCTGTGTGCAGTGTTCTCAAAATGCCATTTCTCTATCACTTTCAAGTTTCAGGAGTCAGTTGACAAGATGCTATCAAACCTCTGCCAAGCTTTATTCCGCCTTCCCAAACTTCACCACTTAATGTTTGAAATGCCACTCCTATACTTTTGTAAATATCTGGCTCAAATGCCTAAGTCTTCAATCTTTCAGGCAAGACATTCTCCTGACTATTAAAGAAGTATGTGGGGTAGAACAATCAAACTTTCCTGTCATATTACATTGCACCAAATTGACAATTTCCAAATACAAGAAATCCAGCCCAAGACACATCCTTAATGTAGAAAAAGCTCTAATCCTTAGACAGTAGAAAACAGAACTCTCTCCCATGATCTCTGACAAGCAGTGGGTGGCATTAAAAAAAAGTACCTTTGTAGCTGCTTGTACCGCAGCAGTGGCTGCAATGTTCAGGCCTTTGCGTCCAATGCTCACTACGGACTCATAACTTCGCTCCTTTGCTTGCACAATATAGGAATCTATTTCCTAGGAAAATCAGGAGGAATTAAGAGAAGATGTATGTCAAGACATTACATATATTTAAAGGAACACTATAATATCAAGAATACTGCTGGAACAGATAATTAGATCCTGGCCCCCCTTTCTATGGAATTTAAAGGCGAGTTTATTTAGCCTGTCTCCGTCGATGCGCTGGTCTCGCCATTGCTGGCTCTGCCTACATGGCTGAGATCAAGCTTGATAATCTCAAATACGTAATGCTTTCCCATAGGAAGGCATTTTGAGGCTATTGCGCATGCTTGGCAAAACGCTACGCCAATCAACATCTCCTTATAGAGATGCACTGAATCAATGCATCTCTAAGGGGAGCTTTCAGCGTCTCCATGCAAAACGAGGAGACGCTGAATGTAGTTGCTGCACACTGTGCAACACTAAGATAGGAAGCATCTCTAATGGCCATCTGAGTGACTGCCCCTAGAGGTGTTACTAAGCAGCAATATAAACACTGCCTTTTCTCTGAAAAGACAGCAAGATCATGCCACTATATTAAACTGTAGTCGTTTTGGTGACTATAGTATCCCTTCAAGAGAGAACGTCTGTGGCTAACGAACAGTTAACAGACACCTTATCTGCAGCTGTTCTTGCTGCCTGCAGAAAAAAAAAAAACACCACACACACACACAACAGAAAAACAAGTCAGTGCAGCTGGTGGAATCCATGCCTGAGGGGACAGCTGCATGTAATGTACAGAGCCACAAGGCTGCCTATATGTGTTAATAGAAATGAACAGGAGGGGAGAGAATCTGTAAAGCAATACTGGTTCAAAAATACAGGTATAAAAAAACAGTATAACCTGTGTACAGACAATTCACTCAATCACTGCACTGTAAATGTGCTTTGCTAATGTGCTAAATGTGCTAAAAAAATGGAAAGAACATTGAGAAAAATGCTAGAACCATATTCGATTTACTTAAATTACCTCTAAATATCTTGTTACACAGCTTCTGGCTGCATGAAAATATTTCAACTTAATTCTCTAAGTGCCAGAGAAGTTTCAATTTCATAAACTCCTTAATATTGATATTTTTGTTACAGTTTATTGTGCTTTCTTCGGGGGGAATTAATGCTCATGTGCGGTGAGGGCCACGCTCGCATTAGGACTTGTATAATTCTTTCCTATGGGGTTTTGGGTGACGCTGGATGTCCATGTGCAAATAACATCAGTTTGCGCTGACAACACATGTAATCAACTTCTAAGTTTGTAGACAGTGCTGTGTGCGTGCCTGCAAAGGATAGTTTTTATGTTCCCCATCTCTTTTGGTGAGCTCACTTCCTGCCTTCCATGCATTCCCTCCTGCTCGGGCATAATCGTGCCTGATGATAGGTATGCTCAAATGCTCTTTGAGAGCATTTAATTGAACCTTGGAGAGGAAAGGGGTGATGCCAAAATAGAAGTAGTGAAAACAGATGAGCACAGCATTTTGTTTACTCAATAAACTCTATTGTTGGATTTGTGTATTTTAAACAAACAAGGGGGAAAAAAATAGCTTAAAACAGACATAAATGTAACCACAATGTTCAACGCCCCATAAATGGAATTCTACACATAGCAAGCCCAATGCTTTTGCTGTAAAATCTACAGACACAAATGGGAATAGAACTGTTCTCAGCTAATCTTCCTCAGTTCACGTTCTAAAGTTCAAGTCATGTGACATAGCAGGTTTAAATCTGATCTTCCCACTATGAATCTTTTTGCCCTTTTACACAAAATATATACTGTGTGTACCTTTTCCCTCATTGATAAGGCAGGATGCACACATTTCCTGTACAGCAAGCTTGCTCCCCGTGTATAAGGAGACAGAAGCCAGATCACAAACGCCATCTTAATTTCATAGTAAAAAGGAAACCTAGAAAAAAAGAGAGCGGATGTAAGAAAGTGCAAAACAAACAGTGTCCCAGAAAAAGGAAAGCAAAATATAGTTTATGTTGTAGATATGTGCGTTAGACGGAACAAAGGATACTTAGGACAAATACAACATATGAGATATGATCACAAAAAATTGGGAATCCTAAACTGTGAGATATAATGTAGAGGTTTATTCATTAAACACTCAAATGTAACTAACTGAACACTGAATTACATATGCTATAGCCACATACGATATTTATACAAATCTGTTTTCAATTCAAACTTTAGTGTTGAGTGAACTAACTTGTAGCACTTTAAAAATGCTTCATGATATTATTTATCTAAAGAATAATCTAAATAATCTAAATAATTAATCTAAAGAATAGAGTGAAGGCAAAGGCAAAATGTATCTGGAAAAGCAGCAATGATAACTTAACACTATAGTCACCAGAACAACTAGTGTAATGTAGTTCTAGTGAGTACAGTATGTCCCTGCTGGCTTCAGAGAAAAGTGTATACAGTGCTGCCTAGTAACACCTCCAGTGGCAGTCACTCAGACTCTCTGCATGGAGACACTGAACGTGAAGATGTGGATTGGCCAATGCAACTTTTGGCTCTACACCCTGCCACAACTTGTTGGCTGAAATCATCAGAATTGACCATGTCAGCCAAGGAGGGAAATCAGGGACGGGGCCAGCTCTAGCAGATCCACTTGGCACTTGAATAAATGTAAATTGTAACACTTTTTAAGGGAAGCAAGACACCTGAATAGTGTTTTAAACACTTTAGGGTCAGGAATACATGATTGTATGCATTTAAAGGAACACTATTGCGTTAGTAATACAAATATGTATTTGTAACACTATAGTCTTTTCCTCAGCAGATTATTGGGCTTCCCTGTTAAAGGGACACTGTAGGCACCCAGACCACTTCAGTACATTGAAGTGGTCTGGGTGCTGTCTCCCTATTGCACTTAGTGCTGCAATGTAAAACATTGCAGCTCTAAGTCTGCCCTCAGTGGCTGTCTACCAGACAGCCACTGGGGGTGCTTCCGGAATCCAAACGGACCTTTGGTCCGATATCTGACGCTGGACGTCCTCACGGACCTCCAGCGTCATATTTTCTCCATAGGGAAGCATTGAATAATGCTTTCCTATTGGGAGGCCTAATGCGTGCGGATTGCTGCGCGCATTAGACCCCCACATGGTCTAACATCGATCCGGGAGGAGTGTGGGCAGAGCCTGACCCAGCGCCGAGGGACATAGGCGCTGGATTCAGGTAAGTGGTTGAAGGTGTTTTAATCCCTTCAGCCCCGCAGGAAGGGGGGCACTGCATAGACCTACAGTGCCATGAAAACAGGTTTATTTTCCTGACACTATAGGATCCCTTAAAAAAAATATAATTTTTTTTTACATAATGGGACACTATATCCACCAGAACAACTACAACTTTTTGTAGTTGTTCTGGTGAGCATAGTCAGCCCCTGGAGGGTTTTTGCTGTTAACACTGCCTTTTCAAAGAAAAGGGCAGGGTTTATATTATTTCCTAGGGACACATAGGTTCCTGGGTGCACGGTGTGCAGCATTGACGTTCAGCGTCTCCATGTTCTGCATGGAGAGGCTGAACTTTGGACATAGGGATGCATTGATTTAGTTGCATCTCTATGAGGATATGTTGATTGGCCAGGCCTGCATTTGGCCCTGCCACTTGACAATCTCAGCCAATCGAATGCTTTTCCTATGTGAAAGCACTGGATTGGCTGAGATCATCAGCCAAGGAGGTGGATCGGGGTCAGGGCAAGGGGGGAAGTCACCGAAATGGTGGTTTTAACAACATAGGGTCAGGAATACAAGTGTTCCTGACCCTATTGTGTTCCTTTCAATTTTATCCTTGCTGTGCTGGTCACTATGCTGCCAGTTCCCATGCTGTTGATCCCGTCTCCAGACAATTTAATTCTTCCACAAAAGGATTAGGAAAGTGTGCATACATAGCAAATCCATGCACTGCCCCAATCAGCATTCCTCAAAGTGTCAATACATCTCCATGGGGAGTGTTCAGCATCTCAATCCTTTGCATGAAGATGCTGAACGTAGGTCCCGCAAACACTGCAGAACCTCGTCAAATTGGCAGCCACTAGAGGTGGACTTAGACAGCAGTTTATACTGCTGACCTGCAGGGACAGACTATATGCCTCAGAACCAATATACTGTGCCCTTTTAAAGATTGTACAGAATAGGGAGTCAGAAGGTAAAAAAAATAATATATAGTGGATAAGATGCAAGTGTGAAATAGACAAGTGATGACAACGTAATTGGAGAATCACCATGATACAAAGATGTCTGTAAAGGTTTCTACAGTCATGAAGAGAGAGAATACGATCCAGTACATCATCCAACGCACCTGAGTGGGAAAACAGAGAGAAAAAATGGATACAGGTTAAAATGATAAACACATGAACAAGTGTTCCATAGGACACACACACACTTATTTTTCGTAACCCTCCATTAAGGGTGACATTCAATTATAAGCGATAAGCATATTTCTGGTAACAGAATAAAACTTTCACACAGATACCAATAGAAGAACTGTTTTTGGTTTACAAACTTAAGTTTAGTTTATTGTAACTGAGACAAAACCTACGTTAGTTAAGTGCAATTCACTTGTCTGAATTTTGGCAGGTTGCTGTCTTTATTGTAAAACGAAATATATAAATAATTGAGAATTGTTAAATGCTTCTCCCCAAGTCAATACCGTGTAGAATATTTTTGAGCGTAAGTCGACCAGCTTTTGCACTACTGCATCCAGTAATTTTTTACCACTGAACCAACTGACCATTGACCTCTTAGTTGTTTTACAAAAGAACACATTTCCTAGTCAGAGTTGTGGTGGCTTTTCTTCTCTAGGCAAAGGGATGTTGAAACATTTTCTGGGGGATGATCAAAGTTTGGAGAGCCCGCCTTCAGTGGCACCAGACCTTTTTTTTTTTTTTTTAATGACCAGAATCCTGGCAACAGCAGAGCAAAGATGGCAGCGGATGCGAGCAGCAGCCCAAGGTAAAACCTACCTCCCCTGCACCCCATAGCCACTGGACTAACATTGGATCTGTCAGTTTTAGGGGTCTTTGCATATTTTGCAAAGTGACAGATACACTTTAACGCCTACTAAAACTTCATAACATCTATTTGTGCCATTCTCCGTTATACTTCTGTGGCATATAGGGTTACTGTGGCAGAAATGCTGCCTGTTCGTGGATCTCCTTTTTCTAATATATGTGTTTCCCTGTATTTTCGTGTATTGTGCTCGCTCCCTGTTCGGGAGTGCTCCCACGAAGGGAATCCATTAGTCTCCTGAACGGGGATCAACCTCGTACCCCATTTAGAACTCTAGGTTAGAACGTTCACACCTCGCAACAGAAGTTTGAAACCGCAAGAGAAACAATTAATGAGGGCCCCCTTGGGTGGCCACCATTCGTACCGCGAACGACGGCCAGGGGGAGCCTTCGTGGATTGTTTCAAGACTCGTTCATCTCCCGAACGAGGACCTCCCCGGTGCCCCATTGGAACGTTCCCACCAATTAATCAGAACATTCGCACTCACAACATAGTGTGAAACTGCAAGGGAAGTAATTAATGAGTGCTCCCCTGGGTGGCCAGCCTTTTGTATAGATGAACACCAACCAGGGGGAGCATTCGTACCCCGGAAGGATATGCTTCCCTTGCACGTTTCAGCACCGGAGCCTTGCGAACGGAAAGTGGTCGGGGAAGGTGCCCTGGTGGGGACACTTTTGGGGCACTGGCTACTTTGGCAGGCTTTTCTGTGCCTGGGAGACAAAGGGACAGTTTA
The DNA here is from genome assembly GCA_933207985.1 of Pelobates cultripes. NCBI lineage: Eukaryota > Metazoa > Chordata > Amphibia > Anura > Pelobatidae > Pelobates > Pelobates cultripes. The sequence continues at coordinate 134,861,385 of OW240914.1, read as the reverse complement.
TTTTCCTGCGCCTTGGCTTCCAGACACAGAAGATCATGGGATGAAGACCCCTGTCCGTTGAGGTGAGATACCTCTTGTATGTGTGGCGGGCTTTCTGTACCTGGGAGACATGGGGACAATGTCTCCGTTACCGCGCTTTGGCTCCCAGGTACAAAGGCTCCTGGGATATGACCCCCTGTTGACTTGAGATGAAGACCCCTTGCACGGGGACATGCATAAAAGCTGTGTGTGGCCAATAAAATTGTGTTGTACCCCCGGAACTATGTGTCTTCCAGTCACTGGCTGGAAATAGGTCTCTTGATATTCTGAAACGGTTCCTGACCAGCTGAAGGAAGGGAATTAGCGGAGGTAACCGGTCGGGTTACCCGTGGTCCGCTACAGTTACTATATACACAAACATGTTGCACCTGCCCCATAGTTGCTTAAATGAGGTTTTGGAGAAAATGGTGCAGCCCTTAGATACGTTATGGAGTATAACGCTTTATCTTCCTTACTTCCCCACCTCCATCATATAAAAGACCTCTCCAATGCAGTCAAAAAAACAAGCACATTCAAGATATGCATGGCAAGCACATTGTGGATCATTAATCACTGCAAAGTTGCCCTACATTCCCACCACAAAATTCTGAATAAAGGTTTTCATATACTGACCAGAGTCACAATGACAACCTCCTTGCAAGGAACCACGACCGAGTTTTACAAAACTGAGACCTAGCGCATAGACATACACCAGAAGAGGGGGAACACTTGTCCTCTATTCCCCCCTGGTAACCCCTTCCCCACTTTCTTTTTCTGTTTCTTTTCTCCCACATGCATCCTACTGTCTGATGTATCTCATGTCTCTCACTCTCATTTACACAGAACTCCAGTGTTTTAGGTTTTTATGGTTTGTTGTATGCTTTTCCCCCATAAAACATTGAATTACAGGATATAAATAGACAGACAGATCTAAGTGGTTGGATACAATTTTTATATAGGAACAAAATAATGGGTGTAGTATGGTTACTTGTCACTGACACAATATAAGAAAATTACTTTAGGTGAATGCTGCATACTAACACAACATAATCTATATAGGATGTAGTATGGAAACTTGTCAGAAAAAAATGAGAGATATAGGGAGTAATATTTACCTTATATTTAAAGGGACAATATAGTCACAAATACAACTTCAGCTTTATCACGCAGTTTAGCAATGATACTGCAGGGGCATGATCTATACACCTAAACTGCTTCATTAAAGGGACACTATAGGCACCCAGACCACTTTAGCTCATTAAAGTTGTCTGGATGCATTTAGTATACTCTGCACGCTATGTGCAATACTCTATGTGGAGGATAGTTTACTCAGCACGCTATGTGTAATACTCTATGTGGAGGATAGTATACTCAGCACGCTATGTGTAATACTCTAGCTGGAGGATAGTATATTCTGCACACTATGTGTAATACTCTATGGGGAGGATAGTATATTCTGCACACTATGTGTAATACTCTATGCGGAGGATAGTATACTCTGCACGCTATGTGTAATACTCTATGGGGAGGATAGTATACTCTGCACACTATGTGTAATACTCCGTGTGGAGGATAGTATACTCTGCACGCTATGTGTAATACTCTAGCTGGAGGATAGTATATTCTGCACACTATGTGTAAAACTCTATGGGGAGGATAGTATATTCTGCACACTATGTGTAATACTCTATGTGGAGGATAGTATATTCTGCACGCTATGTGTAATACTCTATGGGGAGGATAGTATACTCTGCACGCTATGTGTAATACTCTAGCTGGAGGATAGTATACTCTGCACGCTATGTGTAATACTCTAGCTGGAGGATAGTATATTCTGCACGCTATGTGTAATACTCTATGTGGAGGATAGTAATATTCCCAAGTCCCTTAATCCTGCAACAGTAATTATTGCAGTTATTGCGAAACTGCAATAATTACTATCTAGGGTTAACTTTTGGTCACCTGGCGCTGGACATGCTGAAGTGAGTGACAGAAGGTTTTTTTTTTTTTTCAACACTTTCTGCACCACAGGGAGGGAGGGGGGCACTATAGATTCCCTTTAAGCTAAAGTTGTTTTATTGTCCCGTTAAGAAACATGCATTTTTAGATTGTGAAAACTAAAATTAAAAGTCCACACATTTTTGTCATGCAACTGGGCAACCTCCGTCACAGCAGCTCCCTGTGAATCATTGTTTTAAGCTCTGTCCTTTGCATACTTTCACTATGCAGACTGCTAGATGCAAAGAGGAGGAAAAATTTAAAATGTTTCTTCTCTTCATCTGCAATGGTTGTGCCGGCTTTGCCTTTGTCTAAAATGGATTATGATAAAATTTGTCAAATCTTTCATATAAATTTAAAAGAACCCAGAGCATCTCATGGAAAAAGAACGTTAACATGTTATAGGGGATT
>OW240914.1:134823959-134853223 GCA_933207985.1 Pelobates cultripes | reverse complement strand
AGCGTGGGCGACGCTTCTCTCGAGGCGGGTGTTTTAGACGTGGCGTAGTTTACATGTGCTGGTCTGGCCCCCTGGGCTTGCACTTGAAACAAGAGATGAGGGGAAAAAATTTGGAAAGTGGAGTTCTCCGGTGGTGGAAAATGACAGTAAGGAGTCCGAAAAGGATAGGGAAAAGTACCGCTATCGAAAGATTCCCAAGACATTTGGGAATTGGATTCGGGCATTTTCTATTTTGGCCAGCGTTGTGGGGAAGAAGTCTCCCCAGAAGTGCTCCGCGCTGTTCTGTTATCAGGACACGATTTGGAACGCTTGTCACACCTATGGGGGGCTGGGTTGGTGGAGGTACGATGAGCAGTTTCGTCAGCGGCTGGCAGTGCGTCCCTTGCTGTCATATTGGCCTCTGGCTCTCGATTATGACCCGTCCAGTCCCCCAGCAAGGCGCTTTTTCGTCATTTCTTGGGGGTCGGTGGGGGCACATCCTCCTCCTCATCGGCCCCCAACCAGAGGCCGGGCTGTTGTTGGAAGTTTAACGACAGTCACTGTAAGTGGGGGTCCTCGTGCCAGTTTAAGCACTAGTGCTCCGGTTGAGGTGGCGCCCATCCCGTCTCCCGCTATTTCAAGCAAGGGGAAAACTGTAGAGAAAGGGGACATGGGGGCTAAGGCGATGCGCCCGTGGCTCGACCTTTATAGGAATCGTGCGGAGGCACGGATCTTATTGGAAGGGTTTAAGCAGGGGTTTTGGATTCCCTTTTCGGAGCACCCTCCCTTGCTCTTTGTTTGGAACCTTCAGTCCGTGCGGGAAAAACTGGATAAGGAAGTCTCCTTGGGCCGGATGGCCGGCCCGTTTTCTACTCCCCCTATGTCTAATCTGTGGGTTTCTCCTTTAGGCGTGGTGCCTAAGAAGGACCCCGGTAAATATCACTTGATTCACCATTTATCGTACCCTCCAGGGGATTTCCTACGCATCCGCAGTGGGACGTGTTTCGGGCAGTGGCTCAGCAAGCCGTAGTGGAGGGCGTCCCGTGCCCAGTGGAGATGTGGTCGCTAGGTCTGGCAGACTGATGGAGTTGGTCTGTGGGTCAGTCTCAGCGGCCACATGGGCCCGCTATAACAAGGTGTGGAGGGAATGGGACGGGTGGGAGCAGTCCCTTGGGGGTTTCCAGGACTCGCCCGCTCGCCTGCAAGGTCTGGTACGTCTCCTTGGGCCGTGGGAGGCTGCAGGGTTGTCCCCCTCTGCGATTTCTGTGCGCTTTGCGGAGATCAGCTTCCTGTTCAAGTTGCGGGGTTGGGAAGACGCTACCAAAGCATTTATAGTCCTCCAGGCCCTTAATGGTTTGTGGCGGGGGGTGTCCTCGCGGGACTCGAGGCGTCCCGTTTCAGGCGCTCTATTGGCTAGTCTGTGTGATTCCTTACATAGGCCGTCTCTTTCGGCTGGCCTTTTCCCTGGTGTTCTTTGGTGCCATGCGAATTGGGAAGCTGGTTTGCCCCAGTCGTCAGCAGATGGGGTGGGGGGTGCTATTTGGGGATGTTACTTGCACAGCGGATCAGATTTCCTCCAGAATTCGCCGCTCGAAGACTGATGTCTTTGTGAGGGGTAAGTGGGTCCGACTGGGGGCTGTGCCGGGTTCTGGCATGTGTCCCGTTTTTTCCTTTGGAGAGTATTGCCCTCCCCCTTTTGGTGCATGAGGATGGAAGCTTTCTCTCTCACTTTCAGTTTATTAGGGTGTTCCATTTGGGGTTTGAATTTCTGGATATTGATGGCAGGGAGTTCGGGGGGCATTTGTTTCAGATTTGGTATCTGCCGTTAAATGCGACTTGGCGCGCATTTTAAATCTATTTCCCGACGTATGCCTGGTTTGGTCTGAGGTTATTGCTCGTAACTTCTGGCAGCGCGCCCGGAACCATAGTGCCATGGAACGCTGCCACCGTAAGTTGAATAAGCGGGTTTCTCGGTTTGCTTTGGGTGTTCTGGGGATTCCAGTTCGCCATATGGTTTTTGAGTGGGGTGCGACCAAACTATTTCAAGGGGATGGAGTGCACTTGACGGAGGTCGGGCTCGACCTCTTTAATCTCGCCCTGCAGGAAGCGGTATAACAGGCCATAGGTGGTCTTGGTGGGGTCCCCCACTGATTTTAGGTGTAAAACAGCAGGGTTGTGGCGGGGGGTATGTCATTGCCAACTAAGTTTGAGGTGGTTATGTTTAAGTATATGGAATGAAATGAGCAAGTTTTGAGGTCTCAACCTCCCCTGCTCTAAAGGGTTAACCTTAGGTTACCTGTTATGTCGTGCCCACTGGAAAAGGTCGGCTGGTGGTAAGAATTGGAAGGAAAAGGAGTTTATGTCGAGGGGGGAGGTGAAAGGAAGTAGTACATAGGCGCATGGTGAGTTTATTGGCAAGGACGGTTGGGTTCACTGTATGACACTATGTGTTAAGTTATGGTTATTTATGTTTAACGTTTTGGTTACAGAAAAGAAGAGAGATTATTAAATAAATTATGGATGCATAATACAGTATTTATCATATGTTATAATAAATGCTGTGGCCTGTTTCATCCATACTACGTTGTCTGTCATTATTTGGGGGGTTGAATTGGGTTGGTTTATGTATTATGCTGCATCGCGAATCCCCACTACGTACATACATGACATCTTATCTTGCATAATTATACATTGCTAATAACCGTTCAATTACCAAGCTTGTAGAGCACTGTAAAGAATCGTGCCAGTGAAAGTGAAATAAATCTATGGGCTGTAGTGGTTATGGTACTTGGAGTGTTTCTTAAAGGACAACTGTCACTTCAAAAATCTTTGTAATACAATAATGTTTTCATCAAGTTTTTAGAGGAAATGTATTTCATTAAAAAAAAAAAAAAATGTAGGAGGAAAATCTCCTACAGCCATATACGCTGATCAGTCATAACAGTAAATCCACCTCCTAATATTGTGTAGGTCCCCATCATGTTGCCAACACAGCTCTGATGCATCAAACCAAAACAACACCTTAAACTCTTTATCACGTTCCTTAACCCTAGTGACCAGACCGCTTTTCAATCTTTTGGGACCAGGTCTCTTTTTACATTTCTGCGGTATTTGTGTTTAGCTGTAATTTGCATCTTACTCGCTTACTTTACCAACACATATTATATATTGTTTTTCTCAACATTAAATGGTCTCTCTTAAGAAACCATTATTTTCATCATATCATATAATTTACTATAAAAAGATATTATTATAAAATATGATGAATTTTTTTTTTTTTTTTTTTAAACACCCTTTCTAACTTTGACCCCCAAAATCTGTTACGCATCTACAACCGCCAAAAAACACCCATGCTAAATAGTTTCTAAATTTTGTCCTGAGTTTAGAAATACCCAACGTTAACATGTTATTAGCTCTTCTTGTAAAGTTATAGGGCTATAAGTACAAGTAGCTCTATTAGCTATTTCCAAACCATTTTTTTTTTTCCAAAATGAACGAAAGTTACATTTTAACACTGATATCTGTCAGGAATCCCTGAATAACCCTTCACATGTATATATTTTTATATTTTAAAGAATACAACCTAAAGAGTACAACCTACAATCTATGCCAAATTTAAAAAAAATAAAATAATAATTGGTGATTTTTTTGACACACGTAGCAGTTTAAGAATACATATACTGAGAACTTGAAGGGTTACTGCCAAATAACACCCCAATATGTGTTTAGCAACATCTCCTGAGTACAGTGATACCACCCATGTATAGGTTTGTCGGGTGCTCTGGGGGCTAAAAGACATTAATTGTAGGGTGCTCATTCCAGTTTTCCAACTTGGAATTTTCACAGCCGGTTATCATGCACCCATGTCATATTTGGGACATTTTTGAAGATGGCCAATGTAATTTACCCCCATCAAACCATATATATATTTTTAAAGACAACCCATGGTATTCAAAGTAGGGTATGTTCAATATTTTTTAGTAGCCACTTAGTCACAAATCCTGGCCAAAATTTGCGTTTATATAATTTTTTTTGTATTTTTTTACTCATAAATTGCCATTTCACCAATGACATTATGAGTAAATTTTACTGCTCTAAAAACACTCATATTTATGTAGAGTAATGTCTCGAGTACAACAGTACCCCTCAAGTATAGGTTTTATGGTGATTTTGAAAGTTACAGGGTCAAATATAAGATTTGCCAAGTTAGTTTTTTGTAAATTGCTATTTGTCAGATTGGCTATGTTGCCTTTGAGACGGTATGGCAGCTCAGAAATGAAAATAAACCCCACCATGACATACCATTTGAAAAAGTAGACAGCCCAGGGTATTCAAAATGGGGTATGTCCAGTCTTTTGTAGTGCCACTACTAGTCAGAAACACTGGCCAAAGTTAGCATTTATATTTGTGTGTGAAAAATGCAAAAAACTATATACAAGATATACATATACAAGAGAAAATACATACAAGATAAAAAAACTAAAAGAGTTCGAAATATGGATAATTAATAATAACCAAGAGTCCAAAAAGTAAGTCCAAAAAAGTCTATGCCTGATAAATACAGCAAAAAGTCCAAATAAAACCTTGTATAAGAAGTCAATCACAATCTTGCCAGGGGAAGTATTACTCAGTAAGGTATGGGCATTGGATATTCGTGAAATCCGTATGAAAAAATAAAAAGACAGCAAATAATGGTGCAGTATATCCCAACAGGTACTAAGTACTATTTTATAAGAGGTCTATATGGGCCTACTCATGTTTTCCAGAGCTATAAGACCAGCTCTAGTGTGGATGGCATACAGTGGTACAATCCCCATTTATGGGATATGTGAAGATTTGTAGTAGATGGATATCTTGTTGGTATAAGGACCATATGAAATATAAAAGAAACAATAATAGTGCTTATTGTATAAAAGCCAGAGGTAAAATAATAAAATACCAAGTTGTTACTCACATTTTATTGAGCAGGTAGACTGCTCAATGGATAAAGCTTGAGTGGTATAATCCCCACCAAGTATTCTTTGGAGTAAAATTCTCACTAGAACAATAAAAACTCTGGTGCCAGGTAAAAATAAAATGGTAAATGGCGGACTCACAAATTGAAAGTGGCCAAAATACCTTTAATAAAATACAGCAATTAAAATACCACAACACGTTTCTCCCCTTGGGGCTTTCTCAAGTGGATAAAAACATATACCTTACAACGCTGGCTTTCTATAGGCCTCAGATTACTTGATTTTGGCGTCAGAATAACGTCACGGTCACATGACCTTTTATTTATTTGTTTAAATAACGATTATATAACATGTTTCAGCCATATTAGGGAGGGCAATGAAAGAAAGTTTTTTGTTTTGTCTACTCTATAGGGTCTGTGAGCAGTGGCGTACATACCAGGGTCACAGGGGTCGCGGCTGCGACCGGGGCAGGCCCACTAGGGGGCCCGGCCGCCCCTGCGACCCGGCGGGCGGGCGGGCTGGCTGGCCGGCGCGCGTGGGAGCACTCACTGCTTCCTCTTCAGCTCCCTCGTGCACCGCACTGATGCCGGAGCCGGCATCCCTATGCGGCGCGCGAGGGAGCTGAAGAGGAAGCAGTGAGTGCTCCCTCGCGCGCCGGCCACCCAGTAGCACCACTGGACCCCAGGGAATCCCCCCAGCACTCCAAAAGGTAAGGAGGCTGGGGGGATTAAATTAAAAAAAATAATGTGTGTGTGTTAGTGTATGTATGTGTGTGTGTGTTAGTGTATGTGTGTTAGTGTATGTATGTGTGTATGTTAGTGTATGTGTGTGTGTTAGTGTATGTGTGTGTGTATGTGTGTGTTAGTGTATGTGTGTGTGTTAGTGAGTGTGTCTGTTATTGGGTGTGTGTCTGCTAGTGAGTGTGTTACTGTGTGTGTCTGTTACTGAGTGTGTTTGATGTCTGTTAGTGAGTGTGTGTTTGTCAGTGAAATGTGTAAGTGAGTGTATGTATGTCTGTCGCTGAGTGTGTCTCTGTCAGTAAATGTGTGTGTCTGTTAGCTAGTGTGTATGTGTCTGTTCGTGAGAGTGTGTGTGTCTTCAGCATTTACCTTTCTCCAGCGTCAGACTCCCTTGGCGGGTCCGCCTCTCAGCTCCGAATGCACATGCGCGGCAAGAGGCGCACGCGCATTTAAACCGCCCATAGGAAAGCATTACTCAATGCTTTCCTATGGACGTACAGTGTCTTCTCACTGTGATTTTCACAGTGAGAATCGCGGAAGCTCCTCTAGCAGCTGTCAATGAGACAGCCACCAGAGGCTGGATTAACCCTCAGTGAAACATAGCCGTTTCTCTGAAATGGCTATGTTTTCAGATGCAGGGTTAAAACTAGAGGGACCTGGCACCCAGACCACTTAATTGAGCTGATGTGATCTGGGTGTCTGTAGTGGTCCTTTAAGTGTGTGTGCATACCGCAGTCGTGGGGTCACAGCCCTGCAACCAGGTGCCCGCCGCCATGTGTTGCGGCCCCGACCCGCGCCGAGTAAGCGCAGGAGGGGGGAGGGGGGGCCCACGGATCAATTTTCGCACCGGGGCCCCATGGATCATGTGTACGCCACTGTCTGTGAGGGAGCCCTATTTTTCAGGTGTGCTGCCATATATTTATCTCTGTAAGATCTAGTACAGGGGTAGGCAACCTTTTAGCAGCACTGTGCCGATATAGGATTGTGATGTCCCTTAGCGTGCCGGTCCTATTTTTTTTTAAATTGAGGTGTGTATGCTGCCATATTCTGCTTGTGTTATTTATACTGTAATTGCTTTGTATTGTTGTATTTGTGCGTATATGAGCTATTATATTGTATATGTTCAGGAGTAGTTTGTGGTATCGTGTATGATACCTAGGAATGTGGGCTGTGTATGGGGGCTGCTTGTGGAATTGTGTGTGTGTGGATGGATATGTCACATTGTGTGTTTGGTTGTGTATGTGTGGGGGCTGTTTGGGGTATTGCATGTGAGAGGCTGCATGTGGGGTTGTGTACATGTATGTGGATTGTTAGCAGGTTACGTTTGTGCAGATTGCTTGTATGTTTGTTCGTGGGCTGTTTGTATTATTTGTATGACGGGAGGGTTATTGTGCATTTCTGTGTATATCTAGCAGTGTGGGTGGCTTCCCTGGCTTCCAGTGAGGATCAGGCTGGCCAGGTACAGGTCAAGGATAAGAGCTGCAACAGCAGCTGCAGGCTGCTCTACTTCAGTGTTGATTCCCATTCACAAGTGCTGGGAGGAAGTGATCTGATATCACTCACTCTATGTGCTGCAATGCATAAATTGAGAATTGTCCTTCACCACCTTTTGGTATTAGCAGATATCTGAAGTTTCACTGGGACTCCTGTACATATACCCAGCAAACCAATCTGGCAAACTGAAATGGGCAAGCCCTATACTGACCCTGTCTCTTACCAAGACACCCTAAAACATGTACATGGGGGGTATGGTTATACTCGGGAGACTTCGCTGAACACAAATATTAGTGTTTGAAAACCATAAAACATATCACAGAGATGATATTGTCAGTGAAAGTAAAGTATCACTGACAATATCATTGTTGTGAAACGTTTTACTGTTTTGAAACACTCATATTTGTGTTCAGTGACGTCTCCTGAGCATAACAGTACCCCCTATGTACTAGTTTTATTGTGTTTTATAACGTTACAGGGTAAAATCCAAGGCTTGCCAATTTAATTTTTTTCATTGAAATTTGCCAAATTGGTTATGTTGCCTTTGAAACCGCATGGTAGCCCAGGAATAAGAATTACCCCCATGATGGCATGCCATTTGCAAATGTAGACAACCCAGGGTATTGCAAAATGCAATGTCCAGTCTTTTTTAATAGCCACTTAGTCACAAACACTGGCCAAAGTTAGCGTTCATATTCTTCACATATAAATGTGTTTGTGACTAAGTGGCTACTACAAAAGACCGGACATACCCCATTTTGCATACCCTGGGCTGTCTATTTTATTTCAAATGGTATGTCATGGTAGAGTTAATTTTCATTTCTGGGCTTCCATACCGTCTCAAATGCAACAATCTGACAAATAGCAATTTACAAAAAACAAAATTGGCAAATCTTATGTTTGACCCTGTAACTTTACAAATCACCATAAATCCTATACTTGAGGGGTACTGTTGTACTCGTGAGCAGTGGTGTATTTTGGATCTGTGCTGCCGTAGGCATGACGGAACTCGGGCACTCCCTAATTTACATTTGCCCCACCCCTTTCTGTCAATGCCACACCTCTTCCTATGAAAGTGTAACACACACACATACTTTGACTGACAGAGACACACACACACTGATTTGACACACTCAATCACTGACTCACTCACGCACACAAAATCACTGACATACACACAATGACAGAAACACACCCACTCAAAGACAGACACCGAAAGACATACTCACTCACAGACACACACTCACACAAAGACACTGCCAGCCAGCCAGACACAGATTCCCTCCCGTCCCCTCCACATTCAGATTATTTTAAAATTTTAATCCACCCAGCCGCCCTACCTTTGGGAGAGCTGGGTGGATTTTTTACCTAGGGTCCAGTGGGGCAGGCATTCAGGCAGGTGGGTGGCTAGCTGAATTCCAAGGCGGACGGAATACTCCGGCTCCCGGCATCACTGTGGTGTGCGAGGAACCTGAGCAAAGAGCTCACAAATCAGCGCTCCCTCAATGCACACCTTGGACTTCAGCTAGCCATCTGCCACCAGGCTAACAAGGTATTTGCCTGGGCATTTGGGGACAGCGTTTTTTGTTGCCCTCTGGAAAGTGCCGCCCAAGGCAAATGCCTTGTTTGCCTCACGGCAAATACGTCACTGCTCGTGAGACATTACTCTACATATGTATATAGAATGTGTATATATCTTAAAGTACACTTAATAATGCAATCATATATATGCATTCTATATGTATAATATATTATAAAATTATTATATATGTATATTTGAGGTGTCTGGGGGACTGTATAATTGCTCAGATAGTGTCCCCCCCCGGCTGGCAGCTCCATAGACTTCCACTGCGGCCCTTGAGAGGCCGGAGCGGCAGCAGGGGGACTGCAGGGATCTCGGGCAGTCCTGCTGGACCAGGATCGCCGGTCCAGGTGAGTCCCTGGGTCATTTTACCCGCTATCCGTGGTCATTAACTGCCGTTTTTTGTTGGACGTACCCTGCACATCTGAGGTCGGGAAGGGGTTAAACAATTTGTGAACAATTTTTGCAGTGTGCATTATCCTTCCATCAGAGAACACCATTGCCAGGAAGGGCAATACCATCAGGTAGATGGTACATGACAGAGTAACATCCTCATGAATACCAGGATACAAGGTTTCCCAGAAAAACATTGTCCAGGGGATAACATTGCTTCTGCCAGCCTGCCTTCTCCATATATTGCATCCTGCTGCCAACTCTTCCCCACACCAACTGATCTAAAAGAAAATGTCATTCATCAGAACATCTAACCTTCTTCCATTGCTCCATGGTCCAATTCTGATATTCACGACTTTATTGAAGATGCTTTCGGCAGTGGAAAGGGATCTTCATTGGCTCTAGGACACGTCTGTGGCTACGCAGCCCCATACTCTGCAGCCAGAAGTAGGGTTTTGGAACTTCACTACCAAAGAGACTACACTTGATAAAAAGAGAGAGCTACCATTTGTCCAACCCCCAGCTGTCACTCATTCTATGGAGGATCTTATGGGATCCTCCATAGAACTCAGTGTTACGACACTGATGTGGGCTACTAGCAGCTGAATAAGACCAGCAGAAAGAGCATGGCGGTGGCCATGAGAGACCGGTAAGAATAACTCTCCTTCTCCTGCACCCCACAGCCACTGGACATCAAGTGACAAAGTTGTTGAATGCAAAGACACCAGACAGTGACAGATACGCTTTAAAAAATAAATAAATTATATATATATACACATATATATATATATATATATATACACATATATATATCCTGCACTCAATGTTCTCCAAAGATAGATATAAAGTTTAAATTAATCCAGCACAACAGATCGTATGTAAAGAAGAATACAAGTTTATTCTTGGTGGAACACATAACAGGAGTAGAGTAGCACTATTCCTGTATTGTGTTGCACAAAGATTAAACTCGGACCTTCTTAGGATACTGCCTTTTGTGGCGGAGTTCTTTAGAAATTTGAGGCAGATGAGACAAATACTGTGGAATACTTTACTTGTACTGACTTCAACTGTAACTTTACCATACTGGGATGATTATTTGTTTAACTGGAGTACCTATGTCTAACCGTAATCAATCTAAATGAATATAATTATTTGTAACATGTCCCTTTAACGATTTTTTTGGGATCCAGAGAGACACTACCATCCATCATAACCCATTTTCCTCCAAAGAAATTTACTTTCAGAACAAAAAGGGATTTATTTTACAGCATATCAAAAAGTACAGATTTGTCCACCAAAACATTACAAAATGTTTTCTGACATCAGGCACTTCAGGATTTGGCCAATTGTGGCCCACATAACATTCCAAATATGGACAGGAACAATAATACAAAATGTTTTTTTCCCCTGACTGGATTAATTTCATTTATTGGGAGTAAATGCTTTATGGCTTTAGGATTATTCTCTGCTACAAGTATGGTCTATGGCACTTGATAGGTAAAGCATAGGAATTCCTATATGCTATGTTCTACATGTATTGAAAGTAGTCATGGTGATGTGTTAAAAACTAGCTTGCACTAGTTATTCTTTGACAGGACAAGGATGAACATCAAGGTCATAGAACACCCTTTTGGCATCATGGAAGAAACTTACAACTCTTTAAGAACAGGACATATTATGCTTCAGTCAGTACTATGGTCCAACTGCCATTAGTTATAATCCTTACAGACTAGTAATACAAAAAATTACAAACAGCATGCCTGCTAGAGAGGGAGTCCAAACGTTTCCCACTTTTACCATTTATCTTTCACTTCTCCTTTTACTATACTCATATATACCGTTTGAAGAAAAGAAAAAATTGTAAAAGACATAGCTTAAATAAGACACATTACTTGATCATTGTGTGACATTTCAATGGAGCTGTATTTAGCCTGTTGAGTTAGAAAGAGGTCACTAAAACCCTGATGCTTGAAATAGTTAAAGCGCCTATGTGGTTCATTACAGTGGATCAACTTATGCTGATCTAGGTCTACGTTAATCTTTGCCTATGCATTAATGAATAGTGTGACCAGTTAAAGGATATAAAATAAGCACTGACAGCAGAGAGATGACAGAAACAAGTACTCATCCGTTTGGCATGATGAGCAGAGGTTCCCAACTCAAAACCACTTCAAAAATAAACAATGGCACCTCCACTGTGAATGCAGAAAGATACCTTTTTTCAAGTCATCACATAAATGGGACCCTAAGTGGTTAAGTATTCTTCCATGGCATCCAAAGTAGGGCAGCCATTATTTAATTTCTTATCTTTTTATCGGACATCCAAGCTCTTTAAAGGTAATTCCACAACAAAATGCACATCCCCATGTAGTTTTTCATCTAAGACTGAATAAATGACTGGTGAAGGAGTTGCTTTCCCATTTCCAAATGAGAAGAATTTATGTTCCAAAGGAATTGCTAAAGTATCTATAGTTTATGTTTAAAGAAACAGTCCAGGCACTATAACACCAATATCCGTTTCCCCTGATACTGCCAATACAGACATTCCATTACCAATATTCATTTCATCAGTATTAAATGCATTCATTGGCTGAGCGTACTAGCTATAGTGTATTGACTGCTCCTTTAAACAGACCCTGATAGTCATCTTCCACTAAATTACTGCAACTAACACGGTGAACAATCCAGACACACATTTTCAGTTACAAAATGAGACCTTTCAAACAATAAAAACATCAGATTGAACAAATAATTATTTTTAAAAAAGCTAGGCAGTTAAAATAAATTAATGTATCCATCACCAAAATATTGAATTCCATTTGTGGAATTAGAATAAGATCTTCCCTGTAACATACAGTACATGAGCTCCGGCTCACACAGGGAAGCTGTGAATAAGAAAGAGTGAATAGAATTGTATCTCAGGCTGGCTGTGTAGTGTGAGAAAGTATGGTGACATCCACGTCCCAGCAACTGGCTGCATAGACAAGATAAAAAAGTAAGATGCCAGACCAGAACTCTGAGGAGGCTTCATCCAACTGCACAATGTGAAGTCAAATCTGAGACGAGAATATTTCGGTCCCCAACCTAAAACTTTCAAAGGAATAATAATGGAATAACAACCTGCCCCAGTAACAAGAAGGTGAATTCCAAGCCTGTCAACAAGGCTGACAGAGATATAATAAATGTTCCCATCGTTTGATGATATAAAAAACATGTAGTGTGCTGTGCAGTACTAAAGTAGACAAATGAGTGAATCACATTTCATAATCATTTGATCCTTGAATGTACTGCTTTCTAAATATAAAAGGAAGATAAGGATGTAATAGGGGCTCCATGTGAAAGAATTAAGATTCAGACAATGGGCTGGTGAAAAGTGTTTGTCAATATGTAGATGATCTGCATGCATTACACACCATAACCACCTCACACAGACTTGATAACCACATTGAAGTGGTTATGGTGTCTGAAGTCACCTGACACAATCCCAAAGTGCAGTGTTAAACTATTATTCTAACCGTTTCATGTCAAATTGGCACCTCATATAATGTCAAACAGAATAAGAACGGTTTAACACTGAACTGCAGGACAGCATCAGGACACCAGGCACCATAACCACTTAAATGATTCCTAGAATGTCCCTTTATCTCAAATACCAGAGATAAAGGAATATCCCACAACTGAGTAAGCCATTGGCTGTAATCCATTACATCCATGGACAACAAATCCACTATGGTTAGTATGAATAAAACTTAGAGACACAGGAGAACATTTTAAGCAGGGGAGGGTAGACACAAGAATCAGTAAAATTATGGTATGAAATTGGAAAGAAAGGATAAAAAGTTCACATGAAGGAAATTTATGCTATTGCAGAGGGAAATAGATGGCAGAATGAGCAGAAGGGGGAGGTCAAATTAGAGAAGAGGCCTAAACTGTAAGTCACAGTAGAGGAGGAAAGCTGAAAGAGAAGATCATCAATGAGGAGTATGGGAGATATGTGAGAAGGAAACAAGAGCAAGCAGAAAGTGTGAGGCCATGGAGAAGAGGGAAGGGGCCAATAGAATATTTCACTGAAAGGACAGACAGAAGATCTAAGGAGAAGCTTCTGATCTTGCAGCATATAGAGGGCTCATCCAGCACATGTGATAAAATGTACACACCGTGATCTCACTTCAATGCAGTTACACATTAACAATCATACACATGTAAATATATACAGATTGAAACACAACCTGCACCCACAAATTGTAACATGCAGTCAGTGTGAAAATTCAGTGTTTTTGGCTGTATATTTGAGGCAGCTCTTTCCTACTGCATACACTAGTTCTCAGGATCTAACTGTGCGGTAGGCTTCTTCTTTGCTCTGGGTTTAGCAGTTCTGATGGAGCCCTGGATAAAATAAAAATCAATTACTAACAAGATATTAGCAGAGAAATATTAATGTAATAATATACTTTATATAGGATACAGGCAAATGGCAGAAAAACAGAGATCAGCAGGTAAACTGACGAGAATGCTGCAACACCTGCTAGATCGAATATATAAACCCAATATGTTATATGGTGAGTCCTATCAATGATACCACCTTTATGGATTCTCCAACAGAGGCACATTATGTATTACTTCCTTACTTTCAAATGTGTATATTTTCAAAATGCAAGTTCTGTCAGTTTCTTGCTGCTGACAGTCTTCTCAATAACATATGCCTCATAACACACATTCCAACATGAACTACTCCTGTCCTTTTAACAACATAATTAACACTGCAAATATATAAATATTGCTAACATACCCTCCAAATATATTTGCAAGCATACACCACAGTAAGCCAGTGTATCGGAGTGTTAATATTTAACCACTAATATCCCACTTCTTCATAGACAGATACTTTTATCTATTAATTAATACCTGCAGCAGTCCCCCAGACTTCAGATCCTGGCAGGATCCTGCTATTTTAAGCTTAAGTGGTTACCTAACATGGTCACCAGTCCCTTACCAAGCAGGTCTCATTTTGGCTCTAGTTCCCTACAGACAGTCTTTCAGTAGTATGCAAACTAATGTTTCACATTATCATGCTCATAAAGGCAGAAATCAATGGCAAATTAAAAATATTAAAAAAAAAAAAAAAAAAATTGCAACAAAATATATGAAGGAAAATTTTAAATTAAACAAACGGAAATACAATTCAGATAAAGAAAACACAACTACTGGAATCTTTATATTTTCAACCCAAACACATGCATTTTTTCATTAAGAGTCAGTAACACAAAAATCAAAACAATAAGTGACAATTTTTGAGAAAGGCATTCAGCCATAACACCAGCTTGTACCTGGAGATTAATTTAAAGGAACACTATAGGGTCAGGAACACAATCATTTCTTCCTGACCCTATAGTGTTAGAAACACCATCTAGCCCCCTTGACCTCCACAAAATATAGTAAAATCTTACTTTTATTCCAATCTGGCTCTGTTCTTGGTCTGCCTCCATGGCTGACATCATCAGAAGTTATAACTTGAGCCAATCACAATGCTTACCCATATCAAAGCATTGGATTGGCTGAGAGTCAAGGAAGCAAATGAGGGGCAGAGCAAGCACAACCAGCTCTGGCCAATCAGCATTTCCTCATAGAGATGCAATGAATCAATGCATCTCTATGAGGGAGTTCAGTGTCTCCACTGTGCAGCACTGCCCTAGGAGGCACCTCTAGTAGACATCTGAGGAGTGGCAAGTGGAGGTATCCCTAGGCTGTAATGTAAACACTGCATTTCTGTGAAAAGACAGTGTTTAATGCAAAAAGCCTGAAGGGACCGATTATACTCACCAGAACAAATACAATAAGGTGTAGTTGTTCTGGTGACTGTAGTGTCCCTTTAAGAAAAAAAGTATATAGGGAATAAATTCCTTCTGACTGTTCTTCTGGGTACCTGTGTGTTCTGGGCAAACATATTGACAGGAGACTTGTAATAACTGTTTTCCGTTTGCATAATGCAGTTGATTTTTATGATTGTTTCATAAATAGATTACTCTATTTTTATACATATTTGCTATTTTTACTATTTAGATTTTATCATAATGCACTCACACTACATGCCATTCTCATTTGAAGCACTTGTTCTAAAAAGCAGTAGTTCTAAAAACAAGGCTATAAAGTAGTGCTCAAAACATACACTTGTCCCTAGCCTATTGGTAAGTACAAATTCATCCCTGGTGCGTATGCTATGCACACACCAGCCTTTTAAGCCCTGAAAGGCTTGTATGGGATATGGATCTTATTAATTACCCTAGGGCAAGTCTAGTATGGAAATCTGCTTATACACTGAACTCGGATGCAACATTTTAATTAAATAGTATAGTAGAATTGGAAGTCTGTAGAGCAATTTTTTTGACTCTCTGTATTCCTCACCTCTCGCGTTAGCACCTTTTTCTTGTTCACTTTTAAACTCTGACTCCTCTGGAGAGGTTTTGAAGGGAGATTCCCTCGTGTCCTTGCTGCACTCCTTGAATCTGGCACCTCTGAGTCTGACCACCGTTCATCCATGGAATCACTGTCATTCTGGGAAGGTGGAGGGTAAGCTAAAGGGGTTTAGAAGACATAGTTTAATATAGCCACACCCATACATTGTTATTAAACATCAATGTTTATTACTTTAACACTTTCCCAATGCTAGGACTTGTCATCATGTTTTAATTATACTGGGATTTAAAGCCTAACATTTTGGTGTGAGCAGGGTTAAATCGCTGTGTACACCAAGGAGTTCCAGGTGTCAATCAATACCTGTGGCACGTTTTGGTAGCCCCAGAGTGCAGATGAGTTTTATGCAGTGCTTAAATTGAGCGGGGCACACAGCTCTTTGGCATTTAAAGTCATTTTGGTGTAATTGAGTGGAAGCAAGGCTAAATTGATAATCACACCAGGAAGACCCAGGCATCAATGGATACCTGGGGCTCCCCTCTGTCACCTGTGGCCATTTAGTGATGCCCCCAGACTGACCAATGAGCCACAAACAGTACTGAAAGTCAACTCTGCATACAGCCTTTTATATAATTAAGAAACCCCGCGGCTAAGCGATTGCTGTGATTCTACGGCTGCAGGCTGCTGAAGGGAGACCCCCAAGGTCTGGACAGAAATTAACAGGGTCTCCCTTCATCTGGCTGTGATTGGAGCATGCTCTATTACAGGAAAATGTTCCTATAATACTGAAAAAAGGGAGTACGACCACATACCACTCTACTGTTTTAACTAGGAAACCCACCTGCTGATATTGGTATGGATATTAGCAGAGAGTTTCCCTAGTGCTTGGGGTAGTGTTAGGGAAAAGGGCAATGCTTGGCTTTTGTTAACGCTGTTTTAGGGTTAGGGATAGTGTAGGGTTTAAGGTAAAGTACATGATTATTGGTAGTGTAAGCATAGAATAAGTGGCATAGTTAATATAGTGTTGAGGGGCTGGCTGGTATAGGTTTAGCCTTGACTACCAAAAATGAATTTATATCTTAGACATTATAGGCATTTAACCATCATGACTGATATGTAAATCTATTTTTAGCTTTTTATTTAGTTGCACTGGATGTGTAAAACGGTGAAAAAGATTTTACCCCTCACCCCCTTCATTTTTAACAATTTATTCACACTTAAATGTTGTGTTAGGGACACATATAGAATATTAAAAGAGAGCCCTTTAAAAAAAAAAATCGATATATTTACAATATATATATCGGCACTAAAAGAGAAACCCTTAAATTATGGTGGAACAAACCAGAGCAAATTATTGGTTTTGTTTTGGTTCAAAACTTTGACAATTGGCTCTGTCCTTTCAGAGTTAAAGTTTCATAGTTTGGTCAAAGCATGTCTTGTTTTAATTGGTTTAACATGCCATAAACATAAATGACTAAATACATTTAAAAAAAATCTAAATCAGAAACTGTGAATTTTAAACAAATCATTGATTGAATGAGTTACTCTTGGCCTATCCCTCATTTTGATCTCTCTCTTCCCCAAAAACGAATTACCAATTGGTCGGCGGTGCAAATCAGAATCATCTGGATACAAGGGATCTCTGTAGTGTACAGGGGCATCATCAGGAAGTGCCCGTAAATCCTGCATACTGAAACTGCGGAGTCGTCCCACTAGTGCTCCTTGACTCTGTTGGGAAAGCATATCCATTAGTTATGTATACCACAGAAAACATGCCCCAAATTCACTCTTATCAGCTTAAAGGAACACTCTGTGCACCATAACCACCTTATCTCATCCAAATGGTTATGATGGCTGGAGTGGCTTGGTGCCATTCCTAGGTTCACTGGTAAACTGTTTACTTACCTCCTCACTACTTCCACTCAGAAAAAACATTTCTTGTTAACCTGGGCAGCCATTAAGGGCAATGTTAGACAGAGAGCATCACGTCAGCATTCTCAGCCTATCCCTGCACATACAGACTGATGAACTCAAGTGACACTCTCAGTTTATCATATATGCCCATCGCCATTCAAGTAAACATGAAAGGGTCTAACAGCCAGCTTATTTGCATAAATTTAATTCATATAATTTACCTGTGTGCAGTGTTCTCAAAATGCCATTTCTCTATCACTTTCAAGTTTCAGGAGTCAGTTGACAAGATGCTATCAAACCTCTGCCAAGCTTTATTCCGCCTTCCCAAACTTCACCACTTAATGTTTGAAATGCCACTCCTATACTTTTGTAAATATCTGGCTCAAATGCCTAAGTCTTCAATCTTTCAGGCAAGACATTCTCCTGACTATTAAAGAAGTATGTGGGGTAGAACAATCAAACTTTCCTGTCATATTACATTGCACCAAATTGACAATTTCCAAATACAAGAAATCCAGCCCAAGACACATCCTTAATGTAGAAAAAGCTCTAATCCATAGACAGTAGAAAACAGAACTCTCTCCCATGATCTCTGACAAGCAGTGGGTGGCATTAAAAAAAAGTACCTTTGTAGCTGCTTGTACCGCAGCAGTGGCTGCAATGTTCAGGCCTTTGCGTCCAATGCTCACTACGGACTCATAACTTCGCTCCTTTGCTTGCACAATATAGGAATCTATTTCCTAGGAAAATCAGGAGGAATTAAGAGAAGATGTATGTCAAGACATTACATATATTTAAAGGAACACTATAATATCAAGAATACTGCTGGAACAGATAATTAGATCCTGGCCCCCCTTTCTATGGAATTTAAAGGCGAGTTTATTTAGCCTGTCTCCGTCGATGCGCTGGTCTCGCCATTGCTGGCTCTGCCTACATGGCTGAGATCAAGCTTGATAATCTCAAATACGTAATGCTTTCCCATAGGAAGGCATTTTGAGGCTATTGCGCATGCTTGGCAAAACGCTACGCCAATCAACATCTCCTTATAGAGATGCACTGAATCAATGCATCTCTAAGGGGAGCTTTCAGCGTCTCCATGCAAAACGAGGAGACGCTGAATGTAGTTGCTGCACACTGTGCAACACTAAGATAGGAAGCATCTCTAATGGCCATCTGAGTGACTGCCCCTAGAGGTGTTACTAAGCAGCAATATAAACACTGCCTTTTCTCTGAAAAGACAGCAAGATCATGCCACTATATTAAACTGTAGTCGTTTTGGTGACTATAGTATCCCTTCAAGAGAGAACGTCTGTGGCTAACGAACAGTTAACAGACACCTTATCTGCAGCTGTTCTTGCTGCCTGCAGAAAAAAAAAAAACACCACACACACACACAACAGAAAAACAAGTCAGTGCAGCTGGTGGAATCCATGCCTGAGGGGACAGCTGCATGTAATGTACAGAGCCACAAGGCTGCCTATATGTGTTAATAGAAATGAACAGGAGGGGAGAGAATCTGTAAAGCAATACTGGTTCAAAAATACAGGTATAAAAAAACAGTATAACCTGTGTACAGACAATTCACTCAATCACTGCACTGTAAATGTGCTTTGCTAATGTGCTAAATGTGCTAAAAAAATGGAAAGAACATTGAGAAAAATGCTAGAACCATATTCGATTTACTTAAATTACCTCTAAATATCTTGTTACACAGCTTCTGGCTGCATGAAAATATTTCAACTTAATTCTCTAAGTGCCAGAGAAGTTTCAATTTCATAAACTCCTTAATATTGATATTTTTGTTACAGTTTATTGTGCTTTCTTCGGGGGGAATTAATGCTCATGTGCGGTGAGGGCCACGCTCGCATTAGGACTTGTATAATTCTTTCCTATGGGGTTTTGGGTGACGCTGGATGTCCATGTGCAAATAACATCAGTTTGCGCTGACAACACATGTAATCAACTTCTAAGTTTGTAGACAGTGCTGTGTGCGTGCCTGCAAAGGATAGTTTTTATGTTCCCCATCTCTTTTGGTGAGCTCACTTCCTGCCTTCCATGTATTCCCTCCTGCTCGGGCATAATCGTGCCTGATGATAGGTATGCTCAAATGCTCTTTGAGAGCATTTAATTGAACCTTGGAGAGGAAAAATAGCTTAAAACAGACATAAATGTAACCACAATGTTCAACGCCCCATAAATGGAATTCTACACATAGCAAGCCCAATGCTTTCGCTGTAAAATCTACAGACACAAATGGGAATAGAACTGTTCTCAGCTAATCTTCCTCAGTTCACGTTCTAAAGTTCAAGTCATGTGACATAGCAGGTTTAAATCTGATCTTCCCACTATGAATCTTTTTGCCCTTTTACACAAAATATATACTGTGTGTACCTTTTCCCTCATTGATAAGGCAGGATGCACACATTTCCTGTACAGCAAGCTTGCTCCCCGTGTATAAGGAGACAGAAGCCAGATCACAAACGCCATCTTAATTTCATAGTAAAAAGGAAACCTAGAAAAAAAGAGAGCGGATGTAAGAAAGTGCAAAACAAACAGTGTCCCAGAAAAAGGAAAGCAAAATATAGTTTATGTTCTAGATATGTGCGTTAGACGGAACAAAGGATACTTAGGACAAATACAACATATGAGATATGATCACAAAAAATTGGGAATCCTAAACTGTGAGATATAATGTAGAGGTTTATTCATTAAACACTCAAATGTAACTAACTGAACACTGAATTACATATGCTATAGCCACATACGATATTTATACAAATCTGTTTTCAATTCAAACTTTAGTGTTTAGTGAACTAACTTGTAGCACTTTAAAAATGCTTCATGATATTATTTATCTAAAGAATAATCTAAATAATTTAAATAATTAATCTAAAGAATAGAGTGAAGGCAAAGGCAAAATGTATCTGGAAAAGCAGCAATGATAACTTAACACTATAGTCACCAGAACAACTAGTGTAATGTAGTTCTAGTGAGTACAGTATGTCCCTGCTGGCTTCAGAGAAAAGTGTATACAGTGCTGCCTAGTAACACCTCCAGTGGCAGTCACTCAGACTCTCTGCATGGAGACACTGAACGCGAAGATGTGGATTGGCCAATGCAACTTTTGGCTCTACACCCTGCCACAACTTGTTGGCTGAAATCATCAGAATTGACCATGTCAGCCAAGGAGGGAAATCAGGGACGGGGCCAGCTCTAGCAGATCCACTTGGCACTTGAATAAATGTAAATTGTAACACTTTTTAAGGGAAGCAAGACACCTGAATAGTGTTTTAAACACTTTAGGGTCAGGAATACATGATTGTATGCATTTAAAGGAACACTATTGCGTTAGTAATACAAATATGTATTTGTAACACTATAGTCTTTTCCTCAGCAGATTATTGGGCTTCCCTGTTAAAGGGACACTGTAGGCACCCAGACCACTTCAGTACATTGAAGTGGTCTGGGTGCTGTCTCCCTATTGCACTTAGTGCTGCAATGTAAAACATTGCAGCTCTAAGTCTGCCCTCAGTGGCTGTCTACCAGACAGCCACTGGGGGTGCTTCCGGAATCCAAACGGACCTTTGGTCCGATATCTGACGCTGGACGTCCTCACGGACCTCCAGCGTCATATTTTCTCCATAGGGAAGCATTGAATAATGCTTTCCTATTGGGAGGCCTAATGCGTGCGGATTGCTGCGCGCATTAGACCCCCACATGGTCTAACATCGATCCGGGAGGAGTGTGGGCAGAGCCTGACCCAGCGCCGAGGGACATAGGCGCTGGATTCAGGTAAGTGGTTGAAGGTGTTTTAATCCCTTCAGCCCCGCAGGAAGGGGGGCACTGCATAGACCTACAGTGCCATGAAAACAGGTTTATTTTCCTGACACTATAGGATCCCTTAAAAAAAATATAATTTTTTTTTACATAATGGGACACTATATCCACCAGAACAACTACAACTTTTTGTAGTTGTTCTGGTGAGCATAGTCAGCCCCTGGAGGGTTTTTGCTGTTAACACTGCCTTTTCAAAGAAAAGGGCAGGGTTTATATTATTTCCTAGGGACACATAGGTTCCTGGGTGCACGGTGTGCAGCATTGACGTTCAGCGTCTCCATGTTCTGCATGGAGAGGCTGAACTTTGGACATAGGGATGCATTGATTCAGTTGCATCTCTATGAGGATATGTTGATTGGCCAGGCCTGCATTTGGCCCTGCCACTTGACAATCTCAGCCAATCGAATGCTTTTCCTATGTGAAAGCACTGGATTGGCTGAGATCATCAGCCAAGGAGGTGGATCGGGGTCAGGGCAAGGGGGGAAGTCACCGAAATGGTGGTTTTAACAACATAGGGTCAGGAATACAAGTGTTCCTGACCCTATTGTGTTCCTTTCAATTTTATCCTTGCTGTGCTGGTCACTATGCTGCCAGTTCCCATGCTGTTGATCCCGTCTCCAGACAATTTAATTCTTCCACAAAAGGATTAGGAAAGTGTGCATACATAGCAAATCCATGCACTGCCCCAATCAGCATTCCTCAAAGTGTCAATACATCTCCATGGGGAGTGTTCAGCATCTCAACCCTTTGCATGAAGATGCTGAACGTAGGTCCCGCAAACACTGCAGAACCTCGTCAAATTGGCAGCCACTAGAGGTGGACTTAGACAGCAGTTTATACTGCTGACCTGCAGGGACAGACTATATGCCTCAGAACCAATATACTGTGCCCTTTTAAAGATTGTACAGAATAGGGAGTCAGAAGGTAAAAAAAATAATATATAGTGGATAAGATGCAAGTGTGAAATAGACAAGTGATGACAACGTAATTGGAGAATCACCATGATACAAAGATGTCTGTAAAGGTTTCTACAGTCATGAAGAGAGAGAATACGATCCAGTACATCATCCAACGCACCTGAGTGGGAAAACAGAGAGAAAAAATGGATACAGGTTAAAATGATAAACACATGAACAAGTGTTCCATAGGACACACACACACTTATTTTTCGTAACCCTCCATTAAGGGTGACATTCAATTATAAGCGATAAGCATATTTCTGGTAACAGAATAAAACTTTCACACAGATACCAATAGAAGAACTGTTTTTGGTTTACAAACTTAAGTTTAGTTTATTGTAACTGAGACAAAACCTACGTTAGTTAAGTGCAATTCACTTGTCTGAATTTTGGCAGGTTGCTGTCTTTATTGTAAAACGAAATATATAAATAATTGAGAATTGTTAAATGCTTCTCCCCAAGTCAATACCGTGTAGAATATTTTTGAGCGTAAGTCGACCAGCTTTTGCACTACTGCATCCAGTAATTTTTTACCACTGAACCAACTGACCATTGACCTCTTAGTTGTTTTACAAAAGAACACATTTCCTAGTCAGAGTTGTGGTGGCTTTTCTTCTCTAGGCAAAGGGATGTTGAAACATTTTCTGGGGGATGATCAAAGTTTGGAGACCCCGCCTTCAGTGGCACCAGACCTTTTTTAGAGGTTTACAGTAATGACCAGAATCCTGGCAACAGCAGAGCAAAGATGGCAGCGGATGCGAGCAGCAGCCCAAGGTAAAACCTACCTCCCCTGCACCCCATAGCCACTGGACTAACATTGGATCTGTCAGTTTTAGGGGTCTTTGCATATTTTGCAAAGTGACAGATACACTTTAACGCCTACTAAAACTTCATAACATCTATTTGTGCCATTCTCCGTTATACTTCTGTGGCATATAGGGTTACTGTGGCAGAAATGCTGCCTGTTCGTGGATCTCCTTTTTCTAATATATGTGTTTCCCTGTATTTTCGTGTATTGTGCTCGCTCCCTGTTCGGGAGTGCTCCCACGAAGGGAATCCATTAGTCTCCTGAACGGGGATCAACCTCGTACCCCATTTAGAACTCTAGGTTAGAACGTTCACACCTCGCAACAGAAGTTTGAAACCGCAAGAGAAACAATTAATGAGGGCCCCCTTGGGTGGCCACCATTCGTACCGCGAACGACGGCCAGGGGGAGCCTTCGTGGATTGTTTCAAGACTCGTTCATCTCCCGAACGAGGACCTCCCCGGTGCCCCATTGGAACGTTCCCACCAATTAATCAGAACATTCGCACTCACAACATAGTGTGAAACTGCAAGGGAAGTAATTAATGAGTGCTCCCCTGGGTGGCCAGCCTTTTGTATAGATGAACACCAACCAGGGGGAGCATTCGTACCCCGGAAGGATATGCTTCCCTTGCACGTTTCAGCACCGGAGCCTTGCGAACGGAAAGTGGTCGGGGAAGGTGCCCTGGTGGGGACACTTTTGGGGCACTGGCTACTTTGGCAGGCTTTTCTGTGCCTGGGAGACAAAGGGACAGTTTATTTTCCTGCGCCTTGGCTTCCAGACACAGAAGATCATGGGATGAAGACCCCTGTCCGTTGAGGTGAGATACCTCTTGTATGTGTGGCGGGCTTTCTGTACCTGGGAGACATGGGGACAATGTCTCCGTTACCGCGCTTTGGCTCCCAGGTACAAAGGCTCCTGGGATATGACCCCCTGTTGACTTGAGATGAAGACCCCTTGCACGGGGACATGCATAAAAGCTGTGTGTGGCCAATAAAATTGTGTTGTACCCCCGGAACTATGTGTCTTCCAGTCACTGGCTGGAAATAGGTCTCTTGATATTCTGAAACGGTTCCTGACCAGCTGAAGGAAGGGAATTAGCGGAGGTAACCGGTCGGGTTACCCGTGGTCCGCTACAGTTACTATATACACAAACATGTTGCACCTGCCCCATAGTTGCTTAAATGAGGTTTTGGAGAAAATGGTGCAGCCCTTAGATACGTTATGGAGTATAACGCTTTATCTTCCTTACTTCCCCACCTCCATCATATAAAAGACCTCTCCAATGCAGTCAAAAAAACAAGCACATTCAAGAAATGCATGGCAAGCACATTGTGGATCATTAATCATTGCAAAGTTGCCCTACATTCCCACCACAAAATTCTGAATAAAGGTTTTCATATACTGACCAGAGTCACAATGACAACCTCCTTGCAAGGAACCACGACCGAGTTTTACAAAACTGAGACCTAGCGCATAGACATACACCAGAAGAGGGGGAACACTTGTCCTCTATTCCCCCCTGGTAACCCCTTCCCCACTTTCTTTTTCTGTTTCTTTTCTCCCACATGCATCCTACTGTCTGATGTATCTCATGTCTCTCACTCTCATTTACACAGAACTCCAGTGTTTTAGGTTTTTATGGTTTGTTGTATGCTTTTCACCCATAAAACATTGAATTACAGGATATAAATAGACAGACAGATCTAAGTGGTTGGATACAATTTTTATATAGGAACAAAATAATGGGTGTAGTATGGTTACTTGTCACTGACACAATATAAGAAAATTACTTTAGGTGAATGCTGCATACTAACACAACATAATCTATATAGGATGTAGTATGGAAACTTGTCAGAAAAAAATGAGAGATATAGGGAGTAATATTTACCTTATATTTAAAGGGACAATATAGTCACAAATACAACTTCAGCTTTATCACGCAGTTTAGCAATGATACTGCAGGGGCATGATCTATACACCTAAACTGCTTCATTAAAGGGACACTATAGGCACCCAGACCACTTTAGCTCATTAAAGTTGTCTGGATGCATTTAGTATACTCTGCACGCTATGTGCAATACTCTATGTGGAGGATAGTTTACTCAGCACGCTATGTGTAATACTCTATGTGGAGGATAGTATACTCAGCACGCTATGTGTAATACTCTAGCTGGAGGATAGTATATTCTGCACACTATGTGTAATACTCTATGGGGAGGATAGTATATTCTGCACACTATGTGTAATACTCTATGCGGAGGATAGTATACTCTGCACGCTATGTGTAATACTCTATGGGGAGGATAGTATACTCTGCACACTATGTGTAATACTCCGTGTGGAGGATAGTATACTCTGCACGCTATGTGTAATACTCTAGCTGGAGGATAGTATATTCTGCACACTATGTGTAAAACTCTATGGGGAGGATAGTATATTCTGCACACTATGTGTAATACTCTATGTGGAGGATAGTATATTCTGCACGCTATGTGTAATACTCTAGCTGGAGGATAGTATACTCTGCACGCTATGTGTAATACTCTAGCTGGAGGATAGTATATTCTGCACGCTATGTGTAATACTCTATGTGGAGGATAGTAATATTCCCAAGTCCCTTAATCCTGCAACAGTAATTATTGCAGTTATTGCGAAACTGCAATAATTACTATCTAGGGTTAACTTTTGGTCACCTGGCGCTGGACATGCTGAAGTGAGTGACAGAAGGTTTTTTTTTTTTTTAACACTTTCTGCACCACAGGGAGGGAGGGGGGCACTATAGATTCCCTTTAAGCTAAAGTTGTTTTATTGTCCCGTTAAGAAACATGCATTTTTAGATTGTGAAAACTAAAATTAAAAGTCCACACATTTTTGTCATGCAACTGGGCAACCTCCGTCACAGCAGCTCCCTGTGAATCATTGTTTTAAGCTCTGTCCTTTGCATACTTTCACTATGCAGACTGCTAGATGCAAAGAGGAGGAAAAATTTAAAATGTTTCTTCTCTTCATCTGCAATGGTTGTGCCGGCTTTGCCTTTGTCTAAAATGGATTATGATAAAATTTGTCAAATCTTTCATATAAATTTAAAAGAACCCAGAGCATCTCATGGAAAAAGAACGTTAACATGTTATAGGGGATTTTCAATTATGGAAGAGAGGAGACATTTACTCTTTAATACAGGTATAACTAGGAGAATATGGACATAGTACAAAACAAAGCCTGATACTGGCATATAGCAGAGTAAATACATTTCCTCTCAAGAAGAAATAAAAGCATACATATGGGGGGAGAGGGCGGGTGGAATCAGTCATGCATATAATTGGACATACATTGCACACACGTACAAAAATAAAAATAATAATATACTCACATATTCTCGCACATTCTTTGTTTTAACTGCTTTGTAGGATGAATATGCTGGATACAACAAACCGAATACAAGCCTGTGACAAAAAATAATTATAAACTTTATACTTTTGCTTTTGGGCAATTGTTACATATTAAGAGTCAGGACTGCTGTATTTGCCCAACCCAGCTGTACACCATAAATGCTAAATTATTAAAACACAAGAAAAATGCACTCTATATTCTATGTTAACACTATATTATTGCTACTGCAGTGTATCAATTATATGGACAATAAAACGTTTGATGTGGAGACCTATTCACATAGAAATGAGCCTCTTGACAACTTGCAGACACTAGTCAAACAAGTATCCCATTGCAATTGCTTATCCAACACAGAGGGTGTGCTATCCAATCAAATGTTTATGCCCAAATAGAGGCAGGCTTGAAACAAATGTGAAAAAAAAAGAAAAAAAAAAGAAAAGAAAACGCAAACCCATAAAAGTTCTATAGTCCTATATGTCAGATGCTAAGGACATACATTTGGAAATTTAGATTTAAGGGAGAGGTGATATTCTGCATTTGACACTCATGATTTAAACCCAACTAGGGTCTCAACATACACCAATAAACATCCACAAAGGCACATGTCCTCCAGCACACAACAAAGATTTAAACGTTTATACAGCCAAAGAGACTGCCACCAGTCTCAGACACACAGTACTTACAAATGCTAACTTAGTAGTGCAACATGAGACATAGCATGACATCACCAGGACATCCAGGAGGTACAGGTGATATTTACAGACCAGACAGACAGGCGGTACAGGTGATATTTACAGGTAATACAGAAACGTGTAGCAATGCTTATCACATGGTTAATGCACGGTACATGTCATACTAATTTAAATAAATACACATTCTGGAAATACATTACAATACAAGCACTCTCGCTGATTCAAATCATTTTATTCTGTATACAATGTCTTTCATCTTTCACACATAATAAAAATATTTCTAATTTAAACAAATGTACACTAAACTACCAATGTATCAACAAAATACACAATGTATTAAAACCTGTGATTTCGCAGTAATAACTCTGGTACATTCCTCTTTTATGGAACAAGCCTTACTAAACTACACCACTGTCTATGTGCCAGTCAAACGCCTTCCCCCTTAACCTGACACTAAGGGTAAATGGGGTTTAGCCAGGCCCTGACAATGGAGGGGGTAGTATAAGGTTTAGCCGGGACCTAAAAGTGGGGGCAGTATAAGGTTTAGTCGGCACATGACACTGGTGGCAGGATAGGATTTAGCCAGTACCCGACACTGGGGGCAATATGGGGTTTAGCAAGGGCCTGACACTGGGGGCAATATGGGGTTTAGCAAGGGCCTGACACTGGAGGCAGCATTAGATTTAAGAGGGCATTGACAGTGGGGGGTAGTATAAGGTTTAGCCGGCACATGTCACTGGTGGCAGTACAGGGTTTAGCCAGGACCTGACACTGGGGGCAATATGGGTTTAGCCAGGCCCTAACTATAAGGGCAATATGGGGTTAAGTTGGGCCCTGACACTGAGGGGCCATATTGGGTTAAGCAGCGCCCTGACACTGAGGGGCAATATAAGGTTTAGCAGGACCTTGACAGTGAGGGGCAACATAAGGTTTAACAGGGCCTTGACACTGAGGGGCAACATAAGGTTTAACAGGGCCTTGACACTGAGGGGCAACATAAGGTTTAACAGGGCCTTGACACTGAGGGGCAACATAAGGTTTAACAGGGCCTTGACACTGAGGGGCAACATAAGGTTTAACAGGGCCTTGACACTGAGGGGCAATATAAGGTTTAGCAGGACCTTGACACTGAGGGGCAATATAAGGTTTAGCAGGACCTTGACACTGAGGGGCAATATAAGGTTTAGCAGGGCCTTGACACTGAGGGGCAATATAAGGTTTAGGTGGGCACTGACACTGGGGGCAATATAAGGTTTAGGAGGGCACTGACACTGGGGGCAATATAAGGTTTAGGAGGGCACTGACACTGGGGGCAATATAAGGTTTAGGAGGGCACTGACACTGGGGGCAATATAAGGTTTAGGAGGGCACTGACACTGGGGGCAATATAAGGTTTAGGAGGGCATTGACACTGGGGGCAATATAAGGTTTAGGAGGGCATTGACACTGGGGGCAATATAAGGTTTAGGAGGGCATTGACAGGGGGCAATATAAGGTTTAGGAGGGCACTGACACTGGGGGCAATATAAGGTTTAGGAGGGCACTGACACTGGGGGCAATATAAGGTTTAGGAGGGCACTGACACTGGGGGCAATATAAGGTTTAGGAGGGGACACTGGGGGCAATATAAGGTTTAGGAGGGCATTGACACTGGGGGCAATATAAGGTTTAGGAGGGCATTGACACTGGGGGCAATATAAGGTTTAGGAGGGCACTGACACTGGGGGCCAATATAAGGTTTAGGAGGGCACTGACACTGGGGGCAATATAAGGTTTAGGAGGGCACTGACACTGGGGGCAATATAAGGTTTAGGAGGGCATTGACACTGGGGGCAATATAAGGTTTAGGAGGGCACTGACACTGGGGGCAATATAAGGTTTAGGAGGGCACTGACACTGGGGGCAATATAAGGTTTATTCTGTAGGTGTAGCTGCATGGCTCTGTGTGTTAATGCTCCCCCATATGAAGGAAGCCATGACACTGATCTGATTGTCAGGATACTCACACTACAGCTCGAGAGATAATCCAGGACACCATCCTGCCTGCCCTCACACTCACACACCCGAGCTGATCGTTAAACTTCCTCTTCCGGTAGGCGAGGACCTAAC
>OW240914.1:134788075-134823859 GCA_933207985.1 Pelobates cultripes | reverse complement strand
GTGTGCCATTCTGTGACATGTGCAGAATCAGCCTGACAGTCGGGTGATGCACTGGGGTGGTTTTGCATGTAGGAAGTTGTTGGAACAGCTTTTGCCTGGTGGTGTGGTAAAGTCCTTGCGTTGTCGTGAAGAATGGAGGCAATTGAGTGTTCACTGCTGTGGTTTAGGACGTAGTGTTTAGTGCATTCGAAAGGATCTTCATTATCTGCCTTGATGCTGACCCTTTCACTAGCATTTTCATCTGCACCGAGAGCTTGTTCCAAAATCTTTAGTTTCGCTGCAGCTGCCTCGTAGTTGCTCTGTTCCTTTAAAGCTTCAATTGCTGCCCTTTGACGTGCTGTCTGAGCTTCCATTGCTGCCCTTTGATGTGCTTCCTCAGCTTCCATTTCTGCTCTCTTTTTAGCATATGCAGCCTGTACTTTGCTAGCCTCTGCTTCGGCATGGGCATTTATAAGCTGTTCACTAAGCGTTGAGTGCCTTGAACTTCGGGATCTAGAGGAACCTTTAGAATGTCTGGTGGATACGGATCTGTGAGATACAGTGTCCTGTGGCTGCATTAATTTTGCTTCTGCCTTTGCTTTAGCTAGCAGGATAAAGCTTTCTCTTTCCACGTTAAGAAGCTGGACATTGTTAAGTTGCTCTAATGATTCCTCAGTGTTAATGTTTTGCAGAATAGTTTTGTATTTATTGCTTGTGGTCTGGTACAGTTCATATGAAGCAGAGAGATGCTTTATGGTGCCCTCTAGTTGCAGTACCTCATGGCTGGGACATGAAATCACATCAACGTGGGTCAGGATTTTATCCCAAATCTGCTTCAAACTGGTTGATAGTTCAGTTCTCATGGATTCATAGTTCTCTTTAACCTTCCAAGTGGGTTTCACATAGCGTTTAGCCAATGCATTGGGCTCTGGGTCCTCATCCTGGCTTTCTCCATGTGGTGCATGCTGTGGTGTTTCATCACATACTGAGCCTTTTCCACTCATTATGGCCTGAAGTACACAGGCTTGGCTGTAGCAGTGAAGTGTGTCTGTATACTGTGTGGGGCTGTAACAAGCTGTGCTGGGGTTGTATGCAGACTTCTCCTACAATACACACAGTTACCCTTCACTATGATCTGTCCTGTGACACAGCAATCTCTGTACAAGCTGCTAAATCGTTCTTTTACTATTCTGGAACGGCTGCAAAGGCTATGAATGTGGTTTTCAGGAGCATATGGCGCTCATTGCCCTGATGAGATTATCCATACCAAATCACCTTCCCAGATAGTTTACACAGTCACAACTCACATAAAAGAAGATCTGGCGATGCTTATTCGTCCTATGATCTGTAGAATGTGCAGTTACAACAGGTAAAAGAACGATTCTTCCATACAGGTTAGGAGAGATACAAGTTACATATGTATGTCCAGCAAAGAAAACACTAGAACAGGAAAGGGGGAGGGGAGTACCTGAAGCAGCATGCAAACTATGGAGTGGCCCAAGAGACAAACTTAAGATGAACATTAAAGAAACAGTACATTATAATAAAACAATATCATGTAACATGACAGTATGTCTCTTTGTCCCCCCAACAAACCTTCTGTGTGTCTCTCTTCCCCATCTCCTCCCTGTCTCTCTCTTACCCCTCTGTCTCTGTGTCCCCCCTTCTCCTGTTTCTCTCTATTACCCCTCTCTTTGTCCCCCCATCCCCTGTCTCTATATTACCCCATCTGTCTGTGTCCCCCCTTGCCCTATGTCTCTCTATTACCCCTCTGTCTGTTTGTGTCCCCCCCAACCTGGTGTCTTTCTATTACCCCTCAGTCTCTTCCCCTGTGTTTCTATTACCCCTCTATTTGTCCCCCCCATTCCACTCTATTTGTCTCCCCCCTTCTGTGTCCCTTCTGACCTTGTCACAGGAGGACTGAGGGAGGGGACGGAGCTAACTACCATGCTCCCTTGCGGTTCCCATAAATCCCAGCATCTACACATCATAGAGTAATCCCTACTCTATGATGTGTCCATGCTGGGAATTATGGGAAACGCGAGGGAGCATGGTAGTTAGCTCCGCCCCCTCCCTCAGTCCTCCTGTGTTGACAGTTGCACGGCTGTCAGTATCAGTGAGTGTGCCACCGGATCGCTTAGGCGGCTGCCCGGCACACTCACTCACACTCACTGATACTGCCAGCTGTCAGCACAGGAGATGGGGCCGCCGGCCGTAAGGTGAGTAATCACCTCAGAGTGTGCCGCCGAACCGGCCACCTGGCGGCACTGACATGCGGCCAGTGGCCGCGATTTTATTATAATATAGGGAGCAGGGCTCCCTCTCCATCTCCAGCCCCCCAGGTGCCGCGGCCCACTGGGAAATTTCCTGGTATCCCGGTGGGCCAGTCTGGCCATGATGTTAGGAATACAACTTTGTATTTCTAAAACTATAGATCCCTCTTTCTCACTTTTAGCCCCTTTGTGTGTTTTATTTCTCCCCCCAAGCCCATCTATGTGTCTTTCTCCTCCCCAAGCACCTTGGTGTGGCTCATTCTCACCCCAAACCCCTCTAGGTAGCTCATTCTCCCCCAAAGTCCCTTTTTGTGTCTTTTCTCCCTCTCAGGCCCTCTGTGTGTCTCTCTCCCCAGCCACTCTGTGTGTCTCTTTCTCCCCCCACAGCCCTCTGTGTGTCTATTTCTCATTCTCAGTCCCTCTGTGTGTCTCATTTCCCCCAGCCCCTTGTTGTATCTCATTCCACCCATCCAGCCACTCTAATTTCCCCCAGTCCTCTTTATGTGACTGGTTTCCCCCCACTCCCTCCATGTGTCTCCTTCTGCACAGCCCCTTTATGTGTCTCGCTTTACCCCTTAGCACTTTCTTGTATCTAATTCCCCCCTGTTTTAGGTGTCTCCTTTCCCCGTAGCCCACCCATGTGTCTCATTTCACTTCAGCCCCTCCATGTATCTCATTTTCCCCCATCCAGCCCCTCAAATGTCTTCCGCCAGCCCTTCAATGTGATTCATTTCCCCCCCCACTCCCTCCATGTGTCTCATTCTGCCAAAAACTTCCATGTGTCTCCTTACCCCCGTTTTAGGTGTCTAATTTCTCCCCTAGCCTCTCCATGTGTCCCCCCCCCCAGAGCCACTTAATTTTTCTAATTTTCCCCCAGCCCCTCCACATGTCTTATTTCCCACCACGTAGCCCCTCCAATGTTCCCCCCCCAGCCCCTCATGTATCTAATTTATTCCCTGCCCCTCCATGTATCTTATTCCCTCCCCTCCATCCTGTGCCTGCTGACTTCCATGTAACATTGCCAAGCAGACCGCGGTGGAGGATCTTCTGTATCCTCTACCCAGTCTGACAGGAAGTGCTCCCAGTGAGCACTTCCTGTCAGACTGAATAGGCCCTCTGTGTGTCTTTCTCCCCATCAATCTCTCTGTTTGTCTCTCTCCCCAGCCACTCTGTAAGTCTCTTTCTCCCCCCACAGTCCTCTGTGTGTCTCTTTCTCATTCTCAGTCCCTCTGTGTGTCTCATTTTCCCCAACCCCTTGTTGTATCTCATTCCACCCACCCAGCCCCTCTAATGTTTCCCCCCACTCCCTCCATGTGTCTCCTTCTGCCCAGCCCCTTTATGTGTCTTGCTTACCCCCCTAGCACTTTCTTGTGTCTAATTCCCCCTTGTTTTAGGTGTCTCCTTTCCCCCCACTCCCTCCATGTGTCTCCTTCTGCCCAGCCCCTTTATGTGTCTTGCTTTCCCCCTAGCACTTTCTTGTGTCTAATTCCCTCCTGTTTTAGGTGTCTCCTTTCCCCCAAGCCCCTCCATGTGTCTCATCCCCCCCCAGCCCTTCCATGTGTCTCATTTCACTCCAGCCCCTCCATGTATCTCATTTCCCCCCATCCAGCCCCTCAAATGTCTTCCACCAGCCCTTCCATGTGACTCATTTCCCCCCCACTTCCTCTATGTGTCTCCTTCCGCCCAGCACTTCCATGTGTCTCCTTCCCCCCCCCCGTTTTAGCTGTCTAGTTTCTCCCCTAGCCCCTCCATGTGTCCCCCCCAGAGCCACTTCATTTTTCTCATTTTCTCCCAGACCCTCTATATGT
Organism: Pelobates cultripes; assembly: GCA_933207985.1. Lineage (NCBI taxonomy): Eukaryota > Metazoa > Chordata > Amphibia > Anura > Pelobatidae > Pelobates > Pelobates cultripes. Next base: position 134,819,799 of record OW240914.1, on the reverse strand, counting down.
CTAATTTCCCGCCATGCAGCCCCTCCAATGTTCTCCTCCCACCCCCACTTGCAGGGTCAGATTAAGAGCCCAGTGGGCCTATTGCTGACAATTATGATGGGCCTAATTACAGAATCTTATCGACCAAAAACACTAAAACAACCATACCTCCCAAGCTTCATGTATCTGATGGAGATGGTGTTGGAGGGAAACTCAAAGGATGCAGCTATAAGAAAACACATACCCTATGCTAATCTCTCTCTAATTTATGCTTTCATCTTTCAGTAAATCCATACCCCCCAACAGCAGTGTCCAGTGAGGCAGGAAGTCAATGGGCCGGGTAAAAGGGTGGGCCAGTGGCGTGAATCACGTGACCAGACCTGCCAAAAGGGGTGAACATGAATTGATGCATGTCAGGCTGCCTGCCAATCATGCAAGATGTCCCACTAATGGCATACTATGCAGACCGCACCCTGAGCTTGGCATAAATGCATCAAATGATGCGCCTACTCCACACTTTCTAATGACTGTCCCCTAGCACTCACATGTCCACTTGTCTCCTTACCTACTTACTAGCAGGCAGACGTTCCTGGTATATAGTCTGGGACAGAGAAAAGGTGTATGTAGTGAGTGTAGAAGTGTCACGTATTTATCCACTTATAAAAATGTGGTTAATGACATTTACTGTCCACACAGGAAAAATTGTGCCGAGCAGCAACCAAATCCACAGAAGGGTTAATGCTGAGCAGCAATTATGCAAATGAGAACCTGGTAACTGCTTTTGGTCAAAGGTCGGTTACAGCCTATCAGATCTAGAGGAGGGTTATTTAGGCCCAGTTCTCATCCTGCTCAGTGCCCTGTCGTGGTTTCCCTTGTAGTTGTCCGAGAGCGCGTTATTGATTCTGGTTATTTGACTTTGGCATTGTTTTTGACTTCCCTGTTTTCTGGCATCCCTGACTCCTGGCTTTTCCTTATCGTTTTGTCTCTTTCTGTTTCCCTTGACGTCGGCTATTCCTGACTATTCTTTGGTACGTTAGTCCGGCCATTCTAAGGTCCGGTATACGTTACCTATCAGTCCTCTGTGTTATACAATTCTACGTGCTGGATCATTCTGTAATCCTGACAAGAAGAAAGGGGACATGCCACAGTGTTAGAGACCAAAGTCTGCATTATCTAAACTAATTTTATTGTCAGCCAGTCCACACAAGTTTTGTTCCCATACATCCCTCTTAAGTTTCCAAACTTAAAGAGACACTATAGTCGCCAGAACAACTACAGCTTATTGTATTTGTTATGGTAAGTAGAATCATTCCCTTCAGGCTCTTTGCTGAAAACACTGTATTTTCAGAGAAAATAACTCCACTGGCCACTCTTTAGATGGCTGCTAGAGGTGCTTCCTGGGGCAGTACTGCCTAGTGTGCAACACTGCCATTCAGTGTCTCCACCCTCTGCATGCAGACACTGAACTTTCCTCATTGAGATGCATTGATTCATTTTATCTTTATGAGGAGATGCTGATTGGCCAGGGCTATGTTTTACTTGTGCTGGCTCTGCCTCTGATCTGCCTAGTTGACAGTCTCAGCTAATCCTATGGGGAAGCATTGTAATTTGCTCAGACCACTACTTCTGATGATGTCAGCAGACAGAGTCAGTTCAGAGGCAGAGCCAGCAGCTGCAGACTTGAATACAAGTAAGATTGTACTATATTTAGGGAGGCAAGAGGGGACCAGGGGGACTAGATGGTGGTTTTAACATAATAGGGTCAGAAATACATGATTGTGTTCCTGCCCCTATAGTGTTCCTTTAAGCAAGAGTATGTGAAGAGTAGTTAGGGTTGCCACATTTCAAAAAAATACCAGCCTTAATCATTTGTATAATTAATTAGTTATGCGGGACATCACATGATGTAAATGTAAATCACAAGGAGTGACATAAGAGAAAATTCTGTAAAATCACCAACAAACTTTTGATTCCGCTGTATAGATGGATTGCTCCCAGTGTCTCAGTCTCCCAAGTATCACAGTGATACATTGTGTGTCCTTATGTATCACAGTGTCAGTGTTCCCATGTCGCCCAGTCCCATAGTCTCCCAGTGTCTCCATTTCTCCCAGTGTCCCCATGTCTCAGTGTGTCCCCATGTCACTAGTATACTAGGGGACACAGTGAGACCCGGGGGGACTGAGAGACCCAGGGACACTGGGAGACATGGGGGCACTGAGACACATGGGGACAATGGGAGACATGGGGACACTGAGGCATTTGGGGACACTAAGACACTAGGGCCACAGAGACATGGGGACACAGACACTGGTGGGGAACACTAAGACACTAGGGACACTGAGAGACATTGGAACACAGACACTAGGAGACTAGGGGAGAATTGGAGACACTATGAGCCCTGGCTGGGAGACAGACACTTGGAGACACTGGGAGACATGGGGATACTTGTGAACATAGACATGGGCACACTGAGAGACATGGTGACACAAACACTGGGAGACTTGGGGACACTAGGAGACATGGGGACACTGAGGACACTGGCTGGGAGACATGGGGACACTGTGTCCGTAGTGTCTCTGTGTCCCAATTTCTCAGCATCCCCATGTGTCTCAGTGTCCCCATGTTTTCCAGTGTCTCCAAGTGTCTCAGTGTCCCCCAGGTCTCCCAGTGTCTGTGTTCACAAGTATCCCCATGTCTCAGTGTCACCATGTCTCCCTGCTGCCTTTCCCTCATCCCTAACTTACCTGAGCTGTAGAGCTGCTGTCTGGACTCTGTGCTGTGTAGCTGCTCCCCACGGATCAGTGAGTAGTAGAGAGAGGCAGAGATATGCTGTAACTTCCTATCCCTGCCTCTCTCCACATACAGTGACCCCTACTGGTCCGTGCTGGTATTGCAGAATAATCTCTGTTTATACTGAGAAAAATATATATTATTTTTTTAAATGGGCCTATTCCATGGGCCTGGGCCTGGAGCTGCAGCTCCATCAGCCCCTATGTATCTAATTTATTCCCTGACCCGCCATGTTTCTCCTCCCCTCCAGCCCCTACATGCGTTTTATTCCCTCCCCCCCATCTTGTGCCTGCTGACTTCCATGTAGCATTGCTGCGCAGACCGCGATGGAGGATTTTCTGTATCCTCTATTCAGTTTGACAGGAAGTGCTCACTGGGAGCACTTCCTGTCAGACTGGGTAGAGGATACAGAAGATACTCTACCTGCAGGTCGGCCACGCTACATGGTGTGGCTATGCTCACTCCTACTGCTGGCCACCAGGCGTTTGTGACCTACAGGCGCTGCTCCTCAGGTGGCCGCACACCGGCCTTGAAGATATATATTGCTCACCGGGAAATTTAAGCCCTGGGCACTGTGTGCAAGGTGTTCCATATCTGGATCACCATTTTACCTTAGGGAGACCCCAAGAGTATATGAAGAACACATAACTCAAATAAATTGGCCTTTAGTGGGTTCCTGCTCAGTTTCCAAAATAGTTTTAGCTCAGTCATGCAATTACAAAGTCTAAATGTGACACTGATGACTGATCCCACACAAAATGGCAGCTAAGGCTTCCCCTGTAAGAAATTAGAAAAACCTCAGATGATCCTCTCAGCCATGGTGAGCCATGTCAGTGAGGTGTGACTGATACTCATCTAGGCATCTAAGCACTTTCCATTTCTGGATTACCCTTTTACCTTATGAAGACCCTAAGAATATACAAACAAGCCAAAACAAAGGGAGAAAGATTGAGAAAGAACAAATCAACTTTTGTTGTATACCCAGTCAGTTAGTTTTTTCACTGTTCTTTGATGACATCTCCCAAATGTAATTTGAGGTTACTGAAGATTTTAATACCATGCTCTACTAGAAAGAAAATATTGTATTTTTTGTTCTTCTTTCTCTACACTCCCTTGCAGTTGATATTGATTTCTTATTCATGTTTTTCTTATTCAAGTGCATATATTGCTTCCCAGACCATTTTATCTTCATTACCTCATTTCTAAATTGATCTTAGTGTTGTCATTGAGTTTACTGGTATGAACATTTTAGTTAATGACTGATTAGGGCATTTGTATGGCAACTTTAAAGCACTCATGGAAGGAATATCGGAGCTTTGTCCTTTATATTGTGATTGGTCAGCTATCATCCAATCAGATGACTTTGTTTGCTCTCCCAGCAGTGCTGGAGCAGAACCTGGGAGTACACGTGATGCAGAGCAACATATTGACTGATGAGCCAAATCATGTGGTTCATGGGACATTAAACAGCCACACAACCAATAATTCCTAATAACCTGGTACACCACAGATCACTGTAGCTTGCTTATCTTATGTAACATGATGTCATGAAACGACTGTTGAATGCCGCATTCTTGTAGATGATTCTTGTTAGACATGGACTTCTCATTAAATGCAATGTTAAGAAAGCACCAGACTATTTCTTCTGGCAACACATATTTCTCCTTGTTATCTCATGCATATCTCTACTAAGACAATCAAGGACCCTTCTGCTTATTGTTCCCCAAGTGAAGAACATTAAGTGTAATGACATCATTCCCTGCAAGTCACTACGTGATGATATTGCTCACAGAGAGAGTGAATGTGTTCTCAGAAAGTGACTACAACCAGTCATTGTTCCCAAAAAGCGAGGACTGTTATACTGATTGGTCAAGGTCCAAAATCACCCAGACCATTACAATTTCTCCCAGAGAATTACCAGTATACGATATAGTTCCATAGACCAACTTATCCAAAATCAGACATAGGAAAGCTAGATATACAAATTACTCAAGATACTAAAGATGACTGAATAGAGACAGGAAACTCTGCAGTTTAGAGCTCTTAGAAACCTAAATCCCTGTTGTCTACATTTTACATCAAGTGAACCTCTCGCATTAGACTTCAGAATAGTTACCAAATATTATATTATCACAGTGTATAATAGTAATAAACCAGGTTTTCTGTAGAACAAAACACAAAAGGAGTCTAACAATTAGAGAATCACATCAAGTATTCAAAGATACTGTTGCACCAGTAACAATTTTTTTATCTACTCTAGATCATCGGGATGCACACTGGACCCTGACACACAACAGCTGAATGGAAAAACATCAAAAGGTACACATAGGAATTTCATATAAATTATTGGGTTTTTTTTTACAGAAGTTATTGTATTATTAAACAATGAATAAGAATTGTAAACCGCTAGGTCTCAAACTCCAAACAGAATTAAGGAATTATAAGCACATAATGGGTTTTATTTGCAAAACTACAGCTTCAATAACAATCAGAAAAGTTAAAGGGACACTACTTCAGCTAATTGCACATTAGAGCACGCAGGACGTGGGAGGGGCAGAGCGGCGACCCAGCGATGAGGGACATCGGCGCTTGGATAAGGTAAGTAAATGATGGTTTTTAACCCTTTATTTACTAGGGAGGCAGGGGGAGCGATAGTGCTAGGAATATAGCTTTGTATTCCTGGTACCAAGCTATATTCCTAAATAAAAGGACACTCCACTGCCCAAATACAAAATAAATAAAATCACCTTTTAGTAGATACCTGCATTTCTCTTGTCTGCAGCCTTTGCACGCCCTCCTCCCACTCAGACTTTCTGTGCTTGTCTTCCCAATACAGCCCAATTAGGAGTCTTGCAAGGCAGGTGCTCTGAGCTATTGCTGCTTCTTGAGTTTAGCTCAACTGAGCTAAAGAAACCAGGAATTCACAGGATCAGTTTTCTGCTTGAAAGCCAAGTGGGTGTTACCAGGTTAATTTTTAAAAGTGTCAATTTCTACTGAAGTCTGCACTTTTTGCTAAGTTCCTTAGGGGTCAGGATTGTACCTTTAAGTGGACTTAAATTACATAAACATTTATGTAGACATCAAAAGATTTTTTGAAATGGCACTCTAAATACCAAAACTACTAAAGCAAAACATGAGAAATGGCAATGTAGCGGACCCAAGGTAACCCGACTGGTTACCTTCCTTCAGCCGGTCAGGAACCATGTAAAGGATTGTAACCGCAGCCGGTTCCCTTATTTACCACTATAACGTCTTAAAGCATAGACCTTAGCAGGGCTAACCATACAGATATCTTAGCCATAATTTATATAGTTAATAAGAGATCCTCTATCTAAAATATATAAATAATTGAGAATACAATATAAAATAAGGATTGTCTTGGAAGCAATAAAGTTTTGTATTTATAGATATTTTATTAAATAAAAAAAATATAGACATATAAAATCCATTGCAATAATTAACAGCAGAGTTTATAAGATTAAACTATATGCTTGCAATATCATTAAAATAGAATAATATGCCCTCCTGAACATGTCAACATGTCAGCCTCTCAATCATTATAAGATGGAGCAGCGTTTCTGTCTCCAAATCTCTTCTCTCCCTGCATCCTAATATTAATAGTACACATATTTATACCTTTTAAATGTTCATTTTAGTACCTTCCTTAACTTGGCAAAGATACAAGGCCATAACTAAAACGTAAGGGTGCACACGTCATGGGAAATTCCATTAAGCTAAGACAAAATGGCGTAAGTTAGAACTACGCAGCATATTATGCACTGAAAGTAGGTAAGAGGTTATTGCTATTACGTTGCATAGCCTTGAAGTTTGTTTATGCATTAATTGTTATTGTATTAGGCAAAGACAAAATGGCGTAAGTTAGAACTACGCAGCATATTATGCACTGAAAGTAGGTAAGAGGTTATTGTTATTAAAGAAACATTGTATGAAAAACAATATGTTCCATTTCTAACACCTTGTCAGTTTGCAATATCTCTTAAAGACAAAGTACACAGTTTAAAATACAACTTTGCATTCTAAAACTTGTAATATTTGCATTTGCCCATAACAGGACAAATACACCCATTTCCCCCAGTAACTGGATAACACACAGTCCTGGAGGTACTTTGCAATTTTATTGGCGACACACGGCTTTTATGCATAACCCCCTGCAAGGGGCGGATCACACAAAACATACAAGGTCACCTCCCAGGATCCTCCCCCTCCCTGGGTCCCTAGCACGGGAAGGGACTCTGTTCCCTTTGTCCCCAAAGCCCGCCACTAAAGTCACAGGGTTTCCCACACCAACCGCCAGGAGTCTTCTTCCCAAGAGTCTCTGTGTCTGTGTTTCGGCGCGGGAAAAAGGGGCTCTTTGTCCCTCAGGCCCATGAGAGCTTACCAAACTTGCCAGTGCCCCAAAAATACCCACACCAATCTCAGGGACCCTCGTCTCGGCCCTTGACCGACTAATCTCCGTTCGCGAAGTCCTGGGGTGAAACCCAGACAAGGGAAGCGTCTCCTTTCGGGCTATGAATGCCCACCCAGGGAAGCACTCATTAATTACTTTACTTGCAGTTTTCACACCTCTGTGGCAACTGCGAACGTTCTGATTAATTGGTGTGAACTTTCTAATGGGACACCGGGGAGGCCCTCGTTCGTCTCACAACATAAGTGTCAAACCGCAAAGGGAAACAATCCACGAATGCTCCTCTTGTTGGCGTTCGCCTGTACAAATGACTGCCACCCAGGGAAGCACTTGTTAATTGCTTCCCTTTGTGGTTTGACACTTATGTTGCGAGGTGTGAACATTCTATCCCAACATTTTAAATGAGGGATTGGGGTAGTCCCCGTTCAGGAGGTGAATGGATTCCCTTTGTGGAAGACCTCCCGAACGGGGAGAGGGCACAATAAACGAAAGAATGGGGAAAACACACACAATGTAAAGACAGGCAAATCACGGAGAGGCAGTGGGTCCGCCACAGGCAATGTTTACATTTTACCTTAAAAGTACTTCTAGTGACAGCTACTATAAGCACTTGCGACTTAAGACCTTTGATTTTTTTGAAGGTCTTCACATTTAGAACCATCACGCATAGCATGATGACACAGAACACTGCTAATGCTTCGCTAACAAGGGCAATGTTAATTCATGTTAACTTAAAAAGAAACCATGTCATGATAAAAAAACATATTTATTTTTAACGTTAGTGTGTTCCTTTGCGTTTAAACTATACATTATGCTACAATGCTAGACAATTTACAGATGCATTGTTATTTTTCAATTGAGTAAGTATAGATTTCTAGGTTATAGACTCATGCCATCACTTAGGAAAATAAACTACATCTGTCACACCTCTGTAGTTTATCTGTGAGTTCTTTATATGCTATCCCACATAGAAAGATGTTAACCTTAGTGAAGGTTGTTAATATACTGAAAAGTCAGAAAAAGGATTCATTTTGTATCAAAGAAGGTTATAAGTTGACAAACGAAAACAGTGTGATATGATAACAGAAAATAATTAGTGATAAGATAGTGTACATTACAGAGGAAATGCTAAGGGGTTAACACATTACAGTGATTGAGTTAAATGATATTCACAATGAAAACATGGGAGCAACACATTGTCTTCTAAGACCAGAAACAAATTAAGAAAATGTATATATGCTAAATGTAGTAGTTGGGATTTGTTTACTAAATACCAAATTTGAGTGAAGTACAAACCAAAAGGGTTACTGCAAGTATCGAAATAACTTTGGTGATCTGTATGTGCAGCCTTTCACTTTGAAACACTGCACATACAGAGATTAACCCCTTTGCTGCCGGATGTGTAACTCCTTCTCTGGCAGCGTCATTAGTCAGCACAGAATAAAGTCGCGGGCTGGCTAATGTCAGTTCTGTGCAAAACTGTAATCTGACCCTCAGCACCCCAGTGGTGCCACGTCCATCCCCAGAATGCCCTCTATGACGTCAAGCAAGGAGGATCAGCTGAGTAAGAACTTAGAGGCAAGGTTAAGCCTTTTCTGGCATTCGGGGACGGACCAGCACAGAAAGGGTTATTACAAACAAAACTAGTGTTTTATGAAAACACTGTTTTTTGGATAGAGTGGGCCTTTCAGTGTCCCTAAGGGTCTGTGGACAGCAATCAACTTGGAGCAGGAGGGGACTGCAGCTCTCTTCCTCTATAAATTTTCTAACTCTGACTTGTGCGAACTACTAACACTTGCTGTTATTGAAATGCATCAGTTGTTGTGTCCCCTTGTCCGTTTGGTAGACATTATCGCTGATGTGTTCCCATTGCCCCTTCTATGATTCCCTGAGTCTCTTTGTGGTCCTGCATTGTCCTTCCAGCAGCCTTTAGCCTAATGGTCCTGATAGTGCCTCCTGTGGTCCATCACCCCTATCGTCCTGCTTATTCCCTGTCTCTCTCATTTAATTTATTTTTCCTCTTGAAGTCCCTGTTCTTTGGTGTATAAATCTTTATTTTACATAAATTTTTTAAATAAATTATCTGTAATAATGCTCTGCTTGCAAAACATACTGTCTTATTGCATTTTCATCATAGTGTGTTGCAATTCTGCATATATACTGTAAAAATAGAATGGAAAAAACTGTTCTCTAATTTATGTTGTATGAATAAGTATGTATTTGTTTGTTGGTCATGTGTTCCCATTTGTTTAGATCCCTCTTACCTCTCCTGGCAGTGTCACATCCTCCAGAGGGCCAAGTGTGCCAGGCTCCCCCTCTTCTATTACTGTGAGTAAGCCATTTTTCTTATTTATTTATTTATTTATTTAATTGTTTATATATTTTTTTAATTGTTGTGGGGAGGTAGGTGTGGTGCTGGACTCCTGTTCTACTTTTCAGATTGATCTTGTTACATCAACTCCAGTGCCACAAACTCCCAAAAGGGTTATTCTGCTTATGTTTTTACTTTCAAATGCATTGGTATTTCTGTCTAGGCGCGGATGGATAGTCGTGTACTGGGGTACAAGGATCTGGCCGCCCTTCCTCGTGATAAGGCAATATTGGATATTGAGCGCCCAGATTTGATGATTTATGAGCCCCATTTCACCTACTCACTTTTAGAGCATACTGATACCCTGCGCAGTCGAGAGGTAACCACATATGCTGCTGACCATGATAAAGGACAACTCCCCCTATAACCTTAGAATTTTGGTTAATAGGGTTATTAGTATTCTGTCCATTTACCTTTTGAAATTTCTCCATGTTGGTTCTTCCCCTCAGTATCTTTGTTTGCTCATCCTCCATTGCTCAGGTAGTCCTCATCATCTTTCATTTGCCTCTTTGTCCTCTTGTAATCCCAGTTGTCTGCCTTCTGTCCACATCGTGGTCCATATTATTCATTTTGTAGTACACTGTCCATCGTGTGGTGCCTGTGTCCCTTCTGTTGTCTTAGTCTTTCTTGTAGACCCCATTGTCCGTCTCATGGCTTGCAGTATCGTGTTAGTTATATTGTACCCAATGTCCTTTTAGTCATACTCTATGTTTCTTCTCTGTCCCAATGGTCCTTATTCGGTCCCTATTATAATTTGTGTTGTTGCTGTTACAGCTGTGATGTCCTTGTCTTTTCCTCTTTCTTTGTTGTCTTTCATGTAACCCATTTACCTCTTGTTGTTCATATTTTAGATATAATTTTTAAAAAATAGGATACTTCATATAATACATAGTAATCATTAGTATTTAAATGGAAAACTACTTAATTTTGACTACAAGACCATAATTCCCACCTTTAAAATGGTCACAACTCTAATAGGATTCCTTTTCTTCTAGGGAGCTCTATTTTAAACTATGCTTCAAAAAAGTCAATTCGGGAAGCACTACTGTATCTATATATGAAAGAAGAAATGCACAATTATATCAGTTTCATAGAATATGGAATAAAAAATAATTCTCATCTCTTAAAATACATATCACCATAAATTAATGATGATATGTATTTGATACTTGAATGAAACTCTATGAAACATTCAAGACAGAACCTAATTCAAATTAGACAAATTCTGATATTTTTATTTCAGCGCAATCTCTGTCCTTATGTATTCACTATTTGTGTTTTTTGCAGCGTTCACTGTCACCAAAGTCCATATCACCCCCTCCATCTCCAGAGGTAGGTATCTAAAGTAATACAACTCATGGGTTACATAACTCTGTCAGCTAATTTTGAGAAATGTCTGCCATTTCTTCCTTCACTAGGTCTCTGCATTATGGGCAGAAACAAAGTCTACTGCCAGTGGCTCCACTATACAAGCAGCACGAGGTGGAAGCTCTTCACCTAGAGGAGTAGTCCAGCATTTTCACTGCCCAGGTATTCTTTAACTCCAAAGTTATATAACTCCAAACAATATAAATGGGACATTCTGAGCACCATAACCACTACAGCTTATTTTAGTGGGAAACGATTCCCAATTACCCAATGCCATCCCCTCAGCATGTGACATCATATTAGTGATTTTTTTTGTGTGTGTCTGGCTGGATGGATTAAAACCAATCTCATGGGTGCTGAGTCTGGGTAAGTGTCACATTTGGTGCCAAGGGGATTTAAAGCAGAGACCTGTAAATGGGTATATTGTGGTTTGACAAAAGCTGACTGCCCTCTCCTCTGCTGTGTTGATAATTCTAAAGTAACACTTCAGCAATTTTAATATACATTTTGTCCAACCTGGGCAGCTTTGATTGGTTGAGAGTGCTGGACTAACCACACTTGAAAGTGTTAAGTCTGCATTCTCAATGCTATCAAGGAGGGGAAGGTCATCAAGCACCAGAAAAAGTCTCAGTTAATGCTAATTTAGGCAATTTACATTAGTATCTTTTTCTACAAACTAATACTAAGATTCCCAAGGATTTGTTAGCATACATTTTCACATTTTCTTAATAGATTGTTATTACATATTTGCCTAATACTCTACAGTTACGGTTGTGCTCAAAAGTTTGCATACCCTTGGAGAATTGGTAATATATTTACAATTTTTAAAGAAAACATGAGTGAGCAGGCAAAACACATTTCTTTTATTTCTTATGGGATTCTTATTCAGCTGTAGTTTATAACAAAATCATAAAACAATACATGGCAACGAAGAAATAAATGAAATTACCCCTGCTCCAAAGTTTGCATACCTTTAGTTCTTAATACTGGTGTATTGCCCTCTTTAGCATCAATGACAGCGTGCGGTCCTTTGTAATAGTTGTCTATGAGGCCCCTAATTTTTGCAGGTCGTATAGCTGCCCATTTGTCTTGGCAAAATGCCTCCAGATCATGCAAAGTCTTTGGTCATCTTGTATAAACCACACGTTTGAGATCTCCCCAGAGTGACTTGATGATATTAAGGTCAGGAGACTGTGATGGCCACTCTAGAACCTTCACCTTTTTCTGCTGTAGCCACTGGAGGGTCATCTTGGCCATGTGCTTATATTCAGTGTCATGCTGGAAAGTCCAAAAGAGTCCCATGCACAGTCTTCGTGCAGAAGAATGCAAATAGTCTACCAATATTTTCTGATAACATGCTGCATGTTGTGCTAGAGAAACTGCTATGTGTACATAGCAGGGTTAATCCAACCTCTAGTGGCTGTCTTCCTGACAGCCGCTAGAGGTGCTTCTCCTAAGCTGGATTCGAAATTTGCATCCAGCGTGCAGTACGTCCATAGGAAAGCATTGAGAAATGCTTTCCTATGGACTGTTAGAATGTGCACGGGGCTCTTGCCGCACATGCCCATTCAGCTCCACTCGGGAGCTGACGTCGGCGGGGGAGGAGAGGTCACCAGCGCCGAGGGAGCCTGGCACTGAATTAAGGTAAGTGGCTGAAGGGGTTTTAACCCCTACAGCCCAGCGGGAGGGGGACCCTGAGAGTGAGGGTCCCCCAAGGATTATATAGTGTCAGGAAAATGAGTTTGTTTTCCTGACACTATAGTGATCCTTTAAGCGCTGAATTATAATTGTATGTTATCTTCTACTGGCAATTGTGGCTGAAATTTTTCTTGGTCTACCTGACCTTGGCTTGGAATTAAGAGATCACCGAATTTTCCGCTTCTTAAGTGTTTGAATAGTACTGACTGGCACCTTCAAGGCTTTGGCTATCTTTTTATACCCTTTTTCATTTTTATAAAGGTTTATTATCTTGTCACCCAGGTCTTTTGACAGTTCTTTTCTGCTCCCCATGGCTCAGTATCTAGCCTGCTCAGTGCATCCATGTGAGAGCTAACAAAGTCATTGACTATTTATACACAGACACTAATTGCAACTTAAAAAGAAATTAACCTTCAATTGCCATTTTAAACTGTGTGTGTCACCTTGTGTGTCTGTAACAAGACCACACATTCAAGGGTATGTAAACTTTTGATTAGGGCCATTTGGGTGATTTCTATTATTATGATTTTAAAAGGAGCCAAACAACTATGTGATGATAAATGGATTCATATAATCACTATCCTTCAATAAAAGAATTTTTTTGCATGATCAGTCATATTTTCAAAATCAATGCCAACATTTCACAATTTCTGCCAGGGTATGCAAACTTTTTAGCACAATTGTATCTTAGCTTTATGTAAAAGCAACTTGTTCATTTGCCTTTAAAACTCTCCAGTCATATTTCAGCACGGTTTTCTTTTGCTCTACTTTATCACTTGAATACACTTTATACATTCACTTCCACAACCTATATGCTATTGTCACATTGGTGTTAATGGGAATTATAGAGCATTAACAAGAGAACTGCATTCAGGATAGCAGAATTGGAAAAATATTAACCAGTGCAGCAAATTTCTCATCTTGGCATTTTTATCTCATACTAATACTTTATATTTTTAATACGTTACTCCAGTAGATAAACTCAATCTTTTTTCTCCAGAGCTATCGCGGAAGGAGCCTAATCTATACAAGAAACCTCCAATTTACAGGCAAAGAGGTAACTGGTAACACAGCATCATCTTATTCAATAATCTAATAATAATACCCCAAAAAAGAAACAATCCAATACAGAGCATTGTATTCAGACATTAAGTGTAAAATGTAGGTCAAAATAACAGTACTATTCAGTTCAGCTGTATTTGACTTTTTTGGCCAACTTTGACAAAGATATGCATGTTGGCCACTATATCCTCCTAAGTCTTTCTTCCTCACATGTCACTGTCCAATGAAAACCAGATGCTGTAGATTTGTTGCTGTTTAACTAGATTTTTTTATTTTCTCTGACACTCTTTGCTATATCCCTACAACGTTCCTGGCCATGTTTTATCCCTCAGGACAAATCAAATTTTTTTCGAGAAACATATCATAGGTATATGTATTCTATTTCAGATCAGCGGAAGCGAATACAATAAAAAAAAAAATACCCAAAACATTTTCTATAGCTGGAATGAAGGAGCTTAGGGAATATCTCAATTGAGAAACGTTACCACTAATTTAAAGGACCACCATAGGCACCCAGACCATTTCAGCTCAATGAAGTGGTCTGGGTGCCAGGTCCTTCATATGTAAACATAGCAGTTTCAGAGAAACTGCTATGTTTACATTGCAGGGTTAATCCAGCCTCTAGTGGCTGTCTCACTGACAGCCACTAGAGGCCGCTTCCGCGATTTACACTGAGTAAATCGCATTTATCTGACGCTGGACTTCCTCACAGGGTCCAGCGTCAGATAAGATCCCCATAGGTAATGCTTTCCTATGGTCGGGTTTGAATGCAGGTGCGCGCCTCTGGCCGTGCATGCGCATTCAGCTCCACTCGGGAGCTGACGTCGTGAGGAGAGGAGAGGTCGGCAGCACCAAGGTTTTAACCCTTCAGCGCCAAAGGAGGGGGGCCGCGAGGGAGGGGGGCTCTCCAAGAGCCTATAGTGCCAGTAAAGTGACACTTGAAGCACCAAAACAAAAACATCTCGATGCAATAGTTCTGGTACATAGATGTCGTCTGTCCCTTTTCTTTGACAATTTAAAACACTGCCATTTCTCTAAAACATTTACATTTATCTGAAAACATGCTCATTTTGGCCGTCAATTTACGCATAGTATGGCACTAAGATGTGGATAATGTATCTGATAGTGAAGCACTGAAACCATGCAATAATTACCTCTGAGGGTTAACTCCTCCTCTACCAGACAGCCACTAGAGGATCTTTCGGAATCCAAACGGACCAAAGGTCCGTTATCTGATGCTGGACCTCCAGAGTCAGATTTTCCCCATAGGAAAGCATTGAATAATGCTTTCCTATGGGGAAATCCTAATGCGAGCGTGGCCATTGCGGCGCATGCGCGTTAGGTCTCTATCGACGTCTGACGTTGGCAGGGGAGGAGCATGGGCAGAGCCTGACCCAGTGCTAAGGGATATTGCCGCTGGATTCAGCTAAGTGACTGAAGGGGTTTTAATCCCTTCAGCACCGCGGGAGGTGGGGCGCAAAGAAGGGGGGCACTCTATGAGCCTATAATGCCAGGGGGGGGAAAAATCAAACACTCTAACATTTAAAATAAATAAATAAATAAATACCAATAGTGTGTTCCTTTAAGGTATATATTATTATGAATATATTCATTTTCAATTTACTAAAGCAAAATAAATCATTCCTTTTTCTAATACTGCCACGTAATCCCTCAAACATCACATTCACAGGCTCTCAGGAAAATATTTCTCTTTTTACATTGTAACATGTTGATTCACCTGGTTGGTAACTATATCTCTTACCTTCAGAAACAGTGCACAGACTCTCTGATGACCCCATTGTTGAATCTTCCAAGTTCCCAGCTGCACGACCACCAGACCCCAACCAACCTGCAAAGATTGAGACAGATTACTGGCCATGTCCCCCTTCCCTGGCAGTTGTAGGTATGAGAGAGAGTTTTGCGGATTTATCTCATGACAAGTGGGATAGGCTTCTTTGGGCATAGACAATCCAGATGCAGCCTCACATTTCTTCATTAAGGATGCCACATTCATAAAGGCTGTGGGTTTGTAAGATGTTCTAGGTCGTAAATCTTTTATGAGCGGGGTGTTCAACATCCAGCTATAGTAGAAATTCAGTTTGCTAGATTTCTTTGCTAGCCAACAGTTTTAGTAAATCATTGCTCATGTGGTGGAACAGAACAATTGTAGAAAACTCTAGGTACCAGAGTTTTTGGGTTCCTTGCATTTTCTCTAATTTGATATGTTAATTTCATTTTGCATCATTTTGAAGTGAAGTGAGCATTTACCATGTAATGAACATTTTATATATATCCTAGATTACCATTGATGGGTATTGTTGATAATGTGGCACATAAACCATTTTTGGAAATTGTAGGGTAAGTCCTTTATTCTATGTATTTGATTCTTTCCTGATTCTTATATTTGAACTCTACAGAGTCTGAGAGACGTCATCGAAGGGAGTCTAAAAAAGGAGAGGAAGAAGGTGAAGAAGGTGAGGATTTGAAAGAGTTAAGGGATATGCAGAAGCAAGAGCTAAGCAAGGTAAGTAGAAATGTGAAAATATAATCAACAAATGGCAGAGGGAGCTTGAAATACAAATTAGCTACAAATATTGGAGAGGCCTTTATTTTAGTGTATAAAAATATACATTGTCTTAATTTAGTGGAGTGCCAGTTTAAAATTGTAAATAGATGGTACATGGTACCCAGCAGAATAAGTAAATTTTCTAATATGCACGACTCCAACTGCTGGAGATGTAATTTAGAATGTGGGAACTATTTACATGTCTGGTGGGACTGTGGGCCTTTTCAATTATTTTGGAAAATGATTTTGTCTAAGATAAAATCTTTGACCTCGGTAGAACTAAGTTTTTCACCACAGATATGTCTACTATATTTAGACATCAGGGAAGCGGGCAACAATGTTGTCCCCCTGATAATCCATATACTGATGGCTGCAAAAATGATTATTGCAAGGTATTGGAAGATAACTTTGGTTCCAACATGGCCGATAGTTAAGGAACAATTGAAATTCCAATTAAAAATGGAAAGTGTCCTAATTAGAGGTCAACAAGATAAATATAATTCATGGCTTTTTAAGTTAGGATAAAGCTAAACCTCTCCCCCTCTTGTGAGGTTTGTTAATATATAAAGGTTTTTTTTTAAGTTGAATTCCTTCAGAGCTCCAGCAGGAATTAGGAATTAGGTTTTCTTTTTCTCTCTTTTTTTTATTATTTTTGACTATGGCTATGTATGTTATGTTTTGTTTTTATGTTATGGTGCTGTGTTCTAGATGAATCTATGGTTAATATCAGGGGTGATATAATTGAAGATGTTAAGTTTAGATATATTAAGCCTGATTGTTAAAGATTACATATGATTATGTGAGATTTTCGTTGTTATCTAAAAAATTAAAGAAAAAAAAAAAGTAGAAATGTGAAAAAAAACTAATGGATATTGTGTAAAGAGACACAAAATGACTTTCAGTGAGCAATCATACTTCCAACTTATTTCAACTGTACTGACAAACTCTCCCTTCACTAACAGATTCAGTCCAATTTGGGAAAATTAATACTAAAAGAGGAAATGCAGAAAGGAGGCAGCCTTAGAAGAAAAACACGTTCCTTGCCTGACCGGACCCCATTCTACACACGTGAGTCTTCACACCTATAGCCTGTTTTTCTATATAACAAACGGTTTCCTTTAGAACCTCTGCTTATTTATTGCACCCAGCATGCTGACACCACTTCTTCCCCATACCTAGCACCTGACATTACTTCCTGACATTACAGCCTTCCCAATGTCAATGTCCGAAAACTACTTTCTCTGAGTATGCAACTGTCTCCTTCCTTTCAAAACCCAGCATTCTGAAACTATTTTCTCCCCGTAACCAGCATTCCATTACAATACTTTCTCCCCATTTTTAACATTCTGAGAAATTATGTCCACAAAAAAAACAACAGCATTCTGATGCTACTTCCTCTCAACAAAAATAAATTCACTAATTTTTACAATAATTCATCCCTACTTCCTCCGCTCACCATTTTATATCTGTTTACTCCCAACATGCAGCATTGTCTCTCTGCATCCTCCCAACATGCAGCACTCTTTCTAGGCTTTCTCCCCACAAGCAACATGATGTCGCTTTGTCTAAACCACAAACAGCATGCTCAAACTACTTCTTCCCCATAGGCCACACCTTAACACTGCTGCAACCTATCAGACAACATTCTAACCCTATTCCTTCTTTACAGACACCATTTTATAAGTAGTTCCTCTATACACTAGCTTTCTGGCTCTTATTCTCCTCCATCCACTTAGCCAGCTTTTTCAAATTACTCTCACACCCTCTCACCACATACTACTTCTACTCACAACCTGCGTCTCACATTGCTGTCACCCCTTTATGTTTCTTCATACTTCTTGCAATATAATTTTTTTTCCACAATGTCTGCCTGCAGCTGTACACTATTGGCACGGACGAAGCAGCTTAACACGGGTATGTGAACAAAAAGCATATTAAATATGACTCATGTTGTATTGGGCTGACTGCACAAACCTAAGTAATTTGTCTCTTCCCTTCCAGCTTCAGTCTGCAGAGTTTCCAGCTCAGGATCTTCAGAGAGAAAATTCAGGTGAGAATAGGCTAATCTAATTTTAATATCAGGATCCCTACCTTGCAAAACATGTTATTAAATTTAAAGTATTGTTCACTTTTATATAAATATAGTTTTATGTTGCCACATGTGTGTGTTGGTAGTGGTGTGGAACCAGAATTTGTAATATCAATTCAGTTCAGTCCCTATAGGTCCCTAAATACAGTGATTTACCTACAGTTTTTTTCTCTGGCAATGTAAACCATTGCTGTTTCAAAGAAATGGCAATGTTTACATTTGCCATAGAGAACTCCTGTAGTGGCTGTCGGACTGACAGTGACAACAGGCACTTACTCATGAACACCTTCGAAAAACAAGTGTTCATGTTCTGCATCATAACGAACAGTATGATGATTAAGAATGCCTATTGTAGTGCATTTGTGTCGACCACCTGAAGATGGAAATCATTTCCTGCCTGAATTCATAGAGCTAGTATCTGCATTCATTTTAGAACACTACAGATGGCTTATACTGAGGGATTTCAATGCATGGGTGGATGATAAGTCTTCACAGTTTGGACAAGGTCTACTTTCAACATTGCAGTCACTTGGATTTGACCAAACTGTTCCTTCTGCTACCCACAAGAGTGACCACACTCTAAATCTTGTATTTACCACTGTAGTATAAGTGATGGAGGAAATCCCAGACTGTGGAGAATAAGATTAAACTGGCAGAACACACATACAGTGCCTTGCAAAAGTATTCACCCCCCTTGGAATTTTTTGTGTTTTGTTGCCTCACAACCTGGAATTAAGATGGATTGTTTGAGGATTTGCATCATTTAATTTACAGAACACGCCCACAACTTTAAAGATGTTTTTTTTTATTGTGAAGCAACAACAAATAGGACAAAATAACAGAAAAAGTCAATGTGCATAACTATTCACCCCACCCTAAAGTCAATACTTTGTAGAGCCACCTTTTGTGGCACTCACAACTCCAAGTCGCTTTTGATAAGTCTTTATGAGCTTGCCACATCTTACCACTGGGGTTTTTGCCCATTCCTCCTTGCAAAACTGCTCAAGCTCCTTCAAGTTGGATGGTTTGCGCTTGTGAACAGCAATCTTTAAGTCTGACCACAGATTTTCTATTGGATTGAGGTCTAGGTTTTGACTAGGCCATTCCAACACATTTACATGTTTCCCCCTTTAAACCACTCAAGTGTTGCTTTAGCAGTGTGTTTGGGGTCATTGTCCTGCTGGAAACTGAACCTCCGTCCTAGCCTCAAATCACGCACAGAGTGGTACAGGTTTGATCAAGAATATCCCTGTATTTAGCACCATTTTTCCCTCAACTCTAACCAGTTTCCCAGTCCCGGCTACTAAATAACATCCCCACAGCATGATGCTGCCACCACCATGTTTCACTGTGGGGATGGTGTTCTTTGGGTGATGTGATGTGTTGGGTTTGCGCCAGACATAGCATTTTCTTTGATGGCCGATAAGTAAAATTTTAGTCTTATTTTTTTTTTAAATTGAGGTGTGTATGCTGCCGTATTCTGCTTGTGTTATTTATACTGTAATTGCTTTGTATTGTATTTGTGCGTATATGAGCTATTATATTGTATATGTTCAGGAGTAGTTTATGGTATTGTGTATGATACATATGAATGTGGGCTGTGTATGGGTGCTGCTTGTGGAATTGTGTGTGTGTGTGTGGATGCATATGTCACATTGTGTGTTTGGTAGTGTGTGGGGGATGTTTGGGGTATTGCATGTGAGAGGCTGCATGTGGGGTTGTGTGCATGTATGTGGATTGTTAGTGGTGTTGCGTTTGTGCGGATTGTGTGTATGTTTGTGTGTGTATGTTTATGTGTGGGCTGTCCGTATTATTTGTATGAGGGGAGGGTTATTCTGCATTTCTGTGTATGTCTAGCAGTGTGGGTGGCTTCCTTTGGTTCCAGTGGGGACCAGGCCAGCCAGGTACAGGTCAAGGACAGGAGCTGCAACAACAACTGCGAGCTGCTCTAATACTGTGTGGATTCCCAGTCACGTGTGCTGGAATTAAGTGCTCTGAGATCACTTCCTCTACGTGCTGCAATGCATAAATTGAGGATTGTCCTTCACCACCTCTTTGTATCAGCAGATATCTGAAGCCTTGAGTGCCATGCATAGGCACCTCGAGTGCCGTGCATGGCACTAGTGCCGTAGGTTGCCTACCCCTGCTCTATACCTTGCACTGGCTACCAATAAAGTGGTGCATACAGTTCAAGATATGCGTCCTATCCTACAAAGCTCTATATGATCAGGGACCACCTTCCTGGACACTTTTAAACAAAGACTCAAGACCTACTTGTTTACACAAGCCTTTCAGGGATAGAATCTGTAACTTCTAAATGTGTGATTGTATATTGTCTAAAGTCCAGAAGTCCAATATGGAGAAAACCGCTATATAAATTGTTATATTGTAATATTTTCCTGTATTCTCCAAAGTTACAGGCTGCCAGAGAATACAGGAATCGGTAGTCCCGCTTGAGGCCAAAGATTATACTACTGATAATATCTAGGCAATATAAAAGGATGCTTAACACATATATTGAATCTGTTTTCATGCAAAATAGGACATAAAATGGATAGGTTTGCTCATTTCAAAAACTTTAACAAATATTGCTATGATGTAGCATTATGACAAATCACTGTCACATATCTCATCTATTCTCTTGTAGTAGATATTAAAGGAACACTGGAGGGTCAGGAACAGAAACATGTATTTCTGACTCTATAGTGTGTTAAAAACACTGCTGCTGGCTCTGCCCTTGATCTCCCTGCTTGGCTGACATCAATAGAAGTGTTGCTCAAAGCCAATCACAAATCATTCAATTGCCCAAGCATGTCAGAGGCAGATCAGGGTCAGAGCCAGCACAAGCCAAACACAGTCCATGGCAAATCAGCATCTCCTCATAGAGATACATTGAATCAATGCATCTCTATAAAAAAAAAAGTTCAGTGTCTTCATGCAGAGGGTGGAGACACTAAATGTCTAGGAAGCACCTCTAGTGGCCAGTGGAGGTATCCTTAGGCTGTAATGTAAACACTACTGATTATACTTATCAGAACAAATACATTAAGCTGTAGTTGTTCTGGTGACTATAGTGTATCTTTAAGTTGGATACCTTACAAAGACCAAAATATGGCAGTAACATCCATGTGTAAAGTCACCAATAGATGGCATTGCAATACCTTAGTGTTTAATATAGAAACTGCTGGTCTGTGATGCTAGGCATGTTAACCCCTTAAGGACCAAACTTCTGGAATAAAAGGCAATCATGACATGTCACACATGTCATGTGTCCTTAAGGGGTTAAACTTCACCTTATGATTTACCAGGGGTAGTGGGCAGTGATTCTCTCATCTTATCACTGTTTCAATCCCTAGTATGAATTGGTATGGCAATGGCTAAAGGCTGCCAAAAACAGAGCAAAATAACCACTTCAAGCTGTTGCAGGAGTAATGGTACCTACAGTGTCCCTTTAAACTGTAATGCTTTAACTTAAGCTGTCATTTTTCTGGAAGTGACTACCTATTCCCTGTCACCACTAAAAGAGATATAAACTTTTCTATAGTAGTGCTGTTGCTGCAGAGGAAAAAAATTTAACAGCTAGGTAAACAATGTAAACTAAAGGTTTGTGATTAAGAAACGCAACAACACGTACTGTAGTTAGCTATTGTGTTCAGTATAAATCTAAAACGTAACGCGTTACTGGCACTGTAGTGGGTATAATAATAAAAGTTTCCTGGAAATGGGACAAACCGTTGTGATTTAAAAAAACAGTTTATCTATTACTGTTTTTTAAAACAGTTTGTCCCTCCGGGCTCTGAGTCTCCCTTCACAGCATCATTCAATGGCTCATGGCGACAGCTCAGTGCACTCAGTCAATCAATGTTAATCTATGCACCAAATATGCACAGAATAGGCATTAGATAGGCTCAACTCTAGTTCCAGGCTGGCTAACGACTTGTCTTGAGTTACATCTCCAGCAGACAGTCTAAATATCTCCATATGTGCTGAAGTGGTCATGCTGCTTAGAGTAACACTTTCAATAAATTCATATATACAGGTAAAAACATATTTTTACTTTTATTGCTTTCGAAAGTTTGCATTTTATTGTAGACAGTGTTCTGTCAGTTTACTCACATGTTTATTTTTTGCTATTGATCATGATTTAATTTTAGGTGAATTCTGATTGGCTAAAAACAACTTGGCAGATTAAATCTTTGATTTGAAATGGTCAGATGAGCCATTTTTTTCTTTCTGTCTTCTAATGTAGCTGTTTCGTGTTAATATTTTTCATCACAGAGCTATTTTCATTAAAGCAGTAGCTCTCTAAATCTGCAGGTTTCTGTTCACATATTTACAGGACTCTCCATTTCTTTATTCATAGGGTTCCAGGTAAGCATTCCAAGGGAGGGGAATGGGTGAGAAGCTGCTCAGCTCATGGGCACACAGATCTACGGCTGTGTCTTTTTATCCCACAGAATGGAGATGGCCAGAGATCAAGGATGGATCGAGGAAACTCTCTCCCTAGCATGCTGGAGCAGAAGGTATGTATCTGATGGCACTGCCTGAGAATGTGGAATTTATAATGAAGGACTGTTACATAAGGTAACACAGAAATAATCTAAAAAAAAAAATATCAGCATGTTGGGGGTCTGTTCACTAAACTGTGTATTATGACAACAACATGGGAATAGCAATTCTTAAACCAACAAAATCTTACACGTTTCTTCACTAACGTGAGAATTCAAAGTGATTTTCACATTTTAGGCCAAGGTATTCAAACTGGAAGGATAGCTGATTGAAAATGTTTCCAGTTTGGTTATTTTGCTTTAAATTTGAATTCTCACTTTAGTGAATAATCCTTTCTGAAGCAGTACTCTTTTTCTGTTTGGCTATTTTTGCAGTTTAGTGCATAAACTCCTTTAAATGTAAACGAACACACCAAACACAATAACTACAGAGTTCTCTAGTGGGTATGGTAACAGGAGCATCCAGGCAGCACCTCTTCGGTTGCTAGTAGTCCAACTGTTTTAGAATGGTTTTTACTTCTCACAACTTTGCTGGGCGCTACTCCCTGCCTCCTCCCAGCCTTCAGGAGATCCAGAAGCTTTGGATTAGGAGCATCTGTTTGAGAGCATCTATTGATCACTCTCAGCCAATTAACTAAGCTCTGCACTGCTGGGCTTAACTCGAAACTGAGAGGAGGCTGCAGAGAGGGAAGATGGGACACCTGGCAGAACCCAGGCAAGAAATCAATTAGTGCACTCCTGACACCATAACCACTGCTGTGTGCTGTAGTAGTTATGGTGTTTGGAGTGTTCCTTTAAGAAGCATCTTGTGTCTTGCGCGCCTTCTAACTTAGAGGAACACTTTATACACTTTTAGAGAAACTGCACTGTTTACATTGCAGACTTTGTGATACAACACCGGATGTCCTTATGCTTTGCATAAGGACTTGAAAATCCCCATAGGAAAGCATTGATTCAGTGCTTTATCGTACAGGGAAACTCTAATGCGCACACGGCACTCGCCCCACATATGCATTAGGTTTCCAAATTGCCCTGATGTCGCAGGAGGAGGAGACTGAGCCAGTGCCAATGGACTTTGGCATTGGAATCACGTAAGTGAAAGAAAGCATTTTTAACTCTTTCAGGATTGGGGGAGGGGTCGCAGAGACAGAGGGTCACTGTATTCCTAACACTATAGTGTTTCTTTAAGTTGCCATCAATACATCTTAAATACAATTAATGAATCAAGGTAAGAGGTCAGCAGCCATTTTGTTCTTCCAGATATCCAAAGGTAATATTAGCCTTTGTGCTATTATTGTTTTCTTTCTACAGCATTGCTTATAAAATGTGGCACAAATAGTGATCTAAGTGATATCAATCATTTCCTTGGGTGCATAAAAATTAACTAGCATTATTATCCTAAAAACTACATGTTAAATGGACACGACACACACCTAAACCACTTTAGCTTTCTGAAATGCTTTATGTAGGAAGAGTGTGTCCTCTTTTTTTTTTCATTTTATAGAAGTGTTGATTTCAGTAGAAATTGGCACTTGTATAAATTAACCTTGTTACAACCCCCCTGGCTGTCACTCAGTCAACCGGTCCTGTTACTTCCTGGTTGTTCTCAGTGGAGCTAAACTCAAGAGTTAGCAATTGTGAGAGCATATGACGTCTAAAGAATTCTCATTGAGCTGCATTGGGAAGTCTCTGATTGGACAGCCACAGAAAGACTGGGCTGGGGAAGAAGGACAAGAGCTATTTATAAATATATATATGTACCCACAATGAATAAAAAGCATAATGCATGCATGTTTTCATTTGGAGTATATCTACTAAAGTGTTAAAAAATATATATTTTTTTCCATTGGAGTGTTCCTTGAAGTAAATCTAATCCAGGATTATTCCAGTTGAGTACATTAAAGTAATGGTGAAAGGAAAGATTTCAACTGCTTTCTTGGAACATTTTATGGTATGTTTTTCCAAGAAAACCTAATAATGACTTCCTGCACACCATCTGTAAAATGTTTTCTATGAATAATTCCTCACATTTCCCTTATAAAAGACTATTCATGCTAAAGATTCAGGAACTCCATTACCAAATAGTTCTCTATTTATATTCTTTATATTTTGTCATGGATTACATTTCCACTTTACTAACCTCTTGCCCAATATAAGCAGTCTCAAATGTTTCACATAAACTCTAGGGATTGAACTACCTGGCTTCAAAGCCAAATCCTACCTACACCATGGTAAAAACTTATATTTTATCCAAATAGATATTTCCCTATGAGATGCTCATAGTGACCAACAGAGGACGCCAGAAACTGCCTCCAGGTGTAGACAAAACACAGTTAGAGGTGAGTATAAGAAAGCACATAATAATTCTTGAGAAAAAATGCAGAATATTTGGAAAAAAAAACAAGAAAAAGTATGACTTTCATTAACTCTTACTCCTTCTATCTTGTCATCTTCCCCATCTTCAATCCACTTTCCCGTACTGCCCTCCCACTTCCACCCTTCTCTTCCCATTTAGAAATATCTCTCCTCTGAGGAGTTCCAGCGTCTCTTCGCTATGCCTATGGATGAGTTTATCAAGTTGCCTCTGTGGAGAAGAAATGAGCTCAAGAGGAAACTGCTTCTTTTCTAATACTGCAGGGGCTTTAACTGTCCTTTCCAAATAAGGGAAGAGGCTAAGGGTGTAAATTCACAAGGGGAGTCCCCAATTCATTTTCCACATGAGGCGGACCGTAAGGATGGGGACGTTTGTCCGTGAGAAGAAATCTATAGAATCAGGAAATTACCTTGATGGTCACTAACTGAACGAGAAGCTGCACATATGTCTGCAGGATAAATATTTATACATATATACACATATTTACTACAATCTTTCTAGGGCTTGTGTCTACTTTACCACTAGATGCTCTGAAACAGGACCAGTCTCTACATCATCTTATGGCACCAGACTTAAATCCACTACAAAACACTACTGCATAACTTGACACCACACAATTTAGATACCACATAACAGCTGTGTTAAATAGTTCACACACTACTAAAAATTTTATTACATAATGCTACGTAATTCTTCCCCGGGCATATCACATTCTACATGCAATAGAGTGCACCTCACAAGATCACAACTAATACATTAAAGAACAAATTTCAGTCATTGCCATCTTCTTTCTTTACAATAACCACAATTTGTCACACACAGTAAGTACCCGCAAACATCATGTAAAAGGAAGTCCACATTTACAACATAGATATGGGATACGGATATGGGCTTTGCTACTGTAACATAATTAGTGAATTTGAGCTGAGGTACTGTGACCTGATGTTATAAGCTGTCAGCTCTGTGTATGTTTAATGGCTGAGAGCTTTTTAGTTTACTGCAACCCTATCTTACCTTACTGTCCAAAGGACAAAAGGGCATATCTCTCCCACTTTCACCATTTGCCTCCAAGGGCAGTTAATATAGCCCCATGCTGTGTGTGGTTTGTGACATGCTGAACTTTGGTACACACATATCCTATGTCATCTCCTATGTTATTGTCTCATATCACTTATTTATCACATTTTATCAAACCACCAGTCTCCCCACATGTCCACTTAGCCACTCGAGCCCCACTAACATTAACTCTTCATATATACACCTCATGTTTACTGTGTCCTTCCATTAATATTACAAGTATGTCTCTGTATGTCATTGTGACCCTTCACGATCTTTGTCATCTCTCCACGTGTCTGTACATCCTCTTCCATTCCTGATGTGCCTCTCTTAGGATATTTTACACATGGTTTTCCTTTTACATGTGTCCCGTGTCCTCCCTTTGTGTGGAAGCTTTTATGATTATATTTTTTGCTTCTGATGTATAATTATTAATATTATTAAAGATAACTGGGTAGCCTGGCTGCTTGGGTTTTCTATTGTTACAGTAAAGCAGAGTCCAACACGTTGAAATCCTGTTTCTCATTGTATTTATAAAGGGACATGAAGAACATGGAGTTCATTAGGGTATTGATGGCAAACTCAAAATATGTGACATGTTCATCTAAGATTAGTAATGACAGAACCCGATGAAAAAACAAAAAAAACAAACAAGATAAATGCACTTAAAGTGGCACTGTCACCTCCATGAAAAATTTGTATTTTATAAATATAAAATCTTTATGAAATATTCATTATGACTGGGTTGGAATTTCACTGAAATTCCAGCCCAGTCAAGAGATATGCAGAGACAAAGTAGGGACTACTTTGTCTCTGTATTTCTTCTATGCCTGACTTTCTTTGACAGAGTCAATCCTTGCAGCCGTAATCAGTGACAGCTGCAAGGAATTGGCTGTGTCTATGGAGGATCCCACGTGATCCCCAATAGACTTCAATGCTGTACCCTTGCGCATGCATGAGAGTACAAGAGTGACGATGGCGCCGAAGAGGACCCTGCCGGATTAGGATGACGGCGTCTGCAAGGGACAAGTTCAGGTAAGTAAACTCACCTTTCACTGCTCCCCCAGCCACAAGACTACCATTAGCGACGCCACTGTCTGGAGACATTGCGAATTTGGCAAAGTCCCCAAATGGTGATAGTGTCACTTCAAAGATTTACAAGGTTATTCAGTAAAGTTCATATACACTCAGATTAGCAAAATCTAGTAAAAAATGCAGATCTGAAAACTATATTTTTCTATCCAAGCTATAGCCTGTGATTTTCAACAAATGTACACATCTGTTTGGGCAAATCTTGTATATGCATGGCATTCATACATTTGATTTGCTGAATTTTATTTATTTAAAAAAAAAAAAAGTATAAGATTTGCATATTTATTATACGACAAAAAAAATACTGGGTTCACTTTGATCTGATCCAGTAGAAGGTACTTTCACTCTTTGCAGGCAAAAGTACAATATCTTTATTTGCCCACTCATTCAAACAGCCAACAGGCAATAGTTAAAAAAAAAACAAAAACAATTAATGGGTCACTCTTAACACTGTAACAGCTTAGCATAACTGTCAAATCAATGGTCTATCTTGATAAACTCAAACGTAAAATATGGTGAATGATGTAAGGTTTTTTGCCCTTGGAATGTCCTGTATCATTTTCATCATTGTGGCTGGTTGCTTTTTAGCGAATAACCTTGATGGATTAATTCCTCTGGTAGGTGGGAGTACATTGTCATCAATCACAGCTCCGATCAGTTTTTTGGTACATTTAAAGTAGGACAGCTATGACTCACAATTAAACAGGTCTGCCTTTTAGAGGCTCTAAAATTTGCTATCGATAGTTGGTGGCTAATGTAAACAGGTAAGCCTACCAGTAAATATGCTACATTAGTCTTCCAGCACCAGGTCAGCCAGTTAAGCCACAATAACCCAACTTTAAAGGGACACTTTAGGCACCAGGACCACTTCATCTTCCCTTAATCTTGCAGTTTCTGTTTTAAATTGCAGGTTTAAGACAACCTCCAGTGGCTGTACGGAAGAGGCAATTCATGGATTTTCACAGAGTTTAATTTTGTCAAATAAAGTTGGATATCCTCACTCTTTGCATGAGTAAGTCCAGCGTCTTCAAAATCCCCATAGGAAAGCATTGAGTCAATGTTTTATTATGGGTAAAATCTAATGCGTGTGCAGTGCTCGCCACAAATGCTCATTAGGCTTCGCAATCTATGTGACATTGGTAGGGGAGGAGGCCGAGCCCACAATCAATTAGAGTGTAATACAATTGTGACGGAGGCCCCGTACTCACATTGAGTATAATAACATAATTTTATATATATATATATATATATAGGGGTGAGGAAGACAATATTTAACACAAAATGCAAATTAACAAGCCCTGCTATTCAGGTAGTGCATATAGCTGTTGCAACCAACAGGTGGCACTGCACATAAATGTTGCAACCTACAGATGGCACTGTACAGGTTCCACAGCCAAACCCATCTAGTTCAGTGCTTTCCAAACTATACGTCACTCCTGTAATGGGCACGTATGTTGCTCGAGCAGGGCCGCTAACCATCCAGCTGTAATGATGTCTGGGTCTGTCCGGGCTATTGGGCCACCCAGGCAGACCCAGAAACGGAGACACAGTAAAACTCAGATTGGGGTCAGGTTGGCAGCAAGCGGCAGCGGCACTGCCGTTACTCATGCAGTGCTGAACTATATTTTCTGGCTGCTGGCATCTAGTGCACATCACAGTGACTGCATCTGATCCCATTCCACCAGGCAGCTCGCTGGGAGATGTGAGAGGGAGGGAGGAAGAAAGTTGGGTTGGGAGGCAGACCAGTGTCAGTATCTGTCCCAGCAGGCTCTTCACATGGTGTACTTTGGATGCCTTCTAGAGTCTCCCTCCTGATACAGTAATCCTGACCATGTCAAACTGGGGATTATTCTCTAAACAGCTTGTGGTGAGTGCCAGTGAATGTATGCATGCCAGTGAGATTATGTGCATGTCAGTGTGTGTGCATCAGTAAACTTGTCTGTAGGTCAGTGTGAGCTTGTCTATAGTGAGCTTGGGTATGTGTCAGTGTGAGCTTGTCTATAGTGAGGTTGGGTATGTGTCAGCTTGTCAGTGTAAGCTTGGGTATGTATCAGTGTGAGCTTGTGTGTGTCACTGTGAGCTTGTCTATTGTGAAGTTAGGTGTGTGCCAGTGTGAGCGTGTCAGTGTGAGCTTGTCAGTGTAAGCTTGGGTATGTGTCAATGTGAGCTTGTATGTGTCAGTGTGAGCTTGTCTGTAGGTCAGTTTGAGCTTGTCTATAGTGAGCTTGGATGTGTGTCAATGTGAGCTTGTGTGTGTGTCAGTGTGAGCTTGTCTGAAGTCAAATTATTCCTTATTCATTTTTTTAGTGCCATAATTTACTTGTTTGTTTGTATTAAGAAGTTAAACTGTTCTAAAAAATGCTTATATTGGGGGGAGACAAGAAAAACTCCTGGTACCATAACCACTACAGTGTGCCAAAATGGTTGTGGTGCTTAAAGTGTTTATTTTACATAGGTTGTCTTAAAGGGACTCTCCGTTTTCCTGGCACTGCAGGTCTCCTCTCCCTCCCACCCCCCATCCCATGTTGCTGAAGGGGTTAAAACACCTTCAGTGACTTACCTGCATCCAGCGCCAATGTCCCTCGGTGCTGGGTTAGGGTCCGCCCACACTTCTCCCCCGAATAATGCTTTCAATGCTTTCCTATGGAGATTTCAGCGACGCTGGTGGTCCTCATATAGCGTGAGGACGTCCAGCAACGTTATAGCACACTTTCCGTGTTCTCTAGTGGCTGTCTAGTAGACAGCCATTAGAGGAGGACTTAACCCTGCAAGGTAAATATTGCAGTTTATGAAAACTGCAATAATTACACTTGCAGGGTTAAGGGTAGTGGGAGTTGGCACCCAGACCATTCCAATGGGCAGAAGTGGTCTGGGTGCCTGGAGTGTCCCTTTAATAAAAATGTTAGTAGTAATAGATTCTGGGAGATCTACTTTAGTCTGTCAGTGTGAAGTGCTTGCACCTACACACAAACATACCGTGGAATGTCTCTTGGATCCATGGCTCACTTATCAAACAAAGATTTCAGCAAACAGATACCTACTGCAGTGGCTTGCTCACCTGGAGACTGGAACTGGGGCTGCTAAGAGATCCAGGCATCGCTAAAAGTGTACATGCTGATATTCAGTTGTAGGTGCTGATTTGACTAAGGGCAATTGTATTCCAGTGATTCTAATGAACCAGGAGGTACTTTATTTTAAGGGACACTATAGTCACCAGAACAACAAAAGCTTAATGTTGTTGTTCTGGTGTGTATAATATGTACCTGCAAGCTTTTTAATATAAACACAGTTTTTTCAGAAAAAAGGCAGCGTTTACATTACCGCCTAGGAACACTTCTAGTGGCAGTCACTCAGATGGCCACTAGAGGTTTTTACTGGGTTAGTCCTGCACAATGTGCTTAGCATGGATGCGCTACCAGTTCCTCATAAATATGCATTAATTTAATCAGGGGTCAAGTCCTGGGGAAAAAAGTGTGGGAACTCACCCAAGATACCCGCCTCCCCCCCCCCCTTAAAAAAATAAAATTAAAAAAAATTACACTCCTATGCATATAGTGCAGTGCGTGTATAATGAATGTAGTGTGTTTGTAGCGAATGCAGTGTGAATAATAATTGTAGTGTATTTGTAGTGAGTGCAGAGTGTGTATAATGAATGCAGTGTGTTTTTAGTGAGTGCAGAGTGTGTATAATGAATGTAGTGTATTTGTAGTGAGTGCAGTGTGTATAATAAATGTAGTGTATTTGTAGTGAGTGCAGTGTGTATAATAAGTGTAGTGTATTTGCAGTGAGTGCAGTGTGTATAATAAATGTAGTGTGTTTGTAGTGAGTGTAGTGTGTATAGTGAATGTAGTGTTTTTGTAGTGAGTGCAGAGTGTGTATAATGAATGCAGAGTGTGTATAATGAATTTAGTGTGTTTGTAGTAAGTGCAGAGTGTGTACAATGAATGCAGTGTATGTAGTGTGTTTGTAGTGAATGCAGAGTGTGTATAGTGAATGTAGTGTGTAGTGAGTGCAGAATGTGCATAATGAATGCAGAGTGTGTATAGTGAATGCAGAGGGTGTATAGTGAATGTAGTGTGTTTGTAGTGAGTGAAGAGTGTGTATAATGAATGCAGTGTGTGTGCGCGCTGGATGACGTGTGTGTGCGCGCTGGATGACGTGTGTGTGCGTGCTGGATGATGTGTGTGTGAGTGCGTGCTGGATGATGGGTGGGTGTGTGCGTGCTGGATGATGGGTGGGTGTGTGCGTGCTGGATGATGGGTGTGTGTGCTGGATGATGGGTGTGTGTGTGTGCTGGATGATAGGTGTGTGTGTGTGCTGGATGATGGGTGTGTGTGTGTGCTGG
>OW240914.1:134768621-134787975 GCA_933207985.1 Pelobates cultripes | reverse complement strand
TATCTAGGATGCCATAGTTAGTCTTCACTGAGTTAACAGGACCCATTGTCTGAGTGTGTGTGTGTGGTTGGTGTGCATAGGGATGTTTTTTTTTTTAAATACATTTTTGAAAAGCTTCATGTTCCCCCCCGCCCCCTTCTTCCTACCTTTGGTGAAGGAGTGAGGGACACTGCCAGCCCAGGTGTTTCGGTGGTGAGTAGTGATGAAAAGGCCCTTCGTTAGTGAGAGGTAAAACCTGGGAGGCAGTTCCTCCCGCGAGCATGATGGTCAGAGTGTTGCCACGGCAACACTCAGACAGCATTCTGCTCGCGGGAGAAGTGAAGACAGTCTGCAGACAGAGATGCTGCAGACTGTCTTCATTTCTCCCACATGCAGAATGCTGTGTCGGAGCATTGCCGTGGCAACACTCTGACCAGCATGCTCACGGGAGGAACTGCCTCCCAGGTTTTACCTCTCACTAACGAAGGGCCTTTGGGCAGGTTAGGGAGATCTTTGTTCTCCCCATTGGCCCAGAGAGGCCTCAAAGCAAGTGAGCATAGGCGGTTCTCCGTGGGCCGGCAGTAGAGATCAAATGCTCTCCTCTGTCGGCCCCAGCACATGGAGAAAGACATCCCTGAGTGCGGACAGCTACGAGCAGTCCCAGGCCGCGGGTTGGACACTATTGATCTAGATGGACACCATAACAATCTACCCAAACTATATATCTATTTCAGTTAGGAGTACATCGGAAAAAAGATAAGTTAGAGGTTGTGGTCTAGCAATACATCTATGTTAAGAAAAAGACATATAATGTATATGTTAGTAAAATTAAACCGTAGAGAACGTGTGAAAATATCTATGTTTAATACTTACCTGTGAAGTTTGGAGAATCTGGTACATTGTGTTCTATAAATGCCAATAATCAACATAATATATAAACACGAATGGTAACATATTGCATGGTTGGTTCTTAAAACACATCTAATACACACCGAGTAAAATGATACATTAATGAAAGGGCCAAGGACACCTCATTCTAAAAATAAATCAATTTTTATGAAATTCTAAAGGACGTGTCTGAATAATCATTTCATCAGTTCGATTGAATCAATCATGGTGAACACTTTTACCGTGTGATGGTGCGGTTGTTAAGGTACCAATTTTCCGACTTTAGATATAGATTACAAAGTGGTAAATGGCAATTTGTAGACTTGAGCATTCAGTTTCAAACAAACTGGGATTCGTTCGAATTTTGGGTGATCACCACGTTGTTTAAATTCAGTAACTCCAAATCACCATATGTTAAAATTATGAAATAAGCCTAACAGACAATGAATGAGCCTTT
Source organism: Pelobates cultripes (assembly GCA_933207985.1). NCBI lineage: Eukaryota > Metazoa > Chordata > Amphibia > Anura > Pelobatidae > Pelobates > Pelobates cultripes. Next base: position 134,786,651 of record OW240914.1, on the reverse strand, counting down.
TTTTTTTTATTGTGATTAAGAGTCGTGTCTATTGCACCTAAAATGACTGTTGGTTAGGGGACAGCCACTAAATGTTGATTTTATTCACGGATCAATTGAGAAGTGAACAATATAGGTATAAGTAGTAATAATGTAGAGTGATCATTTAACAATACAGTGTTTCATTGTTTATGGAAAACAGCTTAAATGTAATTTAGTTCGTAATTTTCACAATGGTAATTATGTTTTTATATGTGTATATGAAGAGACTTGGCCAAGGAGGCACGCTTATAGTTTAACATTCTGCAAAACATGTTTGTTCTTTATGTTGTGCAAAACCTATAAGGATTTGAGAAGGAAAAAATACAGCATTTTAAATGAGATCAAAACTTATCAAATGATTAAAGTTGTACTGGTGTTCTGAGAGTCCCTTTAAGAATTGGTCTGTTTTTATCCTTATAATTTAGATTTCAATGTGACTGTAACGGACCGTTTTGCACAAAAGGGGAAAAAACCGCTTAGACGATAATCCCCTTTCAGAGACAGGCACAGCTACTGTAGAATCACCAAAACTCACGAACTGAATACAAGTGAATGCTCCAAACTCCCGAACGGCATACAAGGGAATGCTCCAAACCAGGGGTCAAGTCCTGGGGAAAAAAGTGTGGGAACTCACCCAAGATTCCCCACCCCCACCCCCCTCCCCCCCTTTAAAAAAAAATAAAAAAATTACACTCCTATGCATATAGTGCAGTGCAGGGTGTGTATAATGAATGTAGTGTGTTTGTAGTGAATGCAGAGTGTGTATAATGAATGCAGTGTGTTTGTAGTGAATGCAGTGTGTATAGTGAATGTAGTGTTTTTGTAGTGAGTGCAGTATGTATAATAAATGTAGTGTGTTTGTAGTGAATGCAGTGTGTATAGTGAATGTAGTGTTTTTGTAGTGAGTGCAGAGTGTGTATAATGAATGCAGAGTGTGTATAGTGAATGTAGTGTGTTTGTAGTGAGTGCAAAGTGTGTATAATGAATGTAGTGTGTTTGTAGTAAGTGCAAATTGTGTATAATGAATTTAGTGTGTTTGTAGTGAATGCAGTGTGTATAGTGAATGTAGTGTTTTTGTAGTGAGTGCAGAGTGTGTATAATGAATGCAGAGTGTGTATAGTGAATGTAGTGTGTTTGTAGTGAGTGCAGAGTGTGTATATTGAATGTAGTGTGTTTGTAGTAAGTGCAAATTGTGTATAATGAATTTAGTGTGTTTGTAGTGAATGCAGAGTGTGCATAGTGAATGTAGTGTGTTGTGAGTGCAGAATGTGCATAATAAATGCAGAGTGTGTATAGTGAATGCAGAGGGTGTATAGTGAATGTAGTGTGTTTGTAGTGAGTGAAGAGTGTGTATAATGAATGCAGTGTGTGAGTGTGCTGGATGATGGGTGTGTGAGTGTGGGATGATGTGTGTGTGTGCTGGATGATGGGGGTGTGTGTGCTGGATGATGGGGGTGTGTGTGTGCTGGATGATGGGTGTGTGTGTGCTGGATGATGGGTGTGTGAGTGCTGGATGATGGGTGTGTGTGTGCTGGATGATGGGTGTGTGAGTGCTGGATGATGTGTGTGTGTGTGCTGGATGATGGGTGTGTGAGTGCTGGATGATGGGGGGTACGACATTTTTTTTTACTTTATGTGTATGTATATTTATTTTATTTTATTCCCCCCTCCCTGCTTCTTACCTTGTCAGGGAGGGGGGAGATCGCCTGGTGGTCCGGTGGTATGCTGGAGGGAGCCAGCCGCTGCACAGAGGGGCCATGACACGCTGTGTTCCCTCTCCAGCTCTAACTCTCGCGAGACTCGCCTGTGCGGAGCGTTGCCATGGTAACAGCCGCGGGTCTCGCGAGAGTTATAGCTGGAGAAGGAACACAGCGTGTGCTGGCCCCTCTGTGCAGGTAGCAGGGCCGGTCCTGCAGGATCACTAGCGGGAACGGCGTTCCTGCTTTGGAAAAAGTGCAGGAACGCCGTTCCCATGCGTTCCTGCAGGACTCGAGCCCTGAATTCAATACATCTCAATGAGGAGTTGCTGATTGGCACAGTGTAGCGATTTTCCACACATAATCAATAGCCTTCCAATGCTTTCCTATTTGAAAGGAGATCGTCAGCCAGCAGCGGCGGACCTTTGGCACATTAATAAAGGTACATTTATTACCTTTTAAAGGTGGCAAGTGGGGTCAGGGGCCTAAACTGAGGTTGTTTAACCCCTTAAGGATGGCGGGCGTGATATGCCGTCCTTCGGGACCCGGCTCTAAACGGCGGGGGGAAGGCATAGCACATCCCATCGTCCTATTTACTTACCCGCTCACCGGTGGTCCCAGGCCGGCGATCGCGGTGGGGGGACTCACCTGGCATCCCAGGGAGTCCCCGGGATGCCGATCCGGCCCTTGCGAGGACCTCGCGATCACATTGACGGCATAGCCGTCCACAGCAATGCCAGCAGGTACTCCCCCTACTGTCTGTAAAAAAAAAAAAAGATTAAAACAATTTAAAATAAAATGATATATACTTAGATCATATATATATATTTATTATATTTATGATCTAAATATATATATATATATATATATATATATACATACATACATTAAGTGTATTTTAATATTAATATATATATAAAATTATATATATATATATATATATATATATAAATATCAAAATACACGTAGAATGATATTAAATATATATAATTATATATATAGTTATAATATAAAAAATATATGTAAATATGTTAACAAATTAAATAAAAAAATAATAAAAAAGAAATAAAATATATATATATGTGTAATTTTGTTCTAACTGTATTTTAAAATTAATATATATATATATATATATATATATATATTGAGATCAAAATACACGTAGAACGAAATAATATATATATCTATACATAAGTATATACGTATATATCAATATATATATATATATATATATATATATAGAATACAAAAGGAAATCAGCGCTGATTAACAAACAATATGAGGATAGGCAGCAACCCAAACGAAGGAGACCCCTCAAATCCTTCAACAAATGGGAAAATACAAAGAAATGAGGTAGGGCTGCGCCAGTAACAAATAATAAATAAATAAAATAGAGTAAAATAGTCCAAAAGAGTCTCAGTAGAGTGACAGTGCTTAATGGGATATAGATGAGTAGACTTATTAGTAGAAGTGGGTGCGTCCCAGTGTCTCAGAGTATTCACATATATGAAAAACAAGGAGACAGGGGCAGCAAGTAGTGCAATACATATAAAATCCAGAGGGTAAAATAATAGTAGAAGGTAAAGAACTCACATTTAAAAGAGCTATGGCCAGCTCTGGTGTGAAGGGCTTACAGTAATACAATCCTTGCTTATGGGATATGTGAAGGGAGTGCTTCTGTCAACATCATCTGGTCATCCAGGGCTCCAAATAGGGATAAAAAGAGGCGACAATGGTGCTCTCAATTGGATAAGAGTAAGTAAGAGTAAATAAAATAATATTTACAAGTGTAGAGCAGAAACACTGCTTTATTAATAAAGCGTTGGTGGTATGATCCCCACCTGGGATTTCTTTAAGTGCAGAAACAACAGTAAAAAGCCAGGAAAGTAAAAATAGAAAAAGTGCATAAAAATAAAAAGAGAATTGGCACAGTAAGTAACCAAAAACTTTTAATTGATCTTAAAATACATAATATAGGGAGCCTGACCGCTGCAGCGACTGGTCGCACTTTCCTAGAGCTCCCCACCGAGATAGCCAAAATCGGGCGAAACAATCAGCCTACCTGCACCCACAGGGTCTAGAGGGACCACCCTTGCCAACAAGATCAAGATGGGACGCAAAACAAAAAAGCCCAGACCAGACAAGGCCAGCCCTGGGCTCCCAATCGGAGATCTATGGCGGCTGGCGCATGGCGCCAACGGGCCCAAGATGGCCGCCCTCACTGGAGGCTGCTCTGACTTCTCTGATGACGACTCACTGGGAGCCGAAATAGAATACCTGCAGGCACCAGAGAGACCCATACGGATACCACAGGACCCAGAGGAGTCCCCAGTGACTAAATCTGACCTTAAGGAGATGCTGGCCGAACTCCAAAAGCACATCTCAGCGGACATAGCTACAATCCGCGGAGACCTGAGGGGCCTCACAGGCCGCATCGGGAAACTCGAACTCACCACCACAGGGAACTCCCAGCAATTAACGGCGCTCCAGCAAACAGTGCAGGAATTACAACACCAAAATCAGCTACATGAACGCCGATTTGCTGCCCAAGAGGATTCCCGGCGCCAAAATAACATAAAGGTGCGGGGGGTGACAGAGGAGATACCGGACGCTGAGCTACCACACTTTGTGAGACGCCTGATAGGGGCCTTACTACAACCCCGACAGGCTAAAGCAGTGGCGATCGAGGGCCAATTCCGAGTACCCAAACCCATCAGAGCCCCAAATGCTGCCTCCAGGGACCTGGTGGTTCATTTTAGAAGCGGGTCAGACAAAACTGCAGTCCTCACAGCACTAAAGGGGCACTCACCTTATCACTTCGAGAATATGTCCCTCACCGTCTACGCCGACCTCTCGGGGAGTACCCTAGCATGGAGGAAAACGCTCCGGCCATTCACTGCACTCCTACAACAGAACAACATCCGCTACCAGTGGAAGCTCTCCCGCACACTGCTGGTGCATCATGGAGCCACTCCGCACGCCATCCACAACCTCCAAGAGGCTGCCGGCATACTACCAGCCCTGGGGCTACCCCTGGACGCACTTACCCGGGACATTCAATCTGAAACGCCCTCTAACTCCTGGGACCCTGCAAACATCCCCCCTTTTGTTCCCCGACGGAGCACCTCGGATTCCTATGCGGCCGCAACCACCTGAACATGTGCAGACACCAACCGAGACTCACATGGACTCACTATTCTGACTTGCGTTAAACCCAGAACATTTTACTTTACCACTTCAAAGGTGTTTGTTTTTTGTTGTGTTTTTTTTTTTCCCTCTAGTGGCAAGCTATTAATAACTCAAGGCAACTCCACTAAGCGATCCCTACGGTGGGGGCAGTCTAGTACTGAGCCATGAGTCCCCCTGATCCCCTGCCAATGCCACCTTTAGTCTGCATGAGGTAAACCACAACGCAAAATTTCTTTACCTGTGGCCCTCACACATAAGCCCCTGAGGGAGAACGGAGGGGGGGCGACACACACACGAGGTATAAAACAGAACCACTCAGTCCTGTCAGCCTCCTTACCACCCTTATGGGGTACTGGCTGAATAGAACGCAAAGCTAACTGCGGGAGCCTCAACGTGACTAGCCCCCACCGTTGGGCATTATTGATATACAAAGTTCAAAGTGCCGATTTAGACGGTTGCAAATCCCACTCTGGCAATCGCGTGGACACTGACTGCTCCCACCTTTTTGCACACTGCCCTACCCAGTGGCATTGGTTCTATAAGTTTTGTGTAGTTTGGTTCTTGCTCCAGGGCAACATAACAAATTATTATATCCCACCCTAGCTACCTATGCAAAGTTTAACCTTGATTAGCAGCTCCACATGTCGTGGTCTAATGTGAATCAATGCGCTAACCTAACAAACTTTTCCTGCCTGTTAGTAGTTACACTCAACATGTTTAGCCTGTGACCAGCTAATTATTTTATTATATTAATTTATTATTTACTCTCTGACTACAGGCAACTATATTTGTAAGCGCTTCACCAGAGTCTGGCACAGCGCAATCTCACTGGCGCTACCTACCTTAACTTTACATAATAGGCCCATTCCTACGCCATGAGACAGCCGAACAGGAAAATACCTCACAGTCTGTAACAAACCTGTTCCACATATATTATACATCTGAACCACGAAAGCATGTTATTCCATTATAACTACATAAATATAGCTAACCTAGCACTGTTAAACGTTAATTGTTCTCACCTGTTTAATTTACTTCTATTACGATAATACATCAACCCTGCCGATTGCAGGAATTGGATGATCCTGGGACTGCTCCTATAATCCGAGCCTGGCTCAGACAGCGGCGGCAGTTGCATACCCGGTTGACTCCGCATTGCTTATTATGTTTTTAGTTTTCTGCTATTGATTTTTTGTTTTGTTTTTTTGTTTTGTTTTTTATATTATGTTTATTGTGTACCTATCTATGTCATACCTAGACAAACACTATCCCTAGTGTGGAGTACCCTGGCATGAGCACTAATGCGCCCCAGGGTCCAGTGGCCTTAAGCGTTAACTGTAAGCTGAATGACCACATGTTTACCTTAAGGTAAATCTGCAATACCACCATGATCTCCGTTTGTTCCCTGCATCATACCTCACCCCAGCCATACCTGCTAGTCATTAAACTGACTGCAGAATTGAACAATCGAACGCATGTTTTACTCAATCTTATTAGTTCCTACAGGAACTGACTATGCTATTGACCAGGGTGCAAAAAATATGTAAGAGTTTGTTAATGAGGTGACCGCTCAAATGCTCATCGTACTCTTAATGCTCTCAATGTCTTTACTTCATTACAAAAAAAATGTGCCGTTTATCTACTGCCATGCCCTTGTATCAGCTATGTTTCAAAATATCGCACTGGCACCTGCTGTCATGGCGGAACAAGTGTTGTTGTTATGTCTTGCACAACAAAAATAAACAATTTAAAAACAAACAAAAAAATAAAAATACATAATGTAAAATAACCATTACGCGTTTCACCAATAAGGCTTTCTCAAATGGCATAATAAAGTTTTGCCATCATCTCATTCCTGGGCTCAAAGGCAATGTAACCAATCTGGTGAATTTCAATGTGAAAAAACTGAAAAATTTAACATGCTATATTTGACCCTTTAACTTCCCAAAACACCATAAAACCTGTACATAGGGGGTACTGTTTTACACATGAGACATTGCTAAATACAAAAATGTGTATTTTATTGCAGTAAAAGCAAACAGTATTATAACATTCACAGTAAAACACGTAGAACAAATTTTTTTTTTTTAATTCTTATTTTCTCCCATTTTTTAATATTTTATTCAGATTAAATTGTGTTTCATACCTAAATATTTCATGTTAAATGAAAGCCCTGTTTCCCCTGAATAAAATGATATATAATAAGTGTGGGTGCATATAATATGAAAGAGGTGAATTACGCCTGAACAGACATATAGCGCAAATTCAAGTTTTTGTTTACGTTTTGTTTTGATCACAACGTGTATATTTGGCTCAGTCCTTAACACCTTAATTTGAACGCCAATTTTGGCCAGTGTTTGTGATCAAGTGGTTACTAAAAAAGACTGGACATACCCCATTTGCAATATCTTGGTTTGTCTACTATTCCAAATGGTATGCCATCATGGGGGTAATTTTCATTCCTGGGCTACCGTACGGTCTCAAAGGCAACATAACCCTGGCGAATTGCAATGTGAAAAAAACTGAAACGCAAGCCTTATATTTGACTCTGTAACTTTTGAAAACACCATAAAACCTGTACATGAGGGGTACTGTTATACTTGGGAGACTTTGCTGAACACAAATATTAGGGTTTCAAAACAGTAAAATGTATCACAACAATATCGTCCGTGTAAGTGCCATTTGTGTGTGAAAAATGCCAAAAATTTCATTTTCACTGACAATATTATCGTTGTAATACATTTTACTGTTTTGAAACACTAATATTTGTGTTCAGCGAAGTTTTCCGATTAAAACAGTGCCCCCCCCCCACCACATGTACAGGTTTTATGGTGTCTTGGAAAGTTACAGGGTTAAATATAATGCTAGCAAATTAAATTCCCTGGACTTTTGGTCTGGGTTGTCAGGCAGGTCCCGCAAATTGTAATTAATAAAATGACCTAATTATGTAAAATTATTACATAAATATATACGTAGAATTATTATATATATACGTAGGTATATGATTTGTGAAAATTATTTTTATTTATATATAGGTATATATATATAGTGATATATACGTATATACTCATGTATATAGATATATATATTATTTCGTTCTACATGTATTTTGATATCAATATATATAGATATTAATTTTAAAATACAGTTAGAACGAATTTACACATATATATTTTTATTTATTTTATTTAATTTTTAAAGTATTTACATATTTATATATAAATATATATAGAATGAAAATTATATATATATTTAATCAATATCATTGTACGTGTATTTTGATATTTATATTTATAATTATATATATTAATATTAAAATACACTTAGACAGTGTATGTGTATTTATGTATATGCATATATATATATATATATATATATATATATATATATACATACATATATACACTTAGATCATATATATATAAGAAATATATATATGATCTAAGTATATATTTTATTTTAAACTGTAACTTTTTTTTTTTTACTTTTTACAGGCAGCAGGGGGAGTACCTGTCATTATAGGCACTCCCCCGCTGGCATTGACATGGACGGCTATGCTTGTAAAGTGCTGTGGCATTTACTGGCGCTATAGTGTAATGTACAGTGTTGGCGTTTGAAGGGGTGCTTGTATATAGTTTTAATGTTTTAATACAGTGGGGTGTTTTGTATGTAATGTTTGAGTTTGATTGTAGGGGTGTGTTTGAATGCAATGTTCACTTTTAAATGTGGATGTACATTTTGTGAAGTATTTGTGTCTGAGTGAAGAGGTGTGTTTGTATATCCTTTTGGAGTTTGAATGCAGTGGTGTATTTGTATGTAATATTTGTGTTAGATTCATAGGCGTGTGCAGCTTATTGCATAAGGGTGTGCATCCTAAAGCACAAACACACACGCCGCATATATATATGTGTGTATGTATATATATATACATACACACACACATACACTGCTGTGTGTGAGGGTGCTGTGTGAGGGTGTGGTGTGTGTGTGTTTATGAGCATTGTGTGTGAGGGTGCTGTTAGTGTGTGTGTGTATGTATGTGTGAGGGTGCTGTGTGTGTGAGGGCACTGTGTGAGGGCACTGTGTTTGTGTGAGAGTGCTGTTAGTGTGTGTGTGTAAGGGTGCTGTGTGGGTGTATGTGTAAGGGTTATGTGTGTGGGTGCTGTGTGTGTAAGTGTGATGTATGTGTAAGGGTGCTGTTAGTGTGTGTGTGCTGTGTAAGGGTGCTGTGTATGTAGGCGCGGTTTGTGTGTAGTGTGTGGGTGAGGGGGTGAGGGGACCGTTTAGTTCACTCTCGTGAGATGGCTAGAGCTCCCCGGGTCCTCTCCTGCCTCTCTCCCTGCCTGTGGGCCGGTGAGGGAGATTTTTCATCTCCCTCACCAGCCCATGGAGGCACACCCTTTGCGCACGCCTATGGTTAGATTGCAGGAGTGTGTTTGTATGTTGTGCTGGTGTTGGATGTATTGACATACACTACCACATACATACTTACATAAATAGTTACGCAGATATACATGTACATTTACATACAGATACATATAAATACACCACCACATACACAAAAATTCATATAGACACCAACAAATACACACACATAGATACACACTGACACACACACACTGACATATACACACCTTAACACACGCATACACCGGTATACACACACACGTACCCTGACAGACACACAAACATTGATACATGCACACACCATGACACAGATACACACCTTGACATAAAAACACACAACCTGACACACAGATATGTGCACTTACACTGATATATACACACACACACTCATTCAAACACACCCTCCTCCTGTTAGCTTACCTTATGTGTCCAGGAGGGTGACTTGGAGCTCCCTCCCGCGCTGTCACCCTGAAAGGTTAAACAACTTCTCTGAACACCCTCAGTTCTCGGATCTCCGGTCACCACATCAATTGATGGGAGCTTCTTGTTCAGCAATTAAGACACAGACACGAAAGAGTGCTTAACAAGTTCTCAATGAGTATATTTTCAGGGCTAGCATTTATACACAGTTTGTCATGCAAGCAGCGAGATTTATCGCTTCCTTATAGTTAATAGTACATACTTGTGTAGCAGTAGAAGATAAGCATTTGAATAAAGACAGAACAGGAACATCTTGAGGTTGAGCGAGATCGCACATCCTCTAGAAGGAAGACCTTGGTACAAAATACAAAATACATCTATCAAAGTCAGCATAATTATTTCAAACATTATTTTAAAACATATAAAGCAAAAAGAGTTTAACTATTTCATACCCTTACAGTCAGCACTAATGATTATAAACCTTATCTAAGCATAAAATACATATGAACAAGAAAAGTTAACTACTTCATATCCTTTCATTCCCCTCTTTGAGCAAAAACTTGCTCATATTATTGGTTAACATTCTCCCAGGACAGAGAAACTTCCACATTATGGCATTCCTAAGCAATCATGTGGTCTACAAGAAACAGAAACTCAGCAGGAAAAAAGACACTTAATACTTTTGCAGACAGATATATAGAAAATGGATGTTTAAGACAAATGGAACTTGGGCTTATAGCAAATATATTATTGCAAATAGCTGACATGTTAACCAATTTTAAACAGACTAACCAGCCGGTCATCTGTATCATAAGCCCTGGGTAAATATGGGCAAAGTGTATTATTCCGAACAGTTGTTTCCTCATTCGTCCAAGTGGGCACATATAGTCAAAGTGGTAATAATTCCTATCCCTCATCCAAGGACCGGGGTCTAGGATTACCAGTCCACCCGATGATCTGGAGCCAGGCAAAAAACCCAGTGGCAAAAACTCATATTTGAGGAAAAAGCACATCTGGGGAAAACCTGAGTGGGGGCCGCGATCGTGTTAGACATGTCATCCCCTCACAGTTGACACCACTTGTGACTTATAATACCCGCACCTGTTAGTACATAGCTCGGGTATCGGGAGAAATTGGGAAACTCTTCTTACATATTAATTAATGAGATAAATTATAATCTAGCTTGAAATTCTGACAATAATCACAACCAGGACCTTGCGTCCTATATCTTTTAACCATTTCCCTATTTCAAAGGTCCAGTCAAAACCAGTCATATCCTCACGCAGTTCCTCAAAACATGGGAATCCATCCTTGGCACACTCAACATATATCAAAGACACACATAGTACATCCATCCCTGGGTCAGCTAACACTTCCTCTCTCTCTTGGGTGCAAAGTTTATGTCCTCATAAGTAAGTATCTCGGTTTCTTCGGCCTGCATGGACTATGACCAAACAGATGTAATTGCAAAATACTTATTGCATGGTCATCCAGAGAGATTGGTGTGTAGTTCCATCAGGCGGCACAAACACTTCAGGACGGTCTCTACAATCATACAAACACAATGATCAATACAACATCAACTGATTAATTACCTAGACTAAAACTTAAATTAGAGATTGAGGTTAAACCCTTAATTTGTGTAGCATGTACTTCTCTTATCTTTGCGTATAATTTATGCAATCTGTCTTCTATGAAGTTTTACACAAGCCCTTTGGAGTGCCTTTGTATGGATGAGAGAAGCACTCACTTTATAGAAATGCTTGTTAGACAGGATGAGTATTAAAACACTAACATATACATATGGGGATAATTCCCAATAAAACTGTTCCAAAACTTGAACCTTGATTTGATACTCAAAATTAATTACTTTAATAATAATAATTCAATACTCTTGGAATAACACCTAAAACTATATAAAATATTAAAAACATAAACCATCTGTGTATTAGGCTGGGGTTGTTGGGTGTGGGTATAGGTTGGAAGCTGAATCTGTGGCGTGGGTTTGGGCACTCATTTTTTCCAGTGACCCTGCTATCCACAATTAGAAAAACAACCAACAATAATGTACCTTATACACCTTAATATATATGCAAAAGATACTTATCAAATGAAGATGAATACAGCCTCCCTCAGATCGCTTCCCAGCTAGCGATCAACTTGACAGCAAAATGTAGAAAAAACAACAACGAGGGAACCGGCTGATAATCTCTACAAAAGTAAATAGAGAGAATATAGTGTAATACAGTTTACAGTATAAACATTGCGCAAATTGAAATGCACTCACTGGATTTTGGACAAATTGAAGCTTGTAAGGTGCCTTCCCCGATAGTATGGGGGGCCTAGGGAAATCCCCTGGATGTTTTCACTCCAACACAGGACTCCGGGTGAAGTTTGGAAAATTGGCTTTAATTCAATATTAAAATATGTTTAAAAAAGAATAAAATAAATATAAATAAGGTCCTACGCGTTTCGTCCCTTTAACAAAATAGGGACTTCCTCAGGGACCACAATATTAAGAAACAATTTGATACAATACAATCAAAGTACAGCCTAACAAATCCCCACCCGAAAAGTCCTTTAAATAGGGCTAATCCCTCATCTTAATTCAGTCACATGTTATCCTTAGACTCTCCTCATTGGTCCTCCATTAATAGGGTTCATCTGTTGCCGATCGCGGCTCCAAGTGTTCACAGCTGATTTCGGAATTATTCAATAGTCCTCCGACAACTACCGGCACGGAAGTGCCATGCGTTCCGGCTGCGTTGACTAAACCGGAAGTGGCATGCGTTCCAACCACGTTGACGGGACCGGAAGTGATGTGCGTTCCAACCTCGTTGTTTTGCGTTCCATTTATAATCTGCAATATCTGGCCATAAAACACATGTAAATACTTCCACTCTACCGCTCAAAAATCACTATTGATGTGTTAATCTTATAATTCATACAAGAAATACTATGCTATTCACCATATGAATTCAATAACTATACACAATCCACTCTAATATACCATATTAAATGTGATTTTTAGAAAAAATGTTTATACTGTAAACTGTATTACACTATATTCTCTCTATTTACTTTTGTAGAGATTATCAGCCGGTTCCCTCGTTGTTGTTTTTTCTACATTATCCACAATTAGAACAGTGTGTTCCACTGTGGTGGAATCTCGGTAAAAATAAATTTAGTAGGCCGAGATTACCACGTGGCATGTGTACGTGCATATGCTGACGTATCGATCAGTTGGTTGCACGAGGCAAGATACGATCAGTAGTGTACGGAGCATGTGCAAGAACACAGGATGTAGTATTCCCCTCCTCCATTGTGCTGGACAAGCCATGCGGTCAAGCAGGAAGTTAATTCTTATTTGTAATGATTGGTCAAGAGAATGTGCGGGTGGAGCTTAATATGGGAGGAGTTATGTGCCTATATAGGGAGCCTGCACTATTGTTCAGGGCTCAGAACTTGCTGTATTTTTGGTGACATTAGTCCCTCTGAGTCCCGATCGGTGATCCAATAAAGAATCTCTTCCTTCCTGAAGAAACCTGTGTCCATCCCTCTGTGCTTTGCTTCCGTCAGTTTCTCCGGTATCATTTGGTGCATTGGCCGGGAAGCTCATCGTTCAACGGTAGCTGAGAGGCAGAGGCGTGAGACGGTCTATCTTTGCCCACGTTCTCTACGGCTGCACCCCTGAACTTCTGCGTGGACCTCCCTTCGTCTCGGCGCCACTGGTCTGTTGTCCAGGAGATCATCGGCCTCTACGTAAGAAGTGCTGGGGTGTCCCCGTCGATGAGTGTGAACTCAGGTTCAGGAACGAGGAGGTAAGACAACTGCTGTTTTAGACGGCAGACCCACTAGGGGTATACCGATTGTGCGGTAGGCCCAAAAGGGGTTTAAATCTGTGTATGGAATCTGCCCCCTCTGTCGGAGGGAAGGAGCGAAGGCGCACCGCTCGATCGAACGCTCTTTAGTAAGACCGTTTGATCTGGTTAGTCAGGCGGGGTCCTGTGTAAATAGCCCTAGCCGGACACCGGTGTCTTGTCTAGACTAGCGTTCTAGGGTGTATATTACGTTCGCTAGGTCGGAGGGACCGGGAGACTAAGCGGCGCCTGTGTAAATTCGGTTCGCTAGCTCTCAACCTATCTTGGCTAAGTGGGAAGGCGTGTAAATTTGGAACCCACTAGACTTTTGATAGAGTAAATAGACTAGAAGGGCAATTTTGTAAATTTTGCCCTCTAGTTCGCTATATGTGGTGTTTGGGCAGTGTGGCTAACCAAAACGGGTGTATATAGTTTTAGGTAGTCCATTCAAGGTACTGGCCAATAGTTTAGTTGGGATTGTAAATGTGTTAAAGATTGTTAGTAAAGTGTATATCTTGTTAGATAGCGCGAGCTCAGCCGTCTAGCGAGAGTGTTAATAGTGTGTTGCTGTATCATAGTGCACGGTACCATAACCCTGTATATTTACTGACACTGTATATAAGTACTAATCATTGTCGTCTATTGCATGTTTAACACCGTAACCACTAATAATTGTATTGTGACCTTAAATTGTGCTTTGACCTATGCTAACCGTACTGTAACCGATACTAGTAAAAGGCGATGTTACTGGGGTGTGTTATAGACGGGTAATTCATATATAGAGAATTATAGCGTGGGTGACTGTATAGTTTCGCCAAAGGGCATAATATTGATTATTTAGTGACTGGTGTAACAGCTGTGTGTGTACGGGAATTCCCTGAGTGATTATTGTGTTATTGTGTACGTTTCACTCGGTAACTGTACCACGTGGTGCTGTTGCCAGAGGAAACGGGTGTGACTGTTGAATAAGAACGCGTGCATAGTATTCGTTGTCAACGACGTTCCATTGATAAGTATGGGCGCGTCAGAGTCAACGATTTCGGATCCCTTAGGTTGTATGGTAAAGAATTTTAAAAAGGGATTCAAAACATGTGATTTTGGGGTTAAAATGTCTCCTGTACGTTTGGTCACTTTGTGCACTAGGGAGTGGCCTATTTTGGTTGCGGCATGGCCGCCGCGTGGCAGTTTGGATCCAACCCTGGTACAGCGTGTACACGTGGCTGTGTCAGGTAGGCCTGAACTTTACGGACAGTTTCCATACATTGATTGTTGGGGGCAGGCCGTAAACGACTCGCCAAAATGGATCCGGATATGCCACGAGGAGCAATGTCGCCTCATGGTGGCCAGGACTTGTTTGTCCACTAGGACTGGTGTTAGGCCCATTTTGGACACGCCCCCTGAGTCCGAGATCCCTTTGCCGCCCCCTTACTTTCCTTTAAGAGGAAGTGACGCGAATGCAGGAAGCTCTGCACCCCTTCCCCTATTGCCCCCATCCACTTCCGCTTCCTCCTCCAGTACAGAATCCACCCCCCCTCGTATTAAAACTCCCCTTCCGGAACCAGGACCAACCCCCATTAGATCTGAATATCCTGATTTGGCGCCACTTCAAACTTCCGGTCAAGCTTCTTCTAGCTCGGCTCAGGGTATACTATTCACTAACTTTTCCCAAAATCAAGTTCCCACATCCTCATGCCCTATTACCTCTCGACCGGAACCTTTAACTGACGCCCCTCCACGTAGCCCCATACTAACCCGACAACTGACCGGTACCCAACAATTAAAACATTATCAGATGCCTCTTCGTCTGAATCCTGGGTCAGCCTATATCGATGCCGCAGGTCAAATGGCACATGCTGACCCAGTCTTCGTATATGTCCCGTTCACGACTACCGATCTCTTGAATTGGAAGACCCACAATTCCTCGTACACTGAGAAACCACAAGCTATGACCGATCTGTTCACCTCGATAGTTCAGACACATAACCCGACATGGGCTGATTGCCAGCAGTTATTAATGACATTGTTCAATAATGAGGAAAGGACAAGGATTAACCAAGCGGCCATTAAGGCGCTAGAGGAGAGAGCCCGTGCTTTAAATCAAGCCAATCCGGCAGCATGGGCCGCAACACATTACCCTAACACCGATCCTGACTGGAATGTAAATGGCGCAGATATGGCTCAACTTAAAGCCTATAGAGATGCTATAATTGCTGGCATGAAAGCCGGAGGGAAGAAAGCTATTAACATGTCGAAGACAGTTGAGGTGATTCAGAAAAGTGATGAAGCGCCCAGTGTCTTTTATGACCGATTATTGGAGGCATACCGCTTGTATACCCCCTTTAATCCGGAAGACGCTGATAATTCCCGAATGGTAAACTCCGCCTTTGTCAGCCAAGCTTACGGAGATATTAAGCGCAAGCTACAGAAATTAGAAGGGTTTGCAGGTATGTCTATCACCCAACTAATGGAGGTAGCGAACAAAGTATATATGAATAGGGAAACAGAAAGTAAGAAAGAGGAAGAGCGCAAGATGCGTAGAAAGGCAGATATGCTAGCGGTAGCGATCGCAGGCGTAGATAGACGGGGCCCAGATAGAGGCGATGGTAGATGGAATAGGGAGCCTTTGAGTAGGAATCAGTGCGCGTACTGTAAGGAAGAGGGGCATTGGAGGAACGAGTGTCCGCAAAGAGAGCAGTATGAGAGAGACTTACCCAGGGCAGGTTACGGAAACTTTAGAGGCAGAGCGAGAGGTAGAGGAGGCCCCGGAGGGAGTAATGGTAATAGAGGGAGTAATGGGAACAGAGGAAGTATAAGGGAAGATAGGTACTATCCAGCAGCGCAAAGGTCCCGCGATAGAGAAGGTAGGGACTTTGTGGGATTGGCTGACACGGTCATGGAGGACTATTGATACCGACCGGGCTCCATCCCCCTTGGTCGAGCGGAGCCTATGGTCGATGTATCAATAGGGGGGAAAAAGGAGTGCGTTCATGATCGACACTGGTGCTGAACATTCGGTGGTGACTAATCTAGTTGCTCCTCCATCTGGAAGAACTATTACTGTAATAGGAGCAACTGGAAGAAGTGCTGAAAAACCGGTTCTTAAAAGTCGACTCTGTACATTGGGAGGCCACGTAGTAAAACATCAATTCCTTTATATGCCTGAGTGTCCAGTCCAATTGCTGGGGCGTGATATGCTATCCAAATTACAAGCGCAGATTACGTTCCTACCAAATGGAACAACATCCTTAAAGTTTAATGGACCCTCAGGTATTATGACATTGTCCGTACCAAAGGAAGAAGAGTGGCGACTTTATACAGTGTTGACTAGCCAAAACCCGAGTGATGAATCCTTATTTAACATACCAGGAGTTTGGGCAGAGAACAACCCACCAGGACTGGCCCGCAATATTCCACCTATTAAAATCGAACTAAAACTTGGGGTTTATCCAGTAAGCCTGAGACAATATCATATTCCGCAGAAGGCTAAGAAGAACATCCAATCTTATCTGGATAAGTTCATACGGTATAGTATCCTAAAATTCTGTACTTCCCCCTGGAACACCCCATTGCTGCCTGTTCAAAAGCCCGGTACAGATGAGTATCGACCTGTGCAGGACTTGAGAGCAGTCAATGATGCGGTTGTTAGTATACATCCAGTCGTGCCCAATCCATATAACCTGCTTGCTTTAATTCCGGGCGGGGCTACTTACTTTATAGTCTTAGATCTCAAAGATGCCTTCTTTTGCCTCCAAATTGCCGCAGAAAGCCAATGTATCTTCGCTTTCCAATGGGAAAATGCTGTAATGGGCTCGAAACGCCAAATGACCTGGACAAGATTGCCCCAGGGGTTTAAAAATTCACCTACCCTATTTGGTTCAGCTCTAAGTCAAGATCTACTAGATTTCGAGTCTATCCCAGGAGAGTATGTATTATTACAATATGTAGATGACTTGTTGATAGCAGCAGTTACAAAGGAAGTATGTCAGCAAGCAACGCACGATCTACTACACATTCTCTGGAAAGCAGGATACAAGGTGTCAAGAAGGAAGGCTCAGTTGTGTTTGCCAACTGTCAAATATCTGGGATTCCATATCTCTGAAGGTCAAAGAATTATGGGGCCAGAGAGAAAAGAAGCTGTGTGCCAAATACCGATACACAGGAATAGAAGACAAGTGCGAGAATTCTTGGGGGCAGCAGGCTTCTGTAGGATATGGATTCCCAGCTACGCGATACTGGCAAAACCTCTGTATGCAGCTATCAAAGGTACAGAGCACGACCCCTTCTTATGGACTCAAGAACAGCAAACGGCATTCGAAGGTGTGAAGAGGGCTTTGATGAGTGCCCCAGCATTAGGTCTACCTGACCACACACGGCCATTCTACCTGTATGTACATGAGCAAAGAAGAATGGCTGTGGGAGTATTGACACAGTACTTG
>OW240914.1:134755930-134768521 GCA_933207985.1 Pelobates cultripes | reverse complement strand
GCACTAACACCAGTAATACCTTAATCTCCATCCCTGGTTTACATCAGTGTTTTTGTTTTCTACATTTGCTGTATTTGGTTGTCCTTTCCTGCCAACCATTATCTCAGAAGATGGTTTATCCTTTTTTGCAGCATATAGCTTCTATCTATGTCAAGGTATCTCTGTGTAGAAATTTGGATAATTAGTCCTGTTTCTCAGTTTGTAACTACATATATAGACATATATGTACTATTTTTGATGAAATCCAGCCATAAGTTTTATAGTACTACGCAGTCATTTTTATTTACTCATCATGCCCATTATATTACAAAATGTGTTTTTTTACATATAGATATATGTATAAATAGATCGCTATTCATAATGACTGCATATTTTATATTTATACACACAAAAGTGTAGTGTCCAAGGCAAGTGAGTTATACTGTTAATACTGTTTAATGTAGTAGAACCGGTGATCTATACATTTTATTGACAATTCCAAACTAATACTGAAGTTCAAGAGAATCCGTTTTAAACAGACTTGCATCACTTTGTGACAACTGTCTCATTCAAAAGCTTTAGTTTTGAATGGGACAATTGCCTTACTCAGTAGGCTAAAAAGCATGTATGACATTCTTTTCAAAGTTGTTCTTTCTTTATATAAGTTTGTATATCGGTTTAAAAGTTTTGGCTATGAAGGTTAAAACATTTGATGCAAGTCCCTTTAAATTTCTCTCATATATTTGTTGCAATAATATTGAGCCTAAAATACAAATTAAATACCATATTAAAGGATCACTATAGGGCCAGGAACACAAACATGTATTCCTGACCCTATAGTGCTAAACCCACCATTTAGGTGGCTTGCCCCCCCTATAAAAGTTTAAAACTCGCCTTATTTCCAATGCCGTGCGAGTCTGCCAGCGCTGGCTCCGCCCCGTTTGTGACATAAAAATGGCCGATTTTTATCCAATCCAATGCTTTTCATAGGGAAAGCATTGGATTGGTTAAAATCGGCACAGGGGTGGGGCCAAATGTTGTTTTGGCCTCTCAGGACCTCCTCATAGAGATGCATTGAAGCCATGCATCTCTATGAGGAAAATTCAGCATCTCCATGTAGAGCGTGGGGACGCTCAACGACAGGGCTGTTGACTGTGCAGCCCTAAGCCAGGAATCCCCTCCAGTGGCCATCTGAGGAGTGGCCACTTAGAGGTGTCCATAGGGGCAATGTAAACACTGCATTTTCTATGAAATGGCAGTGTTTACATAAAAATGCCTGAAGAGCGCTATTATACTCACCAAAACAACTACATTAAGCTGTAGTTGTTCTGGTGACTATAGTGACTCTTTAAATATTAACTTGCATTTAGTGATGGTTCAAAAAAAAAAAAAAAAAGAGGCTCCATTCAGTAGATTATTTTTGTTTCCCGATCAATGTATTCACTTGCAGTTCTGCAAGAATAATGTTTAGCTCATTTTGTGCTAAATGCAGCCAATTAATTGTAATGTATTAAGTTTAAGATTTGAAAGTGACACACTCACTGTTATTTTAAACTGATTTACGGAAATAAAATGTTATTTTTATGGGATCATTTGTAATATAACCAAGCTCAAGTGAGCATAGCTGTAATTACCACTAAAAGACCTGCTCTTTTTCTTAGTGTGGCCGCTGCATCACAAACTTTTAACCCTCAGAGATTGTTACTGATAAACCTGAAGCTACAGAAAACCTTTTCTTTTCATTAAACCACTGTTGAAATAATTTTAAAAGATATTTATTTGCGATATCCAGAGTTTTTAAAATTGTTGTGTAATGATACATAGATAATAACCGATGACAGTATCACTTTAAGTAAAGCTTGTGCGCCAAAATTCCCTGGAGGTATCACTGACAGAGTCCAGTCCGTTATGGAATTACCTTGCTCAAAGGCATCCTGGAGGCTTGTTAGTTTTCTATACTTAGTATGTATATAGATATATCTTATAGCTTGTGCACATGCAACTGCTATCCACGTCCCTAGAAAATGTACTTGACAGCTCTGAGGTTTAGTACAAAAGAGTTCATATGTGGGTCACTGGGTATACAGTATATGCACACTATTTACTTCTAAATAAGGAGCTTGTTTGTTTTATGTTAAAAGTGCAATTTAAGAAGATTGTTTGTCCTTAATACGTATTAATTTACCTTTAATTTAAATGATTATACTCCATGAAATACAATCAATAAGATCATTGGTTGCAGTTTGCCATGGCAGGTATTGTTATCACACCAAAGAGTGAGAGGGGTGCAGGGTACCATGTGCCAGACAGAGTGATGGGAAGGAACATGCAGTCTTTCAGGCAGAGTGATGGGAATGAAGTGTGCAGCGTGTAAGGCACACTGTGCATCTGGCAGATTGAAGGGAAAGGAAATGCATCAGGCAGAATAATAGGATGTATTCTGACAAATTGAGAAATGTGCTACGTAGAGTGAGCAGAAAGAAATGTGTTTTGGATCAGGCAGAGTGAGGGGAAGGATGACCACGGTGTATGTCAAGCATTGGGAGGATATATATAATCTGTGAATTGCAGTGACCAGAAATCTAAAAAATAGGAAAATTGACACAAACACAAAAAAAATGTCCAACTCTAAAATCACAGCTTGGTTATTTTAACCTCCATTTTGCAATTTGGCATTTAAACTCCTGTTACTTCCCATCCCTTTCGGACACAGTGGACACCATACAATGAAGCTGCAGTAGTAATAGAATTCTGGGGTACACAGTGTGAGTGTACTTAAATACTAATTAGCATTACAAAGTGTGTGTATGTGTGTGTGGTTTCAGCATGAATTTTTTTTTAATTTTATTATGTTTTACATTAAAAGTGACTTAACATTGGGAATGGAGTTTTTGTTGTTGTTCCAAAAGTAGGAACTAAATAACCTAAAAGAATTGAGCAGTGAGACTGCAGAGACATGTTCTATACACCAAAACTGCTTAATTAAGCTAAAGTTGTTTTGGTGCATATAGTGCCCTTTTAGTCTGCCTTTCATTAATAGTACATGGACAATGAAAACACCACTTGTGCTGTAAAATGTAGTGCAGCATACAGCATCCTGTCTTGACTTTACTTTGCCATTGCATGCATAAAATATTTCCTCAATGTCAATAAAAAATATGCAGTTGTAACTTTTATTTTCTTCTTTTCACGGACCATTTGTTTCTACAGTACCAGTAATTAATGTGCTTTGATTTCAGATGAATTTAACAAGATAAAAAAGTCACACCAAGTGAACTTTTCTTTCATCAAAATAATTAAAAAATGTTAATTTGGTCAATTATCTGTTTGAATGCAGTTATTATCCTGCTAATTTTCTTTTGATGGTTATGGGACCTTTATTTTTTATTATTCTTTATTTTTAGGGTGCATATATATATATATATCACCTTTTCAGCAAGAATGTGTGGTACAGAAACGTAAAAAGGCATGTTATATATAAGTGTTGGTGCAAAAAAAAATATAAATATATATATATATATATATATATATATATATATATATATATATATATATATATATATATATATATATATATATATATATATATAAAAAAAATAAACCTCAGATAACTGGAAAAATGTAAAAAAAAATATACATGATCACTCCATAGACAAGACTGTCTGACTAATATTCGGGTAAAATGAGCATAGGTGGGTTCCTTGAGAAAAGGCTGCTCACCCAAGTTCTCTATTGGCTGCTGTAAATAAGGGTCTCTGTCAGAGAGAAAAAAAAACCAAAAACATAAAAATGAAACCAAATGAAATGGTCAGCTTATGGAGAAAGATCATGTGACTTCTGCGTATAGAGAGTCCCAAAGGAATCTGCCTCCTCCAGTCATGGAAGAGCTGGTTGTGAGTGCATGGACCGTAGGATAAAAGGGGTGACTGTGGAGGGGTTCCATGATTCCGCTGGGGGTCCCGCAAATGAGGCTGCAGTCGGGTTAGGCAGTCCCAGCTTTTCTAGAAAAGCTGAGGCCTCCCCCCATCGAGTCACCACCAGAGAGCCACTTGCCCCCCATTGATGGGCTACAATTGAAGAGCGCAGTTGGGCAGTGACGGGCCAAACCATTTGTGGTGGAGAAGGGTAGCCCTTGTTAGATATTGGTAAAAGGCGAGTTCTCAAAGGTTAGGGGTGTTTTACCCTTTAGTGCCGACATGATTTGGATATTGTCTTGTAGGGTGATGCATCTGAGGTTCACGTCCCGAAGCACAGTGGGTTTGAAGTGAGTAAGGCCAGGGAGACTGTAGACTCTGTTAATGACTAACTTCTTTGCCATAGCTTGGAGCAGAATAATAGCTAGCAGTCTCCAGATGTAATGAGGTAGTTCCTCCACAGAGATACCCCCAATCTTAATATCTGTGCATTGTTGGTGGTCTTCTATCACCATTAGTTCAAGAGATAAGTATTGTTGAGCCGTGACAGCCTGCACCTCCGTTTTGATAAGTGTGGAATCAGTCGCCATCAATTTCTGCATCTCAGTCAGTAATACCTACAAATCACGTTTGGTGGTCAGTGCTGCTATCGGTTGTGGCGTGTGGTTTCTGAAAGCACCGACCCATAACCGGTTTACAGACTGGTTACAGACAGACTGGTTAGTTAATCTGTGCGGGAGTGAATGTAGTCTCTGCACAAGCTATTGCAAAGTGACCCAAGAGCTTCTCTAGGCACTGAAGCTTCGGCATGCGGTAGGCCTCAGACCTGCGCCTCTGTTGGGATGGGTTTTTTGGACAGAAAGAAAGGCATTTATCAATGCACCGTGTCTCGCAGAATCAGGCTAGGTGGTTTACAAAGTTGGATGAACTACTGGATAGCTGTTATCAGCAAAATTACAATTTGTGCTGAGGAGCTGATGAAAATGGCTTCCGGTCAGCACACCAAGCAAGCTCAGTCCCCCATTATGGGACTTTTACTTGCAAACATTTTTATTGCACCTAATCATACTATCTCAGAGATACCTTAGTGGTTGCCTCCCATAAATCACATCAACCATTACTTGAGAGAGAGAGTGTGTGTGTGAGTGTGTCTCCAGCCACAAGAAAAGAAAATGCAACAGGAAACATTAAACAATAAAATCAGAGTAAACAAAACATAAGAGCAGGCTATTCTGTTCCTGTTCAGGTAGGGAATTCGTCGCTGGCAGTGGAAAAAGTTGAAACGTTGCCCTAGGTACAAATGGTGAAATATGGCAAACATTCCAGGTAGCGACAGAGTCACGAGTGAAACCACGTTTCTTGAGAAATGTCACTTGCATGCATTAAGCACACAGGAGCGCTGTTGTGATTAGCCACCAAAGATCTTGGAGATATCATACACCCTTTAAAGTTAGGAATTCGGTTAGGGATTGCCTCCAAATAGTGGTATTGCGGTACAAATCTGGGTAGAATGTAAGTAAAACTACTCTCAAAGTCATAGGGTGTCTTCCCTTGAAATTTTATTACAATAGCTATATTACGCATCAAAATATAATTTGACAGATATGCTTTAAACTAATGTTCATTCTTGTCATGCAAATACAATTTTTTTTTTTTTTTTAAAAACACACATATATAAATGTATAGAACTGTACACATATATAGTATATGTACTGTAAATAATTTTAGACTTTGACCAAAGTATTTTCTAAAGATAGTTGTTTATGGCTGAGAAGATTTTTCACCATCTAGGCCAAGGATGGAGAACCTTTGGCACTCCAGATGTTTTGGACTACACCTCCAATAATGCTCTTACAGCCAAAACTCTGGCAAAGCATCAAGGGAGATGTAGTTCACATATGGAGGGCCGAAGATTCCCCATCCCTGATCTAGACAATACTGGGATTTTGCCCAAACCATCATCTATTAAGAGTATGAATACATAGAATATGCTTCAATACATAGTTGAGTATATATATATATATATATATATATATATATGAACAATTAAATGAACAGTAATTTAAAAAAAAAAAAAATTTGATTTGTTTCTTTGAAAGTTTAGAATACTGCGCCACTATAACTTACCATTGTTTCAGCACCGTGACAGTCTCTTCTCTGTAGAATCAGTCGCTTCTCATAGAAAAGCATTGAAGACATACAGCACATGCGTGCCACAGTGATCTGTCAATGCAATGCTTCACTATGAGAGAAGCATAACCTGTATTCAACTGCATCAACCTGTGTGATGATGGTGAGTGTGAAGTCCTTTGAAAAACATAGGATGTAAGAGTCTCTTGTGCCTCTCCGATACGTGTTTAATATAACTGTTTTACATTGTCTGAGAAAAGGGACCGCATCTACACACCAAAACCACTACGATAAGATCGAGTGGTTTTGATTCTTAAGAGTATCCCTTTAATGAGCATGATTCAAAACTGGCTCTTTTAGATTGCCAAACTTAAGCAGCAAACTGAGATAGCATTTTCATCCTTATTCTTCTTTTTTCAACTGTTATAGAAAGTAAATATCCTTTTTTAGTATCGGAAACAAACATAAAAATATGGATGAGCACACAATATATAAATGTAATATTACCAGAAAGTAAGATATGGATTTAGCCTGAAATACACAATAAAAAAAATAAAAAAAGACCGTAGTGTAGTATATGGCATATCCTTAAAACACATGTTCATTTTTATTTACCCAACTCACATGTTGCTGAGCCGAATAGAGAAGACTGAGACGTTTAGGGCTCCAATCAGGTACTCCTTGACATTAAAGGGATTACTATTATTGCCAAGGAGTACCTAATAGTCTTAGCATACTATAGTTGGCTCAACAACATGTGAGTTGGGTAAATACAAATATACATATGTTTTAAGAAGATGTAATATACTACACTATCGTCTGGTTTTATTGTGTATTTTAGGCTAATTCCATATCTTACTTGGTGGCAATATTAGTTTTCTATATTGTGTTCTCACACGTATTTTTATGTTACATTTTACACTTTGTATTGTGTGGAGTGACCTGACGTGAGGTGATAGTAGCAACAATTATATATACAGCTAACAACAGTTCCTTCACCATATTATAGTTTATAAAAATACATTAGCAGCTATCATTTTACCCTCATTTTCCTTACATGAGTCCCAAAGCAAACCTCTGGGTGATCAACAGAAGCCTAATTTTAGTCATTAACTAATGAGGCCTGGCTTAATATTAATTGCTTAAAAGCATCAGTTGTTATCTATAACAAGAAAATACATGTCTAATATAGGCTATGTATACCCGCATGAGTTTGGATTGCATTATCTGTGCATTACAAGCATTTCTCTTTTGCATAATCATTGTAAACATGCCGAGCTCTGTGTGTGATCAGGTGTATAATGGAAGTAAAGTGTTGTTCTCCAGAATGTGTTTCATTTTATCCTTCAGTTCTCCATCCTGTACTAGCACCCAGGAGAGAGCCTTTGATGTTATTACAGGAGGTTGTGGGGCATGGAGCCCTGCCATTATATTAAAACACACCCCATCTGCACCTTCCCCGCCTTGGTGCTGAATTCCTAAAATGCCACAATACTGGGGAGGGTCCTCTAACATGCTTCGTAAGGAGGTTAGAATACTCCCTCTACAAGGTCCACTCCCAATGACAGGAAGATGAGGAGGCTCAGTCAAGCTCTGTAGGATCCACATTTCCTCCTGGGAGCCAAGGCACAGTAAAACCAGACGCATGGCAAGATGGGGGGAAGGCAAAAGTGCAGGCAGAATAGATGGATGTGAGGGGAGAAGTCTGTACGCCTGACCCAACTGTATGAGAGGAAGAATGTCTTTGCAGCGGAGAGGCAAAGCAGAGGACATGTCCCACCACATGGCCTGCAGTGACTCTGAGTCTGACAAGAGTGTAGTCTTCAGAGAACCTCCTGAGATGGAAGACAATAGATGAGATTTCAACAGAATATGCAAATAATGGTTGTGGTGGCATTAAGATTAAGAAGTTACAAGGTTATACCTGTTTATCTGTCCTTAATATAAAAATATACAAAGAGGAGAACTGGCTAGACTGGTTGACAAGTAAAACATTAACTCTATAAGATCTTTCACAGTTGTGTCCATTTAATATATAAATGCTTGTTCATATGAAATTCAAAAGACATATACGTCCTGGAATGTGCCAGTCACCACGGTCACCATTTTTCTGTGCTACTAATTTTTGCTCTGTTTATGCTGAGGGCTGCCAACAGAACAGTTTTTTTTAAATGGAATCTAATTTGACAATTTAAAGAACTACTGTCACCTCATAACTATTTTTTATATAGTAATCCTATCATCAAGTTTCGAAAGAAAATAGATTTTTTTAATTAAGTTTATGTAAAAAAAATTGAGAAAAACACATCTCTACCTTTATTATATGACACGATCCTTCAGTCATATTCATGCATCTTGAGTCAGACAGTGCTTCTGAGCAGGGAGTGAAGCAGGGAAGATCATTCAGACTGTTGGTTTTCAAACAGTCTGACCCAAGGTGCATGTACGTATGTGGCTCATAGGTGCTACATTTGCAAAGTCTGTGAGGCAAAAACAGCTGGCCAAACAGACGAGAAATTAAATTTCTCTTTCTGCTAAAAGCACTAGCCACTACTATATATTTATCTTACATCTCTTGCTGCTCTCAATACAATTTGCCACCTCCTCCTACGGAGTCTCAGCTCTCTCTTTGGATCCACTCTCATACATGTCCTTTTCTGTGCCACTTGCTGGCAACTCCTCCTCTTCATTGCCACTGGCAAATGGAGTACCGCAAGGCTTTGTCTTTGGTCCTCTACTCTTACCCATTTATACTTCTCTTTATCAACAGCTACATTTTAAATATCACCCTTATATAGGTGACCCTCATATCTACCTCTCGACCTGTCCTTCATCTCCAATATGCAACTGCTTTATTCATCCTGCCAAATCCACCTATGCAATAATTCCAAAATGTGTCAGTTTCTGAGCACTGATACCACTAAGCAACTCAACCACTTCCTTGTTATTTCTCCTCTCAACTACTGCAATAACCTAGTACAAGAAAAAGGTGCTCTGTGCAATTAGGCGCTTAACAATAATATATAAATAGAACAGCAGCTCAAACACGCATGCAGGTATCCCAATCCTACACAAACACAAAGTGAAAGAAAAAAGTGAACTTAGTGGATCGTACTACCACCAAAAGATCACTCAGTGGAGCGCTAAATATCAAATTCTTACCCCTATTGGAATAACGTATATATCACTTTAAGGGGCAGACAGCATAATAAAATCTACAACAAGAAAATACACATCATGGTGCAGTATGCTTGTAAGGTGTGAATGGAGTGGAAGAAGATGTATGTCCAACTCACATGGTAAAGAGCCTGGAGATTGGCTCAAATCACAACAGCTGAGGTATGTTTGGTAATACCAGACCTTCTCCAGATATACAGCTCACAACATATGTGGATAAAAAAGGACAAAAATCCTAGTGCAAATATGTTTAAAATAAACAAGTGGTCACATATAACAGTGCATGAATGTGCTCACCTGGAATAGAGCCAATTGTACTAGGCTCTATGTACTAAAAAAAAGCATAGAATAAACTATAGTAAGAGGAAAAATTCCCTAAAAGGAAAAAAAAAATTCCTCCACTAGAACTACCCCCAATTTAACAATACATGTGTGTTATAATCAGATAAAAATACATATGTAGAAAATAACAATAACCTTTATTAAACACCACTAAATATCCAAACCAAAAGAAAAAATAATAAATAAAAAGTGCAGACTGATCTCGGCTGAAAGAAAGCTGCTGAGCACATCAAGACCACATTAAATATAGTAGGTACAGATAGGGTTGTTACATAACACAGTGAGTCTAAACAATGTAACAACCTCTGACAGAAAGACTCAAATGGCAACAGCAGCTTATAGAAAAAGCCGAAATAGTATAAGCCTCCTATTTAGATATATTTAGGGTCACAGCTGAGTACTATTTCGGCTTTTTCTATAAGCTGCTGTTGCCATTTGAGTCTTTCTGTCAGAGGTTGTTACATTGTTTAGACTCACTGTGTTATGTAACAACCCTATCTGTATCTACTATATTTAATGTGGTCTTGATGTGCTCAGCAGCTTTCTTTCAGCCGAGATCAGACTGCACTTTTTATTTATTATTTTTTCTTTTGGTTTGGATATTTAGTGGTGTTTAATAAAGGTTATTGTTATTTTCTACATATGTATTTTTATCTGATTATAACACACATGTATTGTTAAATTGGGGGTAGTTCTAGTGGAGGAATTTTTTTATTTTTATTTTTCCTTTTAGGGAATTTTTCCTCTTACTATAGTTTATTCTATGCTGTTTTGTATATAGGGTTATGCCCGTTTTGCTACCCCCTTAGCCCTTCTTCGGTACTCCTAGTCAGAGTTTTTACATTGGTATACTCTGCCTAGTTGTACTTTATTTTGTTACTAAAAAAAACTCCAGTTATTTAAATGTGCATAGGGATTTGGGATACTGACAAGTAAATGTTTTCTTTGTTTTTTGTACGTATTGGGGCTGATGTGTACTATAGTCATTGCTGCCACCCAGGAGTAGTAGGAGTTTGAGAGCAAGGCTTAATTTAGTTTGTTTATAATAATAACCTTTCACTGTGAATAACGTTTCTACTATAAATGTCACTGGGTTTATGCATTTGTGTATATTATGCCCCATGTGTTGGGAATTTCTGGCAGGTAGCTGTATCAATACATTCCATGCTATTTATACAGTCCAACACAGGCTGCAGCACTGGACACTTAGATGTGTTAACAAAGTAAAGTATACCAGGTTTTATCAAGGCTTTGGGATTTTGTGATAGTACGACCATAAAATGATTAACTGGCAAACTCTGTCAAAGTACCGTATTTTCCGGCGTATAAGACGACTGGGCGTATAAGACGACCCCCAACTTTTCCAGTTAAAATATAGAGTTTAGGATATACTTGCCGTATAAGACTACCCCTCTTCCAATGCACACCA
Organism: Pelobates cultripes; assembly: GCA_933207985.1. Classification (NCBI taxonomy): domain Eukaryota; kingdom Metazoa; phylum Chordata; class Amphibia; order Anura; family Pelobatidae; genus Pelobates; species Pelobates cultripes. The sequence continues at coordinate 134,757,550 of OW240914.1, read as the reverse complement.
AATAAAAATTAGCCATGATGTACAGTGAGCAGACAGAGCTACACAGCAAGACATTAAATAATGATAATCTGAAATAGCATTTAAAGCCCAGGTATGTGGCAGGCTGTTTGGGCATATAATCCATGCCTGCTGGTCTAGCACACAGGAGGCTAATTGCGATATATTCTTTTTACTCCCCCCCCCTCCATTCTTTTTACTCCCTCCCTCCATTCTTTTTACTCCCCCCCTCCATTCTTTTTAATCCCCCCCCCTCTACATTCTTCTCACCTCCCCTTCCCTGTGCACTCAGTGTGCACTTCCTTTTAGTCCGGCCTGGAACAGGTAACCGAATCTGGACTGACAGGACGAAGAGGAGCTCGGCCCCCCACTCTGCTCGGGAAGGGGAGGTGAGAAGAGAGGCATGGCGGCAGCCGTCTGAGCGCTCTCTATAGAGCGCTCAGGCGGCTGCAGCATTAGAAGGGCTGGCGATGGGGGCGCAGGGCGTCCCCGGCAGGCATATAGACCCTATACCCGGCGTATAAGACGACCCCCGACTTTGGAGAAGATTTTCCAGGGTTAAAAAGTCATCTTATACGCCAGAAAATACATTAGTCTTTTTTGGCATATATATGATAGTAAATCCCACATGGTTTATGAATGGGGATGGGAGCCTTAGCAGATCAATAGTTTTTTTTTATACGATTAATTTGATCCTGCTATTTATTAAATATAATGTTTGACCAGTCTAGTAAAATTGTTAATACAGGTTTGTGTAAGTCACTTTCTGTCCTTTATTATATGATTGGCAAATCTCTCTCACTTTAGAGATATTTACAGTAATAACATGTTTCTATACAGCTGCTGCAGCACCCAAGCTACATTACTATATTTTTATTGGCTTTTATCATCATCTAGTCAAACATCAAGCTAGCAGTGATAATTTACTGAATAATCTATTCCTCTATTCTTCAGATAGTAATTAGATTCTCTGTACAATACTTACAGCAGATGGATATACTGTGGGGCTGTACATTCTGCAAATTTAACTATATCTAAATACAAACGTGTCACTGTCTTTAACATTCTAACACATATTTGTATCACGAGATCTCTGAGATACATAGTATTCCTTTTTCCAGATCAAACATGACATCAGGGATGAGACCGTAAGAGAACAACCAGTACAAGTCACAGTATATAGATGGGAGGGTGGCTTAAGATATATTTATTGTGGGGCAGATCCTGTGTGTGTTAACACACTTAGTAGAGGTATTTACAACATGTAGAACATACTAACCTGTGTGCTGAGCCAAAAAAACAAATCGAATCCAAGCAGTTCCCCTTTCCTCCACAGTTAATAAGGTGAGGGGCTCACAAAGGAGGCCAGTTTCCTCTTTCACCTCCCGGCATAGTCCTTCTACCAGCGTTTCGTCCTTCTCCAGCCTCCCAGCAGGTAGATACCAACTCCCCCAACACTCGGCTTTAGCCTCCTGCATCATTAACACTTCATCCTGCAGAACATTACACAACAGCATTAACAAGGCTATTCGATCTACCATCTTAATCAACCCCTGCAATATGTACTAACACAGAGCATCTTGCCCCTAAGCATTGCTCGGGTTTAGCACAAGTAAAATATTG
>OW240914.1:134691417-134747877 GCA_933207985.1 Pelobates cultripes | reverse complement strand
CAATTGGCCTGCCTATTTTGTCTATCAAAATCCCTCTGGGATGTGTTGGACTGATAATCAACATTTGCTTTACTGGTAGAGGGAGTAGCTACGTTTCCAGGATGACATTTAATCATATGGGCTGCTGCTCATCATATGGCGCTTGAAGGTGTTTTGAGACCCGAAAAAATGCCTTAGAAACAGTACCGTGTGTAACTGACCCCAGTTGGTGTTTGTATAGTACTCTCTGCAAGCCTGCACTGAGATTGGTACTGGTACTGACAGAACGTCTCCTTGTATAGAAGTGTTAGACATGCTAAGGAAGTGAGGCAGATGGCTCGGTTAGTAAGGTACCCTATTGATCTGCAGTGACCCAGCTTATTAGAGTAGTGCCTACAGGCAAAATTGTATTAACTAGCTTATGTAGGTGACAGGTGACGCCATGACAACTTGCCAAGTGGCTTTGAGAGGCTCTACCTATGATTTGGCTTGTGGGGCCTTTGTGCCACTGAGGTGGGTGGCGGGGTGTTGGCCTCTCGGTGACACGTAAAAGAATGTAAAATAGATTGGCCATGACGGGTGAGGCCCTAACTATGACTTGATGCAAGGCTATAACTATGCGTTGGGCCGATTGGGCTCGAACCTCTGAACGGAAGGCTGATTGTATGCCTTGCGGGACCACTTATAGGCGAGGAGGCCTACGGGACCATACCTAAATTAGTGAGAGCTTAAACCTTGTCCTAACCCCAACTGGTTTTATTTCTTTTTAACGTACCTGCTGATTGTCCTGTATAACGGGTTCTGTAGTGGAAAGAACGATCCGTATCTTGCTAACAGGTTTGAGCTTTTGATGTTTAGCGGACTTATAAAGGTATGTAAAGTGTATAATTGCGCACAACACCCTAACCACTGACTGACACCATAACCACCGACATTATATTGACGATACCAAAACTACTGTACGACATTATAATTGTAACACCATAAACTTTACCAAATGATATTGTAACTATAACACCATGATTATCTAACTGTTCAATAATTACTAACCATAACCACTGATGGCAGAGCCGAATTGTTGAATTGTTATGCGATCGGTTGGTTTATGTTTGGTTATTGTAGGAGTTACCGAGGCCTACCTCTTTAAATAATGTGCTGTATTTAACCCATAAGGCCCCGTAGCAACCAGTAACCGTAATTGTATGATCTTTAAAGGACCACTCTAGGCACCCAGACCACTTCAGCTTAATGAAGTGGTCTGGGTGCCAGGTCCTTCTAGGGTTAACCTATAATTATGGCAGCTCTGCAAAACGCCATAAATTTGCTAAATCGGGTTAAGCCTTCCCCAAAGCCTCTAGTGGTCTCATTGACAGCCGCTTAGAGGCGCTTTGGCAGGCGCGCGTGTTTCATTATGCGAGAGCACGCTAAAGTTCATAGGAAAGCATTGTAAAGCTGAATCGTTGAATGCGCTGCTGCCGCTGCAGCATTCAGCCGGGCGGGCTTAACGGAGGCGAGTGTTCCAGCGCTGGAAAAGGTAAGTTTTTACCCCTTTCCCCCTTCCAGAGCCGGGCGGGAGGGGGACCCTGAGGGTGGGGGCACCCTCAGGGCACTATAGTGCCAGGAAAACGAGTATGTTTTCCTGGCACTATAGTGGTCCTTTAACAGGAGGGAAGATAAAACGAACTTAATTGTCATCTAATTTATATACAGCCTAGTGTAATTAGGAACATGAGATGCCAGAGACAGAAGTGGATCATAATATAAAGCTATTAACACCCTTATATACCAATAAAACACTTTAGCTATGGTTTAAGGAAAAATACACAGTGAATGTATGACCTTAATTGCCATAAGACATCCTGATTAGGATATTGCTGTTTGTTTTTTAATATAAGACATGAATACAATGAAACGGATGACTTAAAGAAAGACTTGGTAAATTAAACGAAATGCAACATGCAATGCCGTTTCAATTGAAAATGGTTTCACAATGCTGTATAAGCGGAAAAGAACTTGAACTGCTAGGTATGAGGCAGTTTATGCAAATAAACAAAAGTTTGTACGAAAGTGTGACTAAGTGTATACTAATGGAAAAACATAAGCGTTTTATGCGAACGGATAATGCGTACAAAAGTTTAACCGAAACGCCAGTTAGCAACGCAAATAAAAGTACTTAAAACGCCTCACTTCTATACTGCATAGCGTAGTATGGAATAAGAAAAACACAATACAGAAGCGGAGCATAAATAACCTGTTAAACATACTTATAAATTTATAATCCCATTAGCTATGTTTAGGAAAAGTACTATCATGAATTCCTGATCGTAACTGTCATTAGACATTCATGTGAAGGAAATTGTGTTGTTTGTTTAATTTATACAATAGAATATAATGAAAAGGACGACTAAAGTAAATACTGCCGCTGCGTTAAATCAAGAGGGCCCCTCTGTAAGCAGTGTCCGTATATGTACTGTATTTTTTAACAGGAGTAGTAAGGAGCATGTAATGCACAAGACAGAAGCGAAGCATAACATAAAACCTATTTAGCATAATTATATTTATGACATATGTGAGCCATGCATAAGGAGAATATTATAAAAACCATAGTTGCCCTTGTGCCCTTCTGATTAAGGTAGTTTGTTTATTTTAGAAAATCGAAAGAAAAAGACGTTTTAATGAAAGTCATAATAACCCTTGACATTAATGCAGTTTACCATGAACAAAAGCTTTACCAGCACTTGTTATAACCGGAGATTCAATATCTACTGCAATGCGTGCGGGAAAGCCAGCGTTGCAACAGAATGACTGATTACACGAAACGGAAGGAAAGTTTGTACTAACAGGGGTTTCAATATAGATAGACGGAATCTGCATAAAATAAACGACAGATATATTTGAAAGTGACTACCATGACCGGCTGTAGTATGTGTGACTAATCGAAATCTAGGAGAACGGACACTTGATATAACGTAGAATGAGGCTGTGTAGACAATGATTGACTGGTTAGTGAATAAACCCCACGTAGCCTCGGTCGGGGGCCCTCTAACGATATCTATTAATAGGTGGCCCTAGAGAGGAAGGTGCTCAGTACACGGTTACTCAATAACAGCGGGTGAGGGTCTAATGGCAATGCCTTGGATACTTCTGGGCAGGGCATACTGGCATAGAGTGGATACAAAGTTTGCAAACAAACACTTATTCATTGTCAGGCTACGCTAATGAATGAGGGGGGCATGGGCATGGCTCAAATGCCATCTGTGCCCAGCAATAGACCGTGTGTACGATGGGTGCACACGAATGATGGAGCATCACTTACAGTTAGCCATTGGAATGCTGGCTTCCTAAGTTATACTCACGAACTCTGTGTCAGAGACAGTTTGAAAAATGGACTGCCGGCGGGCAGGAAAATGACGCCAGGAGCCGTGAACCGGAAGTAAACAGAATCACTTCCGAGATCGTCGGCGACAGGTAAGGTTTTAATCTATTTTTAAATATTTTAAATGTAATTTTTATCGATATACACTGAATATATCATTATGTATTTTGAATGACCCTAATTTGTTAAATGCCTACCTCCTGAAGAGTGCCTAACTCCTGGAGAGTGTTATTCACTTGTAGGGGTTTTTCTTTACCATAGAAAGGGTCCTACGATCATCCACCACTGTTGTATTCAGTGGACGTCCAAGCCTTTTTTGTATTGCAGAGCTCAACAGTGTGTTCTTTTTTTTTTTATCAGAATGTACCAAACTGTTGATGTGGCCACTCCTAAAGTCCCTGCTATCCCTTTGATGGATTTTTTTTTTCAGCCTAATGATGGCTTCTTTCACTTGCATTGAGAGCTCCTTTGACCGCATGTTGTGGGTTCACAGCAACAGCTTCCAAATGCAAATGCCACACCTGAAATCAACTCCAGACCTTTTACCTGGTAATTGATGAAGAAATAACAATGGGATAGCCAACACCTGTCCATAAAACAGCTTTTGAGTCAGTTGTCCAATTACTTTTGGTTCCTTTAAAAAGAGGGGACTATGTAAGAGCTGCAATTCCTAATCCCTTACTCCAATTTTGACGTGAATACCATCAAATTGAATCTGAGAAATTAAACTTTAAGCCCATGTTCATAATTAACTGTTATGTGAATTTATGTAAACAGCCTAAATAACAAAAGTTGTGTCAGTGTCCAAATATTTCTGGACCTAACTGTATGCATATGCAGTTGTACACACTGGGGACTTTAAATAGCGTATGAGTACTCTAAAGAATGCCATGCAGTCCTTACAAAAAAAGCAATACTCACTAGCACTCCATTACACTGCACTAGATGGCCGATCCCGACAGAACTACTTGAATGTCAGAGGCATGCCTGACGCAGTTACAACTGAATAGCTCCCTCATTGTATAAGACTCTTGGTAGCCTCTATCCTACCAAATCTCGTCAAAAAGTCTTCCTAGATAGGGTCTACCTTCACCCTAAATTTGGCACGGCTCCTATATCCACGGTGCAGGATGTCATAGTTTGCTGCTCACTATCACAAGAAAAGCAAATCCTATGGTCGGCTTTGCAGGGCAAGACCCTCTATGCCTTTGAAGGCTTCAGTCTTACTTTCTACTAAGACCTCAGAAGGTCTACACTGCAATGGCGGTGATCCCTCAACCATGTTACAAGCCTTCTGAGAACAGCTGGAATAGATTCCCGATGGATGTCCCCACAGTCCTGAAGGTTATGCATAATAGTCCACAAGAGATCCACACCTGCAGAATCTGTTTCGCTACTGGCAACCTCCGGTTCACCTGCTCCTGCCATTGTCCTAGACAGAGAGCCAAGCACACACAACTAGGATCCTTCTCCAGTCATGCTATTCTCTCCTCACGACGGCTTGACCCCAACATTTGGGGACTTGACCTCATTATGGGTGTACAGTTCCCGTTTGCAGAATTGTTTCTTATGTTTTAATTTGCAACTTATGCTTTTTTTCCAACTTTCTACTTGCCAGATATTTTCATTATGTATGTTGCCACCTCTGAGGTGTTACTGTACCTAGATTTCTAATTTCCTGGTGCACTCCATGTGTCTAGCTCCATACCAACCTGTTCTTCCCACTATATAAAATTTAGCAAAAACTGTATAATTAATGTATTTAATATTAAAAATGCTAATTCTATATGTTGATTCATAATAAAAATGCATAAATATTTAAATGTTAAACATGCAAACTCTGTGGTTAATTTACAATTAGAATGCATACATCTATAAAAACATATAATGCATAAGCTATGATATAATAAAACAAACTAAATATATAAAATAGATTGAATTCCAAAAACTGAAGAATTATAATTTATACTAAATGTATCCAGTAGGGATGTGCATGGGCCAAAAATTTTGCTTGGTTCGGAAATTCGGGTAAGTAAAAAAATTTGTCTGCTTCGAACCAATGTCATTCGGTTTGGTTCGGCACTTCGGAACTGCTGAATGTAGTCACTTTGGCACTTCGGACATTCGTAAGCATCCGAATGTCCAAATGTCATGAAAATTGTACGAATGTACATTTTGAACAAAACAAATTGCATATGTCTTCTGGTCACATGAATGGAAGCCAACACCCTGACAGCCTGATTTTTTTTTTTTTTTATTCTTTATTTTTGCAGTGCAGGATTATGTATACATTTTTGAATAAACATTGTAAAGGATAAAGCAAGATAAAGCAGTGGTATGTCATATAATAGCAGGAAAGATTGCACTGTTTTTTTATATATATAAATGGCATGGTGGATCAGAATGTGTCAAACGATTATTCAGATGAACTAATTACAATTAAGTTGAGTCTAGTGACAACATTATAGTCGATTTAAGATATGGTACCCACCAGGAGTATTAATCCTAGGATTTTGGTTAGGCTTGGTAACTGGCGGGGTATAAAAATAAAGTAAAACAAAAAGTATGCATGCTTCATTATATGAGCATATCATTAACAGGCTTTCACAAGTCAAGCTTAAGATGAGTTATACCAACTGACAGTGTGCTGAGTCTCAAATTGTGGTGAGAGTTGAGCTTTACTGAGTGACTGTAACCTGTGATGTCGAGGAGTGTTGAGTATTGATGCCACTGGGTACACCGCTCCAGAGGGGAGGCAACAATAGGGAGAATGCAAGAGTGTAGCTAATGTAAACTAGAGCTGTAGAGTGTGCCTGGTTAATTGAGGCTTGCATGCAGGTTTAACGAAACAACCCTGATACTGCAGCACTCAGTTTTGGGAGTGAGTCAAGGTTTAAAGGCCCAGTGAAGGTTGTGGGCACAGGCAGGAGGCTTAAAGCTAAGTAGTATTGGGACTCATGTAGGAGTAACTAACTCTAAGTAGCGTAAGTGAGATCAACTGCGGGCATTTTGGACTGAACCTGCTTCTGTGCACTGCGGCGCATGATTAGTCCTTATGGCAGTCCATGTGAGTCATCCCACGCCAACTCTGGAGGCTTGGTTCAGGAGCCCAATGTGTGAGCTGTGGATGGGCCATTGCCGACCTCCGTCCCGGTGTGAGACCGCCCTTGCCTCCCTGATGCTGACATTCCGGTCGTTCTTAGAGGGGATCTGAGATGGGGCGTGCTGTTGTGAGCTTTTGATCTTGGGTGCCGCCGTGTGGAGCAGGTGAGCTTTTCGGGTTTTGCCTCTCCTCTGTGGTCCTCTGTGCCAGACCCACTTGCCAGAGCCCACTCTGTTCTCATTAGAGTGCCCTGATTGGGGGCCAGGCTTCCAGGGTCTCAGCCCGCTGGAGTGTGGGTTGCTGTGCTGTGGTCTCGCTGTGGTCTCGCTTTTGTGCGGTCCTTTAGTCCATGGGGGAAACAGAGAGCCGGCATGTCGGCTGGGCTGAGCAGCGGTGCAGTTGGGGTTAGTAGAGCTAATCGGCTGGCAAGCCGATTCCAGAAGTTCTAGCATATCTGCTTGAATCTCCTATCGTTTACTTGGGCCCTCTGGGCTTAGGAGTTGTTGCGGTGCAACGGCCATCTTGGTGCCACCACATGGCTGTAAGAGGATCGGGTGTAGAGGTCCTTTGTTGCAGAGGTATTGCTTGCCCCAGTGGGGACCGGGATTTCCCCCTCGGTCCGAGAGGGGGGTGGCAGGGCTGATTGTAGCTCGCTGTGAGTCAGTCGGGAGAGCGGCCGCCTCCCCCAACCGACGTGCTGTCAGATCCTGTATGCCGCAAGCTCCGGTTCCCGGGGTTCCACGCCAGATCGGTGTCCGCCAGTGCCAGCACTCGGTTCACTGGCTGGTAAGTGCTCAGCAGTGCATTTTGTGTCGGCTTTCAGGCTGAGTTCTGCTCTTTGTGTCAGTTTAATGGCTCTAGATTGCCGGAGCTATGAGCAGACACATCTGACCATCTTGCAGTTCAGGCCCCGCCCCCCGACAGCCTGATTTATATACTATCCCACCTCAATGACTGAGTGCCTTCATTGGCCAAGTGTCAGTGACAAAATCACCATTAATTGGCTGTCCTCTAACATCAATCACAAAAATTTGCTAACTTCATTGGACAGGGAATAGTGAAACAGGATTGGGCAAGCAAGCATTACATTGCACAAAAGGAGTTAGCTTATCGGTCAAGATTCCCGTCATCAGGGCCCCACTGAAGCCATTTAGGCTACAATGGAACCAGACAGGAGTACCCCTTTCCCCCCTCCTCTTCACGATGGCAATGGAGCCCTTGCTACAGGCGATACGTCGACACCCGAATATCAGAGGAGTTAGGGTAGGCGAAGAGTTCACAGTCTCAGCCTATGCAGACGACGTCCTCCTGACCATTACGAACCCGATTGAGTCAATGTCAGCACTAACGACGGCCGATGCAGCCCTGATAAGGGAAACTTATCAAATTCAGATGGTAACGGACTCCTTAAAATATTTCGGCATCCATCTAACAGCAGACCTGGAATGCTTATACTCTGGCAATTACGACCCCATGCTAAGGGCTCTGATAGGAGATTTAGAAATGTGGACGGACAAACCTATCTCTTGGATAGGGCGAATCAACTCTGTAAAAATGAACATGCTCCCCGCATTCTATTTTTATTTCAGGCATTACCTATCCGCGTTACAAAAACACAACTACAAAGAGCGATAGGGGATTTTGTTTGGCAGAATAAGAGACACAGAATAACCAGACAAGTCCTTTATAGACGTAAGGACAGAGGGGGTTTAGGACTACCGAACCTATACTACTACTACCTTGCGGCCCAACTGACTCAGGTGGCCATGTGGCACTCCCCACCGGGGGAACGGAGGTGGGTGGAAATCGAATCCATGATGGTGAGACTAGACATGCCCCAGTTTTACGTTGTGGGTCCCAAGGGAATATAGACCTATGATAAGGGCGACATGCCCGGCCATTCTCAATTCGCTCCGATTATGGGATGAAAATCATGTCAAATATGGGCTTGCAGCGTCCCCCTCCCCTCTGGCTCCAATACTCAGAAACAGAGAGTTCCAACCCGGAATGGCCCCTACAGACTTCAGAAACATAGAAAGAACCGCGCTACAACGTATCCACCAACTATATCGAAACGGGGAAGTCATACAATTTGAAGAACTCCAACAAAGTAACCATTTAACCCCCGCAGATTTTTTCAGATATGTCCAAATACGAGACTTCGCTAGAAGACCCCATATTAGAACGGCAGCCCAAGGAAAGCTATCTTTTTACGAGAGATTGTGTATGGATGGAGCCACCCCCAAAGGCATGCCCATCTTTGCACTGAAAATAAAGAATCGGGTAGATTAACATACACTGATCAATGGGAGGCGGACCTAGGGGAGGAACTGGAAGGAATTGAGTGGCAGGAGATATGGGAAGCAAACAAAAACACTTCCATATGTGTCACGTTACAGGAGCAGGCATGAAAAACCATGCTCAGATGGTATACTACTCCCAGGAAATTACATAAAATGCATACTATAGACACAGACGATTGCTGGAGGGGCTGCAGATTAAGAGGCACGTACATCCATATGTGGTGGGAATGCCCGAAGATACACAGCTTTTGGAAGTCAGTAGAGGACTTGTTGAAACAGATGTTCAACAAACCCTTGGTTATGGACCCATGGATATACCTGTTAAACAGCTCAATTGAGGGATGGACAAAAAAAGAGCAGAAACTGGTACACAAGATAACTCTAAGCATGCGCAGAGCAATAGCAACGGCATGGCTTTCACCTGGGGGTCCGGAATTTCGAGTGGTGATATCCAGGATAAGATAATTCAGAATCATGGACGACCTGATGGCAAGGATAAAGGGGACGACAGTAACTTTCCAGAGAATTTGGGAACCATGGGACAATAGTATAGTGGGCTCAAGTGGAGACTGACAGTGATCGTAAAGTGATAAAGTTGGGGACTAGCAACAAAGAACCTTCATGGCGAACTAGATTCTGAATCCTCCTCAGCGGCGGACCCGCCACGTGCAGCCGGACAAGAGGGCGCAGACGAGGTCGCCCCCAGTCCCTCCCCAGCGCCATCGGAGGATTCTCTGCCCGTGGACTGCCTGACACGCAGCCACTTTGAACTGGCAATGGAAACTATGGCAGAAAAACTGATCGCCACCTGGAAGACGACCGCCGACCAAATCAAAAGGGAGGTGAGGGATCTCTCAGCAAGAACAACCACTATGGAACGGCGCCACCAGGAGATAGAGACGGTGCAAACCGCCACCTCAGAGAAATTACAAGCGATACAGCATAAGCTGACAGCCATGGAAGAACGCATGGCGGACCATGAGGACCGCGCACGAAGGAATAATCTACGACTCCGTGGAGTCCCAGAGACAGTCCTGCCAGATGACCTGCAAGCCTATGCAAGAGGCCTGATGAGAGCCTACGCGCCTGACATCCCTGCGGACATGCTCCTGGTGGATAGAATACATAGGGTGTCAAAACCCAAAAACTTACCGGATTCCATTCCACGCGATGTATTGCTTAGGGCCCATTACTTTCACATCAAGGAACTGGTCCTACGATCCCACCGAAACAGAGGGGACCCCCATGACGACTTCCCATCGGTGCGCATCATGGCGGACCTTTCACCAGCTACACTCCGTCGCAGAAGGGATTACTCCCAGACCACCACGGTTCTCCGCAGCCATGGGATCCGATATCGGTGGGGATTCCCCACGAAATTAATCCTTACCAAAGGCGGGAAGACGTCCATCATATCATCACCAGAAGAAGGATTACAGCTGATCGAGAAATGGGGCCTACTAAAAGAACAACCAGGAGAACAGCGGCACGATAAACGCCGCCCAGGCAGAAATGCCGCCATGGACTGATCCACCAATTTACAAAGACATAATGCACCTGACGCAAGTATCATTTAATGCTTACCTGTGCTTACTTTATTGCGCTCTAGTAGGTAGATGATAGCTGCCTGCGCTGCCTCTGAGCCCTGTACACCCAGCCGCCCCCTATGTCCCAGCACCCGCAGTGACCCAAACCATAGGGTAGCGTACACCCCCGGGGGACCCTGAATAAAACGGGTGACTACCCACCCATACACCCCCCCACTCCCATCTCCAGGCAAGTTAGCCTTATATGACACGATTGAAGCGGAGTGGGTGTAAACCCATGGGGCAGTCTCCACTAACGGGCTCAAACTCCACACTCATGAGCCACCTCTCCCCCCCCTGGGGTCAGCTCACAAAATGCCCATACCCATGTGCCACGCTCCACTCACTACCCTGAACCATGTCGCTGGAAGCCCAGCTTTCTAGTGCATTATGACAGCTACAGTAAGCTAAAGCGTGAAGTTATGCTTATCAAGGGACTATGGACACATTCAATGTTATAATATGCCCCATGAAGCCCACGAGGGAAGAAAAAAAAAAAAACTTATTATACATGTATCTTCTTCTTGCACCACTTATGTGGCCCCCGGTCCACAACAGAGACACGCACTGTGGGCTAAGCTTGCCCAATAATATATCTGCCTGGGACAGCGACATAATGCGGCATTAAAGTCGCCCCATATGAGTGGATGTGGGAATGCCCCAGAGCAAACAACCCGCATATGGGCACGCTCAAGCAAACCCGCGAGGGAACCCTTGATCCCTTAACGCGTAACACCTCAGAGTATTTAAACTCCATAACGCCAGGTCAAGCAAGGATCCTTGTCTGTCTTTTGCAACCAATGTTATCGTTTAATGTTAATGTTTGCTGCACTGTTTGCCAGCCTCATTTATATGTTTTCAGCTCTAATCTATTAAATCAACTAGGAGCCCGCTTAGCCACGTATCCGGAAGCTCTCGCTCCTACCCCCCAGGTACACATAGCGTACCAGACCACTAGGTCCTGTACACCCCTACCTATACAAATACCTCATCACCTTCCCACAACCGACCCACCCCCACCAATACCTCCCAACACAGAGGATCGCCCACCACTAACCCGGACTGCACACACTCCAGACAACTCTCCACACCTCATAACACACTCTACAGAACATGCTAATCTACTCGCATAACACCAAGGGCCTAAATACGCCACACTAACGACGCATGCTCCTCAATGACATAAAACAAATCAAAGCAGACATAGTCTGCATACAAGAAACGCACTTCGTTTCCACTAAAGTCCCAACCTTTGCCCTCAGAGACTACCCCACGCAACTCCATGCCACCCATACCTCCAAATCCAGAGGCGTATCCATATTGTTACATAACTCTCTAACAGTAGAAACTCTCAGGGTCAAAAAAGACAATCAGGGTAGGTACATAATTCTACACTGCAGAATAAATGAGCAACCCTATGTCATAGTATGCCTCTATAGCCCAAACGAACAACAACGTAACTTCTTACACAAAATTCTTGCCAAACTCCCTGAAGGCGTGAATGACCCCAAGATCATATGTGGCGATTACAACCACGTCATGGACACGCGCATGGATTCGACCATCCCAAATACGTCGACAAGGCACCATAATCTCAAGTCCCACACCAAGGCCTTTACCAAGCTTATCCACGAAAATAGCTTATATGATGTATGGAGAACAAAACACCCCTCCGGAAAGGAATATACCTTCTTCTCACAAGTACATAAAACCTTCTCCAGGATAGACCATATCCTCGCCTCTGGCACGTTACTCCCACACATAGAAAACTGCTCCATCGGCAATATAGTATGGTCCGATCATGCCCCGATAACAATGACCTTACACTCCACCTATCAACATCGAGGCAAACCACCATGGCGCCTCAATGACTCACTGCTATACGACCAAAAATTCACAGCGCTGCTGACAGCGAACTTAAAAGACTTCTTCAAGACAAATGATACCCCAGATGTCTCCATATTCTCAATATGGCAAGCCCATAAAACGGTATTGAGAGGCTTACTAATCAGCCGCGCATCCTACCTGAAACGTAAGCGAGAAAAACACCATACAGACCTCCTACGAAAATTGAGAGATACCACCGCAGCTCACCTCCTAACCCCCTCCACCGCCTACGCTGAAGAAATACAAAAAATCACCAAGCAACTTAACGCACTGTCTCTTGAAAAAACGACCCACATTCTTAACAAACTGAAATTGAGAACATACACCCAGGGCAACAGAGCTGGAAAGCACCTAGCCACAATGCTCAAAAAGCAACAATCCAACTCCAAAATCCCTCACCTGATCACCGCTAAGGGCGACAAAATATACAACCCGCAAGACATCAATGACAACATGGCTGACTATTACCACTCCCTATATAACTTGCGCACAGACCCCACGCTACACCAACCGAACACGATAGAAATTGAAGAATTTCTTGCGAAGACCCAACTGCCCACTCTCACTGCCACGCAAAAGAAAGCCATTCAGCTTCAGGTCACCACACAGGAAATCCTAGAAACAATTAACTCCTTACCCCCTGGGAAATCACCAGGCCCTGATGGAATGACTAATGCCTATTATAAACAATTCGCACCACTCCTAGCCCCCTACCTACAAAGGGTATATCACCACACCACACTGACAGGCACACTGCCGAGAGAGATGCTAATGGCCCATGTTGCCACCCTCCCTAAGCCAGGGAAACCTCCCAATAGATGCCAAAACCTCCGTCCCATCTCCCTGTTAAACACGGACGTGAAACTCATAGCAAAAATTTTCTCCAATAGGTTGGCACACATCATACCCTCACTGATACAGGAAGATCAGGTGGGATTTGTGGGTGGTAGACAGGGAGCAGACGGCACGAGGAAAACACTAGACCTACTCTACGAGATCCAACGGAATAAAACCCCTAGCGTCCTAGTATCACTAGACGCTGAAAAAGCCTTTGACAGGTTGCATTGGCCCTTTCTGATGGCAGTACTCCGAAAATTCGAGTTTCCCCCTCAATTTCTAGCACTTATCACGGCACTCTACTCCTCACCAACGGCTAAAGTGGTAAACGGGGGATTCATATCGAAACCTTTCCACATCTCTAATGGCTCCAGACAGGGCTGCCCCCTCTCCCCACTCCTCTACATCCTGACACTAGAACCCCTCACCCAAATGATCAGAGACAACCCCAATATACATGGAATTAAAATTAAGAACCGAGAATATAAACTATCTCTATTTGCGGATGACATCCTCCTTACCTTAGAACAACCGCACATATCCCTGCCCAACTTCCACAAAATCCTCTCCCAATTCAGCGCCTGCTCTTATTATAAATTAAATATCTCAAAAACACTCGCCCTAGGTGTCAACATTCCAGATCAAGAACTACCAATTCTCAAAGCTAACTTTAATTATGACTGGAGGCGGAACCACATCAAATTCTTAGGCATCCTCTTCACACCATCCACGAACTCCCTATACAAAGCCAACTATGTCAAACTCCTCACAGAAATTCGAACCTTGCTACATAGCTGGAGGGGCAAATATATATCATGGACGGGCCGAATAGCCTCTGTAAAAATGGTGATCTTACCAAAAATTCAGTATATGTTTCGTACGCTTCCACTTAAGCTTCCCAACAAGTTCCTGAAAGACTTACAAAATACGATAAATAATTACATATGGGACCACAAAAAACCAAGAGTAGCCCTAAACACGATGGTCTCTGCACGAGCCCAAGGAGGGATGGGTCTACCAGATGTCAAAGGATATTATAGAGCAGCGCAGATTGCCCCACTTATTGCAGCGTCTCACCGCCCGACCCCCATGACATGGGTCGAACTGGAGAAACATAGAGCCAAAGGCATCTCACTTCCCACCATGGCATGGATGCCGCCGAACCATAGACCCAAAGCATCAGAAATGCTACCGACAACAATACTTACTCTCTCTTTATGGGACGACTACCGCAAAAAACAGGGGAACACATCACCCATGTCACCAGCAACCCCAATAGAAACGATCCAGCACCTTATCCCGAACTTCAATCACAAACTATGGCGCAGACACGGTATCTCCACGCTGTCGCAAGTAATGCAGGGTACCGAACTCAAAAAACTCGCAGATCTATGTGAAGAATTTCAAATGCCAACGACAGGGACCTTCTCCTACATCCAGCTACAATCATGGATTAACCTACACAAACCGCATCAAACTGCACTCCCACCCGACCCCAACTGGCTCAAACTGACAGAGATGTGTACCAAGACGAAACCGGAAACAAAAATTATTTCGACACTTTACGCCTCAGAACAAACAAATACCCAAGGCACATTACCCTCCTTCAGGATAGCATGGGAAAAGGATATCGGGCACGAACTTACAAACGAACAATGGAAAAATATCTACCGCGCCAACAACAAATTAACCCTCTGCACATCCCACACAGAACTTTCTCGTAAATTGCTGTATAGGTGGTATCTTGTACCAACGAGACTAAAACATAGCTACCCGAATACGTCAGACGCATGCTGGCGCTGCCAACGCGACCGAGGCACCCTGCTTCACATATGGTGGCAATGCCCACTATTGAAACAGTTCTGGTCACAAGTTCTAAACCTAACGACCCGCTGCACCCAAATGCAAATTACTTTGATACCTGAACTATTCCTACTGCTACTCCTCCCCAAAACACCTCACATCCATACCAGGTACTTGTTGTATCACATCTGCATAGCTGCCCTCACCGTCATAAGCAGAAAATGGAAACAGACCACTGCCCCCACGATCAGCCAGTGTATCACAGCTATAGAAACTTCCAAAACCTACGAAATAGCAGCAAGGAAATCAACACATACCAAATCCTACTGGACTGAGGCTTGGGACAGATGGGACAGCAACAAACCACACTGAAAGGCAAAACCAAACTGCCAGAATCAAGAGGAAACCCCCCCCCTCTTCTAGAGGCACTGAAGAAGTCATTCAAGCCCACATCCGTACACCCACACCTGCACCGCAACATAACCTACGTACACCACACATTCCACAAGACATTCACCCAACACCCTACCCTATACCATTTCCCTCTCCCCCCTTTATCTTAACCGAAGACGGCCAAACGTGCCATCAACACCGATAGGCACCCTCTAAACCACGCCACATATGAGACAAACGAATGTGACCTATGACCGCATGTTAAGGTTCAGAGGCTGTGGCACTACACATGTGTAATCTCGATATATTATATTGTCTACAACCTACACGGTGCCCGTGGCGACCATCTACTGTAACTGTGATAACGTATGTGAAGTCTTTGGTACCCCACCTAACCCTTTCTATTTCTGTACCCTCCCCCCGACCCTTACTGTAAGTAAAATAAAAATTGTCAAATTCAAAAAAAAAATTTATAAATAAAGCTGTGGCCTTTTTTATACCACATATACGTTTCCTAGTTTGATTGGGGGGTGGGTGAATGGATTTGGGGAATTGGTATGGTTCACAACTCACGGTAACCGCTACCTACACACAAGGCCCAGAGGAGGCGGCTGAAAGCTAGCCGGATAGGAGGCATGTGTGGGTGTGGTGGGTGTGGTAGAGATATGGGGGTGTGATTTAGCTTAGGAGTAGGGTGGGGTCATATAAATAGGTGACATTTTGTCTGTTACCTCAGCCATCTTAAATCTAACGGCGAGGTAACTAGTCCCCTCCCTCCCCTTTTTCCGTTTTGTATTGTTTGTCTGTTTGTCATTAATGAATTTTTCTTGTCACAGCCGGCGGGTATGGTCCTTGCCGAACCTATTGGGAAGAGGAGTACAGGAAAAGAAAGATGCTGGGTCGGGTCCCTCCCCTGACCTCGGAAAATGTTTGGGTATTTGGGCGTGCCCTCCGTGCCAGGAAAGGGGTTGGCATGTGGAATTGGAAGGCCAAAGTGAAGGCCAGGTATCTTGGACGAGGGGGGAGGGCCGATGCCTTGGTGGTGGGGTGTACCCTAGAGGTTTGGTGGTACGGTTGGCAAGGACTAGGCATAGTACACCTGGAAGTTATTTATGTTTGGTTTATTTACATTTGTTCGTTAATTTATAAATAAAGCTGTGGCCTTTTTTATACCACATATACGTTTCCTAGTTTGATTGGGGGGTGGGTGAATGGATTTGGGGAATTGGTATAGTTCACAACACACGGTAACCGCTACCTACACACATGACTTATACCATGGATTGGTCTAACTACGTGGACATTTCCTATAACAAGATAACAATACTATTAATCTGCTGAAGGCTTTTGAGTGGGGACATGGCCTTTGTAACTGTTCCATTGGAGTTATGCATAACCAAACTGAAAGGTGAGTCAAACTGTAAGATGCCATTTTGCAGAACCAGCAATTGCCATTTCCCAGAGCCCTTTGCAACTCTGTAATATAAGCTATTCCATATTGTGAAGCCTAGCTGTTTTTAATGATCAAATATTAGAATCCTCTGCATAGATCTTCAAATACAATTCTTCTATTGTTACTATTAGAAACTTATAAAGCATTTTTTATAATTAGAAAAAAAACTGAAAGGTGAGTAGGGAAGGTAGAAAGAGTAATATTTTTATGCATACCTTTTAAAACTACAGATCATCTTTTATCTGTCTCATAGTTCCAAATTCTTCAAAACCTGACCCTTTCGTGCTGTTTTACTCTGCCTACATAGTTAATGTTTAAGTCACCTTGATAAGGGATAAGCATGAGAAGTATCATTATTTATAGAGGAAACAGAAGTGAGGGATACCCTTTTAACCCCTTAAGGACCAAACTTCTGGAATAAAAGGGAATCATGACATGTCACACATTTCCTGTGTCCTTAAGGGGTTAAGAAGATAAATCTGTGTATTTGTCAATTTTTTTCACTGTATGTTGCTTTTGTGTATATGATGTATCAAATAGTACAGTAAGAATGCGCCTAAAATTATACTAAAAATATATAAAATGTGTAAAATATGAAAACAAAAATAGTGCAAAAACTTATCAAAGTTTGTAATGAATAGTCCCACGTAAAGATAAAAGGAGATTCTTTAGGGTTCGAAGTAAGGTCAAATCTTCATATAGGATTCAGTGGAGCATATGTGGAGAAAAGAAGAGACGAGACTCCAATGGTATATAATGGTGTAACTAAAAAACTTTCTACCCTTGATATGGAAATAAATGACTTAAAAGAAAAAATGGCCAGATTCACAGAGACACAAGTGTTTAAACAAAATTCTATTCTTATTCAAAATAAGATAGAGAAAGTGGAAATGGATACCAAACACATCAAGGTAAAGAAATATATCCGTGACAAACAAGATTACTCTAATAATCAGGTCCGTTCTTATCATAAAAGAAACACTTCGGAAAATTTTGCCCATCCATCCTCCAATACTTATCAAAATGATCACATATTCAAAACACATCAAAATTATGCACCAAGAAGAGATTCTCAACATTCATTTCACCCACCTATGAGAAAACAATCTTTCACTTCATCACGTAACTATCACCCCAACAGGCTACACACTACTCATAAATACCAACATTATCCAACCCAATCGAGGTATGCACAGTTACCTCACCAACATCGTAACCCACAGTTACCTACACAGAATCACATCAATCACACGAATAATACCAATCACTCCCCAGGTATATATCAAAATGAGAAAAATATCACACCTAAAACCCAAAGACCTAGATTTGCACAAAGACACTTTGAAGGCAAACGATCTCCTCCGAATTATGCCCATAATAACAGATATCAATTACTATCTGTAGATTCAGAAACAGATAATGATGATTATTTTTTAGAGCTTTGCACCCAAAACAACGCACACGCATTAACGCCGTATCCTATAAAAAACAGAAAACGAAGTCTGAATTTAGAGGAAGGAGAAGTGGCAGAAGACTCCAAAAGAGAAAGGCTAGAAAGACAATAAACCAAACTGACGATAAAGATCTCGGTATTTTTAACTTGTCCCAAAAGGTTTTAACATCTACCCAAATATCAGTTTTAACGAAAGGCCTAAAATTTGCTCCTACAAACCCTTTTAAACCTTTTAAAGCATTTATAGATATTAACAAATTCGTTAGAAAAGCCACCCTTAAAAGATTCTTCTCGTGCAAACATGCAGAAGCTCCTATGTCACAACCGCAAATTACTCCACAATCAGGATCACCAAAAATTATCTCTACTTCATTAAAGAAAAATTCTACTTTTTTTCCTTCCAGCTTTAAATCAGGCCCTTTAGAGGTCTTTGAGAAACTAGTTATTAAAGATTTAGAAAAAATCCAAAAAAATAAATTTGATTTAGATAATCTCACACAGTTAGAGCGGAAAGCACTACAACAACTACAAAAGGATGAGAGCATTATCATAAAACCTGCAGACAAGGGGGGAGGTATAGTTATTTTAACCAAAGAAATGTATATAAACGAAGCCATGCGACAATTAAATGATTCTACTGTTTACGAAAAGTTAGCACAAGACCCCACATCTAAAATTCAGCAAATTTTAACTTCCTTTTTAAATAATGGTCGTGATCTAAATATTTTAAGTAAACATGAATTTGAATATCTCAATGTATCTCATCCCATTATCCCAGTTATTTATTTTTTACCGAAAATTCATAAAGATATTATTAATCCCCCAGGTAGACCCATTGTGTCGGGTATTAAGTCTATTTTATCAAATTTATCTGAGTATTTGGACATTCTTTTACAACCCTCAGTGAAACGTATGAATTCATATTTAAAAGACTCGATGTCCTTACTCCGCTTTTTAAATACTTTTAAATGGAAAAATACATATGTTTTAGTAACATGTGATGTGCAATCCTTGTACACCATTATTTGCCACAAAAAAGGCTGTCTAGCAGTTGAAAAAATTTTAAAAGCTGAAAAGAATATCCCTGATCAACAAATAGATTTTATTATCCAAGGTATTAATATCATTTTAACCAATAATTATTTTTGGTTTTTAGATTCATTTTATTTACAAAAACAGGGAACTGCTATGGGGACCAGGTTTGCCCCCAGCTATGCTAACCTTTTTATGGCAGACTGGGAGTCCACCGCCATTTTGGGAGAGCATGGCTGGCGGGCGAGCCTGGTCACATATTTCAGATACATTGATGATTTGTTTTTTATTTGGGATGGCCCAGAAGACTCTCTTAACCAGTTTTTACAACATCTTAACAATAATGATAAAGGTATTGTCTTAACTTGGGATTTTAGCAAATCCTCTATCAATTTTTTAGATTTAGAGATTTTTATTAAAAATGATCAAATCCATACTAAAACTTTTTTTAAGAAGGTATGCACCAATAACGTTATCGATGTATCGAGTTGTCACCACAAACCATGGCTTCAAGGGATACCAAAAAGCCAGTTTCTCCGCTTACGTAGAAACTGTTCCCTCACACAAGATTTTGAGGAACAGTCTCAATTATTGTCTAATAAATTCCTCCAAAAAAATTACCCTAGAAACAATGTGGATCAAACATTAAAAAATATAAGTACAACTAATAGATCTGAACTTCTAGAATATAAAGCAAATAAAGAAATGAAAACCGCCCCAGTATTGCCAATTATTTTCGACTTCAATAACAAAAGTAATGTTATGAAGAAGATCATAAAGAAACATTGGCATATATTAAAAGAGGATGAGACTCTAGCTGGGATTATCCCCGAGAAACCACAAGTTATATTTAGGGGGGCACCCAGCTTTAAGTCCATCCTTACAAGTAATTATACCAAATACAAACACAGTACCTCATCTCCTAGCCCTTCTATCCTTTTGAATAAACCGAGCGGTTTTTATAAATGTAATAGATGCATTGTTTGCAAGCGTACAAGTAATACTATCAAGTCTAAAACTACATCGTTCACATCTACAATCACACAGAAGATGTATCAAATAAAGCACTTTATTCATTGTAATACTAAAAACGTGATTTACCTCTTGGAATGTCCATGTGGACTACAATATGTTGGTATGACCACTAGAAATTTAAAAACAAGACTAGCCGAACACTGTAGGAATATTCTAAAAGGCTATGAGAATCATTCTGTTTCTAAACACTTCCTACAACACGAAAAGAACCCAAAATATCTTAAGTGTTTAGGCATAGATATATGTAATGTCCCATGGAGAGGTGGTGACATTAAAAAAGTTCTTGGCAAAAAAGAAATGGAATGGACATATAACTTGAAAACCCTTGCCCCAAAAGGTCTGAATATTGATTTTGATCTTTTTAATTTTTTTAATTTTTTATAACCTTTTTTTATAAAAAAAAGGGTTTTACTTTATTTTATTGGACTCATTTAGAATTATATTTTAACATTACCTTTTTTATGGATATATCCCTTTTTATACTTATCTTATTTATATGTATTGTTCTCTGTGGAAGGCTATTGTACATTTGTATGCATATTTTGTATGAACTCTGCCCTATTCAATAAGATTATAATTCTATACTATTATAAAAAAAAATTTTTTAATCTGTTCATAATTTTATATGTTTATGTCTGGCTTTGATCTTATGGTTTGGTCCATGCTTATTGTCTGTCTGCTGTGAGTGGACGATTAGTGTGTGCACTGTGCCACTATGAAGGCTGTCTGCTTGCTGTTTCCAGCAGACAGCCTTCTCTCTGCTCGGCTACATCTCCTCCCGAGCACTGGGAGAATTCTCCTCCCTCTCTATGACGCATGCGTTCCATACTAACGGAACGCATGCGTTCCACCTAACATCACGTGACGCGGAAGTGTTTAGAGATCGCGCGTCACGTGATTGTTTTTAATATGTTATTTGCAATGTTAAAAACCTTCGTTTTTTAATTAACAATATTGTATTTACCTCACATTCTCTATATCTATATATATGTATGAAAAATTATAGTTTCTCTGTATGTACTATTTTGGACGTTTTGATGATGTCATTTTTGGCGGGAATTTTAAACCCACAACCTTATTGTACCCTATATAAACTTTGTATGTCAGGTATGTCCCCCCTTTTGCACTTTTATCTACTTGAAGAAGCCCTAGTGGCGAAACGCGTTTAGATATTATTTTATTAAGTTATAATAAAATCTTTTTTGGCATAAAACACTTTATTGCCATTTTTCTTTGTTTTGTTTTCACCTGACTATCTATATTGCCTAATCTCAGAAGAAACTTAAAGAATCCATAGGTGGGGATTATACCACCCAAGCGCTTACAGTGAGCAGTATATACCTGCTCAAAAGAATGTGAGTAATACTCAATTTACAATTTTATATTTTACTGTTATAACAGAGAGCACTATATATTTTATCTTCCTTTTTTTGGGTCCGTACTTTGACGCTGAATAAGTACCAGAGAACCGCTATTTGAAGTCTACTCCATATATCCTTGAGTGGGGATTATTCCACTTCACGTGCTCAACATCAGAGCTGGATCCTCAGCTCTGAAAATTGTGAGTAAGACCTATCTTATTGTCTTATTGTCAACGTACTTACATACTATACCATTGGAGTCTCATCTCTTCTTTTCTCCACATATGCTCCACTGAATCCTATATGAAGATTTGACCTTACTTCGAACCCTAAAGAATCTCCTTTTATCTTTACGTGGGACTATTCATTACAAACTTTGATAAGTTTTTGCACTATTTTTGTTTTCATATTTTACACATTTTATATATTTTTAGTATAATTTTAGGCGCATTCTTACTGTACTGTTTGTTCTGTGTTCTCTTAACCATTGGGGAATTGTAGGGGATTCCCTATATAGGAGTGCAGCCTTCACATATTGTGGCTATTTAGCGCTGATTTTTTTTTCTGTTTTTTCTATGATGTATCAAATGTACATCCAGTTAATGCAAAATGTATGTTCTCGGGCGGTTGATCCCATTTATATGATATGACTTTTCTCTGGTCCGTTTTTCAGTCTATTGGACTATTAGCTCCAGTGTATATCCCATTTATAAAATATTCATGTTCTCTGGACCAATTCTAAAAAACTGAGCTAAATGCCAGTGAAAATGTGCATTTTATATATGGAATTTACACTGGACCCATTCAATGAAATAAGAAAAGGCTGTGAATGCCATTTACACAGTATGACTATAACCACATTTATGGACATGGCCTCTTCTCTGAGCTATATATTTGATGATAGGATGGATCCAATGTATATTGATACGATAGGACCTATCTGTGGCCAGCATCTTATGTTGTTGTTAAATGTCGGTTTGGTGATATACTGCACAGTAGGTCTGTATTTACTATGTATGTCACTAAAAATGAGAGAGGTTTGAATGCACGGATTGAAGCTTTGTCACTATACACTCTCCCCCTCCCATCAGCTTTCTCGTTCTCTCTCTGGTATTTGCTGACATGGTACATCCCAACCTGCAAATTCTGTGTAGTATTGTTTTGTTTTGTTTTTTACTTTTTTTTTTTTTTTGCCTGTTTACCCTTTCCCATCCATTTGTGCCACAGCGGGGCTTCGTTTTCCCATATATTCTACGAGAAGAGCTTAATAACATCAGTAACAAGTTAAAAGTTAAATACGCATTTTATATTCTACAGAAATATGTTTTGATCTTGCCTTAGAGAATATCTAATGTCAGAGACAGCGTGTAGACAGGTCTGCAGAGAATTCCATTGTATATGTAGAAATTAGAAAGGTTTTACAAGAAAAAGTCGTGCTTGACAGGCAATGTGTGTTGTTTGCATTGCAATTATATGCAGACATTAATAAATGAGAAAAAAACATGTTAATTGTCTGCAAGAGAATTACATTCTTGCACCTCATTTAGGTTTGATCAGTTAAAATTTTCTTCATAAAACCCCTCTCCAGGATGGATTGTACTTAGTCAATTAGATTTAGATGTAATGGACCATAGACAGATTTTTCCCGGAATATCATTGTGTGGGTTTTTTTTTATTTTTTTAATAGCTGCCATAGAATTCTGCTTATAGTGTGGCAAACTCCTCAAACAGATGCCTTCAACTGATTTTCCAGTGTTCGTAATTGTAACCTTTGAAGTGAGAATAAGACCATCAAGCTGACACCTGGAGCCCACCATCAGGATCCACGTGACAAATTCTTGACCCTGGTGATGCTTTAAGGACTCTGAAGGAGGATGAGGAGAATCCACATCTACTGTACCAGATTGTCTTTTCTAAACCTCCCCCACATCCCCTGCACAGCTACAGGGTGGATGGAGAGGTCATGAAAATGTCCCAATCCTCCATCCAAGGCTAATAGAAGTAAGTAACAGGCAGATAGAATATCTTGGCCTGAGATTGCATTCAGAATCGAGTGGAGAACTGGGAAGACAAGTTAGAGTTTTGAAAGCACAGGTATGAAGAAAGGACACAGGTATGTTTGACGCATGCAACAAAATACTGTGGCGGGAATGAAAAGAAATATAAATACACAGATCTTCACTGTTCGGATTACTCATGACCCTAAGTACAGTGCACATTGGCATCCATGTGCAACAGAGAAACTGTGGAACTAAAATAACTTGCAGATGTATAATGAAACCTAAATGAGGGGTTGATGTGGTAATACAATGCATGTATTAAGATCTAGAATTTCTGTAATGAAAAGGGGCTTGTTGACAGGGATCTACAGACAGGAGCCTGTTCTCAGTGGCCTACCAGCAAGGGCTTATTAACAGTTGGTTAAGGATGCTAGTGATGCTTGTATACTATAAAGAATTAACAAACAAAAGTAGGAGATTTTCAAATACTATGAATTCAAGGTGAAACATTTGAAAGTATAATTCTGCGACTATTGTATGCACTGGAAACACATGGAGGGCTACCTATTTGCTGCAGGAAAATGTTCGCTGTCATTGTTTTGCAGTTATGTTCTACAAGCAAGTATAAAGACTGCTATAACATCTGTAATTTAGCAGACACAGGTGTAGTAATGTAATGAAGGCAGACAACCAGAGACACTGGACACAACAGCTGGTAACTGCAGACAGTGAAGGAGTGGCTGGTTATCATCTGCAGGCAGGGTGGGCTAGTGATGCTCTGCAGGCAAGGACTGTATGTAATAGTCTGCAGGCTAAGAGGATGGAATGCTGCTGTGCTGCAGGGAGGGGTTGATGATGCTCTGCAGGCAGGGAGGGGACCATCTATCTCCCTGGCGATGCTGGGGATTAACTGTTACCATGGTTACGAGAGTCAGGAGCAGCAGATGATGCTGACACTGTCTGTACAGCACAGGATACAACGGTAACGCAACGGAGGGGGGCAATCACTGAGGAGTGTAGGGGGGCAGGGGCATGGTGGGGAGAGGTAGAAGAGACTGCAGGGTGTGTAATGGGGGGGGAAGGGGTAGTATAGGGGAGGAGGAGTATCAGTGACTGTGCATCTTGTGACTGCGTAACAGGGACCTGGGCCTGATTATTGTGTAGGTATATATAGGTGTACGCACAGTATATGTATCCCTAACAGTGTGTGTGTGTATGTATACATATATATACACACACACATAAATGGTACTAAGGAAAGATTTTTCTTTGATTGCAGTAATGTAGATGTGCTAGTGCTTTACCTTATATTTATATTATGTTACAACATAGGCACAGGAAAGTGTTTTGCTGTTGTACATGTGTTTGATATCAGTTTGTTGTGTAAGTACCACTGTATATGACATGTGCATGCAGTCTGTGATTATGTTCTGTATTTGTGTGTTAATATTTGTCCATGTGACATTAGAAATTTAATTAGTCAAAAAAAGGAATGTGTTAAAATATTATGTGGCCTATAGTTAGTGATTAAGGTTGGCACTGAGAATCCTCACATGGCGAATGAGATGATAATTAACATCAGCTAGAATGTGTGATTGGTTAGATAAGTTGCTTTGACTTTAATCATAACCTCAGAAACATTAAACTTTTTTTCTATGTGCATGTATGGGCGTTATATATACTATATGGTGGCTACGGTTAAATCTAAATAGAAACTGTCCAACTGTCCCATGAGACTGTTCCAACTTTCCCATAAGTATATATATGCATGTGGGCCTGGTCCTTTAAAATTTTAATTTAAATCTAAGAAATAATAATAATAGTTAGGAAGCATGTGAGACCAGTAAATAATAGAAAACTGCAAATTGTAAGGAATTCACCAAGAAATTAGTGAATTGGAAAAAGTCCCCAGTAATTTCCCGAAATATAATAACCCTTTTAGTCTGTGTTAATATCTGACACCAAATCCTTAATTTTGACTAAATATGTCCCACCTTAGACTAATAGTTGTTGTTGGGATACAAGTACAATAACTAGCGGCTGTTATTGTATCCCCCCCAAAAAAAATGTAAACCCAAAGCTTGGGTTTATCTATGGAAAATTTTATTTTTTATATCAAAATACCTGAGTACTGAGCTACATGCTTGTGTGTCAATTCTATCAGGGTAAACCTATACCTATGTGTGGATACTGCTTTCAGTGTACATTGCTGTTATGTATATGTTTTATTTACATACAGAATATGTATTATGTACATATGTACAGAGTCATAATTAATTGGCTTTTCCTGGATTGAAAATATAGGTGATGGGAAAGGTTAAAATTTGTGACTCTTATGTGTTTCAATCTTAACACACAAGGTCACTGTGTGATATTCCTCTAAACCTATTATATGATTTATTATTTATTTTCATCATGTATAAGAATTGAAAAGAGAAGATAAAACTGGTGTTTAAATGTGGCTGTATGAATCTATATTGTAACTATATAGTTGACTTTGACATTGCGAATGTGTGAGAACCATATTTTTTGAAAACTACTTTTCCCATGACAATCATCCAGTCAATGATGGTAAATGTATTTCACATGTATGATGCTAAGGCCATGAATGATGTCAACATTTTAATGAGTAGGTTCCAGGAACAGTTACACTGAGAATGTATGGCTTTTCAGAATGCATTGGAAACAGGCAGATAGTCCTGCACTAGCTTCATAGCGGTCATGGCAATGGTGGAGAGAACACTCAAGGCACAAACACCACTTAAGGGCATCTGATTTCTATTTTTTATCCTCATATTCATGCAAGCAGCAAAACATGATTTGAATGTGTTCAAACATATACGGTATGAGTCAAATGCACTTGGTAATGTTGTGCCCAGAATGTTCCTTTGAGCATATTTAATTCATGTGTGGTACTTTCTGCGAATTACAGTATCTTAATGTTCTTCCTCTGTAATCTGAGGCTTGAACTGGTGCCTGTGCAAATCCATTTAATAAGTGCATTACCGATGTAACTGAAATTGATATGCAGTTTATGTTAGCATATTATCTGTGGATATACCTACCTTTCATAAATCTTTGTCAATCTTTCATTTATTATGACATTTGAGTCACAGGGTACAGAATAAAGAGAGGAGTTATTGCAAGGTAATACAAAATAAAAGCAGCCGCGTGATTTGGAGTACACTCCCCAGAAAGACTGCCACATTTTTATAATAAGAAACATAATAACACAAGCTAGATTTAACAGTAGCGTAAGAATATTTAAAGATTACTTAAACTGCGCTTTTTATAAGACAGATATAGGAAATGAAACATGCTAAGTGTTAAACAAGCTAGTACGATTAGACATACTGGTAGACTATGAACAAGTTAACCCGCTAAAGTTGTAGTAGGAAGAGTGTCACATTGTGCAAGCTAAGTATGCATGACTAATAGACGCGTTACAACAAGCATGTCAAACTCAAAGTCTAGCATGGGCCACATGAACAAGGTTTAAGTTTAGGTGGGCCTCCCCCTCTACTAAATCCCAGCACTCCACTCACATTGCCGCTGCCAGTATGCGACTTTGGAGTCCGGCCTCTGGTATACCCACAATGGCGCTATCCGCACCCTGTGCCAAATCTGATCATCCCGTTACTTGTTGAAACCCTGTGAAGGTGGAGCACGTCGATGTCATGTCGGAATGTGACGTGGCGTTGCGTGCCTCCATGCACCTCCAGGTACTCCACTGTCCAGTCGCAGCCAATGCAACACTGACCAACACACACCCACACACACTCACTGACAGACAACTCACTGACAGACACACATAGACAGGCACAGACACTCACTGACACACACTCCTTGACACACACAGACACACACATACTCACTGACAGACACTAACAGACAGACAGACACAAACAGACTCACAGACAGACACACGGACACACACACTGACAGACACACACACATTGACAGACGAACACATACACATTTACACATTCTTGCACACACATCATTTTCTTTATTGCTCCCTACCTTTTGGGAGCCGATGTGGGGCCTCTCCCTGGGGATCTTCTATCTGCTCCTCACTGCTTCCTTGCGCGGTTTAGTGATGCTGGGTGCCGGAATATGATGTCATATTCCGGCACCCAGCTTCACTGCAGACAGTGCTCACAAGGGAGCAATGAGGAGCAGGAACACTGAGCTCCCTCGCTGGCCCTCCTCCCCGGCCGGGTAAATTTTAGCAGAGTAGGCACCTGCAATGTGGGGAAAGCAGATGCCTACTCTGCTTTAACAACAAGGCATGTACTCGCGGCTCACCGGGCCGCAAAGATGTCCATTGTGGGCCGCGAGGTTAACACGCTTGCGTTACAAGATAATCAAGTAAATGTTATAGTTAGGCTGTGGGTGTTTGCCCAGGTGCTATTGCTGCCAAACGCGGTTGGTATATCGAATGGGTGTAGAAGGCAGACCCATATGGGTTACATGCTAATATCCACCTAGGTGGCTAATGTGTGGCCCTGTGTAATTATATATGCATATGAAAAACAAGACTTAAACCCAACTTATATACATAAAATTTAATTAGAATAAAGGAAAACGGTACATGAGGAAGTGTGGCCCTTAAGGTAGTGAATGTGGAGAACCTGCAGCCTATGGTGACAACCTTGAGACCCCATAGTCCCGCTTATATGCTGTGCGTGTGGCACAGGGATCGGCACCCTATATGAGGTGTGCATGTGCTGGTTTGTGAAGTACCCTAATGCTGCCATGTTCGGCCTAAATAGGTTAACTTGTGGGTGGATTTTATGATTGTGGTGATAGTTTCCCAACAGGGCAGTCTGTGGGTAGTGTGTGTCACTGAGGCTGAGAAAGAAAGGGTCCACATAAGTGCAATTAAATAATAGTGGTAGCGTTCAAGTCCGCTTTAGTGGGTCAGTCTGTATGCCATTGTATCTGCTGATTCCTCTGCAGTGCATAGTAGGAGCAGGCATCTGTGGGTTTTGGAGGGTGGGGAGGAGTTGTGGGTGGCGGGGAGCTTCTCCCCAGCTCCAGGCCTTGTGTGAGCTCAACATCCATTGGCCACAGACTTGGGTTCTCTGCGAGGCCGGGTCTCTCTCGTTGTGGGTGCTGTGGCCTTCCTGCGATGTGGTCAATGTCTTGGAGGGGATCTCCTGGTGACCTAAGATGGGTGCTTAGCTCTGTGGTGGAGGGCTTGGAATGCAGCTTTGCCCGAGATAAGTCTGTTCCGCCCCACAACCACTGCCGGCTCCCCTACCCTGTCATGAGTAGGAAGCCGTTGGGCATTTGTGGAGGGGCTGAGAGGGTGCAGGTTTGGTAGCATTGTCAGCAGCTGCCATTTTGTTTGGTTCCATATGATCTCAGTGCGGGCTACAGCGGGCCTCAGGTGCCGGTTGTAGCATGTGAGCCAGGTTGGCGGGGACCGGGATAACCCCGACCAGTCCATGGGGGGGGGGAATGGAGGCTCCATACAGGTTCAGTCGAGAATCGTGGCGGCGGGAGAGCAGCTGTCTCCCCTGTGTCTCCCATGCTTCTAGGCCTCGAGAAATTATCGAGCAGAGCAGACCTGGACATCCACTTGGGTGGTATCTGCAGAAAGGTCACAAGGTCCCCTGTCTTATGGCAGCCTGCTTGGGCCCGGTATTACCTTCGGTTCACGTAGATTCAATATAATTTGCAATAGCTCACCGGAGTAACTGCAACCTGCGTCTGCTTGGTTCTGCAGTTAGGCCCCTGACCCCTACCTTTCATAAATCAGACCTAAGGTTCTGCTGGTCTTCTGGTGTCCAGCACATATGATAACCAATGCTTGTTTGTTCACACTAACAATAATAAGCACATTGAGTCAGTAATGATCAACTCTCACTTCACCATGTTCAAATGTACTCCAGTAAAGAATTCTCCCAGTGTTGTTCAAAAAGTGATCTCATTTTGTTGTTTGACACAAGGGCTCACAGACCTACTAAACATGCTGCATTGTTTCATGCTGGCTTAGCCTATTTGATGAAGCTTGCTGCAAAGTGCATTGTTGAGTTGCATTATTTAGTATGACTTGCCTATCCATTGAGTGATTGTATATATGAAATAATGTGTGTTCACATTTCTCTAACATTTTTCAGTGTGCTGGGGTTTTCTCAACACCGTGACATTGAATACACACCCAGTATGAAGCAATGAAGCACTGCATGTCTATTCTCAACAGGCTAATTTGGCAGTACACACTATGTTGTTTTTTATGTTGCAGTCACCATATTAGCCCCTTAAGGACAGAGGCAATTGTACAAGTTCTGAACCAAAACAAAAACTGGAGTTTGAGCTATATGGTGTATGTGCCAGTGTGTCTGTATGTATCTAAGTGTGTGTGTGTATCTATGTGTATTTGAGTGTGTGTGTATATTTGTGTGTCAGTGTGCATCTGAGTGAGTGTGTATGTGTCAGTGTGTGTATATGTATGTATCTAAGTGTGTGTATGTGCCAATGAGTGTATCTAAGTGTGTGTATATACCAGTCTGCGTATCTGTGTGTATTTGAGTGTGTGTATCTGTATGTCAGTTTGTATATAAGTTTGTGCCAGTGTATGTATCTGATTATGTGTGTGTATCTGTGTATGTATGTGTCAGTGTCTGTATCTGTGTGTCAAGGTATGTGCATGAGTCCGTGTGTAAATAGTTGTAATATGTAAATAGTTGTGTTCTGTCATAATAAAATATCATGCCATTGATCATACATGTTTGGTGGCTGTGTGCGTTTTGGGATGCGCATGTGCGTGCCTGGCATTGCACACGTGGGGTGTGCAGTTGCTGGTGAAGCCACCTCCTTGAAATGAGCTTTTGCATGTTGGGATGTCTGTAGTTATTTTCCAAGTTCTGAGTGACATTTTAACTGTGAAAGTCATAATATTGTTAGGTTTTACTGCAATAAAATACACACATTTGTTTTAATTGATGTCTCATGAGTACAACAGTATTCCCCATGTATAGGTTTTATTCGGTTTTGGAAACTTACAGGGTCAAATATAGGGCTTGCTAATTAAATTCTCTGGACTTTCTGCCTGGGTTGTCAGGTAGGTCCCCAATATATAATTAATAAAAGCATATCATCATGTAAAAATAATACATAAATATACACGTAGGATTACATTTTATATATCATTTCAAAGTGTATTTTGATATATATATATATATATATACCCACACATAATTTAACTTAAACAAATTATTATATTATTTATATATTGAGGGAACTGCCTGACAACCCATGCAATCCTCCCACAGGCAATCTTGCAATCCGAGTCATGTGATCGCGGTATCAGCCAGTCCACCCCAATTGGATCCAGTCTAGATTCTAGACAATGTACGTATTCATGTTAAAAAACAAAAACGTTTTCAATTTACATAGGCAACAAAAGCAGGAGTTATACATGATCAAACTCTTACAAGATTATTCACTAAAATGCGAATTCAAGGTGAATCTTAAACTAAGGTAAAAAGGAGCCAAACTGGAAAAATTCTCTAAGTCATCTTTGGCTTCAGTTCAGCTACTCTGACCTTAAATCTGAAATTCATTTAGAATTTTCACTTAAGTAAATAACCCTGTTCGAAAGTAATTCTGACTTTGTGTATTGAAACATTTAGAGCTTTGTAATGCACAAGTTCCAAGTTCCTTAAACTGAGAACTGGCCAAAGACTTGCAAAATAGCAAATAGGAAAAACCTCCTGTTCCGCTATTCTTCCAGCTTGGCTATGTTGGCCCACAATTTACAATCCCCGCCTAGTCCATCCACAATAATTCATAGTAGTGTGAATAACCTTTGAAAATATCTAAGCAAAGCTTGCTGAATTTCTGAAGGTTTGGAAACTCGCTACCAAACCAATCCGTACTGAGGTATTATCATTTTTAAAAATATTTATACAGACATTTTGGTGTTTATTAATTAAACTAGGAACTGTGGTTAACCAGTATGGGGGTAAGGGTAATGGGGATGGGGGGGAGAATGGGGGGAGGGGGGGGAGATTGTGTGTATGTTTTCAAGTATACACTTTGATTAACATCTTAAATAGGAATAGGTGAAACATATTCTTACTGTAATTTATGGCATTCATGTTAAGTATATATAAAAAAAGCAGATGTAAGATATCATTATATGCAGTGCTGATTTGTGTACATGTCTATATAATCCTGCAAGCGTATCCAGCGTCATTTTTGCATGTGTACAATGTCTGCATTATGAATGCAGCACACAATGTCTTGGCTGGAAGGTCCTGACCCACTGAGCTAACGCTCTGTGTCCAGGGCTGGGCAGGAAAGTCCTCGCCCTGAGCAGGAATTCATTACTCCTCATTCTGCCTGAAAAGTGGAAAAAAACAGACTGAAGAACCGCACAGACAGATAGCAGATTGACACACAGGTGCACATACACTGTTTCATGTGTTTTGTTTGCTGTTCAGTACCTTTCACTTTGTTCATAGTACCTTTGCTCTTATCTGTTATTGTCTGTCCTCTCCCTCTCACTGTCTGATGCTCTGACAGTTTTACCATCTCTCCCATCCTCTCCCTCCTTCTACTTGCTATATTCTTCCTATTTTTTTGTCCTAGTGAGGAGGGTTCTTTAGCTCCCCTTTAGTTTTTTCTCTTCAAAGTCTGTTTTACATCTACTTTAACTCTTTGAGGCAAATCATCATTTCTCCCACAGTTAAGTCCTTTTTACCCCATTTACCCCTCCCTTCCCCTCATCTGTCAATTTTTGACCTCCTACCTGCCACATGTTTCCATCTATCTCTAACACTTTGCTTTTCAATCCCCATTCTCTCTGTCTTGTCTCCTTCCACCATTTATATTCCCACATCTTTCTCTGTTATTCTTATCTTCCTTCACCTAAATTTTAAATTGTAATCTAAGTGTACTGTTTATCTCTTTAGTGGTCTTTTCTTTTTCTATTTTCTTATTTATTTTGTTTTCCTAGCTCATTTCATCTTCAAAACCTCAATCACATCTCATCTATATGTTTGTGATATAAATATTCTATACTGCATGTCTCCCTTCTTTTCTACAGCTAATCCTCCCTTTATCAAGCTCAATTTTTAATGGCTATTTCCACATTCAGCTATGTTTACCCTCAGCACTCCTCAATTTCCATCATCATTACTCTTTATAGATGTACTCTCGCAATGCCTCGGCTTCACACTATAAACTAAATGTCACTAAATGTTGCTTTGCTCTTACATTGCGCCCTCTTCTCCATCTGCATGTTACCCACTTTTGCCTCTTTTTCCCAACACATTTTACATCTACTTCCATTCCCTAATTAATTTGCCTCTAACCTTTTCATATCTGTTTCTAACTGCCCATTTTCTCACTTTCTTCTTTTAGTTTACTGTTGCAGTTAGTTGTTTCTCAATTTTTCCATATCCATATTTCTGCCATTTTAAAAGCCTCTTTGTTTCACTTTTCTTTTTTCTTTCTTGCACTGCAGTCTGTCTTTCCTATCCCCATTACTATTTTTGTCCTCTGTAGCGTGACATTCCCCTTTCCTATTAAGTAAAAGTAATGTTGTGCCTTCCTTTGTATTTGTGCCTTGCCATCTTATTTCAACCCATACATGTCTTCTCATCTGCCGTTTTTTAACCAACAAGGTTTTGTAAAGCCAACAAGTTGGCTGAAAATATAGGCTTGCCCCCTGCATTCAAACAGCAACGGAAGTTTCAGTGGTTCATATCATTCTTACAGTCATGGAGGGGGAGGAGTGAATGAACTCGACCACGTCATTGTTAGCATTACATTAGCATGACAGAAATTGATGATTGCTATAGAAAATGTAAATGCCATTATTTAAGAAATATATGATTTACCTGAATTTACTGTATATGGGTATTGTGCTCAAATGCAGATTTTATTTTAACATTCTGTAGCCATTTTGAGTAACCTTCATTGTTAGGAATACTTTCAGGGTCCTTGGAAAAATACCTACAAGGAAGATATTTGACAATTTGTATCTAATTTTGTCACACCGGAGAAAATAGTATATTTGCTTTTACTAACATTTCACACTGTGTCTGTAATCAATGTAAACAAAAGTGCATCATATGTGTGAGGGTGTAAAATCGTAAAGGGCACTATATTAATGGGTTGATGGGTATTTAAATTTTTTGGGCTAATAATTTGATGCTCAGATAGAGTTGCTTGTATTGTAAATACTTTATAATAGATTAAAGGACCACTAAAGTCACCCAGACCACTTCAGCTCAATGAAGTGGTCTGGGTGCCAGGTCCCCCTAGTTTTAACCCTGCAGCTGTAAACATAGCAGTTTCAGAGAAACTGCTATGTTTACATTGCAGGGTTAATCCAGCCTCTAGTCTAGTGGCTGTCTTCCTGACAGCCACTAGAGGCCGCTTCCGCAATCCTCAATGCGAAAATCCCATTGAGCACGCAGAACGTCCATAGTAAAGCTTTGAGAAATGCTTTCCCATTGGCCTTTTTTAATGCGCGTGTGGCTCTGGCTGCGCATGCACATTCGGCTCCACTCGGGAGCTGACATCGGAGGAG
Source organism: Pelobates cultripes (assembly GCA_933207985.1). Classification (NCBI taxonomy): domain Eukaryota; kingdom Metazoa; phylum Chordata; class Amphibia; order Anura; family Pelobatidae; genus Pelobates; species Pelobates cultripes. The sequence continues at coordinate 134,713,724 of OW240914.1, read as the reverse complement.
GAGGAGAGGTCACCCCAACCCAGCAGAAGGGGGGCCCTGAAGGTGGGGGAGACCTAAGGATTATATAGTATCAGGAAAACGAGTTTCTTTTCCTGACACTATAGTGATCCTTTAAGGAACAGCGCACACATAAAAATACACTTTTAAATTTCATAAGGCTACTTAAAATCACTTATCTCAGCAAGCAAATATGGGGATCCAGTTCCACCATAAATCCATATTGTGTTAAGCCCACCACTACCTCACAGTGCCCCAATATCGGTGGGTCTTACACTAATTTAAATGTGGGAGATAAATAGTGCTAGTGCTAAATATGCGAACGTGTATTTGAATAATCTGTTGTAAGAGCATTGTGAATATATATATATATATAAATCATTTTTGTCTTTACTATGTATTGTAAATACTGACACAGTTTAAAGATGACAAACCAGTGTCAGGTATACTAGCAGCATTAATAGGTGACTCACCAGCATCAGATACAAGAATAATATAGATAAGAAAAAATAAACTAAAACAAACTAAATGTATAACAATGTCCCAGAAAAATTTAGTGACCTGGATAGGTCCTAACCTTGAATAATTCAGGAACTGAAAAAAGTCAGTGACAATTTATACATAAAATTGTCATTTTAAAATTAGTATTAATTTCTTACTTTACATCAAAATGAGGAAATATATAAAACAATTTTAAATTATATTTTTTATTAACCATGTTTATCTATAGATTGACTTTATGGATGTGAAGTGTTTGTGAGTTTAGATGGCAAACAAGTGCGAGAGGTAACCAAACACCAAATACCAAAAGAGTATTATTCTTAGTTCTTACAGAAATTCTAAAACAAAATGCAAAAAAAGAAATAGTTTTTATTAGCTGATCTAAAGTTTTTAAATTACGTGTTAGTACTATGCTTGGCTTTTAGGTCGTTAAGGTCATTAGGACATATTGACATGTTAGAACTTTTGGAGTGAGCAGGGTAAAATTGCTGCTCACACTAGGGGGTCCCATGTATCAATCAATACCTGGCTACCCTCGATAAGCTGGGGTCATTTTAAGCTGGGGTCATCTTAAAATGACCCCACACTGTCAGATGCTCTGTATACAGTCCTCAAAGTGAACCTTTATACTGCTCTTTAAATGGGAATTTAACACCCCATTGACTGCAATGCTGTGTAAGCATGGTTTAATCTATTAAACAGAATTCCCCCCTTCCTTACCTTGGGCCAGGAAAAAAACATTATGGGAAGTCTTTTTGTTTAACCCCTTAAGTACCAAGATTCTGGAATAAAAGGGAATCATAACATATCACACACGTCATGTGTCCTTAAGGGGTTAACTAAAATATATACATTTATTTTTAGGATTTCCCCCATAATAAAGCATTGTATAATGCTGTCTTATGGGGTTCTGGGTGACGTTGGATGTCCTCATACATAGCGTGAAGACATTCCAAAAGTCGCCTAACCACCCGAAAGTCCCTCTAGTGGCTGCCTGGTAGACCACCACTAAAGGTGCAGTTAACCCTGCAAGATAATTTTTGCAGTTTATCAAAAACTGCAATAATTACAATTGCAGCATTAAGGGGCCTTGGACACTGCACCCAGACAACTTCAATAAGCTGAAGTGGCCCGGGTGCCTATAGTGTCCCTTTAAAAAGAAATCCTTAAATTATGATTAGACAAGCACAACGCGCAAATTGTACATTTTATTATGGCTCAGAACTTGTACAATTTCCGAATTACATCTAGAACTTTTAGCTCAGCTGCCTCTCTAACCTTCCTTTCTTTACCCTATTGTTTGCCCTCCTCAGCCCACTTATTTCACCTTTAATTCACGCCAACTCCTTCCCAACAGCCGTTCTATTCACACTTCTTGTGCGTTTGTCTGTAATCTTCCCTTGGAGTAACTAGCAATCTACAGTTACACCCTCTGCCACTCACTTATCTCCTCTCTGGCTGTGAAAATTCTCAGTAGAATGTTACTTCGTGCGCTGAGAGGGACAGTGTAGCCGAGAGACAGTCTGGATACCGCCAAACACAGAGGCGACTACAGTACTCTTGGAAAAAGACAGCACCTGAGACATCATACAACTTGACTGAGGTGCCTTGTCCGAAGTGTGGAAATAGCAGTGAAAGTATAAGTCAGTAGGAGCTGCAGTGGTAAAACATATGCATTTATAGAGGAGTTAAAGGAGAAAAGTCTGTGGGAAACAGTGGAGTTATACCAAGACTCTAAATGGATGCTATTGTAGAGCTAGTCAGTTGTGTGGAAAAGCAAAGAGATAAAAGAGTGTTATGTTACTGTAAATCGGTGTGGTGATTATAGTTGTAGCAGAGCGCAGGTGTCACCATGGCACACCTGTGTGTTTAGGAAAAGATAGCATAAAGTTAGTTTATTAATTAAATCCCTTTAAATGGCTGAGCCGAGAGAAAAGGGGAGTATTGAGGGTTATCCAATAAAGTGGGAATTGTTGAGAATTCAAAGTGAATTTCAAAGTTAACGACAAAATAGCTAGACTGGAAAAATTCTCTAAGTAAGCTACTAACTTGACCAATTTGATCCTAAATTTGAAATGTGTTTGTGTTATGTAAAAGACTTGCACACAGCATGCTGCTAGTATTATATTCTATGAAAATGTTTTCATTATTTTTCTGTATAAATCTAAAAATGACTATAAAGTTACATGTCTTTCTATACAGTTTCATTTGCAGACTGTCAGACTGTAGGGTTTACCTATGTTTTAGATAATTGTGTTTTGGCACAGAATGTGTGATCCTATTTATTAATAATGTCTAACATTAATTGCTTTCACCTTACAGTTCCATTAGGGAAAAAGGAAATAATACTCCAGTGTTGAGCTGCAATGCTCCTGGATTTTTATTCACTATTAGAGAAAAAAATACATAAAAACGTGGGTAAAACCAATATTGTTTCAAAACAATATTAGTTAAATCTCTAAATTTGGAAAACGAGAGTTGCAAAACTGAAAACTGCAAATATAAGGTTAATCTCAAATTTAATGACTCCATTAACCCCTTACAGTAACACTGCATTAACCTTTCTCCTGCCATAGCCTGACTTTCTATACCACTCAATTTGCCAGATAGGTTGGGTTGATTCTTCAATGCGAATTCCGGGTGGGGTGCAACTGCCTGAGCACTTAGATAAGAAAATTGGGTCACGTGCAACACACTAATGTAAACACATTTTGAGTATGACATATTTTCTAACATCCTAAACTTTTTAAACAAGTTAAATAATACATTGCAATGATGCTCATACAGAGTAAATGTAATTTACAAACATCAGGATTGCTTTGGTTACATACTGATGTAGGTAAGTGGCCTATAACACAAAGTATCTGTTATCAAACACACCCCTTAATTGCTTTTTTTTTAACTTAGGCAGAGTCAGTCAGGACCGAACTGGGAACTAAAAACAGCCCTGGAAAAAAATTCTATACTAGCCCAATAATGTGTTGTGCCAGCATAGTTTGCAGGTACATAGGTGGAAAAGATAACTTCATTTTGAAAACGATTTAAACATGGAAAAAGGACTCATAGGGCTTCATTATAAACAAAAGTGCGGATTTATTTTATGCATAAGCGCATATATATGTTGTATATAATCAACGTTTCAATCTAATTATTTTGACATATTAAGGAAAGTTTGGTAATGGGGCTAAAATGGTCAATATTTGCTGTTGCACAGATGTAAAAAGTGAAGTTATCTTATTTATTTTGAAGTCCAATGAGTGTTTTCTTCACTTTGGATATGTTATGGTGCTGGAGTGCACACCTAGAAACAAGACTGGGCCAATGCGTGCTCATTACATATATATTTATGACATTTCTATGTGTATTATGCATATATACATGTGTATTATTATAAGTGTAAATATTATAGGCATAATTATATATATTACTAATAAATAATATACATGTGTGCATATATATATATATATATATATACACATGCATATATATTACTGCCAGAATCATATTAATGACAACTTTTATCTGTGTATTGTGTTAGCAGGATTGTTATCAAAATGTATATATTGGCAGAAAAACCTATTTAATATGAGGTCTTTCTCTCACCTGTCAATCACCTCCTGTGCTGAAAAACTGAGTTACAGGGAGAGCAGGAGACACAGTTGAAGATGCATTCTCACCTCCCGCCAGGGGACATTGGCAACGGTGTCTGGTCAATGACTAAAGGTTTTTTTTTTTTAACCCTTTACATGCCGGGACACACACACACCAAAAGACACTATAATGTTAGGCAGGGCCGGACTGGGAACTAAAATCAGCCCTGGAAAAAAATTCTATCCCAACTCAATAATGCGTCGCGCCAGCATAGTGTGCTGATAAAGCGGGTGAAAAAATAACTTGAAATTGAAAACTCTTACACCAACGAAGGAACGCATATAGGGCTTCAAAATAAACAAAAGAGCGCCTTTATTTTAAGCAGACGTACATTTGCATGTAATCAATGTTTCAGTACAACTACTTTGGCCTATTAAGGACATTTTAGTAATGGTACTGAAATGCTGAATGTCTGCAGTTGCACAACTAAAAAAATGAAGTGATCTGGTTAATTTTGAAGTTCTATGGGTGCGCTCTTCACTTTGAATATGTTATTGTGCATGAGTATGCAACTAGCAACAAGACAGGGCCAATACGTGCTCATTAAATAAATAAATATATATATATATATTTTGACATATTTAATGACATTTATGTGTGTATTATGCATATATAAATGTATATTACTATATGTGTAAATATTATAGGCATAATATACTAATACACACATCAATATACATGCATATATATATATATATATATATATATATATATGTGTATTACTGTCAGGATCACATCAATTTACGTCTATTACCTTTACCTTGTTTAGTGTATCTTGTCTCCAATTGTCTCCTTTTTTTCTCTTACAGCGACCCTTGGGCATCTTTTACTTCATCCCAGTCCCGGTGTGTTTCTTTTTACCCTTCTCCAGCCTCTGTATTTCTCTTTCCCCCAGCCCCTTTTGTGTTGTTCTTAGCCTTAGCCACTTTGGCTCTTTCTCCCCTTCCAAATCTCATCTGTGTGTCTCTTTCTAACTCCAGACTCTATGTGCCTCTTTCTCTTCTCCCAGTCACTGTCTGTCTCTTTTTCCCCAGCCCAGCGTTGCCTCCCACAAATCTTGTGTCACTTTGTTCCCCTTCCCTACTGTATGTATTCAGGAACGGCTGCAAAGGCTATGCATGTGGTTTTCAGGAGCTCATTGCCCTGATGAGATTATCCATACCAAATCACCTTCCCAGATAGTTTACTCAGTCACAACTCACATGAAAGAAGATTTGGCGATGTTTATTCGTCCTATGATCTGTAGAATGTGCAGTTACAACAGGTAAAAGAACAATTCTTCCATACAGGTTAGGAGAGATACAAGTCACATATGAATGTCCAGCATAGAAAACACTAGAACAGGAAAGGGGGAGGGGAGTACCTGAAGCAGCATGTAAACTATGGAGTGGCCCAAGGGACAAACTTAAGATGAACATTAAAGAAACATATATTATAATAAAACAATATCATGTAACATGACACTCCCCGCCTGAAATCTTTAGATTTCAAAGCCTATTATATATATATATATATATATATATATATATAAAGATAAGTCCAAATGTCTAAATGTCCGACTTAAACCTGTAAGTGATACATTGGAAATAATACTGGTGTGTAGACCATAAATACGAGATACCTGCAAAACAGAGAAGGTATGCAGTAAATAAACAACCAAACGTGAAGTCCAATAACGGATGGCTAAAGTCCCGTAGTCCACAGTTTATAGCCGTGGAGCTTCAACAGTGGCAAGTTAACAGTTATAGTGGCGTTCTCCCCGCCATAGCACCGTATAGTCTGGTACTCTTGCTTTAGTCACTCGCTTGGGAGAAGTACCAATTCTGTGGTTGGTCGTGAGAAAGTCCGAGCTGAACCTCCTTTGGTTTTCTTAATCTCAACCTTGTGAACCTTTCCATCATCGCTGGGCATTACACTTGTTACAAGACCCATAGGCCACTCGTTGCGACAGACTTCTCTATCTTTCACTGCTAGCATGGCTGCACAAAGTTCAAGTCTGGGTATGGTAAGTGCAGGTTTTGGTGTTAGCTTTGCCTTGCCTAGGACAAAATTGCAATGTATGTCTCCATTGATCCCTAAGGTCTTCAAATAGGCCACTGCAGCTATAGCTTCAACTGATGCGTCTGAGAAAATATGGATTTCCCTCTGGTTAGCGGCTGAAATGGAGACTGGGGCATAGCAACGTGGAATTTGGAGCTGTTCTAGTGGCTTCAGAGAACCTCTCCATTTCTCCCATCTTTGTTGTTTCTCCATAGGTAACGGAGTGTCCCAATCTATATTATCAGTAGTAAGCTGTCTTAAAAGCATCTTACCTTGGGTGGTGACTGGGGCTATAAATCCCAGTGGGTCATAGATGCTATTCACCATGGACAAGACTCCTCTCTTGGTAAAAGGTTTGTCACAGGTTGACACTTGAAAGGTGAATGTGTTTTCTTTGATGTTCCACAGCAGACCTAGACTTCTCTGCAAAGAAGGCGTTTCTGACCCAAGGTCAAGGTCTTTCACGCTGGCAGCATAGTCCTCAGAATGAAATGCATTCATTAGCTCTTGGCTGTTGGATATAATCTTGTGGAGTCTCAAGTTTGCTACGGATAGCATCTCCTTTGTTCTGGTGAGAAGATCAATTGCTTCTTTAGCAGTAGGAAAGGATTTGAGCCCGTCGACTACGTATAAGTTTCTTTCGACAAATTGATGAGCGTCGGATCCATACTCCGCTTCTCCAAGCTGGGCTGTCTTTTTTAGTCCATAGATTGCTACAGCTGGGGAAGGGCTGTTTCCAAAGACATGCACCCTCATTCGGTAATCAATTACCTCTTTGTTGATGTCATCGTATGTGCGGGAAAGGTTTGTGTTGCCATGTTGCAACTTGCAGCTAGTTATCTTCTCCTTCACCCAGTAGTGATGTGGGCATGGCTCAAAGTGAGTATTACGACCATTCGGCAATACATTTGTCTTGAATGAAGAAATGTTAGTAGGCCTTTTCATTTTGCCTATACAGACATTACCTATGATGACCCAGCCTAATTCCAGGTACTGGGCAAATGGAGTATCTGGAGGTCCGCTGACCTGCCTGTGCACCTTGTGGACCCTTAGAATATCTCTTCCTAGTACAAGAAGGATTTTAGCATCTTTGTCAAGTGGTGGGATTTCACTTGCTATTGACTTTAGGTGAGGGTGGTAGAAGGCAACGTCTGGTGTAGGTATTTCTTCTTTGTTGGCTGGTATCTGGTTGCACTCTACAAGTGTAGGTAAGGGTAATTGTAAGTTATCGCCTAGAGAGGACACAATAAATCCATGGGCCCTTCTTCCAAAGACCTCTGTAGTGCCGCTACAAGTGCCTAAGGTGTAAGGGTGAACCTCTCCTCTTATGCAAAATAGATCAAACAGTTCGGATCGGGCAAGTGATCGATTGCTTTGATCATCTAAGATAGCATACACCTTTAAAGTCTTTTCTGGTTGATCCTTGTGGTGGACATTCACTAGGCATATTTTAGCGCAAGACTTGTCACAGTGGTCTTCCCCACAGACTTCAGTGCATGAGGAAAATATCGTGGTGGAATTAGGCACCTGATCTGTACTCTTCCCGTAGTGATTTGACCTGGGAGAAAGGTTTGCAGATTGTGAAGGGTTGGCTTCGAGTGGATGGAGAGCTTGTACATGGTCCTCGGAACCACACTCTATGCACTTGATAGGGGTTTTACATTCCTTGGCAAAGTGATCAGTGGAAGCACAGCACCTATAACATACCCCAAAGGTCTTTAGGAGTTCATTTCGTTCTTGTAGAGGCTTCTTCCTAAAGCCAATACATTTTTTGAGGGGATGTGGCTTCTTTTGGATAGGACATGATCGGTTTGGGTTTTCGGTCTTGCCGCTCTTGTTTGAGGTGGGAGCTGAGGTGGGAGCAGGAATAATGTCTGTCTTCTTGACAGACACGGGACCTCTACGGTTCCTGTAGCTGATATGTAGGTTGTCACCTTTCAGTGAGGAAGTACTGAACTCGCCAAATGCAAAACTAGGATCGTTCTTGGTGTCAGCAATGTTCCTAACAAATTTGCAGAAATAGGAGAAAGGGGGAAATGAAACCTTGTTTTCCCATTGTATTTTGACCTAATTTGGATCCACTTTTCTCATAGGCCATACGGAAGCTTGCAAATGATAGGGTTAACTCCTCGAGCAGTGTCCAGGTAACTGAGGCCAGGTAGCTTAGGGTCAGTTTTGTCAAGCTGGACTTCGAGAAGAAGATCACTGAGTCTCTGGAACTCTTTATTGTCCTTACCGGATATCGTTGGGAAATTTTCCAATCATTTGAGCAATGCATTCTCTATGGCTTCAGGACTACCATAACTCTGTTCTAGACGTTCCCATGCAGCCGTGAGACCTGCAGTTGGATTGTCGATGTAGACTGACCTGAGGCTCTTGACACGTTCTGTAGATTGTGGGCCAAGCCACCTGATCAGCAGATCCAGCTCCTCAGCAGCAGTAATACCAAAATCACCTATACTAGTTTTGAACGCAGCTTTCCAGCTTCTGTAATTTTCAGGATGGTCGTCGAAGCATACTAGGCCTGACTTGGTGAGCTCTCGTCGAAGTATATACTTTACGAACTCTGCTGTATCAGTTGCCTCTGACTTTACGTAGGAGGCCACTGGTTGAATGTTGCGGGTTGCGTTGTTTATGGTATTGTTGTAAAAAGACGTGGGAAGATATGGTGCAGCAAGGGCATTCAGCTGAGTTGTTGGGTTAAAGTCTGGAATGGTACTATTAGCAGGAGGTTGGTGACTTGCTTGCAGATTGGTGTGCCATTCTGTGACATGTGCAGAATCAGCCTGACAGTCGGGTGATGCACTGGGGTGGTTTTGCATGTAGGAAGTTGTTGGAACAGCTTTTGCCTGGTGGTGTGGTAAAGTCCTTGCGTTGTCGTGAAGAATGGAGGCAATTGAGTGTTCACTGCTGTGGTTTAGGACGTAGTGTTTAGTGCATTCGAAAGGATCTTCATTATCTGCCTTGATGCTGACCCTTTCACTAGCATTTTCATCTGCACCGAGAGCTTGTTCCAAAATCTTTAGTTTCGCTGCAGCTGCCTCGTAGTTGCTCTGTTCCTTTAAAGCTTCAATTGCTGCCCTTTGACGTGCTGTCTGAGCTTCCATTGCTGCCCTTTGATGTGCTTCCTCAGCTTCCATTTCTGCTCTCTTTTTAGCATATGCAGCCTGTACTTTGCTAGCCTCTGCTTCGGCATGGGCATTTATAAGCTGTTCACTAAGCGTTGAGTGCCTTGAACTTCGGGATCTAGAGGAACCTTTAGAATGTCTGGTGGATACGGATCTGTGAGATACAGTGTCCTGTGGCTGCATTAATTTTGCTTCTGCCTTTGCTTTAGCTAGCAGGATAAAGCTTTCTCTTTCCACGTTAAGAAGCTGGACATTGTTAAGTTGCTCTAATGATTCCTCAGTGTTAATGTTTTGCAGAATAGTTTTGTATTTATTGCTTGTGGTCTGGTACAGTTCATATGAAGCAGAGAGATGCTTTATGGTGCCCTCTAGTTGCAGTACCTCATGGCTGGGACATGAAATCACATCAACGTGGGTCAGGATTTTATCCCAAATCTGCTTCAAACTGGTTGATAGTTCAGTTCTCATGGATTCATAGTTCTCTTTAACCTTCCAAGTGGGTTTCACATAGCGTTTAGCCAATGCATTGGGCTCTGGGTCCTCATCCTGGCTTTCTCCATGTGGTGCATGCTGTGGTGTTTCATCACATACTGAGCCTTTTCCACTCATTATGGCCTGAAGTACACAGGCTTGGCTGTAGCAGTGAAGTGTGTCTGTATACTGTGTGGGGCTGTAACAAGCTGTGCTGGGGTTGTATGCAGACTTCTCCTACAATACACACAGTTACCCTTCACTATGATCTGTCCTGTGACACAGCAATCTCTGTACAAGCTGCTAAATCGTTCTTTTACTATTCTGGAACGGCTGCAAAGGCTATGAATGTGGTTTTCAGGAGCATATGGCGCTCATTGCCCTGATGAGATTATCCATACCAAATCACCTTCCCAGATAGTTTACACAGTCACAACTCACATAAAAGAAGATCTGGCGATGCTTATTCGTCCTATGATCTGTAGAATGTGCAGTTACAACAGGTAAAAGAACGATTCTTCCATACAGGTTAGGAGAGATACAAGTTACATATGTATGTCCAGCAAAGAAAACACTAGAACAGGAAAGGGGGAGGGGAGTACCTGAAGCAGCATGCAAACTATGGAGTGGCCCAAGAGACAAACTTAAGATGAACATTAAAGAAACAGTACATTATAATAAAACAATATCATGTAACATGACAGTATGTCTCTTTGTCCCCCCAACAAACCTTCTGTGTGTCTCTCTTCCCCATCTCCTCCCTGTCTCTCTCTTACCCCTCTGTCTCTGTGTCCCCCCTTCTCCTGTTTCTCTCTATTACCCCTCTCTTTGTCCCCCCATCCCCTGTCTCTATATTACCCCATCTGTCTGTGTCCCCCCTTGCCCTATGTCTCTCTATTACCCCTCTGTCTGTTTGTGTCCCCCCCAACCTGGTGTCTTTCTATTACCCCTCAGTCTCTTCCCCTGTGTTTCTATTACCCCTCTATTTGTCCCCCCCATTCCACTCTATTTGTCTCCCCCCTTCTGTGTCCCTTCTGACCTTGTCACAGGAGGACTGAGGGAGGGGACGGAGCTAACTACCATGCTCCCTTGCGGTTCCCATAAATCCCAGCATCTACACATCATAGAGTAATCCCTACTCTATGATGTGTCCATGCTGGGAATTATGGGAAACGCGAGGGAGCATGGTAGTTAGCTCCGCCCCCTCCCTCAGTCCTCCTGTGTTGACAGTTGCACGGCTGTCAGTATCAGTGAGTGTGCCACCGGATCGCTTAGGCGGCTGCCCGGCACACTCACTCACACTCACTGATACTGCCAGCTGTCAGCACAGGAGATGGGGCCGCCGGCCGTAAGGTGAGTAATCACCTCAGAGTGTGCCGCCGAACCGGCCACCTGGCGGCACTGACATGCGGCCAGTGGCCGCGATTTTATTATAATATAGGGAGCAGGGCTCCCTCTCCATCTCCAGCCCCCCAGGTGCCGCGGCCCACTGGGAAATTTCCTGGTATCCCGGTGGGCCAGTCTGGCCATGATGTTAGGAATACAACTTTGTATTTCTAAAACTATAGATCCCTCTTTCTCACTTTTAGCCCCTTTGTGTGTTTTATTTCTCCCCCCAAGCCCATCTATGTGTCTTTCTCCTCCCCAAGCACCTTGGTGTGGCTCATTCTCACCCCAAACCCCTCTAGGTAGCTCATTCTCCCCCAAAGTCCCTTTTTGTGTCTTTTCTCCCTCTCAGGCCCTCTGTGTGTCTCTCTCCCCAGCCACTCTGTGTGTCTCTTTCTCCCCCCACAGCCCTCTGTGTGTCTATTTCTCATTCTCAGTCCCTCTGTGTGTCTCATTTCCCCCAGCCCCTTGTTGTATCTCATTCCACCCATCCAGCCACTCTAATTTCCCCCAGTCCTCTTTATGTGACTGGTTTCCCCCCACTCCCTCCATGTGTCTCCTTCTGCACAGCCCCTTTATGTGTCTCGCTTTACCCCTTAGCACTTTCTTGTATCTAATTCCCCCCTGTTTTAGGTGTCTCCTTTCCCCGTAGCCCACCCATGTGTCTCATTTCACTTCAGCCCCTCCATGTATCTCATTTTCCAGCCCCTCAAATGTCTTCCGCCAGCCCTTCAATGTGATTCATTTCCCCCCCCACTCCCTCCATGTGTCTCATTCTGCCAAAAACTTCCATGTGTCTCCTTACCCCCGTTTTAGGTGTCTAATTTCTCCCCTAGCCTCTCCATGTGTCCCCCCCCCAGAGCCACTTAATTTTTCTAATTTTCCCCCAGCCCCTCCACATGTCTTATTTCCCACCACGTAGCCCCTCCAATGTCCCCCCCCCAGCCCCTCATGTATCTAATTTATTCCCTGCCCCTCCATGTATCTTATTCCCTCCCCTCCATCCTGTGCCTGCTGACTTCCATGTAACATTGCCAAGCAGACCGCGGTGGAGGATCTTCTGTATCCTCTACCCAGTCTGACAGGAAGTGCTCCCAGTGAGCACTTCCTGTCAGACTGAATAGGCCCTCTGTGTGTCTTTCTCCCCATCAATCTCTCTGTTTGTCTCTCTCCCCAGCCACTCTGTAAGTCTCTTTCTCCCCCCACAGTTCTCTGTGTGTCTCTTTCTCATTCTCAGTCCCTCTGTGTGTCTCATTTTCCCCAACCCCTTGTTGTATCTCATTCCACCCACCCAGCCCCTTTAATGTTTCCCCCCACTCCCTCCATGTGTCTCCTTCTGCACAGCCCCTTTATGTGTCTTGCTTACCCCCCTAGCACTTTCTTGTGTCTAATTCCCCCCTGTTTTAGGTGTCTCCTTTCCCCCCACTCCCTCCATGTGTCTCCTTCTGCCCAGCCCCTTTATGTGTCTTGCTTTCCCCCTAGCACTTTCTTGTGTCTAATTCCCTCCTGTTTTAGGTGTCTCCTTTCCCCCAAGCCCCTCCATGTGTCTCATCCCCCCCCAGCCCTTCCATGTGTCTCATTTCACTCCAGCCCCTCCATGTATCTCATTTCCCCCCATCCAGCCCCTCAAATGTCTTCCACCAGCCCTTCCATGTGACTCATTTCCCCCCCACTTCCTCTATGTGTCTCCTTCCGCCCAGCACTTCCATGTGTCTCCTTCCCCCCCCCCGTTTTAGCTGTCTAGTTTCTCCCCTAGCCCCTCCATGTGTCCCCCCCAGAGCCACTTCATTTTTCTCATTTTCTCCCAGACCCTCCATATGTCTAATTTCCCGCCATGCAGCCCCTCCAATGTTCTCCTCCCACCCCCACTTGCAGGGTCAGATTAAGAGCCCAGTGGGCCTATTGCTGACAATTATGATGGGCCTAATTACAGAATCTTATCGACCAAAAACACTAAAACAACCATACCTCCCAAGCTTCATGTATCTGATGGAGATGGTGTTGGAGGGAAACTCAAAGGATGCAGCTATAAGAAAACACATACCCTATGCTAATCTCTCTCTAATTTATGCTTTCATCTTTCAAGTAAATCCATACCCCCTAACAGCAGTGTCCAGTGAGGCAGGAAGTCAATGGGCTGGGTAAAAGGGTGGGCCAGTGGCGTGAATCACGTGACCAGACCTGCCAAAAGGGGTGAACATGAATTGATGCATGTCAGGCTGCCTGCCAATCATGCAAGATGTCCCACTAATGGCATACTATGCAGACCGCACCCTGAGCTTGGCATAAATGCATCAAATGATGCGCCTACTCCACACTTTCTAATGACTGTCCCCTAGCACTCACATGTCCACTTGTCTCCTTACCTACTTACTAGCAGGCAGACGTTCCTGGTATATAGTCTGGGACAGAGAAAAGGTGTATGTAGTGAGTGTAGAAGTGTCACGTATTTATCCACTTATAAAAATGTGGTTAATGACATTTACTGTCCACACAGGAAAAATTGTGCCGAGCAGCAACCAAATCCACAGAAGGGTTAATGCTGAGCAGCAATTATGCAAATGAGAACCTGGTAACTGCTTTTGGTCAAAGGTCGGTTACAGCCTATCAGATCTAGAGGAGGGTTATTTAGGCCCAGTTCTCATCCTGCTCAGTGCCCTGTCGTGGTTTCCCTTGTAGTTGTCCGAGAGCGCGTTATTGATTCTGGTTATTTGACTTTGGCATTGTTTTTGACTTCCCTGTTTTCTGGCATCCCTGACTCCTGGCTTTTCCTTATCGTTTTGTCTCTTTCTGTTTCCCTTGACGTCGGCTATTCCTGACTATTCTTTGGTACGTTAGTCCGGCCATTCTAAGGTCCGGTATACGTTACCTATCAGTCCTCTGTGTTATACAATTCTATGTGCTGGATCATTCTGTAATCCTGACAAGAAGAAAGGGGACATGCCACAGTGTTAGAGACCAAAGTCTGCATTATCTAAACTAATTTTATTGTCAGCCAGTCCACACAAGTTTTGTTCCCATACATCCCTCTTAAGTTTCCAAACTTAAAGAGACACTATAGTCGCCAGAACAACTACAGCTTATTGTATTTGTTATGGTAAGTAGAATCATTCCCTTCAGGCTCTTTGCTGTAAACACTGTCTTTTCAGAGAAAATAACTCCACTGGCCACTCTTTAGATGGCTGCTAGAGGTGCTTCCTGGGGCAGTACTGCCTAGTGTGCAACACTGCCATTCAGTGTCTCCACCCTCTGCATGCAGACACTGAACTTTCCTCATTGAGATGCATTGATTCATTTTATCTTTATGAGGAGATGCTGATTGGCCAGGGCTATGTTTTACTTGTGCTGGCTCTGCCTCTGATCTGCCTAGTTGACAGTCTCAGCTAATCCTATGGGGAAGCATTGTAATTTGCTCAGACCACTACTTCTGATGATGTCAGCAGACAGAGTCAGTTCAGAGGCAGAGCCAGCAGCTGCAGACTTGAATACAAGTAAGATTGTACTATATTTAGGGAGGCAAGAGGGGACCAGGGGGACTAGATGGTGGTTTTAACATAATAGGGTCAGAAATACATGATTGTGTTCCTGCCCCTATAGTGTTCCTTTAAGCAAGAGTATGTGAAGAGTAGTTAGGGTTGCCACATTTCAAAAAAATACCAGCCTTAATCATTTGTATAATTAATTAGTTATGCGGGACATCACATGATGTAAATGTAAATCACAAGGAGTGACATAAGAGAAAATTCTGTAAAATCACCAACAAACTTTTGATTCCGCTGTATAGATGGATTGCTCCCAGTGTCTCAGTCTCCCAAGTATCACAGTGATACATTGTGTGTCCTTATGTATCACAGTGTCAGTGTCCCCATGTCGCCCAGTCCCATAGTCTCCCAGTGTCTCCATTTCTCCCAGTGTCCCTATGTCTCAGTGTGTCCCCATGTCACTAGTATACTAGGGGACACAGTGAGACCCGGGGGGACTGAGAGACCCAGGGACACTGGGAGACATGGGGGCACTGAGACACATGGGGACAATGGGAGACATGGGGACACTGAGGCATTTGGGGACACTAAGACACTAGGGCCACAGAGACATGGGGACACATACACTGGTGGGGAACACTAAGACACTAGGGACACTGAGAGACATTGGAACACAGACACTAGGAGACTAGGGGAGAATTGGAGACACTATGAGCCCTGGCTGGGAGACAGACACTTGGAGACACTGGGAGACATGGGGATACTTGTGAACATAGACATGGGCACACTGAGAGACATGGTGACACAAACACTGGGAGACTTGGGGACACTAGGAGACATGGGGACACTGAGGACACTGGCTGGGAGACATGGGGACACTGTGTCCGTAGTGTCTCTGTGTCCCAATTTCTCAGCATCCCCATGTGTCTCAGTGTCCCCATGTTTTCCAGTGTCTCCAAGTGTCTCAGTGTCCCCCAGGTCTTCCAGTGTCTGTGTTCACAAGTATCCCCATGTCTCAGTGTCACCATGTCTCCCTGCTGCCTTTCCCTCATCCCTAACTTACCTGAGCTGTAGAGCTGCTGTCTGGACTCTGTGCTGTGTAGCTGCTCCCCACGGATCAGTGAGTAGTAGAGAGAGGCAGAGATATGCTGTAACTTCCTATCCCTGCCTCTCTCCACATACAATGACCCCTACTGGTCCGTGCTGGTATTGCAGAATAATCTCTGTTTATACTGAGAAAAATACCTACAATTGTATTGCTGGTATAACTGCAATACCGGCACGGCCAGGCATCCTCAAATACCGGCTATGCCAGTAAAATACCAGTCAGGTGGCAAATCTAAGAATAGTGTGTAAAAAAAATAAATAAAAAAAGGTAAAATAAAAATAAGAATATATATATATATATATATATTATTTTTTTAAATGGGCCTATTCCATGGGCCTGGGCCTGGAGCTGCAGCTCCATCAGCCCCTATGTATCTAATTTATTCCCTGACCCGCCATATTTCTCCTCCCCTCCAGCCCCTACATGCGTTTTATTCCCTCCCCCCCCATCTTGTGCCTGCTGACTTCCATGTAGCATTGCTGCGCAGACCGCGATGGAGGATTTTCTGTATCCTCTATTCAGTTTGACAGGAAGTGCTCACTGGGAGCACTTCCTGTCAGACTGGGTAGAGGATACAGAAGATACTCTACCTGCAGGTCGGCCACGCTACATGGTGTGGCTATGCTCACTCCTACTGCTGGCCACCAGGCGTTTGTGACCTACAGGCGCTGCTCCTCAGGTGGCCGCACACCGGCCTTGAAGATATATATTGCTCACCGGGAAATTTAAGCCCTGGGCACTGTGTGCAAGGTGTTCCATATCTGGATCACCATTTTACCTTAGGGAGACCCCAAGAGTATATGAAGAACACATAACTCAAATAAATTGGCCTTTAGTGGGTTCCTGCTCAGTTTCCAAAATAGTTTTAGCTCAGTCATGCAATTACAAAGTCTAAATGTGACACTGATGACTGATCCCACACAAAATGGCAGCTAAGGCTTCCCCTGTAAGAAATTAGAAAAACCTCAGATGATCCTTTCAGCCATGGTGAGCCATGTCAGTGAGGTGTGACTGATACTCATCTAGGCATCTAAGCACTTTCCATTTCTGGATTACCCTTTTACCTTATGAAGACCCTAAGCATATACAAACAAGCCAAAACAAAGGGAGAAAGATTGAGAAAGAACAAATCAACTTTTGTTGTATACCCAGTCAGTTAGTTTTTTCACTGTTCTTTGATGACATCTCCCAAATGTAATTTGAGGTTACTGAAGATTTTAATACCATGCTCTACTAGAAAGAAAATATTGTATTTTTTGTTCTTCTTTCTCTACACTCCCTTGCAGTTGATATTGATTTCTTATTCATGTTTTTCTTATTCAAGTGCATATATTGCTTCCCAGACCATTTTATCTTCATTACCTCATTTCTAAATTGATCTTAGTGTTGTCATTGAGTTTACTGGTATGAACATTTTAGTTAATGACTGATTAGGGCATTTGTATGGCAACTTTAAAGCACTCATGGAAGGAATATCGGAGCTTTGTCCTTTATATTGTGATTGGTCAGCTATCATCCAATCAGATGACTCTGTTTGCTCTCCCAGCAGTGCTGGAGCAGAACCTGGGAGTACACGTGATGCAGAGCAACATATTGACTGATGAGCCAAATCATGTGGTTCATGGGACATTAAACAGCCACACAACCAATAATTCCTAATAACCTGGTACACCACAGATCACTGTAGCTTGCTTATCTTATGTAACATGATGTCATGAAACGACTGTTGAATGCCGCATTCTTGTAGATGATTCTTGTTAGACATGGACTTCTCATTAAATGCAATGTTAAGAAAGCACCAGACTATTTCTTCTGGCAACACATATTTCTCCTTGTTATCTCATGCATATCTCTACTAAGACAATCAAGGGCCCTTCTGCTTATTGTTCCCCAAGTGAAGAACATTAAGTGTAATGACATCATTCCCTGCAAGTCACTACGTGATGATATTGCTCACAGAGAGAGTGAATGTGTTCTCAGAAAGTGACTACAACCAGTCATTGTTCCCAAAAAGCGAGGACTGTTATACTGATTGGTCAAGGTCCAAAATCACCCAGACCATTACAATTTCTCCCAGAGAATTACCAGTATACGATATAGTTCCATAGACCAACTTATCCAAAATTAGACATAGGAAAGCTAGATATACAAATTACTCAAGATACTAAAGATGATTGAATAGAGACAGGAAACTCTGCAGTTTAGAGCTCTTAGAAACCTAAATCCCTGTTGTCTACATTTTACATCAAGTGGACCTCTCGCATTAGACTTCAGAATAGTTACCAAATATTATATTATCACAGTGTATAATAGTAATAAACCAGGTTTTCTGTAGAACAAAACACAAAAGGAGTCTAACAATTAGAGAATCACATCAAGTATTCAAAGATACTGTTGCACCAGTAACAATTTTTTTATCTACTCTAGATCATCGGGATGCACACTGGACCCTGACACACAACAGCTGAATGGAAAAACATCAAAAGGTACACATAGGAATTTCATATAAATTATTGGGGTTTTTTTTACAGAAGTTATTGTATTATTAAACAATGAATAAGAATTGTAAACCGCTAGGTCTCAAACTCCAAACAGAATTAAGGAATTATAAGCACATAATGGGTTTTATTTGCAAAACTACAGCTTCAATAACAATCAGAAAAGTTAAAGGGACACTACTTCAGCTAATTGCACATTAGAGCACGCAGGACGTGGGAGGGGCAGAGCGGCGACCCAGCGATGAGGGACATCGGCGCTTGGATAAGGTAAGTAAATGATGGTTTTTAACCCTTTATTTACTAGGGAGGCAGGGGGAGCGATAGTGCTAGGAATATAGCTTTGTATTCCTGGTACCAAGCTATATTCCTAAATAAAAGGACACTCCACTGCCCAAATACAAAATAAATAAAATCACCTTTTAGTAGATACCTGCATTTCTCTTGTCTGCAGCCTTTGCACGCCCTCCTCTTTTAACCCCACTCAGACTTTCTGTGCTTGTCTTCCCAATACAGCCCAATTAGGAGTCTTGCAAGGCAGGTGCTCTGAGCTATTGCTGCTTCTTGAGTTTAGCTCAACTGAGCTAAAGAAACCAGGAATTCACAGGATCGGTTTTGTGCTTGAAAGCCAAGTGGGTGTTACCAGGTTAATTTTTAAAAGTGTCAATTTCTACTGAAGTCTGCACTTTTTGCTAAGTTCCTTAGGGGTCAGGAGTGTCCCTTTAAGTGGACTTAAATTACATAAACATTTATGTAGACATCAAAAGATTTTTTGAAATGGCACTCTAAATACCAAAACCAGGGCCGGTGCAAAGAATTTTGGGTACATAGGCGAAGATGCATTTTTCCGCCCCCCCAAAAACATCTTCACCCATGTGCCTCTTAACCTCCCTTTTGTGTTTCTTATCCTGTCTTTTAAATATCTGACTCCCTTTGCCTTTGTGTGTCTCCTATCTCTCCTCTTTGTATGACTCTTACATCCTCCCACATTTTGTGTCTTACTCCTCCCAGCCCCTTTGTGTGACTCCTTTTCTCCCAGCCCCTTTGTGTCTCTTTCCTTCTCAAGCCCCGGTGTGTGTTTCTTTCACATCCAGCCCCTCTCCCTGTCCCTTAATGGTCCCCTCCCTTCTCTGACCCTTACTGTACCTCTCCCCTCTCTCCTCCTTTTCCTGTTCCTCAGTGTTCCTTTCCCTTCCCCCTCCTTTCCCTGTCCCTTAGTGTTCCTCTCCCCTCCCCCCTCTGTTCCCTGTCGCTTAGTGTTCCTCTCCCCCTCCCTCCTTTTCCTGTACCTTAGGGTATCTCTCCTTAGGGTATCTCTCACAGACACTGTCCCTTGGTGCACCACCCACCCCCATAGTGGTCCCCTCCCCTTCCTGGTGTGCCTCCTACCTTTCTTGTAGCGTGGCTGAGCGGAGCGAAGTTCCTGTACCATGGTACACTCCGCTTGGCCACGCTACAGTCAGGGGTGTATAAACACTGACAGTCACACACACTCAGTGACAAATACACAGACATCTCTGACAGCCAGACTCACTTATCTGACACACTCATTCATTGACAGACACTCACACGCACACTGACAGGCACACAAACACTGACAGACTCATTGACAAACACACACTGACACACACAAACTCACAGACACTGACAGACACGTACTCACATGCACACACGCACATACTGACAGACACACTCACACACACTGACAGACACACATACTCACACACACACTGACAGACACACATACACACACACTGACATACACACTCACACACACATACACACACACTGACAGACACACTCACTCACACACACTGACAGACACACATACACACACACTGACAGACACACTCACTCACACACACTCACTCACCCACACTGACAGACACACATACTCACTCACACACACTGACAGACACACATACTCACACACACTCACTCACACACACTGACACACACACATACTCACTCACACACACTGACAGACACACATACTCACACACACTCACTCACACACACTGACAGACACACATACTCACACACACACTGACAGACACACATACTCACACACTGACAGACAGACACACTCACTCACACACACTGACAGAACCATACAAACTCACAGACACACATACTCACATGCACACACACACACATTAATAATCTAAATTAAATTTACATTTCCCACCCAGCCTCCCTACCTGGAGAGCTGGCGTGGGTATCTCATTGGTGGTCCAGTGGGGCTGCTGGGAGGCGTGCGGCTGAATTGGATGCCGAGGGAGCTCTGATCTCTCTGATGTGCTCCCTCGCAGGCTGCTTACTGCTGCCGCGGGAGCGGGAATATGACGTCATCAGTAAACAGCCTGCGAGGGAGCACATCAGAGAGATCAGAGCTCCCTCGGCATCCAAATAAGCTGCACGCCGCGCCGGGGATCCAGGAGGTGACCTGGCAGGAGGGAGCACTTCCCTCCTGCCGGTCACTGGAATTTTGCGCCCCCAGAGCCGGTGCGCCCTAAGGCGGCCGCCTGTGCCGCCTTATGGACGCGCCGGCCCTGACCAAAACTACTAAAGCAAAACATGAGAAATGGCAATGTAGCGGACCCAAGGTAACCCGACTGGTTACCTTCCTTCAGCCGGTCAGGAACCATGTAAAGGATTGTAACCGCAGCCGGTTCCCTTATTTACCACTATAACGTCTTAAAGCATAGACCTTAGCAGGGCTAACCATACAGATATCTTAGCCATAATTTATATAGTTAATAAGAGATCCTCTATCTAAAATATATAAATAATTGAGAATACAATATAAAATAAGGATTGTCTTGGAAGCAATAAAGTTTTGTATTTATAGATATTTTATTAAATAAAAATAAAAATATAGACATATAAAATCCATTGCAATAATTAACAGCAGAGTTTATAAAATTAAACTATATGCTTGCAATATCATTAAAATAGAATAATATGCCCTCCTGAACATGTCAACATGTCAGCCTCTCAATCATTATAAGATGGAGCAGTGTTTCTGTCTCCAAATCTCTTCTCTCCCTGCGTCCTAATATTAATAGTACACATATTTATACCTTTTAAATGTTCATTTTAGGACCTTCCTTAACTTGGCAAAGATACAAGGCCATAACTAAAACGTAAGGGTGCACACGTCATGGGAAATTCCATTAAGCTAAGACAAAATGGCGTAAGTTAGAACTACGCAGCATATTATGCACTGAAAGTAGGTAAGAGGTTATTGCTATTACGTTGCATAGCCTTGAAGTTTGTTTATGCATTAATTGTTATTGTATTAAGCAAAGACAAAATGGCGTAAGTTAGAACTACGCAGCATATTATGCACTGAAAGTAGGTAAGAGGTTATTGTTATTAAAGAAACATTGTATGAAAAACAACATGTTCCATTTCTAACACCTTGTCAGTTTGCAATATCTCTTAAAGACAAAGTACACAGTTTAAACTTTGCACTTTGCATTCTAAAACTTGTAATATTTGCATTTGCCCATAACAGGACAAATACACCCATTTCCCCCAGTAACTGGATAACACACAGTCCTGGAGTTACTTTGCAATTTTATTGGCGACACACGGCTTTTATGCATAACCCCCTGCAAGGGGCGGATCACACAAAACATACAAGGTCACCTCCCAGGATCCTCCCCCTCCCTGGGTCCCTAGCACGGGAAGGGACTCTGTTCACTTTGTCCCCAAAGCCCGCCACTAAAGTCACAGGGTTTCCCACACCAACCGCCAGGAGTCTTCTTCCCAAGAGCCTCTGTGTCTGTGTTTCGGCACGGGAAAAAGGGGCTCTTTGTCCCTCAGGCCCATGAGAGCTTACCAAACTTGCCAGTGCCCCAAAAATGCCCACACCAATCTCATGGACCCTCGTCTCGGCCCTTGACCGACTAATCTCCGTTCGCGAGGTCCTGGGTTGAAACCCAGACAAGGGAAGCGTCTCCTTTCGGGGTATGAATGCCCACCCAGGGAAGCACTCATTAATTACTTTCCTTGCGGTTTTTACACCTCTGTGGCGAGTGCG
>OW240914.1:134668885-134691317 GCA_933207985.1 Pelobates cultripes | reverse complement strand
ATGCTACGGCAAGTAGCAATTTTCATTTAAAAAAAAGCAAACCTGTACAAAAAAGCAAAACCTACAAAACAAAAAAAAAAAAAATGCAAACCTACAGAACAAGTTTCACTGTTTCAACTGAGTGTGTTGGTAGTGTTTAACCTATTATGCGATGCTTAGACACATTGTGATGACACTACCTCTTCAACCAAGCCAATGATTTATTTCTTGTTTGCCTTTACAATATTTTCCACAATCCCAGAGCCAGGTGTACGTTACAAAGACAGGTGCACATAGCTTGTTATCTTTGGAACTTAAGCGCACTGCTCAAATTAATGAGTGATGATTGCATTTTGCTTGATTGGTCTTGAATCCCATTGGACATATCTATCTGCAATTCATTTTTTCCATAGCTTTTGGTTTTGTAAATCTTTGTTTCTTGGTTCGTTTTTTTCCAAGAGTAATTAAAGATGCAGAAATAAGAAATAGATCAGTTTTTACACAATGGTATGGTACATAAAATAGCTTCCACCTAGCAAAATGTACATAATGATTTTTGGGTTACAGTTTAAATTCTTACGTCAGTGAAAGGAGCTCTTTCGCATGACCACAAGTTATCCTGTTCTCTGAGGCCCACTGCACTGCCTTTGGAAGGTAGTTGAAGTATAGAGGTATTATAATCCCATATTACTGCTAAGGTGCCTGTTCTCTTTATCGTGGGGTTCCCCATGCCATTTTCCCATGGTTATTTTTTTTGTTTGCCAGGAGTCCCGATGCTGTGTGGGTCATGAGAGTAGTCCTTCCCTCTCAGCTAAGTCTCTTCTGTTGTCTCCTCATGTTGTCTGTCGTATGGATTATACCCCTAAAATGTGGCATGGGATTATATCCATCCTGCATGGGTGTGGTGTGGATACCTCTAATCTGTGTACCCTAAAGAATACCCATAGCGCGAGTCCGAGATGTATCGTCCACGCTTCCTGTAATCTAGGTGCACGAAGGAAGAATGAAAGATAGTGCTAGTTCCATTTATCTGTTTATTAATATAGGTGTGTCAGCCATGTCCTGAGGGACAGAAAAGGCAGATGAACACTATAAGTTAAGTTTAATATATTAGATCCGCTGTACGTACAAGGAAGAGAAGGAAGAGGAAAGAAAGAGAGAGGATGGGGGGTGAGAGATAGAGAGGGAAAGAGAGAGAAGATGTGGAGGGATAGGGGAAAAAAAACAAAAAAACGGGAGGGAGGTTAAAGTAAAAATAGGTAGGGGGAAAGGATGGGGGGGGGACCAGTTGGATTGTGCGGCCCCAGTCCTGCAGGTCGCCCCCGCCCACCTCGTTTCGAGCACACTCAGAGCCAGTGTCTCCTACCAGGAGACGTTCCCCTAATTTTACTCATGGGGTTGGTTTCCATGTTCATCCCTGGTGCACAGGTGGTACGTCCATGTCCTCCAGATCTCCTAGTGTTTCTCCATCCTTCTACTCTCCATAGCTTTTGTTAACATATTTACCTTTATCAGTTGAATGAAGAGGGGAAGCTACTGCGACAGACCTCCTCATTGTAACTGTCAAAAATAAAGTAAATGGGGACAAAAATGCATCTATAATAAATATTGTACTGTGATCAATGCTTTTTTGCTATTTAAGAATGATGACTCTTAATTTAAAAAACATTTAAAAAAATTAAATGTATGTATGCCCTGTCACTCATCACACCACAATGATGCTTATATCTGTTCAGTAGTTATATTAGATTATATCCACATAACCTCCTTCCTTAACATGAGAAGCAGAGTTGGACATTTTGAAAATAGGAAAAACAGATCACACGTGACCAAATTATCAGGTTAACAAAATCACAAATAATAAAATGTAGTCTGTTATTTGTCAATACAAATTCAGCTCAGAGAAAGGAAGTGGTCTTGTCATTTAATTAATTAAATTATTTGTACTGAAACCAAATTGACATTGACATTGACACAGGCTCTGTTTATTTTGCTTCACCCATTGAGTGCCAGTTGAATGGATAAATAGTAGTAGCAGGAGTTTTAATTACCTTAAATTTGAGATTAAACACTAAACTCCATCCTACATCCATTACCCAAAATAGCAGGGGACTGGTTAAAATGAACCTACAATTCAAAAAATAACAATTTAAGGTTCCCTTATAGTGATGTGATCACTGTCTATTACCCTATTAGATTAAAAGTTAATTTAAATAAAGATGACTCTTTGTTTAAACTCCTCTACTGCAGCCTCCACCTATGCCTCCATCGATGTCGGCATCCAAGCTGAAGTCACTTGCGATATTGTCCAATCCAATGCGTCTCATAAAGAAGCACTGGATTAGAGCAGTTGTCCTCAAGCCAGTCCTCATTGACCACCAACAGTACAGGTTTTGTCAGTATCTCCATTTGAAAAAAAAAAGGAAAATATATAAAGCATTGCTGTCCAACCTGCGGCCCCCCAGATGTTGCTGAACTACAACTCCCATGATTCTTTCAATTAAAAAAATAGCCAGGGAATCATGAGAGTTGTAGTTCAGCAACATCTGGGGGGCCGCATGTTGGACAACCCTGATATAAAGCCTGGACTTTTGGTGGTCCATGAGGACTGAGTTGGGGACCACTGGATTATCCACAATGCATGTGTGGCAGAATGCAGTGCTCCTTCAATCAAATGCTGCTATGAGCAGCATATGACTGCAGGACCGATTTTCACTCAGAGGAGGAAGCATCTCTAATGGCTGTAAGGAAGACACCTACTAGAGGTGTATTTAACCATGAAGTTAAAAGATTGCAGTTTCTATTAAACTGTATTGCATGGTTTAAATGACAGGACTACTGCACCACTACATTGAGCTGATTTGGTCTGGGTGACTTTAGTTGTCTCTTAATGAAAAGATAAATGACAGGAGGGACACCAGCTCAGCTTACCTAGGTCCACTTGCTTCTTCCCTAATGGTAATTCCATTCTAACACAAAGTTCCAGAGTTGCCCAGATTCAGTAAGATAATAGTCTCCACCCACCTACATGCTCTGCCATGGACACTAATGGATGAATTTATGAAACACACCTTCTGATCTGTATTATTAATTCTGTATTTACCTCTAGTGTATGTTGAATTCTAATGATTATGTTGCGCCCAAACTCAGTTTGTTTTTAAAGCAGACTAAAAGTAGTAACCCAACTTCACAAAACTATAAATGTGCATTTCAGGTTGAGTTAATTGATTTGGTGCGGATAGATGTTTGCTCCATAATGGAAAATATCGTGATCGTTAAAACACAATACAAGGAAATAAACACTATAATTGCTTAAACCTTACCATAAACCAAATGTGCTTGTTTTATTTGTGTACCCTTTAAACTTCTGCACAACACTTAAGAGAGATTAAAACATACGCATTTAAATCTTTACTCCTCTACCTCCAAACGTTATTGCAAACTATTCTTATTTTTAACCTGAAACTTTTGTAATACACCTTTAAAAAACTCAAAGAAAAGGATTATGTCAAATAGGAGCTGAAAACTTCCTCTCTGAGTCTTTTGGCGTCTTTTGCAGTTTTTATTTTTAGAAGAACTGTTCTCAGTTCTAACTGCGTTTTGGATTGTACTTCCTGTTTTGAACTCATGGGAATTTTTTGAATTTTACTATGTACATTTTTAGAAAGCTATTTGAAAAATGGTATGGCTTGGTATGCTCTGTGCAGTATAAGGAATTAATTTTCATGTGTTAACAGAGTCCGTTTTAAAATAAGTAAATACGATTCATTTTAAAAGTTGTTTTTTTCTAAAGGTTTTCTAAAGGTTTTGGATTTATCCTCGTTTTCCGTTTTAAAATACGACTTTGTCCCTACCTTAAAATATCAAAGCCCTCGGCCCGTGTCCATGTGTATTTTTTTTCCAATGAACATATTTTTCATTCTTCCTTCTCAAAATAATAAAACCATGAATAAGAACATCAAAGAGATATAACTGTTATTTGATTGCGCTCTATAATACAACTTGCAGACAAAGTATTTCTATCAGGAAACCTTTTATTAGTAGACATCTCTGGGAAAAGCCTATCTAAACGTAATGGTCTTTTGATCTGCTCTATTTACATGTCTGATTGCATGAAACAAATTACAACTTTGAGGAAGCTTTAGGGGAAGACAATAGCAGTATATAATTACAGTAACTGTCTATTCATTTCAGCAGCTGGGATATAATATATCATTACAAGAATTGAAAATGTGTTCTTTAAATGTCAATTTCCTGAAGTGCTGAAGGGTCTGCCAATGGAATTGTACAGAAAAACAAATACAGAAAATGCCACTACTGATTCTTTAGACATCCACTGTATTTTGGATTTTGTGTGTGTGTGTGTGTGTGTGTGTGTGCGTGTGTGTTTTAGAGCAGAATGCATACTAAGCTTTTAAAAAATGTATTTGCTTGATTAACGTCTTCACTACCAGGAACCTTTAGTTTAAAAAAAAAAATTACATAGCATTTATTTAGAACATGATCATATATGTAACAATTTTGTTTTGTGCTACATGAAAACAAAATTATGTAAATTCAAACACTTTTTTTAACTTAATTAGTCATGCCTCACAGAAATATTGGAGATTAAAAAAAGTTTAAAACACCATATGGTATCTCTTTTGTCATGGTATATCTATGTTATGATATATAGTAGGTGTGGCAATAATAGATTAATAAAACTGATCAAATAGCTTGCCTCAATGCATTTGTAGGCAGTCTGAGGGCATTTTCAGAAATGTAGTTTTCTTAAAATGACTGTAGAATGGAATTATGTATTAATTTTTGCACAATGCCCACATGTAGTAGGTAAAAGTGTCAAGTTACATAGTTTATTTTAAAATACAGGGATTGGAAAAATGTAATGTCGCTGAGATTAATGCAAGGTGCTTTAAAAAAGTCCCTTTAAAAAAAGTTTATACACATAGGGGAATAAAATAGGTATGTGCATGAATTGAATGGGTCAGGCTATCTAACAGCTGGGTAATTGTGACTTACAACTCTTCCTTCTGTTTTAATTATCAGAAATGTTATATTAATAAACCTTAAACAGAGAGATGTATATGTTTCATTGAATTAAACCATCTATAGCTTAAACCCTCCAGCACCATGGACAGAGACAGTACATTCAAAATGAAACAGCAATAATAAGCAAAGATTGACATTTTAATTTATCTAAAGATAATACATTAAACATATGCAAAAAAAGAGTGATATTAAGGGGGGGTCATGGTCAGCAGTGAACAAAGATGTCTCCATAACTCCTTAGTTCTGTGCTTCCTAATCAAATAAATGCATACTAACATGACATTCCATTCATATGAGGAGTTAGAAGGCAGCATATACGGCTCTCAAACTTCAAATATCATTCAAGAGGATATATTTGAAGAGATCTAACTGTGGATATAACACTTCTACATAATGGCACGGTTGAGACCTACCTCGTAAGATGGACACATTGTCCTCCACACCAGCTTCTGTGTATACAGTGAACTTCTCTGGAATAATTGTGAACTCTCTATGAATGAGAGCTGACTATATATTTTGGGAAGTGTTCTAACATTTCCATATTAAAACACTTCCATACCTACTGACACTGTCAGAGCCCTATATGAACATAGGGCCTTAAAACCCATTTCTTTAGGAAAGCTTATGGCCTCCCAGAGTAACCTCTACCTCACATACCTGTCTCTTGCTTTCTCCTAAAGGGCAGCACTCTATTCTTTCCTCCAACTCTGCTTCACTCCCACTTTATTTGATTATTTCTGTCCTAATGTGTTTTATACCTGACCTCCTATAGACTGTAAGCTCGTTTGAGCAGGGTCCTCTTCAACCTATTGTTCCTGTAAGTTTTCTTGTAACTGTCCAATTTATAGTTAAATACCCCTCTCATATTATTGTAAAGCGCTACAAAATCTGTTGGCGCTATATAAATGGCGATAATAATAATAATAATAATAATAATAATATTACACTTGGAAACTTTAAAGCAGTGCTAAAGGCAACCAATATCCTTGGTGTTTCAGAGTCAGGGCCTGGCTTAGAGTGCCCAAAGTTGGAAAAGTGTCAGTAAGTGTAATTCTACATGCTTTATTGTGCACCTCATCACAATCAAAAGTTACTGGGCTGAGGTAAAACAAAACAACTAAAAATACCTTTAGGGAGCTCTTCATGCACCATAACCTCTTCAGCCTGCTCTAGTGGTCTAGTGTCCTCCCAGTTTAAGTAGTCAGTCTAACAGTTTAAAAATGGTTTGACAACCTGAAAGAAAAAAATAATGAAGATATGGGAACCATAAGATGCCCTGTACCCGTCCTCTCCCAGCACAGGTTGAGTCATTCACTTAGCTCGACTTGGTTAAAAAAAAAAAAAAAAAAACAGACACGATTCCTTTAAGGAGCACAAGGGAGCATAGTTATACCACAACAGGTGGGACATGGCCTGACTCTCCAGACATGAGGCCCTGAAACCATCGCCTGGTTCCCATGACCTTACTATTTACAATAAGATACCACCAGTACCACCAGCATTAGGATTAATATTGTTACTGTCTACTTATGTCAGTTTAGGTTAATTTTATGACTTTATTTTAGGATGCAATGTTCTCACAGATAGTTGTACCACACCACATACTCTTCAGATCTTCAAAACTTTTTAAAATGTAGTATATGAGAGATCTCTAGCTCAACTAGTACTTGTAGGGATGAGCCTACCTTGGGCCATGAGATTCCCCATTAATGAATACTAGGCTTGAACAAACATGTATAGGTATCCCAGTACTACATCGCAAGCCATACCCTACATTTGTTGAATGTACTGCTGTATATATAACCTTTCGTGTATATGTAACTGAAGAATATGTGTAATATTCATGATTCCAATGTTGTAGTATGATATGGATGAAAAATAATACACTTCAATTATAAAAATGTTTTTAATTATTTGACATCCTATCTGGAGTCTGTTGCCCCCTCCTTCTCTCTCCCCCTCTATTTTGCCAGATTATTAGAGAATAGATGTATAGCAACCTCGCAATTATAACAATACAGCTATATTAACAACTGCAGGGCAATTGCAAATTTCTTTAAATACTGCTGTAGTTTTGATTTGCATTATTATATATGTGTACCGCACTTGTGGTTAAAGGACCACTATAGGCACCCAGACCACTTCAGCTTAATGAAGTGGTCTAGGTGCCAGGTCCATCTAGGATTATCCCTTTCTACTGTAAACATTGCAGTTTCAGAGAAACTATGGGTTAATCCAGCCTCTAGTGGCTGTCTCATTGACAGCCGCTAGAGGTGCTTCCGCACTTCTCACTGTGATTTTCACAGTGAGAAGACGCCAGCGTCCATAGGAAAGCATTGAGAATGTTTTCATATGGATTGGCTGAATGCGCGCGCGGCTCTTGCTGCGCATGCGCATTCAGCCGATGACGGGAAAGGATGCAGAGAGTCCCCACCGCCAAGGGAGCCTGGCGATGGAGAAAAGGTATGTGTTTAACCCCTTCCTCACCCTAGAGCCCGGCGGGAGGGGGACCCTAAGGTTGGGGGGGGACCTAGAGACCCTATAGTGCCATGAAAATGAGTATGTTTTCCTGGCACTATAGTGGTCCTTTAAGATATTTTACTAGTTGAGAACTGTTAGGAGCAACTCATCTACTATTTGACTTCGTAATTAGTCACAATTGTATATCACACTTGGTTTAGGGAATGTGTTTGTCCTTTTTGCATATCATTACGTGTGATTGTACTCCGGTCTTACCACAGCCAGATCACTAGTTAGAGGGGATGGTTTACTGTTAAGTGCCAAAGACACACGGGAAGACTAATTATATATAATGTAGTCCTACATCGGGATAGGAAACAGCAGCCTAATTAGTTATCGCCTTGCATGCTATTTTATTAATTTGGCTTCTATACCTTAGCATTTTTCCTTCCCTCTCACTCCATAATACGGTCTTTGTTATTTGTTACTTTTTGGCTACATATTTTACTTCTAGAGATATTATGTTGCACTAACAACAGAGTTGCAGCTTTACCACAACGACAAGAATAGATGTTAGTTTAATCGGTATTCTAGAAGTACTGCTGTAGTTCTGACTTTCATCTCATGTTACTGGATATAAGCACCGTACTTGTGGTCAGGCTATACTACCAGTTTAGATTTGGAATGAGTCACTCATGTACTATTTGATCTTTTAATCATTTATGTGTTTTAGCAGATCTATTAAAGTTTTTTTGTTTTCCTTTTGTATTTGTTTCATACTATCAGACATAGTATAGACTTTATCTGACAGACATGTAATTTATTCTATCTTCCTCATCTGAGGGATCAAATTTATATAATTACTGTTGAGTTCCTTTGTGGGATACACTTCAGTGTCTTTCTTCAGTTTCTGTTGCCACCTATTGAAATTTTTTTCACTTACCTTATTCCAGCTTTGAAGTCCCTTGGCGCCGGCTTCATCTACACCTTCTTCGTGTCATTGCGAGATGGAACTTAATGCATATGCATGGTGAATGGCGACAACATTAGGCCTTCCCCATAGAAAAGTATTGAAAAAATGCTTTCCTATTGGGATTTTGAAAATGCTGGACTTCCTCAACCAAAGCATGAAGATGTCCAGCCTCATTTCACAGAGTTAAACAGCAGGACTGTAACAGCAGGAAGCGCCTCTAGTGGCTGTCTGGAAGACATCCACCACTAGAGGAAGTCTTAACACTGCAATGCAATCATTGCAGTTTCTCCAAAACTGCAACGTTTTACATTGCAGGTTTAAAGGGACAAGGGCACTGCACTCTGACCACTTCAATGTTATGAAGTGGTCTGGGTGCCTATAAGGTCTATTAGGTCCTGCTGTACATGGCTGGGGATAAGCTCAGCACAGGGTGTTCCTGGGGGTAGAGGATGTGGTGGTGAGTGTCCCAGGTACTCCAGCTAATCACTCTCAGCCAATTAGCTAGGGAAGTAGGGCTTAGCTCAGGACAAGTAATGAAAGTTCGTGCTGAGAGATTTCTTATTCTTGGGATATGGTAGTAGAGACTCGGGGAGCTGTGCTCAGAAGACCCCAGGTAGGAAGTCAAACAATTCAAAAACAGTTTGACTCCTTACAATGTTTTTGGGGGAGGGGCAGGGCACCCCAGTCACCATAACCACTTAAAGCTTATAATTGCCTAAATTAATTAAGACCACTGAATTAAGATACAGGACATCACAGAGAATCCTTTTTACATAAAAGAAAACAATTAATGATTGTTACTGAGTCTACACATTCATGTACATAGTTAGGATTTTGTTTGTTTGTGTTCGAGTGAAAACCAGGTGTCTTTCATTTCAAACCATGAATACGTTTGGTACATTCAGGTGTGTTTCAACCTCAGTAATGGTCTACCAACTACAAACAAAGGAAAGCGATATTAACCATGAATTACGTAATGTTTTTCTGTGGCAGAAGGTTAATCAGACACTGCACAGAGGGAGCAGCACAACTGATTCTTAAGCTTAACTGGTACAATCCATTAGAGTGATTTGAATTGACATGTAAAGATTTGTTACCAGATGGTTAGTAAGAATAAATTGTCAATCACTTCGAAAACATGCTGCATGTCTGTTCAGCAACATATGTGAAGTGTCCATGGCAATTAACCTCTGATAAAATATTTATATATTTTTTTTTTAATTTTTAAATGCTAAGTAAATTGTTAAATGTGTCTATCAATATTTAACCTGATTTTCCGTATTCCTTTCTTTAGTTTGTCAATTGTTCCAAGAAGGATTTCAAATATAATCACTGTTTCTTGTAGAATGATCTGTAGTTTCAGTTAATGAACTACAGAAATAATGCTGCTCCATATTACCCATAACTTTTTCATAAAATTAAGGAGTGCTTTTTCTGGAGGAATTTTTACTCTGTTGGAGAGGTCTGAAACCCAAACACACACAAGCAATCAACAAACATCATATCAATGATTAATTACAACAACATAGTAAATAGCCAGCTGAGCATTATGTACAAGCAGTTGGAAAGTAGAACGCATGCCAGTTTCAAGTTAACAAAACCCAAAATAAATAAACTGAAAAACCAATATATAAAATACCAAGTGCATTAAACAGCCAAGAAACAAATAAGACATTGATCCACATTGAGCAACAGTGTAGATAATTGTTCAATCTTATTTCCTGGAGGTATTGTTTATATCTTGAATTAATCTTAAAATATTTTTGTTGCTGGACCTAGAAACCAGTCTCACTCTAACTTAGCGAAAATATTTCATAAATAGTATCCCACTTCTAGGTAGATATCAGTATTTATGGCCAACGGTTGCATGGTCTATTCTAGGTAGACTGTATTTAAGGTTGTATTTCAATTTTATCACACTGCAAGGGAAATTACAATCTCATATTTATCAACTTGTTTATGGCTAAAGATCAATGCAATCTCAATCTCACTTCTTCAATGCTTTTCCACACTACTTTTATCATTATAGTTTTAGTAAAATGGGTCACGTATTTTGCAACATTTTAACAAGGCTTTGAAAATTGTATACAGGTCAACATCTCAAATGACTTGAAAAATACTTTTTTTTTTTACATTTATGTAGAATCCCAATACACAGACAAACACACACAAATAATACCTGAAAGTAATTTTGAACACTTTAAACATACACTGCAGAGCACTTATAAAACATAATGGTTTAATAATACACCTGTCACCTATTCACCGAAAGTGCCATGTTTTCTTGTTAACCTTCAAATATTGGCCTATGGAGATCAAAGTTACAAGATTAATGGAAAACTACAGGGAGTGCAGAATTATTAGGCAAGTTGTATTTTTGAGGATTAATTTTATTATTGAACAACAACCATGTTCTCAATGAACCCAAAAAACTCATTAATATCAAAGCTGAATATTTTTGGAAGTAGTTTTTAGTTTGTTTTTAGTTTTAGCTATGTTAGGGGGATATCTGTGTGTGCAGGTGACTATTACTGTGCATAATTATTAGGCAACTTAACAAAAAACAAATATATACCCATTTCAATTATTTATTATTACCAGTGAAACCAATATAACATCTCAACATTCACAAATATACATTTCTGACATTCAAAACAAAACAAAAACAAATCAGTGACCAATATAGCCACCTTTCTTTGCAAGGACACTCAAAAGCCTGCCATCCATGGATTCTGTCAGTGTTTTGATCTGTTCACCATCAACATTGCGTGCAGCAGCAACCACAACCTCCCAGACACTGTTCAGAGAGGTGTACTGTTTTCCCTCCTTGTAAATCTCACATTTGATGATGGACCACAGGTTCTCAATGGGGTTCAGATCAGGTGAACAAGGAGGCCATGTCATTAGATTTTCTTCTTTTATACCCTTTCTTGCCAGCCACGCTGTGGAGTACTTGGACGCGTGTGATGGAGCATTGTCCTGCATGAAAATCATGTTTTTCTTGAAGGATGCAGACTTCTTCCTGTACCACTGCTTGAAGAAGGTGTCTTCCAGGAACTGGCAGTAGGACTGGGAGTTGAGCTTGACTCCATCCTCAACCCGAAAAGGCCCCACAAGCTCATCTTTGATGATACCAGCCCAAACCAGTACTCCACCTCCACCTTGCTGGCGTCTGAGTCGGACTGGAGCTCTCTGCCCTTTACCAATCCAGCCACGGGCCCATCCATCTGGCCCATCAAGACTCACTCTCATTTCATCAGTCCATAAAACCTTAGAAAAATCAGTCTTGAGATATTTCTTGGCCCAGTCTTGACGTTTCAGCTTGTGTGTCTTGTTCAGTGGTGGTCATCTTTCAGCCTTTCTTACCTTGGCCATGTCTCTGAGTATTGCACACCTTGTGCTTTTGGGCACTCCAGTGATGTTGCAGCTCTGAAATATGGCCAAACTGGTGGCAAGTGGCATCGTGGCAGCTGCACGCTTGACTTTTCTCAGTTCATGGGCAGTTATTTGCGCCTTGGTTTTTCCACACGCTTCTTGCGACCCTGTTGACTATTTTGAATGAAACGCTTGATTGTTCGATGATCACGCTTCAGAAGCTTTGCAATTTTAAGAGTGCTGCATCCCTCTGCAAGATATCTCACTATTTTTGACTTTTCTGAGCCTGTCAAGTCCTTCTTTTGACCCATTTTGCCAAAGGAAAGGAAGTTGCCTAATAATTATGCACACCTGATATAGGGTGTTGATGTCATTAGACCACACCACCTTCTCATTACAGAGATGCACATCACCTAATATGCTTAATTGGTAGTAGGCTTTCGAGCCTATACAGCTTGGAGTAAGACAACATGCATAAAGAGGATGATGTGGTCAAAATACTCATTTGCCTAATAATTCTGCACTCCCTGTATAGTGTCAGGAATACAAACACGTATTTCTGACACTATATCTGTAAAAAAATATTTTAGGTAAGCTACCCACTATTAGAAGAGTAAAGGTTATTTTACTCACCTGTATTCTAGCGCCATGCGGATCTCGTCACGGCTGTCCCCTTCCCTGACCCACTTCATTGGTTGAGATTATCAAAATTAACAATCTCAGCCAATTCAACATTGGGATTCTATCGTCCACAAGCGTTAAAACGCCTTGCTGCATAAAGCAGCATCTCCTCATAAAGATGCATTGAGTCAATGCATCTCTATGGGTGGCGTTCAGCATCTCCATGCAGAGCATAGAGATACTGACCGTCAGGACTGCACAATGTGCAGCACTGACCCAGGAAGTATCTCTAGTGGTCATCTGAGTGACTGCCACTGGAGGTGTCCATAGGCAGAAATGTAAACACTGCCTTTTACCTGGAAATGCAGTGTTTATATGAAAATGCCTGCCGGGATATACTATACTTTAAAGGAACATTCTGGGCACCATAACAAATTAATCTCATATAGATTTATAAGTAGTGGGCAGCATCTTATTCTAAAGGGTTAAACCGTTTATAAACAATTTAACCAAAAAGTTGTAAAGACAGAACCCCTCGGCTTTGTCCCAGGTTTTCCGGCGATGTCCAATGCTCTGAGAAAATGAGGACTAGGCAATATTGATCACTAGCTATCATAACTTCCCATTTACAAAATTGTGCAAGAAAAGTTTGTACCCCTCCTCCAACTAACAATGTTTGATTAACCGGTTGGAATACATTGTTGATGCCATAGAGTTTAAGCTAGGTTTGAAACACAATTTTTTTTTAAATGAGGTATATAAATTTTAAATCAAAAAGAACCAAGAGGAAAGAATTCCACTTGGAACTACAGGGAAGAAAATATTATGAGAGAGAAAAAAAAAAAGGGTGAATATCCACTAACCAACTGGTAAAACAACCCACACCCTAGGTTGAATAAATACACAAATACTAAAATAGAAAACGCATAGGAAACCTAATACCTTAAACCAGGAGTGGATATCCACACCAAAAAGTAAATATCAAAAAGAAAAGAAAAGAAAAAACTAATTGTAATAATTTTATTCTCATATTGCCCCAATTGGCTATAATAGCTATTTAGTAGTACGGCTTAGGTCAAGTTATTTAGTTTTTTCTTTTCTTTTCTTTTCTTTTTGATATAAATTTTAAAATCTGCAGGAATAACATGTGAATAACGTGAAGTTACATAAAATGTTTAAAGGAAGTATGGAGAGGTGAATTAATACATAAACCTAAAATAGAGTAAATTGACTTGATGCACATATAATGATCTGGACAAGGTTGGTTTGCTTTAAAATGCTTAGTAAATGGCTTGCAAAATTGCAAAATAGCAGATAGTGATCAGAGAATAGAAAATAATTGTATGAGAACTTGGTGATAGAGCGCAGGTTAGTGAAGAACAGGTCAAGGTCTTCATGTTTAAAGACACCATGCTTTATTGACATTGCAGATTTATATAAATATTAGGGGTAATAAATATTATACATATTGCTTCCCCTCATCTTTTCTTCCCAACCTATCATGATCTCATTTTTACTATAAAAACATTACATCTGATTATCTCTACAGTGTACCTGATGATTTAGTGCTTGAAAACTGCTGACAGGCCAAAGTTCAAGGTTCTCTCTAATTAACAGGTTATTAAAAAGCTGGTTTCATTCCATTCATTACTAAATTAAATGCTAAGGATTGATTTAAACTTATACCACTTAGCTTGTCTCTAGATATTTCGATTTAAGCACTGCTTTAGTATATGCCAAAATCATTTGTCCTGCATCATTTTCTAGAGATTATTTAATTGTGATCTTCACAAATAGTACATCAAACATTTTTGCTCAAAAATTGAGATAACATATGAGTCCACATTATTAAATGTTTTGCAGATTTTAAAATCCCAGTGTCATGCAAAAAAGCCTGCAAAGGGTTAATGTGAATCTTCCCATGAAATTCAAAGAGGTGTAAGTTAGTTTTAATCTTTAGGAGGTCATACAGTGGAGCACATCCCCACCTATATTTTGGCTTTGAATCCCGGAGCACATAACTGCAGGCAGACTGAACTATGCTGACATCGCAAGCACTCAAACACTTCAGACCTCAGGTTTTGTTTTTTTCAGAAATGCATTTTAGCGGGTTACACTGCCCATCTACTGTTCCAGCTCAACCTTGCATGATGCATTCTTCACAACCACTTCTCTTTCAAGTGTTTGAGTTCTAGTCTTGATGTCTGAAAGCACATCTAAGTACAAAATCCTGGGTCAAAATCCATTCATCCATTTAGCCTATTACAAATAGAACAAGGTTGTTCAATCAGACCTGCTCGCAGCAGAACCTTGGATGGTCAATGCCTGATGTAGTGTATAGTGTAAGGTAAACAAACTGAAAAAGGACAACAGACACAGTAGCTAAATATATAGAATCACAGCGGAATGGCTTTAAAACAAAAAATTATTTATTATATAAATATGTAGAATATGTATTGAATTTAAGAGAAACAAAACAACAAAAAATGGTATACATTTAAATAAAATTCATCAGCTAGATTTTAATTATCAGACTTTTAAGTAACAGTGTTTTTTTAACTTGTTCAGGATGAGAGAGACAATCTCTATGTTTTGCGACAGTTTAAATATTTTTAGTGCCTTTGCAGTTAAAATATACACTTCCTAGTACTCTGAGAATATTATTATTATGTTATTTATATAGCGCCATTAAATTCCGCAGCGCTTTGAAACCCGAAATAATGAAGATATGTTTTTCTTATAAAACAAAATTTAGAAATACTTTAAAATATTTAGCATATGGAATGAGATGTGATGTTACATGAAATGTCGTACAGACGTAAAGTGCGGTGACTTAGGATATCAAAGAAATGCTTAAATGTTTATAAATATTTGTAAATGTTACTCTGTATGTTGCTCTAGGTAGGGACCTGGTTATCAAGTGAAATATCTCTGTTTATTAGATATGTATAAACATTTTGTATTGGAAAAGGTTTTTATAGTGCATATGGTCAAAACAACAACAACAAGAAAAATCACACATGCAAAGACAACAAATCTGTGCAGCTTATCTGGCAAGTCTACCAGATTCCTATGCAGAGATGAAAATGAAATAGTTTATTGCGGCATTTATTGGCATTAGAAGAGAATGGAATTTTATTTTTATGGT
This sequence comes from Pelobates cultripes, assembly GCA_933207985.1. Lineage (NCBI taxonomy): Eukaryota > Metazoa > Chordata > Amphibia > Anura > Pelobatidae > Pelobates > Pelobates cultripes. The sequence goes on along the minus strand of OW240914.1, from coordinate 134,675,712 downwards.
GTTAATTGAGACTTTCATGTTGCCAGATTTCACTTAATTTGAGGCAACTTAATACTGTTAAGGCAGCTTAACCATAAACTTAAATAATAATGCAGTTGTGTACCACTATTCCATGCAGTGGAATTTTCTCCCACTACTCCCCTTTTGCCTTGAGGTGCTCCTGGAGGTTACTGGTGCACTTAATATATAATTGTATTATACTAAGGGAACAAATGGCAGTCAGAACAAAACAAAAAACACATATCTTGCTTCTCAATATCATCTGTTTTTTTTGTTTTTTTTTTACATAGCATGGATAGACTGTTCAATTACCCCAACCAGCATGTATCAAAGAGGGATAAAAAAAAGGCCTGGGTGCACTGTACCTTGGAAACCAAAACTGGTACAAAGAGGAATCAGTTTATCAACTCAACAAGGCCTGGCTGAAATTAGCCTTGTTGGCTGGCACAAGCTGGCTACTACTTCAGTGTATTGCTAAACCGAACTTTAATTAGAAATGTATTAAGTGTGCATGCTGACATGCTTTTGGAGATAAGGAACTGTAGCAGCACAATAAATTAGACCTAGCACTGGCCCATGAAAAGAAGGCACTTTAAAACCCTTCTAAACTAGGATTACCATGATTACTGTAATCTGCCTTTTAGCTAAACTTTTTAAACATTGTCTTCATAGAGTCTTTGTGGTGGAGTTTTAAAGGGTTAACCAGAAAGTTAAAGGGGCAGTGTATATGTACGTAACAATAAATTTAGGTTTGGGAAGCTATACACGAAAAGATAGTTCTTGTCATAAAATGTAGTAAAACCGGCTATGGCAAATAGTCCTTACTGTCATATATCTCTTACTGTATACAAGAAAAAAAAATCTAATAACAAGTGAGAAAATATTATACAAGGCTCGATAGTTGCTATGGAAACAGTAATATTTATGCATGTATTTTGTTTCAAAATAGTTCACAAATTATGTAGAACAGACGATTAAGCTATTCATTTGTACCACATTTCAGTCTTGGTATGATCTACAATTCCTATTAATGCTTTTAACATATATATAGGCTTATGTAGCCAACAATATCAATCAATATACAGTTGCAAGAAAAAGTATGTGAACCCTTTGGAATGATTTGGATTTCTGCACAAATTGGTCATAAAATGTGATCTGATCATCTACGTCACAACAATAGACAATCACAGTCTGCTTAAACTAATAACACACAAAGAATGAAATGTTGCCATGTTTTTATTGACCACACCATGTAAACATTCACAGTGCAGGTGGAAAAAGTATGTGAACCCCTAGACTAATGACATCTCCAAGAGCTAATTGGAGTGAGATGTCAGCCAACTGGAGTCAACTGGAGTCCAATCAATGAGATGAGATTGGAGGTGTTGGTTACAGCTGCCCTGCCCTATAAAAAACACACACCAGTTCTGGGTTTGCTTTTCACAAGAAGCATAGCATGTGAATGATGCCTTGCACAAAAGAGCTCTCAGAAGACCTACGATTAAGAATTGTTGACTTGCATAAAGCTGGTATCTCCAAAAGCCTTGCTGTTCATCAGTCCATGGTAAGACAAATTGTCTATAAATGGAGAAAGTTCATCACTGCTGCTACTCTCCCTAGGAGTGGCCGTCCTGTAAAGATGACTGCAAGAGCACAGCACAGACTGCTCAATAAGGTGAAGAAGAATCCTAGAGTATCAGCTAAAGACTTACAAAAGTCACTGGCAAATGCTAACATCCCTGTTAGTGAATCTACAATACGTAAAACACTAAACAAGAATGGATTTCATGGGAGGATACCACAGAGGAAGCAACTGCTGTCCAAACAAAACATTGCTGCACGTTTACAGTTTGCACAAGAGCACCTGGATGTTCCACAGCAGTACTGGCAAAATATTCTGTGGACAGATGAAACCAAAGTTTAGTTATTTGGAAGAAACACACAACACCATGTGTGGTGAAAAAAAAGGCACAGCACACCAACATCAAAACCTCATCCCAACTGTGAAGTATGGTGGTGGGGGCATCATGGTTTGGGGCTGCTTTGCTGCATCAGGGCCTGGACGGATTGCTATCATTGAAGGAAAAATTAATTCCCAAGTTTATCAAGACATTTTGCAGGAGAACTTAAGGCCATCTGTCTACCGGCTGAAGCTCAACAGAAGATGGGTGTTGCAACAGGACAACAGAATGGCTTAAACAGAAGAAAATACGCCTTCTGAAGTGGCCCAGTCAGAGTCATGACCTCAACCCGATTGAGATGCTGTGGCATGACCTCAAGAAAGCGATTCACACCAGACATCCCAAGAATATTGCTGAACTGAAACAGTTTTGTAAAGAGGAATGGTCAAGAATTACTCCTGACCGTTGTGCATGTCTGACCTGCAACTACAGGAAATGTTTGGTTGAAGTTATTGCTGCCAAAGGAGGTTCAATCAGTTATTAAATCCAAGGGTTCACATACTTTTTCCACCTGCATGGTGAATGTTTACATGGTGTGTTCAATAAAAACATGGCAACATTTCATTCTTTGTGTGTTATTAGTTTAAGCAGACTATGATTGTCTATTGTTGTGACATTTACTCACATGAATAATATAATATATATATATATATATATTATATCACCAAGTTGGGGGTGTGGCTTCAACAGATTCAAGGTTGGACATCTGAGATTGCTGTCCAGAAGAGTGCAGTTCTAGAAACAGCTAAGATACTGTGCAAAACCCTCAGACCTGGTAGAGGACCTGAGAATGAGGAAATAACATATAACCAAAATAATATATAACCCAACCGGCTAACGGCTAAGATACTGTGCAAAACCCTCAGACCTGGTAGAGGACCTGAGAATGAGGAAATAATATATAACTCAAATAATATATAACCAAACCGGCTAACGGCTAAGATACTGTGCAAAACCCTCAGACCTGGTAGAGGACCTGAGAATGAGGAAACAATATATAACCCAAATAATATATAACCAAACCGGCTAACAGCTAAGATACTGTGCAAAACCCTCAGACCTGGTAGAGGACCTGAGAATGAGGAAATAACATATAACCAAAATAATATATAACCCAACCGGCTAACGGCTAAGATACTGTGCAAAACCCTCAGACCTGGTAGAGGACCTGAGAATGAGGAAACAATATATAACCCAAATAATATATAACCAAAACGGCTAACGACTAAGATACTGTGCAAAACCCTCACACCTGGTAGAGGACCTGAGAATGAGGAAATAATATATAACTCAAATAATATATAACCAAAACGGCTAACGACTAAGATACTGTGCAAAACCCTCACACCTGGTAGAGGACCTGAGAATGAGGAAATAATATATAACCCAAATAATATATAACCCAACCGGCTAACGGCTAAGATACTGTGCAAAACCCTCACACCTGGTAGAGGACCTGAGAATGAGGAAATAATATATAACTCAAATAATATATAACCAAAACGGCTAACGACTAATATACTGTGCAAAACCCTCATACCTGGTAGAGGACCTGAGAATGAGGAAATAATATATAACCCAAATAATATATAACCAAACCGGCTAATGGCTAAGATACTGTGCAAAACCCTCACACCTGGTAGAGGACCTGAGAATGAGGAAATAATATATAACCCAAATAATATATAACCCAAATAATATATAACCAAACCGGCTAACGGCTAAGATACTGTGCAAAACCCTCACACCTGGTAGAGGTCCTGAGAATGAGGAAATAATATATAACCCAACCCAAAAGGGGTGAGAAAATAATTTTTTTCTAAAATATATATATTATATATATATAATCTCATCGGATATTTACAACAATCCTCACATGTGATGTTCCAGATTATGAAAGGAACCTAATAATATTAGTACTAGTATTAATGTTGCTATTAAAAGTGTTTTTTATTCCACCCAATGTTATGTAGAAAATGTATGAGGATTTCAATGTCCTCATAACGTAAAATATGGTAGTAAAATGCAGAATCAAGAATTTCCAGTGAGTTTGTTGTTGAAATATTTCAAACTAGCACTGCATGCTATAGTTAACTTTAGCGGAATTCAGCATACCATGTCAGCATCAGGCGTAACTCTTGAAAAGCTATGTTGTCAAGCAAGCTTGCTATCACTACATGGTATGCCAATCATGGCACCACTGTTCTACATTGTTAGTATTCTCAGCACATCAGCTTGTTCCACTGAAAGCATGGCATTTCTTGAACGAATAAGCAATGAATCTGATTGGAACAAATTCCATTTATATTCCAAAAATAAAGATACAAATAAACAGGCACTTTTACAAATTTGTTATATTATAGGATACTATAGTGAATTACAAAAAAAGCCTGAAAAAAACAATCATACTGGACTTCATTTGGTTGCTATTGTTAACAAATAATAATAAACACATGCATTCACATAAAACAAGATAAATGATTGATGTCTTAACAGCGATAAAGACAAAACATTATTTATACATATTACGTATCGATCAGGGTTTTATGATTTATTGTGAATAATAAATATCAAGATATATAAATATGTGGATATCAATCTATTTCACCATAAATGCCTGCAGTATGTTCTGTGATAATGGAAAGTCCTGGCGTACATCCACCAATGGCCAATGAATGGAAAGGCATTGAAAGACCGTAGTATTCCTTTAAGCTCCTTAAGTTTTGATAACCACGAGTTTTACCTTTTAGTAAATAACATGTTAAGAAATGGAAGATCTCTATTCACCTAAACCAGAAATACAACTAAGGACCACAGAATATGTATATTTTCACGTATCACGCACTCCATGTGTGCCTTGGTGCTTTCCTTGTAAGATGTCAAACCATTCTCGTACAACTTGACAACTTAAAAGGCTTTGTGCCCCATTAGCCACATCCAGATTCAACAGCAGGAGAAACAAGATTGCTCTATAAAGCAATGCAGGGCCATGTCGGACTGAACTCCTTAGCTGAGAGCATCAACAAGATCCTGCTTCAGCTATGCTATGCTATATAGAAATATCCATCTTCTCCTGCATCTAATGCAGTACTTGTACAGGGTAACATTGTCGACCATGCTAAATCAGTTATCTTACTGTTGGTTGACCCCAGGGCACTCATGGCACTGTAGCCACTGATGGCAAATCAAATCACTTAATAGACTCATTACATCACCTATGGAATTGGGAATCTATCATCTTTTGACGAAAGCTGTTGAATATGGCAAATATGTATTTATGTGTAGTATTGGTGTGTTTGTGTGTAGTGATGGTGTTTGAATGCAGGGGTGTTCTTGTGTGTGTAGTGATAGTGTTTGATTGCAGGGGTGTGCTCGTGTGTGTAGTGATAGTGTTTGAATGCAGGGGTGTGCTCGTCTGTGTAGTGATAGTGTTTGAATGCAGGGGTGTGTTTGTGTGTGTAGTGATAGTGTTTGAATGCAGGGTTGTGTTTGTGTGTGTAGTGATAGTGTTTGAATGCAGGGGTGTGCTCGTGTGTGTAGTGATAGTGTTTGAATGCAGGGGTGTGTTTGTGTGTGTGTAGTGATAGTGTTTGAATGCAGTGGTGTGTTTGTGTGTGTAGTGATAATGTTTAAATGCAGGGGTGTGTTCGTGTGTGTAGCAATAGTGTTTGATTGTAGAGGTGTGTTTGAATGTGATTTTGTTGTTTCAATGCAGGAGCATGTTCACATATAAATATACATTGCCCCCCCACACACACATACAGATGTACATTGCCACAAACAGAAACACATTTATACAGTGCAACACAAAAATACACAAACATAGACTTCCACACACAGAAACACACAGACACATACATACTCAAAGATATCCACACTGACACACATAAACAGGTACAGTGGCACACACATGCACAGATACACATACTGACACACATGAACATATACACACAAATGCACACACTGACATCTTTGCACAAGCACTAACTTATATGCACACGAGGCTCAGACAGATAAACTCTCCATCCTGCTGTGCACATTGAACAAGTCTTTCCCCCAGGCCTCAGACTCACTGCAGACCTGCCTTCCAGTATTTCAGCACCGGAGCTGCTGGCAGTGTCAGTGCAGCCAGGAGTGGCCCTCTGATACTGTTTGGAACGCTGGTGTGATTGCACCTGCTGTACCGCTGGTTCCACATATCTTTTTTCCACCAGCTAATTTGGCCTAACATTTTAGATATTTTTACAGCTCAGAATAAAAAGCACCATGCCCTGGCCAGTTCCCACTGATATCTGGTTTTGTAAATATATCCCATGGTGTGATAATTTCCCTTAAGATGTTGTCCCCTTAGTTTCTTTTTTCCATAAAACTGTTCATAAAAAAATCAAAATGGTCTTGTTGTTTTGTTTGAATAAATGCTATTGTATTTCTTCAAGCCATTTGCATTAGTTTGTACCACACTCCCACACTACTCGCTTTGTGCAGAAATGAAAAATACAATTTCTGATTGTCTAAAGGTTGTGCGTAGGAGGTAGAAGTCTGTAGTCTTTTCTTTTTTCACCATATAAATGTGGAATTAATTCATACTATTTTGAAAGTTTAATTTTAGATATTAGATTATTAATAATTGCAGCAAAATATGTTTTTTTAGATGTTCTATCTAAAGTTACATCTTTTTACCATTTACATGGATACATGTTTGATCTGCTTTGGATTTTTACAATCCAATTTATGATGCCATTAACTGTTTAAATGTTTGCTAAGTTTATCTTTCTACTCAATGATACATAAGTTCAGAAGACCGTTTAAAAAAAAAAAAAAAAGGCACTGGTATGGACAAAAGGTAGATGGGGCAGGGGAAATTAT
>OW240914.1:134607982-134668785 GCA_933207985.1 Pelobates cultripes | reverse complement strand
ATAAGATGACTTTTTAACCCTGGAAAATCTTCTCCAAAGTCGGGGGTCGTCTTATACGCCGGGTATAGGGTCTATATAGCTGCCAGGGGCACCCTGCGCCCTCATCGCCGGCCCTTCTAATGCTGCAGCCGCCTGAGCGCTCTATAGAGAGCGCTCAGATGGCTGCCGCACTGCCTCTCTTCTCACCTCCCCTTCCCTGTGCAGAGTGGGTGGCCGAGCTCCTCTTCGTCCTGTCAGTCCGGCCGCGTGGTACAGGAGATTCAGTTACCTGTTCCCGGCCGGATTGAAAGGAAGTGCACACTGAGCTCGGCCACCCACTCTGCACAGGGAAGGGGAGGTGAGAAGAATGTAGGGAGGATTGGGGGGGGGGAGTAAAAAGAATGGAGGGGGGGAGTAAAAAGAATATATCGCAATTAGCCTCCTGTGTGCTAGACCAGCAGGCATGGATTATATGCCCAAACAGCCTGGCACATACCTGGGCTTTAAATGCTATTTCAGATTATCATTATTTAATGTCTTGCTGTGTAGCTCTGTCTGCTCACTGTACATCATGGCTAATTTTTATTTGGTGTGCATTGGAAGAGGGGTAGTCTTATACGGCAAGTATATCCTAAACTCTATATTTTAACTGGAAAAGTTGGGGGTCGTCTTATACGCCCAGTCGTCTTATACGCCGGAAAATACGGTACTTTGACAGAGTTTGCCAGTTAATCATTTTATGGTCGTACTATCACAAAATCCCAAAGCCTTGATAAAACCTGGTATACTTTACTTTGTTAACACATCTAAGTGTCCAGTGCTGCAGCCTGTGTTGGACTGTATAAATAGCATGGAATGTATTGATACAGCTACCTGCCAGAAATTCCCAACACATGGGGCATAATATACACAAATGCATAAACCCAGTGACATTTATAGTAGAAACGTTATTCACAGTGAAAGGTTATTATTATAAACAAACTAAATTAAGCCTTGCTCTCAAACTCCTACTACTCCTGGGTGGCAGCAATGACTATAGTACACATCAGCCCCAATACGTACAAAAAACAAAGAAAACATTTACTTGTCAGTATCCCAAATCCCTATGCACATTTAAATAACTGGAGTTTTTTTTAGTAACAAAATAAAGTACAACTAGGCAGAGTATACCAATGTAAAAACTCTGACTAGGAGTACCGAAGAAGGGCTAAGGGGGTAGCAAAACGGGCATAACCCTATATACAAAACAGCATAGAATAAACTATAGTAAGAGGAAAAATTCCCTAAAAGGAAAAATAAAAATAAAAAAATTCCTCCACTAGAACTACCCCCAATTTAACAATACATGTGTGTTATAATCAGATAAAAATACATATGTAGAAAATAACAATAACCTTTATTAAACACCACTAAATATCCAAACCAAAAGAAAAAATAATAAATAAAAAGTGCAGTCTGATCTCGGCTGAAAGAAAGCTGCTGAGCACATCAAGACCACATTAAATATAGTAGATACAGATAGGGTTGTTACATAACACAGTGAGTCTAAACAATGTAACAACCTCTGACAGAAAGACTCAAATGGCAACAGCAGCTTATAGAAAAAGCCAAAATAGTACTCAGCTGTGACCCTAAATATATCTAAATAGGAGGCACTGTATAATATACTTTCTAAATAGTAATACTAGTAAAGGAACCCTTACTTACTAAAGCAAAAAATAAATAAAAAAAAGCAAAAAAACAAATAATAGATTACAGATCTATTAGTGATATCCAGAAATCGAAAGGATAGTAAGATGGGTAGTAAAGAAAACTGATATAGAAAGTGAACAGCAAGCAGGAGGTAAATCCTCCACTGTAATTCTCTAAAGTAAGAATATATATGCCCCAATAATACCCGTTGACCGGCCGGTCATATGTAAATATGGGTACAGCTAACGTACAAAAAAGTGTGTGTAAAATAGTATAACACAAATGTCCGCATCAAATATTGCCCAACGCGCGTTTCGGCGGGTAAACCGCCTTTTTCAAGGGCATCCTGTACAAGGGCACATTATACAGTGCCTCCTATTTAGATATATTTAGGGTCACAGCTGAGTACTATTTCGGCTTTTTCTATAAGCTGCTGTTGCCATTTGAGTCTTTCTGTCAGAGGTTGTTACATTGTTTAGACTCACTGTGTTATGTAACAACCCTATCTGTACCTACTATATTTAATGTGGTCTTGATGTGCTCAGCAGCTTTCTTTCAGCCGAGATCAGTCTGCACTTTTTATTTATTATTTTTTCTTTTGGTTTGGATATTTAGTGGTGTTTAATAAAGGTTATTGTTATTTTCTACATATGTATTTTTATCTGATTATAACACACATGTATTGTTAAATTGGGGGTAGTTCTAGTGGAGGAATTTTTTTTTTCCTTTTAGGGAATTTTTCCTCTTACTATAGTTTATTCTATGCTTTTTTTTAGTAACGTCAAGGTAAACCTCTTAGGTGAGTCCTACACTAACAATTCACCCTGCAGTCTTCAGTCTAAAGCTAAAATCTCTAATGAGACAGAGAGAGGGCTATTTATATATTGGTAGTGGGAGTTTGAGTGCAGGACTTAATTTTGAATATTTGTATTTGCTTTTGTATTACACAGCCATGTTACAATGCTGCCACCCACCCCATGTGTTCACTATTAAGGGTTAATAAGTGTGTAGGGGTTTAGAAATATAACCCTCTCTGTCTCATTAGAGATTGTATCTTTAGGCTGAAGACAGCAGGGTGAATTATTAGTGTAAGACTTACCGAAGAGGTTTTGCCTTGACGTGGATGGTTAGCTTACACTTAAATGGCAATTAGAGTGATCCTTAAAACCTCCAGTTGTCGAAATGTACATAGGGATTTAAAATAGTGCACAAGTAACTTTTTTTCAAAAGGTTATAATTATAGTTTATAAAACACCAACACATTTCGCAGCTCTGTACATAGGTTGAATTGATTCAAGTAAAATGACAAAAGTTACAGTACATCTGAGACAATACAAAATGTGGCAAACAAATATAAGAGCTGAGGGCTTTATTCCAGTGAGAATTTACAATCTAGTTAGATGATAACAGAAGATGAAAGGAGCAGATTATTGTTAGATCTTTGAGGGCAGGCTGGAATATATTTGTTTATTAGTGAGGACAAGTAATGTGGAGTATGGGGTTAGTTAGCATTTAGGATGGACTTAAGGTAGAGGCGAGAAAGGAAGGCCAGTTAGTAGGTAGGTTATTGCAGTAGTTGAGAGGAGAAATAACAAGGAAGTGGTTGAGTTGCTTAGTGGTATCAGTGCTCAGAAACTGACACATTTTGGAATTATTGCATAGGTGGATTTGGCAGGATGAATAAAGCAGTTGCATATTGGAGATGAAGGACAGGTCGAGAGGTAGATATGAGGGTCACCTATATAAGGGTGATATTTAAAATGTAGCTGTTGATAAAGAGAAGTATAAATGGGTAAGAGTAGAGGACCAAAGACAAAGCCTTGCGGTACTCCATTTGCCAGTGGCAATGAAGAGGAGGAGTTGCCAGCAAGTGGCACAGAAAAGGACATGTATGAGAGTGGATCCAAAGAGAGAGCTGAGACTCCGTAGGAGGAGGTGGCAAATTGTATTGAGAGCAGCAAGAGATGTAAGATAAATATATAGTAGTGGCTAGTGCTTTTAGCAGAAAGAGAAATTTAATTTCTCGTCTGTTTGGCCAGCTGTTTTTGCCTCACAGACTTTGCAAATGTAGCACCTATGAGCCACATACGTACATGCACCTTGGGTCAGACTGTTTGAAAACCGACAGTCTGAATGATCTTCCCTGCTTCACTCCCTGCTCAGAAGCACTGTCTGACTCAAGATGCATGAATATGACTGAAGGATCGTGTCATATAATAAAGGTAGAGATGTGTTTTTCTCAATTTTTTTTACATAAACTTAATTAAAAAAATCTATTTTCTTTCGAAACTTGATGATAGGATTACTATATAAAAAATAGTTATTAGGTGACAGTAGTTCTTTAAATTGTCAAATTAGATTCCATTTAAAAAAAACTGTTCTGTTGGCAGCCCTCAGCATAAACAGAGCAAAAATTAGTAGCACAGAAAAATGGTGACCGTGGTGACTGGCACATTCCAGGACGTATATGTCTTTTGAATTTCATATGAACAAGCATTTATATATTAAATGGACACAACTGTGAAAGATCTTATAGAGTTAATGTTTTACTTGTCAACCAGTCTAGCCAGTTCTCCTCTTTGTATATTTTTATATTAAGGACAGATAAACAGGTATAACCTTGTAACTTCTTAATCTTAATGCCACCACAACCATTATTTGCATATTCTGTTGAAATCTCATCTATTGTCTTCCATCTCAGGAGGTTCTCTGAAGACTACACTCTTGTCAGACTCAGAGTCACTGCAGGCCATGTGGTGGGACATGTCCTCTGCTTTGCCTCTCCGCTGCAAAGACATTCTTCCTCTCATACAGTTGGGTCAGGCGTACAGACTTCTCCCCTCACATCCATCTATTCTGCCTGCACTTTTGCCTTCCCCCCATCTTGCCATGCGTCTGGTTTTACTGTGCCTTGGCTCCCAGGAGGAAATGTGGATCCTACAGAGCTTGACTGAGCCTCCTCATCTTCCTGTCATTGGGAGTGGACCTTGTAGAGGGAGTATTCTAACCTCCTTACGAAGCATGTTAGAGGACCCTCCCCAGTATTGTGGCATTTTAGGAATTCAGCACCAAGGCGGGGAAGGTGCAGATGGGGTGTGTTTTAATATAATGGCAGGGCTCCATGCCCCACAACCTCCTGTAATAACATCAAAGGCTCTCTCCTGGGTGCTAGTACAGGATGGAGAACTGAAGGATAAAATGAAACACATTCTGGAGAACAACACTTTACTTCCATTATACACCTGATCACACACAGAGCTCGGCATGTTTACAATGATTATGCAAAAGAGAAATGCTTGTAATGCACAGATAATGCAATCCAAACTCATGCGGGTATACATAGCCTATATTAGACATGTATTTTCTTGTTATAGATAACAACTGATGCTTTTAAGCAATTAATATTAAGCCAGGCCTCATTAGTTAATGACTAAAATTAGGCTTCTGTTGATCACCCAGAGGTTTGCTTTGGGACTCATGTAAGGAAAATGAGGGTAAAATGATAGCTGCTAATGTATTTTTATAAACTATAATATGGTGAAGGAACTGTTGTTAGCTGTATATATAATTGTTGCTACTATCACCTCACGTCAGGTCACTCCACACAATACAAAGTGTAAAATGTAACATAAAAATACGTGTGAGAACACAATATAGAAAACTAATATTGCCACCAAGTAAGATATGGAATTAGCCTAAAATACACAATAAAACCAGACGATAGTGTAGTATATTACATCTTCTTAAAACATATGTATATTTGTATTTACCCAACTCACATGTTGTTGAGCCAACTATAGTATGCTAAGACTATTAGGTACTCCTTGGCAATAATAGTAATCCCTTTAATGTCAAGGAGTACCTGATTGGAGCCCTAAACGTCTCAGTCTTCTCTATTCGGCTCAGCAACATGTGAGTTGGGTAAATAAAAATGAACATGTGTTTTAAGGATATGCCATATACTACACTACGGTCTTTTTTTATTTTTTTTATTGTGTATTTCAGGCTAAATCCATATCTTACTTTCTGGTAATATTACATTTATATATTGTGTGCTCATCCATATTTTTATGTTTGTTTCCGATACTAAAAAAGGATATTTACTTTCTATAACAGTTGAAAAAAGAAGAATAAGGATGAAAATGCTATCTCAGTTTGCTGCTTAAGTTTGGCAATCTAAAAGAGCCAGTTTTGAATCATGCTCATTAAAGGGATACTCTTAAGAATCAAAACCACTCGATCTTATCGTAGTGGTTTTGGTGTGTAGATGCGGTCCCTTTTCTCAGACAATGTAAAACAGTTATATTAAACACGTATCGGAGAGGCACAAGAGACTCTTACATCCTATGTTTTTCAAAGGACTTCACACTCACCATCATCACACAGGTTGATGCAGTTGAATACAGGTTATGCTTCTCTCATAGTGAAGCATTGCATTGACAGATCACTGTGGCACGCATGTGCTGTATGTCTTCAATGCTTTTCTATGAGAAGCGACTGATTCTACAGAAGTCATCTGCAGAGAAGAGACTGTCACGGTGCTGAAACAATGGTAAGTTATAGTGGCGCAGTATTCTAAACTTTCAAAGAAACAAATCAAATTTTTTTTTTTTTTAAATTACTGTTCATTTAATTGTTCATATATATATATATATATATATATATATATACTCAACTATGTATTGAAGCATATTCTATGTATTCATACTCTTAATAGATGATGGTTTGGGCAAAATCCCAGTATTGTCTAGATCAGGGATGGGGAATCTTCGGCCCTCCATATGTGAACTACATCTCCCTTGATGCTTTGCCAGAGTTTTGGCTGTAAGAGCATTATTGGAGGTGTAGTCCAAAACATCTGGAGTGCCAAAGGTTCTCCATCCTTGGCCTAGATGGTGAAAAATCTTCTCAGCCATAAACAACTATCTTTAGAAAATACTTTGGTCAAAGTCTAAAATTATTTACAGTACATATACTATATATGTGTACAGTTCTATACATTTATATATGTGTGTTTTAAAAAAAAAAAAAAATTGTATTTGCATGACAAGAATGAACATTAGTTTAAAGCATATCTGTCAAATTATATTTTGATGCGTAATATAGCTATTGTAATAAAATTTCAAGGGAAGACACCCTATGACTTTGAGAGTAGTTTTACTTACATTCTACCCAGATTTGTACCGCAATACCACTATTTGGAGGCAATCCCTAACCGAATTCCTAACTTTAAAGGGTGTATGATATCTCCAAGATCTTTGGTGGCTAATCACAACAGCGCTCCTGTGTGCTTAATGCATGCAAGTGACATTTCTCAAGAAACGTGGTTTCACTCGTGACTCTGTCGCTACCTGGAATGTTTGCCATATTTCACCATTTGTACCTAGGGCAACGTTTCAACTTTTTCCACTGCCAGCGACGAATTCCCTACCTGAACAGGAACAGAATAGCCTGCTCTTATGTTTTGTTTACTCTGATTTTATTGTTTAATGTTTCCTGTTGCATTTTCTTTTCTTGTGGCTGGAGACACACTCACACACACACTCTCTCTCTCAAGTAATGGTTGATGTGATTTATGGGAGGCAACCACTAAGGTATCTCTGAGATAGTATGATTAGGTGCAATAAAAATGTTTGCAAGTAAAAGTCCCATAATGGGGGACTGAGCTTGCTTGGTGTGCTGACCGGAAGCCATTTTCATCAGCTCCTCAGCACAAATTGTAATTTTGCTGATAACAGCTATCCAGTAGTTCATCCAACTTTGTAAACCACCTAGCCTGATTCTGCGAGACACGGTGCATTGATAAATGCCTTTCTTTCTGTCCAAAAAACCCATCCCAACAGAGGCGCAGGTCTGAGGCCTACCGCATGCCGAAGCTTCAGTGCCTAGAGAAGCTCTTGGGTCACTTTGCAATAGCTTGTGCAGAGACTACATTCACTCCCGCACAGATTAACTAACCAGTCTGTCACCAGTCTGTAAACCGGTTATGGGTCGGTGCTTTCAGAAACCACACGCCACAACCGATAGCAGCACTGACCACCAAACGTGATTTGTAGGTATTACTGACTGAGATGCAGAAATTGATGGCGACTGATTCCACACTTATCAAAACGGAGGTGCAGGCTGTCACGGCTCAACAATACTTATCTCTTGAACTAATGGTGATAGAAGACCACCAACAATGCACAGATATTAAGATTGGGGGTATCTCTGTGGAGGAACTACCTCATTACATCTGGAGACTGCTAGCTATTATTCTGCTCCAAGCTATGGCAAAGAAGTTAGTCATTAACAGAGTCTACAGTCTCCCTGGCCTTACTCACTTCAAACCCACTGTGCTTCGGGACGTGAACCTCAGATGCATCACCCTACAAGACAATATCCAAATCATGTCGGCACTAAAGGGTAAAACACCCCTAACCTTTGAGAACTCGCCTTTTACCAATATCTCACGTCCGTCACTGCCCAACTGCGCTCTTCAATTGTAGCCCATCAATGGGGGGCAAGTGGCTCTCTGGTGGTGACTCGATGGGGGGAGGCCTCAGCTTTTCTAGAAAAGCTGGGACTGCCTAACCCGACTGCAGCCTCATTTGCGGGACCCCCAGCGGAATCATGGAACCCCTCCACAGTCACCCCTTTTATCCTACGGTCCATGCACTCACAACCAGCTCTTCCATGACTGGAGGAGGCAGATTCCTTTGGGACTCTCTATACGCAGAAGTCACATGATCTTTCTCCATAAGCTGACCATTTCATTTGGTTTCATTTTTATGTTTTTGGTTTTTTTTTCTCTCTGACAGAGACCCTTATTTACAGCAGCCAATAGAGAACTTGGGTGAGCAGCCTTTTCTCAAGGAACCCACCTATGCTCATTTTACCCGAATATTAGTCAGACAGTCTTGTCTATGGAGTGATCATGTATATTTTTTTTTACATTTTTCCAGTTATCTGAGGTTTATTATATATATATATATATATATATATATATATATATATATATATATATATATATATATATATATTTATTTATATTTTTTTTTGCACCAACACTTATATATAACATGCCTTTTTACGTTTCTGTACCACACATTCTTGCTGAAAAGGTGATATATATATATATATGCACCCTAAAAATAAAGAATAATAAAAAATAAAGGTCCCATAACCATCAAAAGAAAATTAGCAGGATAATAACTGCATTCAAACAGATAATTGACCAAATTAACATTTTTTAATTATTTTGATGAAAGAAAAGTTCACTTGGTGTGACTTTTTTATCTTGTTAAATTCATCTGAAATCAAAGCACATTAATTACTGGTACTGTAGAAACAAATGGTCCGTGAAAAGAAGAAAATAAAAGTTACAACTGCATATTTTTTATTGACATTGAGGAAATATTTTATGCATGCAATGGCAAAGTAAAGTCAAGACAGGATGCTGTATGCTGCACTACATTTTACAGCACAAGTGGTGTTTTCATTGTCCATGTACTATTAATGAAAGGCAGACTAAAAGGGCACTATATGCACCAAAACAACTTTAGCTTAATTAAGCAGTTTTGGTGTATAGAACATGTCTCTGCAGTCTCACTGCTCAATTCTTTTAGGTTATTTAGTTCCTACTTTTGGAACAACAACAAAAACTCCATTCCCAATGTTAAGTCACTTTTAATGTAAAACATAATAAAATTAAAAAAAAATTCATGCTGAAACCACACACACATACACACACTTTGTAATGCTAATTAGTATTTAAGTACACTCACACTGTGTACCCCAGAATTCTATTACTACTGCAGCTTCATTGGATGGTGTCCACTGTGTCCGAAAGGGATGGGAAGTAACAGGAGTTTAAATGCCAAATTGCAAAATGGAGGTTAAAATAACCAAGCTGTGATTTTAGAGTTGGACATTTTTTTTGTGTTTGTGTCAATTTTCCTATTTTTTAGATTTCTGGTCACTGCAATTCACAGATTATATATATCCTCCCAATGCTTGACATACACCGTGGTCATCCTTCCCCTCACTCTGCCTGATCCAAAACACATTTCTTTCTGCTCACTCTACGTAGCACATTTCTCAATTTGTCAGAATACATCCTATTATTCTGCCTGATGCATTTCCTTTCCCTTCAATCTGCCAGATGCACAGTGTGCCTTACACGCTGCACACTTCATTCCCATCACTCTGCCTGAAAGACTGCATGTTCCTTCCCATCACTCTGTCTGGCACATGGTACCCTGCACCCCTCTCACTCTTTGGTGTGATAACAATACCTGCCATGGCAAACTGCAACCAATGATCTTATTGATTGTATTTCATGGAGTATAATCATTTAAATTAAAGGTAAATTAATACGTATTAAGGACAAACAATCTTCTTAAATTGCACTTTTAACATAAAACAAACAAGCTCCTTATTTAGAAGTAAATAGTGTGCATATACTGTATACCCAGTGACCCACATATGAACTCTTTTGTACTAAACCTCAGAGCTGTCAAGTACATTTTCTAGGGACGTGGATAGCAGTTGCATGTGCACAAGCTATAAGATATATCTATATACATACTAAGTATAGAAAACTAACAAGCCTCCAGGATGCCTTTGAGCAAGGTAATTCCATAACGGACTGGACTCTGTCAGTGATACCTCCAGGGAATTTTGGCGCACAAGCTTTACTTAAAGTGATACTGTCATCGGTTATTATCTATGTATCATTACACAACAATTTTAAAAACTCTGGATATCGCAAATAAATATCTTTTAAAATTATTTCAACAGTGGTTTAATGAAAAGAAAAGGTTTTCTGTAGCTTCAGGTTTATCAGTAACAATCTCTGAGGGTTAAAAGTTTGTGATGCAGCGGCCACACTAAGAAAAAGAGCAGGTCTTTTAGTGGTAATTACAGCTATGCTCACTTGAGCTTGGTTATATTACAAATGATCCCATAAAAATAACATTTTATTTCCGTAAATCAGTTTAAAATAACAGTGAGTGTGTCACTTTCAAATCTTAAACTTAATACATTACAATTAATTGGCTGCATTTAGCACAAAATGAGCTAAACATTATTCTTGCAGAACTGCAAGTGAATACATTGATCGGGAAACAAAAATAATCTACTGAATGGAGCCTCTTTTTTTTTTTTTTTTTGAACCATCACTAAATGCAAGTTAATATTTAAAGAGTCACTATAGTCACCAGAACAACTACAGCTTAATGTAGTTGTTTTGGTGAGTATAATAGCGCTCTTCAGGCATTTTTATGTAAACACTGCCATTTCATAGAAAATGCAGTGTTTACATTGCCCCTATGGACACCTCTAAGTGGCCACTCCTCAGATGGCCACTGGAGGGGATTCCTGGCTTAGGGCTGCACAGTCAACAGCCCTGTCGTTGAGCGTCCCCACGCTCTACATGGAGATGCTGAATTTTCCTCATAGAGATGCATGGCTTCAATGCATCTCTATGAGGAGGTCCTGAGAGGCCAAAACAACATTTGGCCCCACCCCTGTGCCGATTTTAACCAATCCAATGCTTTCCCTATGAAAAGCATTGGATTGGATAAAAATCGGCCATTTTTATGTCACAAACGGGGCGGAGCCAGCGCTGGCAGACTCGCACGGCATTGGAAATAAGGCGAGTTTTAAACTTTTATAGGGGGGGCAAGCCACCTAAATGGTGGGTTTAGCACTATAGGGTCAGGAATACATGTTTGTGTTCCTGGCCCTATAGTGATCCTTTAATATGGTATTTAATTTGTATTTTAGGCTCAATATTATTGCAACAAATATATGAGAGAAATTTAAAGGGACTTGCATCAAATGTTTTAACCTTCATAGCCAAAACTTTTAAACCGATATACAAACTTATATAAAGAAAGAACAACTTTGAAAAGAATGTCATACATGCTTTTTAGCCTACTGAGTAAGGCAATTGTCCCATTCAAAACTAAAGCTTTTGAATGAGACAGTTGTCACAAAGTGATGCAAGTCTGTTTAAAACGGATTCTCTTGAACTTCAGTATTAGTTTGGAATTGTCAATAAAATGTATAGATCACCGGTTCTACTACATTAAACAGTATTAACAGTATAACTCACTTGCCTTGGACACTACACTTTTGTGTGTATAAATATAAAATATGCAGTCATTATGAATAGCGATCTATTTATACATATATCTATATGTAAAAAAACACATTTTGTAATATAATGGGCATGATGAGTAAATAAAAATGACTGCGTAGTACTATAAAACTTATGGCTGGATTTCATCAAAAATAGTACATATATGTCTATATATGTAGTTACAAACTGAGAAACAGGACTAATTATCCAAATTTCTACACAGAGATACCTTGACATAGATAGAAGCTATATGCTGCAAAAAAGGATAAACCATCTTCTGAGATAATGGTTGGCAGGAAAGGACAACCAAATACAGCAAATGTAGAAAACAAAAACACTGATGTAAACCAGGGATGGAGATTAAGGTATTACTGGTGTTAGTGCTCGCAACACCAAATATTCTACCTGTATGCAGGGAATAACAGTAAATCAATAGTGTCTGTGCTGCTGTTGGCTGACCCTTTTCAACAGGATCGGATTTTGAAAACTCAATCATAGTTTAGGGAAGCAAACTTCTGCAGAGTTGTAGCAGCACTGTATTTGATTAATTCCTCTGCAACAGTAAGGCACAAGATGGCATAAGCAAGCAATGCAGTGCAAAGACAGGGCGGGGGTAGGCAACCTTCGACAGTCCTAATGTTGTGTGCTACATCTTCTGTAATGCTCTTGCAGCTATAATGCTGGCAAAGCATCAGAGGAGGAGATCTATTCCATGGCATCTTCAGTGCCATAGGTTTCCTACCACTGATATAGAGCAATGATGACAAACCTTTTAAATTGCAGCAGTGGTTGATGGTTATCAGCCAGCCAAGAGTCCACAACAGCCATAGCTCCAAAGATTTGCCATCGGTTAAAGAGTAGAATAGGAGAAGTTTAGTTTCCCCACATAGTGGGAAAATAGTTTGATATTGCACATTTTTCCCCAGGTACGGGAAAGCATTTTATACTCCTGCTGGGCCTAGTGTTTCCACAGGAATCTATTGCAGGAAATACTGAGTCACTATTTATTGGCCAAGAGGGTGGCTGGTCACACAGGCGGCTGCTGCTAGCTCCTTGCAAAATTCCTCTAGTACCACGACTCCTTGGCAAAGAGTCACATGGGCCAACCTAGAAACAACAAAAGTGGTAATCATTAGATAATAGTGCAATTAGTGTGTGTGCTGCTGCATAAGAAAAATATGCTAATTATTCGTCACTGACAAGGAAATCAATAAATCACTTAAGGTAACACTATAGCATTAGGAATGCAAACCTGCACTCCTAACGCTAGTGTGCCCCTGTACCTACTTAGATTCAGCCCCCCTTTTCTGTGTAAAGACCTGGGGGGAAAAAGATTTGTACTTATTTTTTAAAGCCTGAATAATCTTGGCACTGCTCACCTCTCAGCTTCCCGTAATGTCACCAAGAAGGCATAATTTCCTCTATTGCTTGTCCAATTTAGTGCTTGTCGTAGAGGAGCATTGGGGACCTGATGCACATGGGTGGTGAACATCCAGTGTTTCTCATCACAAGGCATGAATTCAATGCTTTATTATGAGCTGCAATGTCATGTGGCCAAGTTTTTCTACAAAACTGAAATATTTTACATTGTAGGGTTAACATTACTGGACCACTGCACCCAGTCTACTTTGATGAGTCTGGGTGACTTTAGTGGTCCTTTAATGGCTTATGTTATTATAATAAATATTAATATAGTACTGACAGACATATTTTGGGAACTGAATAGTTACATTCTAGCCTAGCTAAATGTCACATTTCCACGTAGAATGGAAATCAGATTCAAATTGCTATTTATAGATTTCATGCCAAATATGAAATATGAAACAACCAATGCAAAACACATTGAGCAACAACTAATAATATGGCAGATGGGCCGCAAATGCTTAAAGAGACACTGTATGTGCTTTAGCTCATTAAACTGGCTACCATCCCAGTGTAAAACTGTTTTTTTAATGTTTTTATGTTTTAATGCTAAACAAGAGTTTCCCCACTGAGTTGCTTTGACTTATGGTGAGGCTGTGATTGGCTGAGAGTATCAGCTGACTGCTTTTTGCCTATCAGAGCTCCAATTGCCGGTATGAATGGGGATGACTACAAGGAAGTGTGTAATCTCAGCCTTAGCCACACCTATAGTTGAGGCCAGGCTGAAGGTAACCAGGTAGCCTCATTCAGAGTTAAACTCCTTGAATGGTTTAATACTGAATGGAGGGCTGGTGCCAGGGGGCTTCCAGGCACTATAATCAATTCAAAGAGATGACATGATTACAAAGACTACAGAGTCCCTTTAAAAAAACAATTTATAAAGCATAAAAAAAAAAAAAAAAGTGATTGCAAATACAGTGCTAGATCAGCAGTAACATTCATTTAATGCAGTGGTGCAAAGCCACAGAAAGGGGGATGTGACTTCAAACAGTGGGATGAGGTCAAATCAGACTAGCAAATGGGAAGAATAATGTATACCTTGTAATCTGACACTGAGCTTTAAATAGATATTCCATAAATACTGTATAAACTAATCAATGAGCTACAATACACAGATAAAACTATGAAAAATCCAAAACATCTCCGAGGTTCCTGTTTTGCTTAGAGGATTTTGTTCCCAGCATTTTAGTTCCTGACTGTCCATAGAAGTAGTTGTAGTTTGAAACATGATCATATCCGTGTGAGAAGTTTTTAAGTGCCAACAAGGCAAGTGCATCAGGTATACTTCATCCCTGATAAAGCATTTTTCTTTCATAATCTGGTCTTAATTTTCTAAATGCAATTTCGTATCCACCCCACAGCAGAAAACACATTCAGAGGCAATTGTTCAAGATATCAGATGAGGCAAAAACATGGTTCTTTGTTTAACTCACTTGCATATTCCCACCCACAATTCCTTGCAGTAGTAACAGCAATGTGAATGTGAGTGTTATGGCTTGTTTGGTATATGCACATGTGTTCATTAATGATTTCATCCACTGACTCAAGACAGGAGGGGGTTTCAATCACTTACCCCCCCATTATGAATCCATTGGTTTGATACCATTTAATATAGATAAATGTTAAAAGGACACTAGTCACCAAAACAGCTTTTTTTGGGTAGTAGTTTGGGTGTATAGATCATGCCCATGCAGTCTCACGACTCAGTTCTCTGCCATTTAGGAGTTAAATCACTTTGTTTATGCAACCCTAAAACACACCTCCCTGCATGTTACTTACTAAACATTTCCTATAAAGAGTCATCTAATGTTTCTTCCTTTATTACAAATTCTGTTTAATTTAGAATTTCTTATATCCTGTTCTGTTAATAGCTTGCTAGACCCTGCAGGAGCCTCCTGTATGTAATCAAAGTCCTATTTACAGAGTAGAAGATAAAAACTTTAAAAATAACACTATAGGGTCAGGAACACAAAAAAAAGTGTTTTCCTGACGTTATAGTGTTTAACTATTTAGTTGACCAGCCCTGTTTATCCCCCTTAAAAAGGTATTTTACTTACCTTTATTCTAGCGCCACGTGGGTCTGCCGGTGCAGACCCTGCCCCCGTTGTGCAGGACTGACCAGGGAGCACCTCTAATGGCCGTCCGAGTGAATTCCACTTGAGATGTCCCTAGGCACCAACGTAAACACTGCCGTTTCTCTGAAAAGTGTTTACATTAAAATGTCTGCAGGGACAGGATATACTCACCAGAACAACTACATTAAGCTGTAG
The DNA here is from genome assembly GCA_933207985.1 of Pelobates cultripes. NCBI lineage: Eukaryota > Metazoa > Chordata > Amphibia > Anura > Pelobatidae > Pelobates > Pelobates cultripes. The sequence goes on along the minus strand of OW240914.1, from coordinate 134,653,296 downwards.
TTGGTCTAGTGACTATAGTGTTCATTTAACGCAAGTTACATCTGAATGTAAATGAAACCATTTTGTTTTCATGCAGGCTCTATGAGTCGCAGCCAGAGGAGGTGTGGCTATGGCTGCATAAACAGAACCAAAAGTGATTTAACTCCCGAAGAGCAGTGAAACTTCAGAGCTATGAACTATTCTATTCACAATATTTGCACCGTGTCACCTCTGCAACAATAAAATGTAAGAATACACACAGCAATATTTATCTATAGCCTGGATCCTTGCACATCAACCATGGCTTCCTGTCAATCATTGTTTTAAACATTGCCATTTTCTCTCACAGCACATAGTATATTGAGGGCGGTGGGGGACACACCATTTGCCCAAAACAGCCATTTTATGTGACCATGCTAAAGACCGTTACAAAACCTTTCTATATAGAATTGTATAATTTTAAACTTTTCACTTTGAACCAAATACTTAACACGTCAGTTTTAAATCAGACCAACTTATTGAAGCTTTATATCAGATTACTTGGCATGCTCGGTTTATGTGAATTAGGGTTCTCTGACTCTTGCTCCTATCCAAGCTAGGGGTTACACTCACCTCTCATTGGAAGAGTCTCCAAGTAACTGACGTCTCACCAGACAAAGGGTTTCCTGAAAATTAGAGACTCGTAAAGCTCGCTGGGCAAGATCTCCAACCACCTGAAGGGCACAGAGGAAGACTATCACAAAGACAGAATTGATAAGGGGAAAATAGAGAGATTAAAAAAAAACAAAAAAAAAACAAGCAATAAAGCTGTAGCATTACATCCAAGGACAAGAATTATCAGCACGAGATGAAAACTCAGTAATTTGAATAAAAGAGGTTTGCAACTCTTGTTCTCGGATTTAGCTACTTAGGGAACTGAAGGCACAGAAATACAAATTATTAAAAATATTTATCTCCCTGCCTTTAAGCATTTCTCTTTGACTTAAAGCTACATGAAAGTTCCATGACCTAGGTATATATATATATACACACACACGAATACATACTCCCCATCTTCCCCTGGGTCTTACCCTAACAAGTACAGAAAATAGGGAGCGGGCACCCGGTGCCAAATTGATGAATGGATCCAGTACGTATTCTTGGAGGTGTGGGTGGGGAAAGAGAGCAAGACGTGCCAGCAAGGACGTAACCAGTAAATTCATTTCATAAGGCTTGATATGAAGGAAAAAAAGGGAAGAGCGTATTATGATAAAATACATTTGTGAGATAAGTGATAAGAATAGAATATTTTGAAGATGTGCTATTGATAGTCCCCAAAATAAAGTCATGAAGCCCCTGGAGACCATCTCTGGGTAAAGAATTGTTGATGTGGTAGGCCAGGAGAAGGCAACTTTTGGCACTCCAGATGTTGTGAGCTGTAAAAGCATTATGGGAGATGCAGACCACTACATCTGGAGTGCTGAAGTTTGCCCACCCTAGTGCTAGGACAACAGAAGAAAATATAGGGCTGATAGTGAATGATGGATTGATTTACTTAATACCTTTCTATGCAGAACCATGTTCAGCTTGTACACCACCTATTATATACTTCCATGGTAAGAATGAGGATAAGAAAATTATATAACCAGTTGCAATTAAATTTAGAAATGCAACACGGTGAGTGTAATGCACAGCTAATTGCAGAGAATGCACGGGAGTTACAGTTATAAAAAGGAAGGGGGAAAAAAAAGTTTTAAATGACATCTCAAATACCTGGTCAAGAATCCCTCCAAGGCGATCAAAAAGGACTTCCAGAAAATGACCTTCATAAAACACCTCACTATGGCAACCTTTTCCTGCAGAACGACCAGATGCGGTCCATTCCCAGTGAGAAACCATTTTACGTATTTCTTGGAACTACATGTAAAAACACAAAATCCTTATCAGAAAGAAATAATGTAGAGTGCTCTTAAATTGTTATATTTGAATTGCACCAACACAATGTAAAATATGTGGCTTTCTTACTTGGACTAACGCATCCTGCAGGTAAGACTCAAAACCAGAGCCAGATGACTTCATCTCTTCAGGGACGAGCGATAGGAAACTGATAAGAACATAGGGGGAAAAAAATTCAGAAATGCTATGGTTCAGAATGAATTACATCAACTTATCCTCAATAATGTCACATATCTTCTATTCTATACTCTCACCACAACCACAGACACTGCTTTGCTCACCTTCTGACACTTTGCTCTCTTCCCAGTGGCTCTGTCCCTTTTGCTGGCTTTCTCTCAGTCAGTCGAAACCCAGTATCTGGGAAACCATCAGTGAAGTAGGGGTCCTCCTCCAGCTCTCTGTGTTGTACAATATTAACTGTTAGAGGACTATAACAAATATGTGCATTTTTAGTATCAGCCGTCCATGTACTCACTCTGTGCCTTCCCAAGCATCACTTTCTGGCCCACGGGTTTCCTCCTGAACTCTACTTAGATAACCCCGCAATTCTAAGTTGCGAGTCACCAGACTCTCTAGGACAAGATCCACTGGTACTTGAAGAAGGACCTCAAACAGGCGTAAGGATGCTAGGCTTATCTGAGAAAGACAGAATTGTATATCAGTAATTTGCCAGCTGTGTTTGAGCTTAAACAAGTGACAGCTGTGTGTTTCTATGTTCCATAAAACAACCAAAGTAGAGTGATCTTAAACAAAACTTTTAAAGAGTTACTCCAACCACCATGACCAGCTTAATTTGAGATGTCATGGTGGTAGGAGTCTGAATGTGCAGCGTTTCTGGAGGTAAGTATTTTTTTTTACTATCTAAAAAAAATAAAAAATAAAAAATAATTTAAAAAAAAATAAAAAAATAAAAATATTTTTTTGTACTTTTTAAAGGAAGGGGACCTAGCTAAAAATGCCCAATAGTGTATAGGAAACATATGCCATATGGTGTTAGATCAACCCTTGAAACACATACAGCATTATTTACTAAACTGAGAATTCAAAGTGAATTTCAAATTTCAAGTCTAAATAGCCAAAATGGAAAAAGTTAGCTATGCTTTCAGTTTGGTTACTCTGCCCTTAAATTTGAAATTCACTCTGAATTCTCACTTTAGTAAATAACCCTGAAAGTATTAAGGGATACCTAAATATGATGATAATGATACTAGATTTTAATCCAAGCCACCCCCCACCCCTCCCGCCATTCATTCATAGAATGAATGAAAAGCAAACCAACATTAGTCTACTTCACTGATAAGAGTGTATTGCTACCTGAGGAGTAGTATTTACTTATACAATAAACAGGATTTTTGAGAACCAATAAGAGAACAGAAAAATCTAGCTTATACTCTATTTTTCTTCCAGGTTGGTTATTTGGGCCAACAATTTTGAATTCCTTTGTCAATTCTGCATATATCCTAGTTTAATGAATGCATCACAAACGTCTCTTAATTACAGTTTCAATGGCTCTATGTATTGGTTTCCTGATATGCCATGGGTTAGTTTATTAGCAAGGAGCATGCATGTTATCCACTAGCTTTGATCTCAAGCAAAGACCTTAGAAGAAATTGCAAAATATGTGGTACAGAATGCAGTCTAGTACAGTGCAGGTACAAGCCACATCCTGTAACAGAAAGTCAGAATAGGACATGTCCAAAGCATGCACTTTTCTGTACTGACTGCTTCTTTTTTGCCTGGCATTTTGGTTCTTGGGTACATTCATAGGGAGTACAAGTACATCTCATAAAAAGTGTTGCAGAGAGAGAACACATTTGGCAAGCAGCACTGATCTTATATATGATGCCTGTGTATGATGTCAGTGACATGCTGGTTTTGTGTACTCCAGTTACCGACAGCTCTGGGTGACCCAGGGAAAGTGGAGTGAGCTAATGGCAAATGTTGCTGCAAATCACCTCATCAGACAGATGATTACATCTCTGGATGAGCTGGGCCCGGAGTGATGGATTATTTCTTTCACGACTTTCTGGGTTCCTCTCCTCTCCCAGTATAAAGGTGAGAATCTGATGCAGAAGTGGGGAAGCAGTAATGCGTTGTAGCACTGCTGTGAGGATTGCTGTGCTACGATGGATGCTCAGTTCTGACCTGAAGAGAGAAGGACGGTCGATGATCAAATCCAATTCTTGGATCCACACACAAAACACTCTCAAAATGCCACTACCCTACTGAACCATCACTAGATATCCCCCTACACCTGAACACACTACTCTAAAGTAACTCACTACATGCTCATTTCTTTTGCATAGTTTCAAGACTGCTCATATGATATCTCTTATTGCAGTTTGAAATGTCAGAAATGCTAGTGGTCACACCACTGTTGCACTACGCTTACTTTTTGCCAGTTCTGATACTTCTAAACTATTTTGTTCTTTGGGGTTATATACACAGGTTACTTACACCTGCAGTAGCTCTGGCTGCAGTAGTCCAAGCAAGTAGTCATCTGTTAAAGACCTTGCTATCTCCCCACCAATTACCTGAAGAAAAAAAAAATAAAAAAACATCAGTGTATGCAATGGAAGAACTATAGAATGGAGGAGAAGAATATAACAAAAATAAAACTGTGATAAGAAGGAATAATCATATGCACAGTCAATTAATATGCAAGAATAGCAATTATAAACTTAGAACAGTAAAGTTTGGATAGATGAGAAATTAATAATAACTAAAAAAAAAAAAAATGAAGGTAGGGTGTAAATACTGTGACAAGAAAAAGTATGTGAACCTTTTGGAATTAGTTGGTTTTCTGCGTGAATTGGTCATAAAATGTAATCTCATCTTCATCAAAAGCACAAGACAAACTCAATTTGTGCAAGCTAAAAACACAAACTATTATAATCTTTTGTGTCTTTTATTGAACACATCCCATTACTTTTTGTTTATTTTTATTTTTTTAAATCTGTATCTTTCTTCGTGGTGCCCTGCATGGACACCATGCCTGTTCAATGTTTTTCATATAGGAGACTCATGAATAGAGATGTTAACCAGTTCAAATGATTTCTTCTATAGCTGTTACTGTAGGGTATTTTTTTTTTTTACGTCATTGAGAATTGTAGAGTGAGTCACCTTGGCTGAAAGGCCACTTCTAGTGAGAGTAGTCACAGTACTAAACCATGTCCATTTATAAGACAGTAGTACCTTCAGGGTAGTATGTTCAGGAGCTGGTTCACTGTAATATGGCTTAGTTGGCAGTATAATAATTATATCCGTTTCTAAAATGACCAATAGTGATGGAGAAAAATATGTATGGTGTGTATACCTTTAAATCTGCAAAAATTACAGAATCACAACAGCAAAAAATGTAATCTATATGGAGTTAGAATACACAAAATATTGTAGTGTATATATCTTTAAATCATATAGTAGCACACTGAATGGTGCAAATGGGCAATATATAATTTATACCACAGAGATATAGAATTAGCTAAATCTCTATATATAAAAGATAAATGTGAGTAAAAATTCCAAAAAGCCACTAAAAAATATAATCAAAATGTATATTTATTAGTAAAAAATGAATAAATGAAAAATGTATTAAAATTAATAAATTAAAAATACAAATTGCAAAAAATACAGAAATGTGAGCCAGGAACGATCTACAAGTCAGTAGTCAGCATAAATAGTAAACTTGTGTCCTGATAACCACTGTAACCGATGAGGATTACAGTGAATACTATGTGACAGGATTTTTGTATCTGTACTTGCCGGCTGTTGCGAGGTTGGCGTGCGTGCCAAACCTCACTACGATAGTCTGATGCCGGCAGTCCGTCAGTCCCCAGATCGATGGGGAAAGGAGCTGTGCTTACTGCTGGCAGCTGGCTGTTCTTCTCAAGCTCGAATTAGACCAGACACAGAATAGTCTAACAGTGGAACCATGTCATGTATATAAACTGCACGATCAGATAGAATTCCATCACGTCTCTGAGGAAGTGGGGCGGACACCCACGAAACGCGTAAGACAAGCTGACAGTGTGAGAGGATACAGGATACGGAGAACAGCCAGCTGCCAGCAGTAAGCACAGCTCCTTTCCCCATCGATCTGGGGACTGACGGACTGCCGGCATCAGACTATCGTAGTGAGGTTTGGCACGCACGCCAACCTCGCAACAGCCGGCAAGTACAGATACAAAAATCCTGTCACATAGTATTCACTGTAATCCTCATCGGTTACAGTGGTTATCAGGACACAAGTTTACTATTTATGCTGACTACTGACTTGTAGATCGTTCCTGGCTCACATTTCTGTATTTTTTGCAATTTGTATTTTTAATTTATTAATTTTAATACATTTTTCATTTATTCATTTTTTACTAATAAATATACATTTTGATTATATTTTTTAGTGGCCTTTTGGAATTTTTACTCACATTTATCTTTTATATATAGAGATTTAGCTAATTCTATATCTCTGTGGTATAAATTATATATTGCCCATTTGCACCATTCAGTGTGCTACTATATGATTTAAAGATATATACACTACAATATTTTGTGTATTCTAACTCCATATAGATTACATTTTTTGCTGTTGTGATTCTGTAATTATCAAGCTGCTTTATATCTAAGCAGAGTATTTGGTGTGTAACAGATAAAATCTGCCTCTAGCAGATTTAAAGGTATACACACCATACATATTTTTCTCCATCACTATTGGTCATTTTAGAAACGGATATAATTATTATACTGCCAACTAAGCCATATTACAGTGAACCAGCTCCTGAACATACTACCCTGAAGGTACTACTGTCTTTTATTCCTTTGGACAGGTTTGGGTGTATCCCTGTCCTGGTTCAGTATTGAGCTATTCACTTTGAGTCGGACTCCCTCATCTCTGTGTATTGCACTAGGCAGACCAGATTCTAACTATAACATGTCCATTTATAGACAACTTGTCTAACAGTGGAAAGATGAAGATCTAAGCTTTTTGAGATAAATTTGTAATGCTTTCCAGCTTTATGCAATGCAACAAATCTTGATCACATGTCTTAGAGCTCTTTTTCTGTGAGGTATGATTCACATCAACAGTTGCATTTTTTTGTATGTGAATAGCAAGCAAACTGCTTGAGTGCTTTGGATCAGTCAAAATAGCTTTAACCCACACCTCCAATTCGGTTTCTTTAATTGGAGACCAGGTTTGGTACTCAATTAGCTTTTGTGGAAATCATTAGCCTAGGGATTCACATATACTTTTCCCAACCTATACTTTGAATATTTTAATTATATTTTCAATATGTGCAAGAACAATACAATAAGTTGTTATTAGTTCAGTCAGATTGTGTTTCTGGATTATTATGGTAACTTAGATGAACATCAAACCATATTTTTAGAAGTTTATACATATATGCAGTCATTTCTGAAGGGTTCACGCCGAAACGTCTGGCTACTTCTGATCTTTTTTTCTTTTTTGTTTCACATTATGGGTAGCACTCTTTGTTTTACACTTTAATGTTGTTTTATGTTAGACTCTCTTGAGGGATATTTGGTTCAGGTACGCACTAGAGTCTTGCGTTGCCGAGGTAATTAGGGAAAGAACAAGTGGGCACTACTCTCCTCCCAGTATTAGGGCACATTTTTACCCTACTCTGCTTGTAGTACAAGGGTTTCCCTATTGTTTGCTTGGGGCTATATATATATGAAGGGATGCCTTTTTTAGTCATATGAAGAGAGGTTTGATCTATATCCCTCTATCGCATTATCCTACTGAGAACGTCACAGGGGCCTAGGTTATTACCGGTATCGTTTATAAATACCCTCTGGCCTCCTCCTCCTCTCTATAGGATTTATCCTATGCATACCTGTCCCACTTAGGGATTCCTCATTATGAGATAGCCGAGTACCAAGATATTAGTGTGGGAGGAATCCATCCTCCCTTATCTTAAAGGTACAATCACTATTATTTCTACTGAGGTGTGTAGCTGAGGTAGAGAGTATTATTATCTCATCCCTCAGATTAGTGTTTAAATCATTGTGTAATGAGTCTACCATTGTCTTATTTTGTGACCTTATATTAGTTTCTAATAACATGTTGGGACTTTTTACCATTATCCTCTTGCCCGGAGGCTCACCCCATGCTTTTAGGGTGACCATTGGGTCACTGCTTATTTCACGAGTTACCTAATTATATGGAGCAGACAATATCAATGCTGAGAGAGGAGTATGATCAGGATGAGCTCTGAACAGTAAAAGTAGGGTATGACACTAATTGTAAGGATAGGGAAAGAAGATAAAAGATTACAGATAAAAATTATAGGGAAATATCTCACTTTGTGTGACTCCTGAACGAGACAATCACAATACTCCACCCAACACAGAAACCTTTGTACAGCAGCAGGGTCATCTGTAGAGGAATCTGCTTCATTAGCACCAATCACTGTCCTACAAATAAAGCAAACATTGCAATCTCAGTTACTGAATACCAAAATATGTGTTTCATCTACACGATCATCAATCTGTGCCTCTGACCTCCAGCTTGTGTTATCCTGCGCACTGATGTCATAGGGAGGAGTGTTCAGTGGAATGCTGGCATGCAGATCACATAGATGTTCTGCTACACACTTGCTTAGGTTACTCTGTGCAATAAGATTCACTGGCCCCTCCTCCTGCGCTGCTCGAAGCACTCCAAGGAGAATTTCCTTTGCTTTTACGGCAATTTTCCCCTGCTGTGACTAGAAAATTGAAAGTTTGAGCAGTGTAGTATGGGTTCTCATTAAATTCCACACCTTTACACCACTGTCTATCACTGTTTAATATTGGATAACCGATGACTAGAACGAGAGAAGAGACAGTAGCGAAGCATCCACATTCATTCAACCTTAAAGAATCTTTCAAGGAATATTCCAGCACCATAGCCACTATGGCATCCTACAGGGATTATCGTGCCAGGAGTGCTCTGGCACCCCACTCATTGTAAGTATTTAAACAGATTGCCAACCTTTGGTCTGCTCGGTGCAGGCCCTTGCCTCCTCCCAGCAGGAAGTGAGAACTAGTACTACTGATTTCTCTTCTGAACTAAAGCAAGCAGTGCAGGACCAGCTCTATGGCTGAAAGTGTCAGCTGATCACTGGCAGCTGATCATGCGCCTCTACACTTCGTTCAAAGCCGAGAGCTTCTGGATAGAGAAGAGCAGGGAGCGGCACCCGGTGAACCCTTGATAAGAAGTTAAACTGTTACCAAAAGGTTTGACAACTTACACAGGGAAGCACCTGGGCATTCATGGCATGTGACCTCAGAGCTCTATAGTGGTTATGGTGTTTAGAGTGTTCGTTTAATTATAGTCTGCAGGAAGAGATGTAACAACATATACTACATTTGTGAAGAATACTTGACAAAACAGATATTAAGAATACTAAAAATTACCCTCACACCGGAATACAGTTGCCAAGGGGAAAAAAATATATATTTAAATGTTTTTTTTTCTACCCAATATTTATTTTTGGATTCAATAATATAATCTTTATCTCTTTAATGTAAATTCTCCCCCAACCACCTCCATTTACCTGGCACGTACACAGCCTCAGCAGAGCTTTAAACAAATTATATTTAGGTTTCTGATTGGAGGATGTAGATGCTACTTCCTCTTCACGTTTAGATTTGCTCATAGTTTCCCCCTATAACAATAAAACAGGATGATTACACACATTTGTATTAGCTATAAGTAGTGTTGAAAGCTTCTTTTAAAATTCTAAATATAATGATTGTTATTCCCAATAAATGTTTGCCTGATAAACACAAAATATGCTCCTTTACTAGGCTGACAGGAGGAAAATAAATAAATAAATAATAAAGATAATAAAACTTGCACTACACTCATAACAAAGTGGAAGCTATGCCCATACAAATGTACCATCTCACAAAAAAAGAGGGCGAAACAGAGAGTGTTTCAACAAGAATGAAAACGGATAAATGGGTCGCGCCTGCTGCAGACACTCCTTTTTACAAACCACTTCAGCGCACTATAGGAATTACAATTACAGTTCATAACACTGTTTGGACATTGTGCGCCTAATCATCAAATACCCACCCCCCATTCCATGGTTTAAATGAGCATCAATGAATTATTTGCAGACACTGTATGCACAACTACCTTGCAAAAATATAAATGCTTATTAATTATTATTATACCAAAATGAAAATTCAGGATGCCCTTGGCCGAAAGCAAAAATGACTTTTTTGCACAAATGGTTTTTAAAAAGTTATTTTTTTTAATATAAATTTTATTAATATTAGACTTTTTTAAATAAATTTAATTAATCCAATATGAAAAACTCCTCTTTTAGTGGTCCCCCCACGCTTCCTCCCTCCCCTGTCCCCTAGTGTTCCCCCTCCCCCCCTCCCCTGTCCCCCCCTCCCCTGTCCCCTAGTGTTCCCCCCTCCCTCCCCCTGTCCCCTAGTGTTTCCCTCCCCTGTCCCCTAGTGTTCCCTCCCTCCCCTGTCCCCTAGTGTTCCCTCCCTCCCCTGTCCCCTAGTGTTTCCCTCCCCTGTCCCCTAGTGTTCCTCCCTCCCCTGTTCCTAGTGTTCTCCCTCCCTCCCCTGTCCCCCTAGTCTCCCTCCCTCCCCTGTCCCCTAGTGTTCCCCTCCCCCCCCCCCCTCCCCTGTCCCATAGTGTGTACTAGCCTTGAATAAAATGTATATCAGTGTGATCAGTGTGTGTTTGTATTCAAGTGATAATGCCATGGAGGTACCTCTAAGATGTGAATGATCAGCGAGGGATCCTCCTCCAGTTTTGTGCATACTGAAACTAGAAATTGCAACTCTTCTTTTTGTGCAGTGACTCCTGTATCGCCAGTCATAGCAATCAGCTTCTGTTGTAGGTAAAAATGTGCAGTTTACTACCCAACCATGAAGAACAACTGAATCTCTATACTGATACTTTATTCCTAAACAGTTCAGAGAGGTAACACATACTTACTTGAACAGGCCGATGAACACTTAGATAGTGCAGCAGGGGTCGCTGTACCTTGGATAGAAGGCGAGTGTAGAAAAGGAGGACTTGCTGCCTCATTCCTGGGGGATACTAGGAACAGAAAAAAAAAAGATATGCTATGATAACCACAGACATGCAGCGTGGCTGTTCTTACATAACAATGACAGTCTCAATCCGCACTTCTACAAAATACATTCCATTGACAGTCCAAAGCTTTGCTTGTCAATTTTCTAATCTAATCACAAAGTCATCCATAACTTTATTTATGATATAAACACCATACATACATTTGTTTCAGTACTTATGGTGTGCCCAGACACACGTTATGATATGCTATGTTAGGATATATCATTCACTTCAGCATTATTTGACCAATGTTGTCTACAAGAAGACAGCAATGATAGACTGCAAGCACTGGGCTAAGCACCCCAATAATTGTCACAGAATTCATACATTGGTAAGGTGCTCAGAGTGTCTCTGTAAGTGAGTGATATGGCTGTGGCATACACAGAATAGGGGAAAGCATGACACACACTGAGAACGTGATAGTTACACACAGTCAGGACAGAAGAATCCAATATACTATTAAGTTTGTATGATCAGTGTGACACACACGACAGAATACAATATGACATACACATGGCTGTCCACTAGTGTAAACTGTCAGAAGGAAATGTGAAATTAAAATCTTAGGCAAAAATAGCCCAAAATTTCCAATTCAGATGTTTTCAGTTTGACTAGTATGACCTATGTGGTATCACTGTGGCATACATATTTTTAAAGGAACACTATAGTCACCTAAATTACTTTAGCTAAATAAAGCCGTTTTAGTGTATAGATCATTCCCCTGCAATTTCACTGCTCAATTCACTGTCATTTAGGAGTTAAATCACTTTGTTTCTGTTTATGCAGCCCTAGCCACACCTCCCCTGGCTGTGGCTGGCAGAGCCTGCATGAAAAAAAAACTGGTTTCACTTTCAAACAGATGTAATTTACCTTAAATAATTGTATCTCTAAATTGAACTTTAATCACATACAGGAGGCTCTTGCAGGGTCTAGCAAGCTATTAACATAGCAGGGGATAAGAAAATAGGGCTCTCTTTACAGGAAGTGTTTATGGAAGGCTGTGCAAGTCACATGCAGGCAAGTGTGACTAGGGTTCATAAAGGGATTTAACTCCTAAATGGCAGAGGATTGAGCAGTGAGGATGCAGGGGCATGTTCTATACACCAAAACTGCTTCATTAAGCTAAAGTTGTTCAGGTGACTATAGTGTCCCTTAAAAAACAAAAATCAAATACAGCCTGACAACACACTTAATTCCACATTAAAAGTGTGTTGTCAGACTGTGAGATACACTGATAAGTAATGCATAAACAAAATCCACTTAAAATACATACAGGGTTATTTACTAAAGGGAGCATTGTCGGGAATTAAAAGTGAATTTAAAATTTATGGCCAACATAGCTGAAATGGAAAAAAAACTCTCCAAGGCAGCTGTGCTTCCAGTTCAGCAATTTTGGTGTAAAATGGGAAATTCTGAAAAATTCCACGTAAGGAAAAAGCCCTGAAATTATTTGCACGGCACACAGGCAAGGATAGGGAAAGGTATTACAAGGAGCATATTAATGACATAAAGACAGGACACAGTGTTTCTATATTTTGTTTCTCATAGCAAGGCAAACAGACAAGTACTGAAAACTATGTAGGTTCATATGGAACAAATATAGCATTTCAGTGACACATGCAGGTATTATGGGGCATAGCTAGTATTGCTGTAAGTACCTCTGCCTTTGCTAGTGTGCATAGAGTCTCAAGTATCTTATGTTGCAGTAGATATTCCATACAGGGTCCAGTATGATCCCCAGCCTGAGCGGTGCCTCCATTTTCTACATCTGTTCCAGTCTTCAGCTCCCGTTCCTCATACACCAGAATATCTGTAAGCTGACGGAGGAGCCATGGGATGTCTGTACTGCGTGCATTGCGGGATTCATCTGTCAATAGACACAGTGGCATAATGATCTTACGGTTACATGTTATGAAATGAACAATGAGTGCACTAGTCTATGCTCAATTACCCTCTATGCCAACAATACCACCAAATATTCAACGAGTACCTTTCATCTCATATCAATAGCAGGGCTTCTTATTTTAAATCCTGCACTATTAGACATCCATGGCATACTCATCACAGGTGAAATGTTACAATGTGTAGTGAAAATTTGAGCTCTGTTAATGGTATATCCCACAAATGTCACACTTCAAACCACACACCCAGTTTATACTGACCAAATGTATTCTCTATTCATGGTCTACTAACACATTACTCCCATTTTATTCAAGAAATTTTTTAGCTTTAGCTCTGAGCAAAGATATTACCAGGGATGTACATTGTTGAGAATGCCCCTTACCTGTTTTCTCAATGTAGTACTGAGTAACTCCTCTCCAGTGCTTTACAAAGGATTGCAACAAGTCCTGAGGTGGCTCTCGCTGTGTAGGAAAGAGTGGACAAAAGAGTATTAACATCTCCTCTTGATTTAAGAAAAATCTGGGAATCTTTTCTGTTTGCCCCAGGCAAAGTGTGGTCAAAACATAGATCCACAGATATTTTAAAATTTTGATTTCCATGATGCCTTGACATTTTAAAGGATGGCAAACCATCATGAGATTTGTAGTTTTACATCTTAGGATATATGCTGGGCATATTATCTATAAAGTAAATCATGAAATAATAAACATTTCAGGCAGACATATATTCTATGCACTTTTGCTCTGTATTAAATTCCATTAGGAAGCCATGTATTCACAGAGTTAATTCTGGATACCAGAGGAGTCTTGACAACATCCAGAGCAGTGTGGAACTTCAGTTGTTGATAAGTTACAATTTCCATGATCCTCTGCCAGCTATAATTACCAGTATGTACACAGATTGTTACAGAATCATTGGCAACAGTTGCAGAGTATTGTTGTTTATGTTTTGGCTGCTACAGATCAGGGAAAACTCCAACTCTTATGTTGTCATTAGAACAATGCCCCATTGGCATTATTCTATATGTTCTCCCTTAAACAAACACTCAATAGTGTTTGTAAATGAAGTTTTACTTACCTTAATCCAGTGCTGGGGAAAACTCCCAGCATTCTTGGCACGCTGCCATCTGACGTCACATGGTCACGCTGAGGTCCAATCAAAGCCTTTAAGTGGACCTTTTTATTGGCTCATACCACCATGATTACTTCAAAAAGCAGAAGTGGTCATGGTGGTTGGAGTAACCCTTTAACACAGGAATACCAAACTCGTTTGTTTTGGAGGGCCAAAACTATCTACTAAAATAAGTATGGAGGGCTGAATGCATAAAATTGATACACACATACATGCTCAAACAAGAAAAAAAAAAGCAGACAAAGAACAGCTTTACATAAATGTAGTTTATTACTTTCTTACAACAACAAAAAAGATTTTGGCGTATGAATGCAGTTTTTTTTTTTGGTGTATTGTGTGTTTGAATGCAGGGGTGAGTAATGAGCAATGGCATTTGAAGTCAGGAATGTGTTTGGGTATTTAAATGCTGGGGTGTATTTGTGTGCATTGTTGGTGTTAACACAAGTTTTTTGAATTAGAATATTATATGGTAATATATTATGATTTACTTTTAATCGGATCTTGGTATTTAAAAAGAATTTCAACATCTAGTTCAAAACGCTTGTTTATGTACAATTTATTTTCAATGAATATTAAAGAAACCGAAATTCGTGATCATGTGATCGGTATCACTCACAAGAACAGGAAGTCAGCAATGAAACGCATAGAAATCGACAGTGAAATGCAAGTGGATGCGTTCACAGCGTTCACATGCAGTTATCAAGGAGAACACAAGTTGAGGCTGTGGAGAGGCGCACCCAGATTTTGAAGAGGAGATTGGATAATAGGATTCACAGAGGAGCCTATTACAGGCAAACACCTGTCAAGAAACCAATCTGCAAACGGTGGTTGTAGCACCCTATCTACATCAGGGGAGGCACCTTTAGGCGCTCCTTAATAGCCACTTTAATAGCCATTGGAGTGTTACTAAAACCTCCTGTTATTTAAATGTGCATAGGGATTTGGGATAAGTGCACAGATAACCTTTTTACTTGTGCGCTATGTATTTGGGCTGATGAAACAACATCAATGGGGTATGATTTTGTCCAGCAAAAGATTGTAGCCCCCTGAAATAATATTCATCGCTCGTGGTGAGTGAAACACATGATAAAGCGGACAAAACTGTGAGTGGGGTTGTGTACAGTGTGCCATAAGCAGTGAAATGTAACACAAACACAGGGTTATCCACTATAGTGAGAATTATCAGGAATTTATATTAATTTTTTATATGGCCAAAATGGAAGAACTCTCCCGTCAGCAATGCATCAAATTAATCTTCTTTGGCTTTAAATTGAAATTCAATTTAAATTGCTCATAATTGTAACTTTTGTTAATAATATGTGACAGACACCCCCCCTCACAAATGTACACTTCTTAATTCATAAATAATACATATCTTATAAACTGTCCTAGGCTGATAGGTGTTACACTCCAGTGCTGCAGCTATGACTCATAGGTGTTCTCATTGATAGCGGGGACAAGTTAGCTGCAAGAGCATTAACGGAAATATAGTCCATAACATCTGGAGTGCTAAATGTTACCTTCTCCTAAATAAAGGGAATGTCTACTGAAAAACTGACATACATACATATACATATATATATTCATACATACATACATACATACATACATATATATATATATATATATATTTATTTTGAATGCTAGAGATAATGCATTAAAATATCAACATATTTGCAAAATGTTCATCACAGCCTATTATCAGGAGTGTCTCATTCTGATTTTCATAAACCCATGCCCAGCACAAGTTTATGGGACGAGTAGTTTATCCCCTGCCTGAAACTGCTACCAGTTTATACACAGCCTATTTCACTGCTCAGTGAACCTGGTTGTGTTTTGCCACCAGCTGAGCCACAGACTAGAAATGAGCAGTCCGTGGCTTGGTTCTCACCAGGAAAAAATGAGATAGCCTTGTCCTTGGACATTGTATACACAATTTGGATAGTATAGACATAAGGCAAAAAAAAAAAAAGGAAAAAGGTTTCACATCTGCAAACTGCTTAGAATGACCCTTTGCATTAATTTAAAATCTCCTGGGTCGATTTTCTAACAACAAGAAAATCTGTAAAATACTGAAAGCCAACAGAGGCGATTCCTCCAAAACAGCCAAAAATAGAGACCATATGATTGGCGAAGCGTGACATTTTGCTGCGCATGTGCATTAGACTCCCAATGCTTTCCTAGGGGCATACCTCCCAACATTTCAAATGGACAAACAGGGATACTTTAATTTTGGGAGTATGGCTGAAATGTTTGGTGAATTACTAAGAATTTATGAAAGTAAAATGTGCCATTTTTATGAATATAGAACGCAATTTTTTGTTTTTTTTTTATCTCCGAGTGTCATCCATCACATGAAACCATCCTCCTACAGGTAATTAAGTTTAGCATTGGTGGGACAGGAAGAGAAGAGAAGAGAAGAGAAGAGAAGAGAAGAGAAGAGAAGAAAGAGAAGAAAGAGAAGAAAGAGAAGAAAGAGAAGAAAGAGAAGAAAGAGAAGAAAGAGAAGAAAGAGAAGAAAGAGAAGAAAGAGAAGAAAGAGAAGAAAGAGAGACTTGTGTCCTTGCACTCAGGCTAAACCAAATTGATTTAAAAGCCGGGTGCTATCTAAGCCATAGCCAAAAAAAAAATATACAAGTGCAAAAACGGCTTGCACTCACAGTCTTGAAAGGTTAAAAGGATTTTCTTTATTCACAACGTATCTATAAAATCGTCACACTAACGTTTCAGCCCTCGTCCAGGGCTTTCCTCAGTCTGTTCATCCTGAGGAAAGCCCCAGATGGGGGTTGAAACGTTGCTATGACGATTTTATGGATACGTTGTGAATAAAGAAAAACTTTTTAACCTTTCAAGATCGTAAGTGCAAGCCGTTTTCACTTGTGTGTATATATATATATATATATATATATATATATATATATATATGTCATTTAGAACAATGTACCTTATTTACACATAAATGATTTCTACACACATTAATTGTTTAAAACCACATTACTTTGCTTAGTATTGCTGTGGAGCTGTGTTTTACATAATCAGACACACCGGGATTTGAGCTCACAATAGGGACTGTCTCTCCAAAATAGGGACACTTGGGCAGTATGGGCTACAGACACATTACAATAGTAACTAAACTGAGAATTGTTGGAAGTTGACCAGATAACTGCATATAAGAATTGAAGAGAGAGAGATTAACTTTTTGGAAGTGCATTGCACGCATGCTTTCCTGACCCCCTTACCCTAAAAGCGATGAGGGGGTTATGAAATGAAGGCTATTAAGGAAGTAAACAATGATCAATAGGTGTGGGTCCCACTGGCTACACATGCACCCTGGGAGGATGTGTAAAACATAACCAGGTGCTAGTTTCTCCATATTCACTAATGTCCTGTATTACAATGATGGGTGTTATAAAGGGCCACACGCTGGGCTTCTACCCCGGGCCTGTAAAGCCTCGGCCTGGCCTGATCCTGCTGTCCCAGACACTCACCGCTTCCACTGCCTGCTGTAGGAGAGCACCGAGGCTTTTCCACATGGCCCCGGGACACAGGCCTCGTCAGCCGGCCGGACTGTCCTACTGAAACTCGGCCTGAGTGCCGTGACAATAAAGCATGAACGTGTCCTCCGCCACTCAGGCCTCAGCGAGTCCCCGGTATTTCCTGGGTGCTCTCCCCGGCCCGCCCTCTCTCCCTGCCGCTCCGCCCCTTGCACACGGCTTCACCCGGGGGTAATGCTCGCTTTAACACACTGACTGGCCGCACGGCAACTGCTACTGCAGGAAACAATGTAGCAAGACACCAGTGACATGAATTCACTTTAATAACGCGTGAACTAGGACGGCCAGAGTTTATTAATGCAAAAATGCAAATTCATAACCATAAGAGTAAATATCACACCAGCAGTCTGTGTATTGGGCACATTTCTCAATAGATTTAATTCCACTAAAAGTTTCCTTCTTTAGCGCTTTGTCCCAAGACATTTTGATAAATGGAGTTTATTAGCTAAATGCTGTAGTAAATTGAAAACTAAATGCAAGAAAATATGCTGAAAAACCAGAAATGTGACTGTAGAGGAATTGCAGTAGCTTATCTACATCTGTATCTACCGCATGGCATTTGCCTTGGCCAGCACGTTTCAGGGGGGTGGCAAAAAAACTCTAGCAGATGCGTTGTTTGCCTCATATCATGGGGGGCCCAAGAGCTGGCTACCTTAGGACCCCATGAGGCAGGTGGCTCTTCCTATTGTTAGCAGCCGGCAAGGGATCGCAGATCTCTGTGTATTCTTGCTCTGCTCCCTCGCGCTTCCTGCTGTGATCCCGGGAGGTGGAATATGATGTAACTCTGTGCTCCAGCATCACTAAACTGTACAAGAGGGAGCAGTGTAAGAAGATCAGAGCAGCCACACACTGGACCCCACTAAAATAATCCACTACAGCTCTCCCAAATTAAGCGAGGCTGGCAGTGGCGGATCCAGAGCCTGATCTCGGGAGGAGCATTTGTAGATTATTTAAAGAAATAATCCATGCACATTAACCACTACAGCTCTGTGCAGTGGTTATGGTGCCAGGAGTGCCGGGACCCCCTCCCAGAGTAAATAGTCAAACCGATTAAGAACTGTTTGACAACTTACCTGGGGTCTGCTGAGATATGGGGCAGTAGTAGGGCATAGGAGCAGTGGTGTGTGTGAGGGGTGAAGTGTGGGGGGGGCAGTGTATGTGTGTGTGGGGCAGTGTGTTTATTGGGGGGGGACAGTGTGTGAATGTGTGAAGAGGAGTGTAGGAGGGCTTTTTTTATACTTTTTTAAAATAAAAATAAATATATTTTCACAATAAATACATTTTCACATTTCCCGATCCCTGGTGGTCCGGTGGAGAATCCCTGGTGGTCCAATGCTCCGTGCTCACAAGAGTAGGACCCGGAGGAGCTGCAGGCCAATTCATGGGGTTATTCACTAAACTCCAGATTTTTACAAATTAAAGGACCACTATAGTGCCAGGAAAACATACTTGTTTTCCTGGCACTATAGTGCCCTGAGGGTGCCCCCACCCTCAGGGTCCCCCTCCCGTCCGGCTCAGAAAGGGGGAAAGGGGTAAAAACGCTGGGCAGGGAGCTCTCTTCCAGCGCTGGGCAGGGAGCTCTCCTCCTCCGATCCTCCTCTTCTCCTCCCATGCGGCTGAATGCGCACGCGCGGCAAGAGCTGCGCGCGCATTCAGCCGGTCACATAGGAAAGCATTATCAATGCTTTCCTATGGACGCTGGCGTGCTCTCACTGTGATTTTCACAGTAAGAAGCACGCAAGCGCCTCTAGCGGCTGTCAATGAGAAAGCCACTAGAGGAATTGGGGGAAGGCTTAACACATTCATAAACATAGCAGTTTCTCTGAAACTGCTATGTTTATAAAAGAATGGGTTAAGCCTAGCTGGACCTGGCACCCAGACCACTTCATTAAGCTGAAGTGGTCTGGGTGCCTAGAGTGGTCCTTTAACTTGAAATAGCAATACTGAGGCAAAAATAGCTTATCTGGAAAAATTCCTCCACTCAACCTGTCCGTTTTCTATTCACTACAACATGGTATACATTGATCAGCCACAACATAAAAACCACTGACTGGTGAAATGAATAGCTTTGATTATATTATTACTAGATCATTTTCCAAGTGGCAGGATCTATTAGGCAGCAAGTGAATAGTCACTTCTTGGATTTCATGTGTTGGAAGCAGGAAAAGTGGGCAAGCGAAAAGATATGAGTGACTTTGACAAGGGCCAAATGGTGATGGTTAAATGACTCGGTCAGAGCATCTCCAAAATGGCAAATCTTGTGGGGTGTTCCTGCAGTATGCAGTGGTTAGTAACTACCAAAAGTGGTGCAAGGAAGGATAACCCGTGAACCGGCGTCAGGTTTATGGGTGCCCAAGGCTCATTGATGCACGTGGGGAGCGAAGACTAGCCTGTCCGTTCTCATCACACAGGAGAGCTACTGTAGCTCATATTGCTGAAAAATTTAATTCTGGCCATAATAAAAACGTGTCAGAGCACACAGTGATTGGGTACTGATATTTATGTTGATGCTACCTTGCAGGGCCGGACTGGGAGAAAAATTCGGCCCGGGCATTTTTTTAACACAGCGGCCCACTAAAAAGGGGGCGGGGCATAGGAGGTGTGTTTTGTCATCACCAATGACAAACACGCCTCCTCTCAAAGTGAGCATGTTGGTTCAATGCTCTTCCAGGGCAGACCATGCGCAGAGCTCTGCTGAAGAGCTCTAGCATGAGAAAAAAGTCCTGTATTTGTTCTGCACAGTGCAAGCAAATTTAATAACATGCTTGCACTGTCTTTCCTTGCAACTTGTCTCTGGTGTCTCTATAAATGGATACCAGGAGACAAAAGGCCAGGAAAGAGTATTGTGCATGTGTTTGGAGCCTGCTTGTGGTATTGCGTGTGTGTAGAGTGAGCTGGTCGTGGTGTGGTATTGTGTAATAAGGTCGGTTTTAGTCGTGTTGTGTTTGTGGTGTAATGTGATGCATATGTGGCTCAGGGACCCCCTCCCGCCCGGCTCTGGAAAGGGGTTAAAACTTACCTTTTTCCAGCGCCGGGCGGGGAGCTCTCCTCCTCCGATCCGCCCCGTCGGCTGAATGCGCACGCGCAGCAAGAGCTGCGCTCGCATTCAGCCGGTCGCATAGGAAAGCATTTATAATGCTTTCCTATGGACGCTTGCGTGCAAAGCACGCAAGCGCCTCTAGCGGCGGTCAATGAGACAGCTGCTAGAGGCTTTGGGGGAAGGCTTAACCCATTGATAAACATAGCAGTTTTTCTGAAACTGCTATGTTTATAAAACAATGGGTTAACCCTAGAAGGACCTGGCACCAAGACCACTTCATTAAGCTGAAGTGTTCTGGGTGGCTAGAGTGGTCCTTTAAGAGTGTTGTGTGTGTGTGTGTATATATATATATACACACACACACACACACATATATATATTTGGAAGTATTGTGTATGTGTGTGGTGCAGTGTGTTGGGGGGGTTCTGTGTGTATGTGAGGGGTGCAGTATGTGTGCGTGTGAGGGTGCGGTGTGAGTAATGGGTGTGAGAGTGCCGTGTGAGAGTGCCCTGTGTGAGATGGGTGTGAGAGTGCTGTGTGTGAGAGTGCTCTGTGAGAGTGCTGTGAGTGTGATGGGTGTGAGAGTGCTGTGTGAGAGAATGCTGTGTGTGTGTGAGAGTGCTCTGTGAGAGTGCTGTGAGAGAGTGCTGTGTGTGATGGGTGTGAGAGTGCTGTGTGAGAGAGTGCTGTGTGTGTGTGAGAGTGCTCTGTGAGAGTGCTGTGTGTGATGGGTGTGAGAGTGCTCTGTGAGAGAGTGCTGAGAGAGTGCTGTGAGAGAGTGCTGTGTGTGAAAGTGCTGTGTGAGAGAGTGCTGTGAGTGTGATGGGTGTGAGAGTGCTGTGTGTGATGGGTGTGAGAGTGCTGTATAAATGTTATTGTGTGTGTGTGTAGGGGGGGGTAAATAAAAAAATAAAAAAAACAGGCATTATTCCCCCCCCCCTTCTTACCTTTAGCCTGGAAGGGAGGGGGGGACCGGCACGCTGGGACTGGGAGGGGGGGTCCGGCACGCGGTGTTCCCTGGTGGTCCTCGTGGGTGAGTGAACTCTAGCCTGTGAGGTTAGAGTTCACTCTCGCGAGATCCGGTTGTTGCCATGGCAACGTGCCGGATCTCGCGAGAGGAACCCGGCGGAGCTGCAAGTTAGAGCTCCGCCGGGTCCTCTCTCCAGCCTGGCTGGCTGTCTCCCTCTCTCCCCGCCGGCGGCCGCATGTGGGCCGGTCAGGGAGATCCTTGATCTCCCCACCGGCCCGTCGTGGCACAAAGCGGGGCCGGCGCTAGGAGAGTGCCGGCCCTGCATAGACCGGCAGGGGAGATCCTGGGACCTCCCCTGCCGGCCTCGGCCCCACGGCCACCGCGGCCCACCGGGCATTTGCCCGGTGTGCCCGATGGCCAGTCCGGGCCTGCTACCTTGACATATACCACCTTCCTAGAGTCTGTTTTAGACCTCCTACTCTTTTCATGACAATGGTGTTCCCTGATTGCAGTACCTTCTTTTAGCAGAATTATGCACCCTGCCACACTGCAAAAATTGTTTAGGAATGATTTGAGGAACATGACCAAGAATTCACCTCCAAATTCCCCAGATCTCAATCCGATTGAGCATCTGTAAGGTGTGCTGGAACAACAATTCTGTTCCATGAAGGCCTCACCTCACAACTTGCAGGACTTATTGCTTATTGCTAAAAGGATCTATTGCTAATCAGTGGCGGAACTACCGCCAGTGCAGCTGGTGCGCCTGCATCGGGGCTCGCACACTCATGGGGCCCATCAACAAGCATCAGCAGCACCACCCTACTCTACACAAATGGTATGTGGCTGTAAATACATATAGCATGTATGTGTCTACGTGTATGAATGTGTCAGTGTGTGAATCTTTGTGTCAATGTGTGAAACTGTCAGTCTGTGAATCTGTGTGTCAGTATGTTAATCTGTCAGTCTGTGAATCTGTGTGTCAATGTGTGAATCTGCAATTGTATGGATCTGTCGGTGTGTGGCTCTGTCAGTGTGTGTCAATGTGTGAATCTGTCAGTATGTGAATCTGTAAGTGTGTATTTGTGTCAGTATGTGTATCTGTCTGTACGTGTATCTGTGTGTCAATGTGTGAATCTGCAATGGTGAGAATCTGTCAGTGTGTATATCCAGTGGCAGAACTAATGTAGAGCAGGTCCTATTGCAAGAATATTTTTGTGCCCCCTCTAGCACAAGGGTAGCCAAAGGGTAGCCTATCTGTCGAACTATCACGATTATATGCCAGCTGGGGATTTACCATTTGCACATCCTTGAAGGGTTGTATTTGTGAGCAGTGTTTGTGTGTTTGTATGCACATATGCACAAACACTGCCAATACATACATACTTATACAGATATACAGACACACACATACTAATACACTGACACACACATACACACTCACACTGAAACATACACAAACTGGCATAAACACACTGACACAGAGAGATACATTCACACAAACTCAGATACACACATGTTTGCACACAGATCAATACATACACACCCCTGTTTGATTGCATACAACTCTGCAATCAAACACCAACACAACATGCAAACACATCCCTGCAATCAAACCCACAAACATTGCCTACAAATACGCCTCTGCATACAAATTTTAAAAAATATGAAAACACACCCTTTCATTCAAACACCACTACTGCACACAAATGTACACCCGCATTTAAAAGCCAACACTAAATACGAGCACACCTCCTCAATCAAAGAGAAACATTACCATCGTGATAGTTTGACAGATGGGGACCTACCCTTTGTCCATCCTTTTGCTAAAGGGGGCCCCAAAAAAATCTTGCACCAGGGTCCTCTCTACATTAGTTCTGCCACTAATATCTTGGTACCAAAAACCACAGGACATATTCCGAGGTCTTGTGGAGGTTATGCCTCAACATATCAGAGCTGTTTTTCGAGTTTGAGGGGGACTTACACAATATAAGGCAGATGGATTTAATGGTTTGACTCATCAGTGTATTTAGTTACTACACTTTTACAACCTCTGTCTAACATAAGTTGCCTATCCTGTCCCCACCAGACAATATGCAAACCCAAGCTGTATATTAAAGTAAATTTTTAATGATAACAATAAAGTGGCTTTGATCGAATTCCTACCACAATGGCTATTCTCATATTTACTAAAGCCAAGTATAGTTAGATTTTGAATGGCCCGAACAAATCTGCAGCCATTAACCAGATGCATTTGGTGCTTTAGCAATGTATAATTACATTCATAACTGAATGCATCCAGAGGCATACACATTTTGCAAATTAGCATTCACTTGCTTTTTTCCAAGTGAATCAATACTTTGAAGTACTATTTGCCCAATGGCAGCACTAGCAGCCAGCAGGTAAATAGTTAAAAACCCTTGGAAAGGCAAGGGTTAATTATGTGGCAGCTGGCCCGTGCTTGCTAGCCAGCTGTCACATTTAAAAAAAGTTCACAGGGGCACCGCGGAAAGATTACTGCTGAACAGGGGCCTGGTCAGGTGCCGCAGTCCTTTAAGACAGTGACCAGGCCCCTGTAGTGTCTGTCGGCAGGAAGGAAGTGACAGCCTGTCATTTCCTCCCAACTTTGTGCAGGGAGTGAAAGGATATGAAGTAGTTAACTTTTCTTGTTCATATGTATTTTATGCTTAGATAAGGTTTATAATCATTAGTGCTGACTGTAAGGATATGAAATAGTTAAACTCTTTTTGCTTTATATGCTTTAAAATAATGTTTGAAATAATTATGCTGTTTTTGGCAGATGTATTTTGTACCAAGGTCTTCCTTCTAGAGGATGTGCGACCTCGCTCAACCTCAGGATGTTCCTGTTCTGTCTTTATTCAAATGCTTATCTTCAACTGCTATACAAGTATGTACTATTAACTATAAGGAAACGATAAATCTCGCTGCTTGCATGACAAACTGTGTATAAATGCTAGCCCTGAAAATATACTCATTGAGAACTTGTTAAACACTCTTTCGTGTTTGTGTCTTAATTGCTAAACAAGAAGCTCCCATCAATTGATGTGGTGACCGGAGATCCGAGGACTGAGGGTGTCCAGAGAAGTCGTTTAACC
Organism: Pelobates cultripes; assembly: GCA_933207985.1. NCBI lineage: Eukaryota > Metazoa > Chordata > Amphibia > Anura > Pelobatidae > Pelobates > Pelobates cultripes. The sequence continues at coordinate 134,628,566 of OW240914.1, read as the reverse complement.
TTTCAGCTTGGTGTCAGAAGTGGGATACAGCAAGACCATTGGGTAAGTAGCCTTTTTGTGTCTTATTGACGCTGATTGTCTATGACCCCCTTTGGTTCAGTAAGTCTGTATCCAGTAGAAAGGAAAGGTGTAAGGACTTTAGTTATAATGAGACTGTAAATAGGTCTCTGGTTTATTAGACATTTGGTCTAAATATGTAGGGTTTTGGTAACCCAGGTTAGTATCTAAAGTAGATACAGGTTTTGAGACCATAAGAGGTCTCCGGTTTATTAAGACTATAGGTGTTCTGAGGAGCACGGTTTATAGATCTATAAGAATACCCCAAACTTCTCTTTCTCCCGGTCACCTTTGTTTGTCTTAAGTGTTCTTTGTGGGTGATTGTCTATAATGGGGACACACTTTGGTAAGTTAGTAGTGTCTCTGCCCAGCAGTATGGGAAATGTGAGGTCAGGTCCTGAGTGACCAATATATATACACACATATATATATATATATATATATATATATATATAAGATACCAGTACTGTATATTAGAAAATAACTGACTCGCAGGTTGTACATGATAGACCTACTTAAATCGTTTGCTTTATTCTTTCTGTCGCATTGAAGTATAAGCTTATTACTCTGTTTTATTGAAAGTTATTTCACATAGGATCTGTGTGCCTGGTATGATTGTTACTTTAATACCATAAACCCACTACACTTTCTATGAGAGTGGGATAGTGTAAATGTGTTACATTGTTTGCATGATGAGCTCAGTATTTTTATACTGCGACAAAAAGTCACTTCATACTGACCGGTCTAAGGTTTGCCATGCCTTTTAACATGGTATAGTATAAATTTTATAAGTCTCGGAGAGTTCTGAAAGATTCGGGTGAAACCATGTCTGTGTAATCTGGTCCAGATGTTTGCTCAATTTCTATAAGATTTAAGTTGATGCAGCATCATCTCAGATTAGTTAATGGAAGTTTCATACAAATATTTGAGTTATGAGCGCGCTATATAAATGGATCCTTTCTTTATACACAATACTACAGTAGATTAAAGTAATGAAGTTAATTAAGAAAAGACATGTATACATAAGAATCCCTAAAATAAATCTAATACAAACTAAAATTGGTATACCTTACAATAATATGTTCTGAATACAGCTGTTAACCAGGGGCGGACTGACCGGTCGGGCACTTCGGACACGGTCCGAGGGCCCGGCCGGGAGGGGGGCCCGCCGCCAGGGCCGCCTTCAGGGGGCCCGGCGGCAGGGATGGATTGGGGGCGGCATTTGGGGACTGCAGGTGCCACCGGGTGGCCGGTCCGGTGGCACACTGTGGGGGGGCCGGACGTTTGATGCTGCAGCCGCCGGACCGGGTGGCAGCCTCGCCGGTCCGGCGGCATTCCTCTCAATAACACTGAAGGGGGAGGAGGAGGAGCATGTGTCTGTCAGGCTCCCTGCGGTTCCCACAATTCCCAGCACAGGATGTGGGAACCGCAAAGGAGCATGACAGACACATGCTCCTCCTCCTCCTTCTTCTTCAGCGTTAGTGAGAGGAATGCCGCCGGACCGGCAAGGCTTGACTTGAGTAAGAGGGGGGAGAGATGGGGAGGGGGAGAGAGAGAGATGGGGGGGAGAAGAGGAGGAGAAAGGGGAGAGATGGGGTAGAAAAGGGGAAGATGAAGAGGGAGAGATGGGGAGGGAGAGATGGGGAGAGGGAGAGAAAGAGGGGAGAGATAGGGGAGAGAAAGAGGGGGGACATAGAGATGGGAAAGGGGGAGAAAGAGGGGGGAACAGAGAGATGGGGAGGGGAGAAAGGGGGGACAATAAAGAGATGGGGAGAAAGAGAGGGAAGAATGAGACACAGGGGGAGACAGAGACAGAGAGGGAAGAATGAGACACGGGGAGAAAGAGGGGGAATAGAGAGATGGGGAGGGGGAGAAAGAGACAGAGAGGGAAGAATGAGACACAGGGGGAATAGAGAGATGGGGAGGGGGGGAGACAGAGAGGGAAGAATGCCCCCCCTCCCCTGTCCGCAGGCACCGTGCGGGCAGGGGAGGAAGAGAGGACCTGGGAGCTCACCCTGCAGCTCCTCTGGGTCCTTCTTGCGCGAGCACAGAGCGTTACCGCGGTTACCATGGCAACGTTACTGCTCTTGCGAGAGTCAACTCTAGCCCTGGAGCTACGGGCTAGAGTTCACTCTCAACACTGTAACCCCCATGGACTCCTGGTGGTCGCAGTGGTGAGAGTGAACTCTAGCCCCATAAACACACTGCCCCCACACACACACCATACACATTCACACACTGCCCCCATACACACCATACACATTTACACACATTGCCTCACACACACACACACATACACTGCCCACCCATATACACACAGACCCCATACACAGCCCCCCATACTAACATTGCCACACACATACACTGCCCACACACCCTACACATTCACACACTACACCCCCACACACACACTGAACCTTTCACACACATTGCACCACTGCTCCTATTCCCTACTACAGCCTCATATCCCAGCAGACCCCAGGTAAGTTGTCAAACTGTTCTTAAATGGTTTGACTACTTACTCTGGAGCAGTAGTGGTTATTGTGCATGGATTCTTTCTTTAAATAATCTACAAGTGCCCCAGTAGCCAGCCAACCAACCCACAGGCTGGCCAGTAGCCAGCCAGTTAGCCAGCCCACAGGCCAGTAGCCAGCCCACAGGCCTACAGCAAGCCACAGGCTTACAGCCAGCAAGCCCACAGCCTGCCAGCCGCAGTCAGCAAGCCCACAGCCTGCCAGCCGCAGCCAGCAAGCCCACAGCCTGCCAGCCGCAGTCAGCAAGCCCACAGCCTGCCGGCAGTAGCCAGCAAGCCCACAGCCTGCCAGCCGCAGCCAGCAAGCCCACAGACTGCCAGCCAGCAACAGTAATTAAGGTAAGAGGAGCCAACTTGGCTTAGGTATCAGCGAGCTATGTTGTGTTGCTATATTGTGAATAGGAACCAGAGTGTTGGAGAGACCACCCTCCAGGCCCCATTAGACTCTAGCCTCTGCTAGAAATCCCCTCCATGGCCCATTAGCCCTCAATTGTAGTTTCTACTGGGGCCTGGAGGCGACTGTTTCCAGCAGGGGATATCTAATGGACGCTGAGATGGCCTCTGTTAGAAAGACCCCCTTCCAAGCCTTTTAGACTCCATTGTAGTCTCTAATGGGGCTTGGAGGGGATTCTATCTAACACACTCTCTAAAGGACACTGAGATAGCCTCCGCTAGAAAGACCCCCCTCCATGGCCCATTAGTCCTCAATTGTAGTCTCTACTGGGGCCTCGAAGGGCTTATTGCCCTTTTGTTCCTTGTGTCTAAAGATTGTGTAGGGTGTGGCTGGAGGCGGTGCATGGAGGCGGGACAAGGGTGGCGCTTGCTGCAGAGTATGGGTGGGGCCTGTAAGGGGGCCCTTGATTTATTTTGCCCGGGGGCCCTGAGGGTTCTCAGTCCGCCCCTGCTGTTAACTGTTTATTCTGTGTAAATGGTGACTGTGATAATGTGTGAAGTGTGCAGCTTAACTGGAGAGTGGTTTAATTTATATGTTGCTGTGTTGTTTTAAATTATATTTGAATCAGTTTGTCTCAGTCTAGTGATACTGATAAAAATGCCAGTCAAATAACCTATCAAATAACTGTTTTATTAGCTGTTGAATACTAGTGTTTTGGCCAAGAGTAGTTGGAGTAGTTCAATCAGCTCAGAGAGGCTCTGTGTTGTGGTCTGATATAGCTATATGGGAATGGAGATTTGGAGGTGTTAGTTTAAGACTGCTTTCATATTGTGTCTACCTGTGTTTCCTAGGAGGGACACAGAGTGTATAGTTTCAAGCCCATGAATGTGTTTTCTGTATTGGCATATCTGCTGGGTATCCATTATGTGTTTCTACTACGTCTGTTTTGTGAGATGTCTGTTTTGTGAGATGACATGTAATATTACATTGGATGCTGAGTATGAGTTATATGGTTTTAAATGAATTGGTGTGTTATGTGTTTCATGTATTTTATTGTCCATTGTGTAGGGGTTTAACTAGCAGAGTGATTTGCATATCATTAACGTAAGCATGTAGTGTTTTTACAAAAGGTGAAATGTTGTCCAGCCGGCTAGAATGAAACAATTGTATGCTATCGCTCCTGGAGCAAGAAAAGCGCTTGTTACATCCCACGTGAAAGAGGTCCCGCAAACTTCTGCTGTTCAAATCGTGGATCCACGTTTCCATTTGTAAGTTGATTAATCCTGAAAGTCATTCTTTTACTGATAAAAAGGATTGAATGGACAAGATGTCTCTCCCTCATAAAGGAGTTCTAATAGGGGAGTATTGTCCAGTTCAGAGTTAAAGGACCACTATAGGCACCCAGACCACTTCAGCTTAATAAAGTGGTCTGGGTGCCTGGTCCAGCTAGGGTTAACCCTTTTTTTAATAAACATAGCAGTTTCAGAGAAACTGCTATGTTTATAAATAGGTTAATCCAGCCTCTAGTGGCTGTCTCTTGACAGCCGCTAGAGGCGCTTGCGTGCTTCTCACTGTGAAAATCACAGTGAGAAGACGCAAGCGTCCATAGGAAAGCATTATGAATGGTTTCCTATGAGACTGGCTGAATGCGCGCGCAGATCCTGCCGCGCATGCGCATTCAGCCGAAGAGGAGGAGAGGAGGAGGGGAGGAGGAGAGGAGGCGGAGAGGAGGAGGAGAGCTCCACGTCTGGCTCTGGAGAAAGATGTAAATTTAACCCCTTCCTCTCCCCAGAGCTCGGCGGGAGGGGGTCCCTGAGGGTGGGGGCACTATAGTACCAGGAAAACGAGTATATTTTCCTGGCACTATAGTGGTCCTTTAACTCTACTTTTAAAGTATATTGCATTGTTTGTGTCAAAGTAAAATTCATCTAGTATGCCTCATTGATTATGTGGTAATAATAAAATGGTATTTTTAATAGAGATTAGACAATTTCTGAAATTTATAAGTGAGGTAATTTTAATCTCCTAAACTACTGTATTATATTTGTATGGGTAAATTGAAAGCATTTTGCAGATCCAGAAGAGAAAACTGTGGGAGGTATGGGGGGAGAGAAAACTAAGGGAGGTATGGGGAGAGAAAACTGAGGGAGGTATGGGGGGAGAGAAAACTGAGGGAGGTGGGGGGAGAGAAAAGGAGGTATGGGGAAGAAAACTGAGGATGGGGGAGAAAACATGGGGAAACTGAGGGAGAGATGGGAAACTGAGGGAGAGATGGGTGGGGGAAACTGAGGGAGAGATGGGGAAACTGAGGGAGAGATGGGGAAACTGAGGGAGAGATGGGGGGGAAACTGAGGGAGAGATGGGGGGGGAACTGAGGGAGACATGGGGGAGAAACAGGGCCGTCTTTAACGCGGGGCAAACGGGGCAGCTGCCCCGGGCCCAGTTGCTCCTGAGGGGCCCCAGAGCAGCTGCCTCGTGGGCCCCCGCGATTTGAGCAGCTCCCCTTGGACCCGGCAGGGCAGCTGCACAGAGCCACACCAGCCGCACGCTAAAGAGGGCCCCCGGGTGGCCCATGCACTAAGGGCCACCCGGTGGGCATGTGGCAGAAGGGGCCCGGACGGGCGCTGTGACACTTAAACAGCGCGACCGGGCCCCTTCCTGCCGCGCGTCACTTCCTCCCACCGGTGATCACAACTGCGCGGAAGGAGGAAGGCAGGGAGGAGGGGAGTTCCAGAGGAGAACTCCCATCTGCCTCAGCCTGCCACTGGACCAGGGAAACCACCCTCCAGAAAAAGGTAGGAAACTGGAGGGTGGCTAAGTGTATGTCTGTGTGTGTCTATGTCTGTCTGTGTGCATGTCAGTATGTGTGTATGTATGTCTGTGAGTGTCAGTATGTCTCTGTGTGTCTATGTGTGTGTGTATGTCAGTATGTCTGTGTGTCACTAAGTCTGTGTGTGTGTCTATGTCTGTCTGTGTGTGTGTGTATGTGTGTGTCAGTATGTCTGTGTGTATGTCTGTGTGTGTTTGTCAGTATGTCTGTGTGTGTGTCAGTATGTCTGTGTGTGTCAGTATGTCTGCCTGTGTGTGTGTGTGTGTCAGTATGTCTGTGTGTGTGTCAGTATTTCTGCCTGTGTGTCTGTGTCAGAATGCCTGTTTGTGTGTGTCAATAGGTCTGTCAGTGTATGCGTCTGTGTGTGTCAGTATATTTGTCAGTTTATGTGTCTGTGTATTCATGAATGTGTGTCTGTGTTTGTGTGTCAGTATGTCTGAGTGTGTGTCAATATGTCTGCCAGTATATATTTGTGTGTCAGTGTATGTGTATGTCAGTATGTATCTGAGAATGTTTTAATATGTCTGTCTGTGTGCGTATGTGTCAGTATGTCTGTCAGTGTGATTGCGGGTTGGATGTAATTAAGGGGTTGGGGGGGAAGGAGCAGGGCCCAGGGGGCCCAAGAAAATGCATTGCCCAGGGTCCTAATCATATTATAGACGGCCCTGGGGAGAAAACTGAGGGAGGGATGGGGGGAAAGAAAACAGTGGGGGGGAGAGGGGGGACAACATACACACAGCACCCCTGCCCTACATACATCACCCCACACACACACACCACCCCCCCCACACACACCACCCCCCACACACCACCACCCCCACAACACCCACATCACCCCACACACACCACCCCACACACATGCACTATACCCCTCAATGCAGTGTGTGTACACTCAGCAGTCTGTCTGTGTGTACTCAGCAGTCTGTCTGTGTGTGTGTGTACTCAGCAGTCTGTGTGTGTGTATTTAGGAGTCTGTGTGTGTGTGTGTGTGTGTGTATTTAGCATTCTATGTGTGTGTGTGTGTGTGTGTGTATTTAGCAGTCTGTGTGTGTGTACTCGGCAGTGTGTGTGTGTTTGTGTGTGTGTGTGTGTGTATTTAGCAGTCTGTGTGTGTATTCAGCAGTCTGCTAAATACAGACAGACTGCTAAGTACACAGACAGACTGCTAAATACACACAGACAGACTGCCGAGCACACACACAAACTGCTTAATATACACACAGAGATGTTAATTAGTTCGGACAACTGTATGAGTTGTTTTTTCTAAACTTAAACCTCAGTATTCAGGTTTAATTGGCGTTTTGGCACTTTGAGGAAAAAAAATTTGGCATGTATTACGGTTTGGGCACTCGGGCTCAAAAAGGTTCGCCATCACTGCACTAACGGGTTAAAGTTGTTTTCTTGATAAGTGTATAACATTTAGTTTTGTGCTTAGACTTTTGATACTCAATTTGAAATATGTCCTAACTACATCCTTGTACGGCACCAGGTACAGTAAGCAATATGCGTTTTAAAAATTTGCTAAGTCTTAGTGTTTTCAATATATTATAACAATGGAAAGTACCTAACCGCATGTCTGCATAATGCTCATGACACAGACTGTCAGTATTGCAAGCCCTATATGAAGGCTATGCTTTCATGTCGATGTATATACCCCTAGACAACCTTGCTTTATATACACAATTTAACTATACATTAAACCTTTAAAAGCTTATTAATATTATATCTGTGTGTTACACAAAGAGGGTGTGTGTGAGTTCGGTAATACCGACCTGCAAATGGAATATGCTTCCTCCTTGTTCACTTTTGTTCCTTGTTGGTCTGTGACTGGCCCTTTTTGACCCCAAATGAACTTCTTGGGAAGATTTATGAGAAAGATACAGCAGGTTGTTTTGATAGAAAGAAAGAAGGAAAAGGTATGTTGTATCAGTCACAAGGATTGTGATCCTAAGAAGGTGAGACAAAGAAATTTGGGAGGTGATAGGAGATTGAATCAGAAAAGTTTTAGAGGCAGAGGTAGAGGATTTGGTCAAAGGGTCTAACTTTTGTAGAGGTGGCAACTTCAGCATTGGTGGTGATACTGGAGAAACTGACGGAAGCAAAGCACAGAGGGATGGACACAGGTTTCTTCAGGAAGGAAGAGATTCTTTATTGGATCACCGATCGGGACTCAGAGGGACTAATGTCACCAAAAATACAGCAAGTTCTGAGCCCTGAACAATAGTGCAGGCTCCCTATATAGGCACATAACTCCTCCCATATTAAGCTCCACCCGCACATTCTCTTGACCAATCATTACAAATAAGAATTAACTTCCTGCTTGACCGCATGGCTTGTCCAGCACAATGGAGGAGGGGAATACTACATCCTGTATTCTTGCACATGCTCCGTACACTACTGATCGTATCTTGCCTCGTGCAACCAACTGATCGATACGTCAGCATATGCACGTACACATGCCACGTGGTAATCTCGGCCTACTAAATTTATTTTTACCGAGATTCCACCACATTCCCCCCTTTGATGCCTCTTGATATTTTACAATTACTTGAGGCATCACTTAACCTTGGTTTGCATACACCACAAGTTACCTTTGAACCAGACCAGACTTATCCTATGATGTGAATCTTCAACACTCGTCTTCCTGCATTGGTTCTCCCTGATCTAGAGCCTTATATTTATAAATTGCCATTATCTGTGCAGCAGCCTTCCTCTCTGCTATATTTTCTATCAGGCTTTGCACAGACCTAACTACTAAGGGTATAAGACACGGCAGGAGTAGACACAACATTAAAATCAGTAGGACTCCACCTACCACTGCCTTAAGCCCTCCAAACCACTCATACCAGCTACCAAACCAACTACTTGGATTGTACCCTTTCCATACCTGAGTAGGCACATGCGCTAGTTTAACCATATGGCTAGTAAGCTCAGCTATTGCTTGCCCTTCGTCATCTATTTGAAGACAGCAATTGCTCAGGTTAAACTTCCCACATACACCTCCCTCTACTGCCAAAAGATAATCCAAGGCTAATCTATTTTGGTAAACTGCTGTCCTCATCCTGGTATTATGCTTCGCTAGAAGATTGAGCGCTTGTGATGTCTCGTTAGTAATGATCTCAACCACCGCCTGTAACCTTATAATGCGGTTGAGCATATAAATAGGGGTTCTATAACCAAAGGTACCATCCTCTGCCCACGTGGCTGGCCCATAATAATCTATAATACGCTGGGGAGGCCATTCATTATCTTCCCAGGCACCTATCTCTATGGGTCCCCTTTTCTTCCTATGATTCACATCATACACTTTAACACCTAAAGTCTCACCTGTTTCAATAGGCAACAAGAAGAAGGATGGTTTTAACATACCCAACACACATGCCCCTTCCCAGTCCTGTGGTAACTCCGAATAGGCCTTCTTACCACAGATCCAGTACAAATTCGCTGGGGCTCTCCAGTTAGATGTGATGGATAGATCAAACCATACGTCCTTTAAATTGGCATATCTTGCAAACGGGTTAGATGGTTCTGAGACATTTGAAGCCGACCACCAAGTTGTATTCTTTGTATCATCATCATAAGCTTTTTGCCCTAGACAAGTTAATTCTCCTACAGAAGTATTATACATCATTCCTTTCCTCGCTATGCAAACATAACCTATGATGGAGGTCTTCAATCTCCACTCAGATTTACCTCTAACACTCATATGATAGTCGGCTTGTGTAGATATTAATTGGTCAACTGCCTCAGAACCGGACATTACCTCCTTTGCTTCCCAAGGCCATTGGTCTCCCATGTTAGTACCTCCACACACATAGCAGTTGGTAACATTAAGACTACCGGCAATACTCTCGGCTAAATCAATGAACAAGTTTTTAGCATTATGGGGGATCTTATTATCTATGCTCATCTCTTCATAAAAGGAATGGTATACTTGATGAGTTTGGGAGGTTACCGTATCAGTCTCTATCCCTATAAACAATATTGTCCCAGGGTCTAAACCCGTCCCATATATTTGAAACCCAAATAAATTACCATATTTATCTAAGAACTTGTCAGGGTTGTTTATAAGTATATGGATTGGATTGCATTCCATAGACTTACAATATGGATTAGTAGGCAACTTAGTCACAATCATGTCCTTGTCTGCTGTCTGTCCCCAAGTCGCCCACCCCACACAAGACCAATATGGGCAGAAGTTATAATCTCTATTTGGGCATCTTGGACTTACATATTTATTTTTACTACTGGGACAAATATATTTATCGTTAGACCCATACGTCCTCTCCCATCTAAGATCCCCACATACATTCCACGGCTTTCTACCACTTGATATTGCTTTACACGCATCAAATAGCAGAGCACCTGAAGAATATACGGATTTTAATACCGTCTTATTAATTAGGGTCCCCTGAGGATCTCCATTTCTGAGAGTCAACCAAATTGTACGGGGTTGATACTCAGGACTGAAGCACTTAGGTTCTCCTACTCCTAAATGACACACACTATATTCTATATTTAAGTATCTACATCTTGATACATCTCCTTTACACTCATATTGCGAATGCCAAATTAGGGTCTGGGATATATGGTTACCTGTTCTTGTAGTCTTAATGCATACCTCACAGCTAGGAGTGTCGGTACCTCTACCTTCCTGAATATAAAAATACACATAAATAAACATTATTAAAAATACATCTTTCGTCGTCATCCTCAGTCTTCGTCCGTGCGAAGGCACCTCAGCTTCCAGGATGTAAGGGCTGCAGGGAATGGAGTTCTGCTCGTCTTCACAGGGGTCCCCTCAAGACTTTCCCTGACTTATACACTCGTTGGTGAGTGGACAGGCTTTATTATGGCCTTCTCACTCACTTACCAAGTCTCTGAAACAATAAAATTTGTAATCTACAAGGTTCCTCGTCACTCCGACTGAGTCGTGCGTTTTAACCGGATCTTGCAGGGATTCTCTGGATTTGCTGTAACTTGCCAGGAATCGGCTGCTGCTGGTTTAACCCTGGAGTGATGTATCCACGGAGCCACTTCGGCTACTTTTATCGCTGTAGGGGTAGACAGAAGAACAACATAAGGACCTCTCCACTTGGGCCCTAACGGCACATTATTCCACTCTTTAATCCACACTTGGTCGCCTGGGTGGTAACTATGAATTGGGGGATAAATATTCACAGGTAATCTATCTTGTACCCATTTCTGTACCTCCTCCATAGTCTTACCCAACTCTACAACCTGCTGCCGGGTAATTCCTTCTCCCAACTGACTCAAATCCCCCCTTAAGTTACCAAGCACGGGAGGTGGTCGCCCGTACATGATTTCAAAAGGAGAGAGGCCCATCCTTCTGGTAGGTGTACTACGGATTCGCAATAGAGCTATGGGCAAGAGAACGTTCCACTTAAGTTGGGTTTCCTGACACATTTTAGCCAACTGATTCTTAATAGTTCTATTCATTCTCTCTACCTTACCAGAACTCTGGGGTCTATATGCCGTATGAAGCCTCCACTTTATACCAAGCATATGAGTCAATTGTTGTAGGCACTGATGAACAAAAGCTGGACCATTGTCCGATCCTATAGAGCAGGGTAGTCCATATCGGGGTATTATTTCTCGTAGCAGGAATCTCACGACTTCTCCTGCTTTCTCTGTACGAGTAGGACATGCTTCTACCCAGCCTGAATAGGTGCACACCACTACCAGCAGGTAGCGATGTCCACCCGATTTAGGCATCACTGTATAGTCAATTTGTAAATCGGACATGGGAAGTCCCCCCATAAACTGGACTCCTGGTGGCTTTACTGGTCCTTGTCTTGCATTATTTTTAGCACACGTTACACATCTACGTACAATGGCCTGAGTCAAGTTGGACAATCTTGGTATGTAGAAATGTTTTCTGAGAGATTCTTCTGTACTGTCTCTCCCAGAATGTGTCCCGTTATGATAGTTTTGGACAATTTCTACCGCTAGTGATGCTGGAATAACTATTCTTCCATCTTCTAACTGATACCATTTGTTCTCCAAATACTTTCCAGGTTCAGTCCTTAACCACTCCTCTTCTTGAGCTGTATAAATTGGAGTCCATTGAGACAGTGGAGTTGGTATAAGAGCAGCTATATGCCCCACATATTCCTGTCTTCCTGATTCAGCAGCACGCTTAGCTGCACTATCTGCCATCCGATTCCCTTTGGTTACATCACCATCTCCTCTCAGATGCGCCCGACAATGTATAATACCGACTTCTTTCGGCTCCCACACTGCTTCCAATAGTTGTAGGATCTCAGCTGCGTATTTGATTTCTTTGCCTTCTGAATTCAATAGTCCTCTTTCTTTATACAAAGCTCCGTGGGCATGAGTGGTTAAAAACGCATACTTGGAGTCCGTGTAGATGTTCACTCTTAAACCTTCAGCCAATTGTAACGCTCGTGTCAGTGCTATCAATTCTGCCTTTTGTGCTGATGTTCCTTTTGCCAGTGGCCGAGCTTCTATCACCTTGTCTATCGTTGTTACTGCATATCCTGCATAGCGGATCCCTTCTTTTACATAACTACTGCCGTCGGTGTAATATTGAACATCAGGGTTCTGGATGGGAAAATCACGAAGATCTGGTCTACTTGAAAATACTTCATCCATTACTTCCAAACAATCATGTTGACTTTCAGTAGGTTGTGGCAAAAGGGTAGCTGGATTTAAGGTATTTACAGTCTCTAAATGCACTCTTGGGTTTTCACACAACATTGCTTGATACTTGGTCATACGGCTGTTACTAAACCAATGATTTCCTTTGTAATCCAACAACGTCTGTACTGCATGTGGAACTCGTACATAAAGTTCTTGACCCAGAGTGAGTTTATCGGCTTCAGCTACTAGCAGGGCGGCTGCAGCTACAGCTCTTAGACAAGGTGGAAGTCCGCTGGCCACTGCATCCAGTTGCTTAGACATGTAGGCAACAGGTCTTTGCCATGATCCCAAGTACTGTGTCAATACTCCCACAGCCATTCTTCTTTGCTCATGTACATACAGGTAGAATGGCCGTGTGTGGTCAGGTAGACCTAATGCTGGGGCACTCATCAAAGCCCTCTTCACATCTTCGAATGCCGTTTGCTGTTCTTGAGTCCATAAGAAGGGGTCGTGCTCTGTACCTTTGATAGCTGCATACAGAGGTTTTGCCAGTATCGCGTAGCTGGGAATCCATATCCTACAGAAGCCTGCTGCCCCCAAGAATTCTCGCACTTGTCTTCTATTCCTGGGTATCGGTATTTGGCACACAGCTTCTTTTCTCTCTGGCCCCATAATTCTTTGACCTTCAGAGATATGGAATCCCAGATATTTGACAGTTGGCAAACACAACTGAGCCTTCCTTCTTGACACCTTGTATCCTGCCTTCCAGAGAATGTGTAGTAGATCGTGCGTTGCTTGCTGACATACTTCCTTTGTAACTGCTGCTATCAACAAGTCATCTACATATTGTAATAATACACACTCTCCTGGGATAGACTCGAAATCTAGTAGATCTTGACTTAGAGCTGAACCAAATAGGGTAGGTGAATTTTTAAACCCCTGGGGCAATCTTGTCCAGGTCATTTGGCGTTTCGAGCCCGTTACAGCATTTTCCCATTGGAAAGCGAAGATACATTGGCTTTCTGCGGCAATTCGGAGGCAAAAGAAGGCATCTTTGAGATCTAAGACTGTAAAGTAAGTAGCCCCGCCCGGAATTAAAGCAAGCAGGTTATATGGATTGGGCACGACTGGATGTATACTAACAACCGCATCATTGACTGCTCTCAAGTCCTGCACAGGTCGATACTCATCTGTACCGGGCTTTTGAACAGGCAGCAATGGGGTGTTCCAGGGGGAAGTACAGAATTTTAGGATACCATACCGTATGAACTTATCCAGATAAGATTGGATGTTCTTCTTAGCCTTCTGCGGAATATGATATTGTCTCAGGCTTACTGGATAAACCCCAAGTTTTAGTTCGATTTTAATAGGTGGAATATTGCGGGCCAGTCCTGGTGGGTTGTTCTCTGCCCAAACTCCTGGTATGTTAAATAAGGATTCATCACTCCTCGGGTTTTGGCTAGTCAACACTGTATAAAGTCGCCACTCTTCTTCCTTTGGTACGGACAATGTCATAATACCTGAGGGTCCATTAAACTTTAAGGATGTTGTTCCATTTGGTAGGAACGTAATCTGCGCTTGTAATTTGGATAGCATATCACGTCCCAGCAATTGGACTGGACACTCAGGCATATAAAGGAATTGATGTTTTACTACGTGGCCTCCCAATGTACAGAGTCGACTTTTAAGAACCGGTTTTTCAGCACTTCTTCCAGTTGCTCCTATTACAGTAATAGTTCTTCCAGATGGAGGAGCAACTTGATTAGTCACCACCGAATGTTCAGCACCAGTGTCGATCATGAACGCACTCCTTTTTCCCCCTATTGATACATCGACCATAGGCTCCGCTCGACCAAGGGGGATGGAGCCCGGTCGGTATCAATAGTCCTCCATGACCGTGTCAGCCAATCCCACAAAGTCCCTACCTTCTCTATCGCGGGACCTTTGCGCTGCTGGATAGTACCTATCTTCCCTTACACTTCCTCTGTTCCCATTACTCCCTCTATTACCATTACTCCCTCCGGGGCCTCCTCTACCTCTCGCTCTGCCTCTAAAGTTTCCGTAACCTGCCCTGGGTAAGTCTCTCTCATACTGCTCTCTTTGCGGACACTCGTTCCTCCAATGCCCTTCTTCCTTGCAGTACGCGCACTGATTCCTACTCAAAGGCTCCCTATTCCATCTACCATCGCCTCTATCTGGGCCCCGTCTATCTACGCCTGCGATCGCTACCGCTAGCATATCTGCCTTTCTACGCATCTTGCGCTCTTCCTCTTTCTTACTTTCTGTTTCCCTATTCATATATACTTTGTTCGCTACCTCCATTAGTTGGGTGATAGACATACCTGCAAACCCTTCTAATTTCTGTAGCTTGCGCTTAATATCTCCGTAAGCTTGGCTGACAAAGGCGGAGTTTACCATTCGGGAATTATCAGCGTCTTCCGGATTAAAGGGGGTATACAAGCGGTATGCCTCCAATAATCGGTCATAAAAGACACTGGGCGCTTCATCACTTTTCTGAATCACCTCAACTGTCTTCGACATGTTAATAGCTTTCTTCCCTCCGGCTTTCATGCCAGCAATTATAGCATCTCTATAGGCTTTAAGTTGAGCCATATCTGCGCCATTTACATTCCAGTCAGGATCGGTGTTAGGGTAATGTGTTGCGGCCCATGCTGCCGGATTGGCTTGATTTAAAGCACGGGCTCTCTCCTCTAGCGCCTTAATGGCCGCTTGGTTAATCCTTGTCCTTTCCTCATTATTGAACAATGTCATTAATAACTGCTGGCAATCAGCCCATGTCGGGTTATGTGTCTGAACTATCGAGGTGAACAGATCGGTCATAGCTTGTGGTTTCTCAGTGTACGAGGAATTGTGGGTCTTCCAATTCAAGAGATCGGTAGTCGTGAACGGGACATATACGAAGACTGGGTCAGCATGTGCCATTTGACCTGCGGCATCGATATAGGCTGACCCAGGATTCAGACGAAGAGGCATCTGATAATGTTTTAATTGTTGGGTACCGGTCAGTTGTCGGGTTAGTATGGGGCTACGTGGAGGGGCGTCAGTTAAAGGTTCCGGTCGAGAGGTAATAGGGCATGAGGATGTGGGAACTTGATTTTGGGAAAAGTTAGTGAATAGTATACTCCGAGCCGAGCTAGAAGAAGCTTGACCGGAAGTTTGAAGTGGCGCCAAATCAGGATATTCAGATCTAATGGGGGTTGGTCCTGGTTCCGGAAGGGGAGTTTTAATACGAGGGGGGGTGGATTCTGTACTGGAGGAGGAAGCGGAAGTGGATGGGGGCAATAGGGGAAGGGGTGCAGAACTTCCTGCATTCGCGTCACTTCCTCTTAAAGGAAAGTAAGGGGGCGGCAAAGGGATCTCGGACTCAGGGGGCGTGTCCAAAATGGGCCTAACACCAGTCCTAGTGGACAAACAAGTCCTGGCCACCATGAGGCGACATTGCTCCTCGTGGCATATCCGGATCCATTTTGGCGAGTCGTTTACGGCCTGCCCCCAACAATCAATGTATGGAAACTGTCCGTAAAGTTCAGGCCTACCTGATACAGCCACGTGTACACGCTGTACCAGGGTTGGATCCAAACTGCCACGCGGCGGCCATGCCGCAACCAAAATAGGCCACTCCCTAGTGCACAAAGTGACCAAACGTACAGGAGACATTTTAACCCCAAAATCACATGTTTTGAATCCCTTTTTAAAATTCTTTACCATACAACCTAAGGGATCCGAAATCGTTGACTCTGACGCGCCCATACTTATCAATGGAACGTCGTTGACAACGAATACTATGCACGCGTTCTTATTCAACAGTCACACCCGTTTCCTCTGGCAACAGCACCACGTGGTACAGTTACCGAGTGAAACGTACACAATAACACAATAATCACTCAGGGAATTCCCGTACACACACAGCTGTTACACCAGTCACTAAATAATCAATATTATGCCCTTTGGCGAAACTATACAGTCACCCACGCTATAATTCTCTATATATGAATTACCCGTCTATAACACACCCCAGTAACATCGTCTTTTACTAGTATCGGTTACAGTACGGTTAGCATAGGTCAAAGCACAATTTAAGGTCACAATACAATTATTAGTGGTTACGGTGTTAAACATGCAATAGACGACAATGATTAGTACTTATATACAGTGTCAGTAAATATACAGGGTTATGGTACCGTGCACTATGATACAGCAACACACTATTAACACTCTCGCTAGACGGCTGAGCTCGCGCTATCTAACAAGATATACACTTTACTAACAATCTTTAACACATTTACAATCCCAACTAAACTATTGGCCAGTACCTTGAATGGACTACCTAAAACTATATACACCCGTTTTGGTTAGCCACACTGCCCAAACACCACATATAGCGAACTAGAGGGCGAAATTTACAAAGTTGCCCTTCTAGTCTATTTACTCTATCAAAAGTCTAGTGGGTTCCAAATTTACACGCCTTCCCACTTAGCCAAGATAGGTTGAGAGCTAGCGAACCGAATTTACACAGGCGCCGCTTAGTCTCCCGGTCCCTCCGACCTAGCGAACGTAATATACACCCTAGAACGCTAGTCTAGACAAGACACCGGTGTCCGGCTAGGGCTATTTACACAGGACCCCGCCTGACTAACCAGATCAAACGGTCTTACTAAAGAGCGTTCGATCGAGCGGTGCGCCTTCGCTCCTTCCCTCCGACAGAGGGGGCAGATTCCATACACAGATTTAAACCCCTTTTGGGCCTACCGCACAATCGGTATACCCCTAGTGGGTCTGCCGTCTAAAACAGCAGTTGTCTTACCTCCTCGTTCCTGAACCTGAGTTCACACTCATCGACGGGGACACCCCAGCACTTCTTACGTAGAGGCCGATGATCTCCTGGACAACAGACCAGTGGCGCCGAGACGAAGGGAGGTCCACGCAGAAGTTCAGGGGTGCAGCCGTAGAGAACGTGGGCAAAGATAGACCGTCTCACGCCTCTGCCTCTCAGCTACCGTTGAACGATGAGCTTCCCGGCCAATGCACCAAATGATACCGGAGAAACTGACGGAAGCAAAGCACAGAGAGATGGACACAGGTTTCTTCAGGAAGGAAGAGATTCTTTATTGGATCACCGATCGGGACTCAGAGGGACTAATGTCACCAAAAATACAGCAAGTTCTGAGCCCTGAACAATAGTGCAGGCTCCCTATATAGGCACATAACTCCTCCCATATTAAGCTCCACCCGCACATTCTCTTGACCAATCATTACAAATAAGAATTAACTTCCTGCTTGACCGCATGGCTTGTCCAGCACAATGGAGGAGGGGAATACTACATCCTGTATTCTTGCACATGCTCCGTACACTACTGATCGTATCTTGCCTCGTGCAACCAACTGATCGATACGTCAGCATATGCACGTACACATGCCACGTGGTAATCTCGGCCTACTAAATTTATTTTTACCGAGATTCCACCACAGGGGGTCACCTAATGCTAGGGACCCCCTAGCAGCAGCAGATGCTGCGGCACCCGACACCGTAGCAGGGGTGCCAGCATGCACACCCACTCCAGGAGAGGGTAACAGCGTGACCCCAAAAACAGACAAAAAAACCATGTGGCTGCAGCGCCGGGGACCACACTAACCGGAGCTGACCATCTAATGGGGGGACCCTACCTGTTTGCGCACCCTGCTCCCTTTATTTTATTTATTTTTTTATATTTTTTTAAATTGTTTATTTATTTATTTTTTTTGACTGATCAAGAAAACCCCCCAGCGAGGAACCCCTGTACTGAAAAGAAGAAACATTAGTGAACAGCCGATGCCCGAGGAACCTCCCGCGGCAAAGGAAATGAAGATGATCCAGGCAGGACAGTTAAATTCATTTTCAGCACTGCTCAGCCCAGCAGCAGCAGCAGGCGCCATCTGCTGGCCGGTCCCAGGAACTGCAGCCAGATCCTGTGTGAAGAGCCATGGAGAGGAGCTCACACCCGCAGAGGAGGGCAGCGTAAGTACCAGGGGTGGGGCAGGGGACATATAGGGACAGGAATAGGGACGGGGAGAGAGGGGGGGAGGGAGACAGAGAGAGCCAAGAGAGGGCTAAGAGAGAGGAAGGACACCCAGCACAGCAGGAACAGGGGAGGAGGAAGGAGGGAGACAGAGAGAGCCAGGAGGGGGAGCAGAGAGAGGAAGGACAGCAGAACAGGGAAGGAGGAGGTAAACCAAGGGAGAGGGGACTCCAGAGGGAGAGGGGTCAAGGGATGGCACCCCAGGGGGGGGGAGGGAGGAATTGGGACAGAACCCAGGGGGTTAAGGAGGACCCCCCCCCCGGCCGACCCTCATCCCCAGAGGAGCCATCAGAGCCCGGGAGGACCCTCCTCTGCCCCCCAGCAGCACCACTCACCATTACAGACTCGGCTCTGGATCCGCCGTGCGCTGACCACGTGGGGGCTGGGAAGGCCTCCCAGACCCCCCAGGATGCTCAGCAGGTCTTCTGACCCCCCTGGCCTGCTGTCCAAGGCCGGGGGGGTGCGCGGGGGGCGGCAGTAGTAGCAGGCCGCGTGTCAGATGGAGCAGATGGAGCTGACGTGGGCCTGCTGGTGCCTCAGGCCTGAAGGATCAGGGGGCCCATGCTCTTGCTGCCTACAGGGGCAGTAACCGCGTGGGAGGCCCAGGAGAGGCCTGACCGCGGGGGGGGTGATCCCACACCGGCAGGCAGGCCAGGCTGGAGGGGAGCATATTGCTCCTGAAGGTGCCTGCCATCATCCAGGGCAGCAGCAGCTCTGAGGGCAGCAGGATTGAATCCACAGCCATCCCTCAAGCTGGAAAAGCATGCAGGCCCAGGACAAACAGGAGGGAGGGGGCAGAAGTTGTTTGCTGGCCAGAATCCCAAAAGGCACTGAGGTAAGATGATCCCTGCCCCACTACAAACCCATAACCACTCCCCTAAACACAGCCACTCCCCTAAACACATACAGCCACTCCCCTATACACATATAGCCAATCACTAGCACCATCCCCACACTCATACATGTGCCCTTGTCCGTTTAGCTATGCTGACTCCCCAGGGCCTGAGCCAGTAATAGCCAGCTACCCAGTCCAGAGCCAGTAATAGCCAGCTACCCAGTCCAGAGCCAGTAATAGCCAGCTACCCAGTCCAGAGCCAGTAACAGCCAGCTATCCAGTGCACAGCCAGTAACAGCCAGCTATCCAGTGCACAGCCAGTAACAGCCAGCTATCCAGTCCAGAGCCAGTAACAGCCAGCTATCCAGTGCACAGCCAGTAACAGCCAGCTATCCAGTGCCAGCCAGTAACAGCCAGCTATCCAGTGCAGAGCCAGTAATAGCCAGCTATCCAGTCCAGAGCCAGTAATAGCCAGCTATCCAGTGCACAGCCAGTAATAGCCAGCTATCCAGTCCAGAGCCAGTAACAGCCAGCTATCCAGTGCAGAGCCAGTAATAGCCAGCTATCCAGTCCAGAGCCAGTAATAGCCAGCTATCCAGTGCAGAGCCAGTAACAGCCAGCTATCCAGTGCACAGCCAGTGCAGCCAGCTATCCAGTGCAGAGCCAGTAACAGCCAGCTATCCAGTGCAGAGCCAGTAACAGCCAGTAATAGCCAGCTATCCAGTGCAGAGCCAGTAACAGCCAGCTATCCAGTGCCATCCAGTAACAGCCAGCTATCCAGTGCAGAGCCAGTAACAGCCAGCTATCCAGTGCAGAGCCAGTAATAGCCAGCTATCCAGTCCAGAGCCAGTAACAGCCAGCTATCCAGTGCACAGCCAGTAACAGCCAGCTATCCAGTGTAGAGCCAGTAACAGCCAGCTATCCAGTGCACAGCCAGTAATAGCCAGCTATCCAGTGCACAGTCAGTAACAGCCAGCTATCCAGTGCCAGCCAGCTATCCAGTGCCAGCCAGTTATCCAGTGCAGAGCCAGTAACAGCCAGATATCCAGTGCAGAGCCAGTAAAAGCCAGCTATCCAGTCCAGAGCCAGTAATAGCCAGCTATCCAGTGCACAGTCAGTAATAGCCAGCTATCCAGTGCCAGCCAGTAACAGCCAGCCATCTAGTGCCAGCCAGCTATCCAGTGCACAGCCAGTGCCAGCCAGCTATCCAGTGCATAGCCAGTAACAGCCAGCT